>NBIV01000009.1:0-590249 GCA_003194525.1 Gracilariopsis chorda | reverse complement strand
GTGCAATACCCCAAGATGGGACAGACACACGAGGGTGTTCGACGTCCTCCTCAGCAGGGTAGCGCAGCGACAGAACCACCTGTGGTGAGTACACGGAGCCGGGTGTAAGACCGGGACTCACCGTCACGACTGGCGTACAGGTGTAGAGACAAGACAGACCACGGAGTGGGAAAGCGGAAAATGCAGCGACACACGAGTGGTGGGCGACGCGCAAGAGCGGCACGGTGTCCACACGAGGGGGGCGGTGGCGAAAACAGCAACGGTAATCACCGGTAGTTGCTAGTGAAGCAACACCTGTATACGGGGCAAAGGAATAACAATCGCTGTAAAAGCGTGCACAAAAACAAACACAATAGTGGTAAGAATGTGCTGAGCTCCACGAGGTGGGTAACTAGGCCTTCACAGGCGTCTCTCCAGACGGAGGTGGACACTCACCAGGGAACCTGAGTTAGAGCCAGACACTCGCTTGTTGCGTTTTTTGACCCGGGCAGCCGGAGCTCACACACATAAGTAGTGGTGGTCCGCGCCCTGACAGTACAGTAGTAATTAACTAATAATAACTAATAATGTCCCTACGGGGGTGCAAAACACTACACAACGTGTGGCACAAGCCAGCAATTGCTGTGCACTACACTTGTCAACCAAATTGGGGCCCTTCCAACGGAAACAGATTACCGGTGTAACACTCATACTTCACGGCAAAGTGGTGAGCATCGCCAGAGCGGATATGAGCGCACGACGTGCTGATACCGCTAGGAGCGTTGCACTTCATCTCCCCCTCCTTAAGGAGCAAGAACCACATTCGGTGAGCGTTCGCCGCGACAGCGCGTTTGTGCGTAAGTATGTCCGCGTCAAGTGATGGTACCGTATCCGGCTCGGGTTTTTGTCTTCACTCAAGTGGATATCCACCGAGAACAACTCGACGTCAGCAACTCTCCGCCTATCCCGCGACGACCTGCTTTACCTTCCGCGCCTTCAGCGATGAATCCCAGCAACAACGACTCCGCATGGCGGGAACAATCTTCCGTCATCGGGTTTCTTTTCCGGTCTTCCGACTGCACCGCTTCTGTCCTCTTGACGGGTCATCCAAGCAACGCCTCGGGCGGTACACCTGCCACTCCGAGTATGTCGGTTCCGTCGCCTGCGGCGAGCGCACTTACCGTCGTACGACGAGCTGGTATCCGTTGATGTCCGGCCGAGCAGCCTTCTCGCATACAGCGGTGCGCCTTGGTTCCACCCAACGTTGGTGCAAAATGAAGTACTCATTGAGCAGTATGCTGATGGTAGCGGGACTCCTTCCGGGCGATCTCCACGTATGGATGACTCTCAGCTTCGACTGGCGTAACGGGTCGCCGTGCCGACGCACGTCTTGGTCCACCGTCGTGGTGAGAGTGGGGCGCAAGCGCGTATCGCGATGATTCAGCTCGCGTATCAGCGGTTGTATCGGACTCCATCGGAATTCCCGGTCCAGAAGAATATCAGTTTGATATTGCCTTCTACCGCACCCAGGGTGAAATGGGGTATGGGGACCGCTTAGCAGCGTTGGCTCCGTCCATCCCAGAGCGGGGTCCAGCGGCATCTGTTCACCAGAACTACCTGTGTTGGGCAAGGCCGATACTTCGTGCTGAGTTCCGTTATCTTCGCCATAATCCGCGGTCTAACTTCCTCCAGATGATCCGTTTTGAACGTCGTTCCCGATCCCGTTTCGGGTACATGATACCGTATCAGAACGTTGAAGCTGAGCGCATCCGACCGCAGTACATGCGAGGCCGTTACGTTCCCCTACCGAGGATGTGGGCTGCCCACGAGGCTTGCAGGGGTTGCTACATCGAGCTTCCGCCATGCATCACCTACATCGGTAGTCGACTATGCAGCAATCCGTTCTCCGGTGGTGGTCCGTTGTCCTCACTGAGTGGGTCGCCCGCGCAGCGGCGTATCTCGTCTTCGAGGTTTACGACCAGTTCAGACTGTGGTATCTCCCTCCGCGAGTGCGTAGTGCATCCGTTCATTGGATCTCTCCCTCGTCCTCGGCTGGTGCCGGCAACTATAATGAGGCTATCTCCTGTTGGACGCGATGGACCAGGTTGACTGGAACAGTGTGCCCATCAATGGAGTCGCCGTCATCAAGGGTACCAATCCAGCCGACCGGTCTCCGGGGCGCCGAACTCCGTTGGCGGGTGATTACGTCTACTACGATCCCGTAGAGCGTTGCTTCATCTCCGAGCCGGAGGCATTGGCACTCCGCGATCGCGAGCCAGATGTTCCACCGGGTCATCCGACGGGCTACATCGTCACTGACGGATACTTCCAACCCTATGAGGAGGCCGATCCAATGATGGACAATGATCCTCCCGCGACTGGGGTGGGCGCAAACGGTGGCGGTGGCCTTTCCCTCAGCTGAGGGCTTCAGGGTGCCGGCGTACTCTACTCCGGGTCCATCCGTGGCTCCTCCGGCTGGGCCGAGTCAGGTTCCGTCTTGGAACATTCCTCACGTCGGTGGTGGTCCCTTCCATACCGCTCCGGTTGGAAGTGGCACGCCATCGGCGAGTGTGACCGGTCAGGACCGTGCGGCCATCATTGCCCAATTCCTTGGCGAACTAGGAATGGATACCTCGGGAGCTTCCGGTGACATCGCGCAAATGCGGGCGGCCATGCTAGCGCTGCTGGCGCAGCCAGGCCATCCTCATCAGAGTGGTGGTCCATCCTCTTGAGGGAGCGAAGTGATGTTCCCACGGTTGGCGTCCACCATCCCTGATAGTTGGGGTCGTGGTAGTGGTAGGCGAGGAAAATTACGTGTTAACGAATAAACGCTTAACTTCCCTCGTGGGGCTTGTGTCTTTTTCTTCTTTGTCTTCCTTGCTTCTTCCTATCCAGGGTCTTCTTCTTCTCTTCATGAGCCAGCTTCATCTTCTCTTCCATGAGGTTTCCATCTTCTCGCATTCTCAAGGCATCCATCTTCACACCGGAAAAACCGGGCTCACGGCTCACCTGACCAAGTCAGTGGATTATCAACGAGCGCTCGGTCAATCGTGCCTGGTATTTCCCGTTCTGGTACGGTGGTGATACTGCACGATTTTCGATCGGGGCAAGTTCTCTACCGGTTCGTCCGTGTTATGGGACGGCGGGTACCCATACCAGCGCACCTGGTACTCAATATATACCTCTGGGTTGTAACTGTGCCCGACGATACGGTCGATAATGAACTCCTTCGAGTAAACGTCACGCTTCGCGGTTCCGGTTGCAGTCCGTACAACGGCTGTTTCCGACGGCAAAGCCGGTGATGAGTCCGTCCAACGGTTCGTGGCGTTCGCTTGCGGCGTTTGACCATGTGATTTCCTGATGAGGGTCGACTGAATTCCTCGTTGAGGTTGACACTACCCCATCGGATTCGGGAGATCGTACCGCTAGTCTGCGAAGGCTTCCTCGTCCCATTTCCAACGGTTGGTGACGGGGAGGCGGTTCATGTGCCACGGCGGGTGCCGGTTGGCGAGGCGTATCCAAATGGTTGGCTGTCGTCGTCCTGTACTGGAGAGCTGTGTCACCGTGAATGGGTGTGTGGTGCACATCTCGCAACACGTGGCGATCAGGCTCTCCTGCATATGCGGTGTGGGCCATCCCTGCTGGGGTTGACGCAACCAGTCTTTCAATACTGTGAGCTGAATTCAGATGATCTGAGCTGCTTGGTACAGTACCAGAGAGACTTCCTCTAATGAGAGACGATTCAATTTCAGATAACCCATTTGTGGGACCTTGCGCATCCACTTGCGAGGGTGTCGAAGCGTCCTGTACATCAGGGTTCCATACACCGGATCTACCGTGACTTGCTTAGTCTGCGCTGCAGCGGCGGGGGTCCTTACAACTTTCTCGACGGGAGCCGGTGAGTAGGGGGCCAACGGAGCGTCCGGGTTCCGAGCCAGGCTTCCTGTGTTCATTCCTCCAACGGGAGATGACAGCACAGTGTCTGTGTCCGGTTTTCTTTGCAGCGTCTCGCGAGTGCGGTTGGCAGTGTGCTCCCTTAACGGAGGTGACTGCGTAGCGTGCTCACGAGGCTTTCCATCGGCGGGGCCGGTCCTTCCAGTCTGCTGAGGTAGTTCCACGCGTGCGGCGGTAGCGTGCGGTGTCGCTACTTCAGGTTGCCGTGCCTCACGAGAGTTTACAGGAGCTCGCGACGGCGGTGTAGACTTCGCTGAAAAGCGGGATTGACTGGCCTCCTCCCCCTCCTTAGCCGGGCGGCGACGGGGGCTGAAACAACGTCTGACGGTGGTTCGACACGCGGCGTAAAGCGCGAGCGAACGTGTACCGGAGATTCCGAAGATTGCTGCGACAGAATCGGTCTGTCCGAGAGACCTCTCGACGGGCGCGCAACGCTAATTGCGCGGTGCGAGGAACCTGCTTCTGCAGTGGGCATCAGTCGAGCGTCCGGGATTCCGGGAGCCAGTACAACTTCCGAATGCGGGTTAGGGGCTTGTACGACGCGATCGCGGCTGAACCGTTCATGAGAATCGCCAACTTCCAGTACAACTGTGTCTCGGCTCACTGAAATGACCTTGTAGGGGCCATCCGCAATGGGCGAGAGTTTGTGGCGTTTCTCCTTCTCAGGGTTGTAGTATTCCTTCCTGACGAAGACGAACTGTCCTGCTTCCAGTGAGGGAAGGGCCGACGGACTCGGGCATCGAAATTTCGTTGATACGCTCGTTGCGCTCGCGTCATTGACGATTTCGCGACCGGGACCATCCGTGTGAGCCAACTCTTCCATCGAAGGTAATGATCAACCGTTGACGGGTACTTGTCCTGCGTTGGCTGCGACTCAATCGCCACAGGCGGTGGGGGACGTGAGAGCACCAGCTCGAAGGGTGATAAGCCAGTTACTCTGTGTACCTGCGTATTGTACGCGTACGTCACGGTGTCTGTGTACAAATCCCATGTACGGGGTGCTCAACTGCATACGCACGTAAAGCGGACAACAACGTTCGGTTAAACCGTTCCACCTGCCCATTTGCTTGGGGATGGTATGTCGTTGTAAACAGATTTCTGATGTCAAGTATTCTACAAACATCTTGGAAGAAACGCGCGGCGAACTGCGGTCCGTTATCGGATAAGAGATTAACCGGTGGACCGTAGACGAGAACCCAGTGACGGACAAATGCTTCTGCCACGGATCGTGCGGTAATCTTCTTCAACGGTACAGTCCGGACGAGCTTCGAGAACCTATCCGTTATTACAAGTAGAAACTTGTTACCACGTGCAGTGTGAAGGACCTCACCGAGTATATCGATGGCGACAAATTCTAGCGGAGCCCGTGCCGGGAACAGGGTCAATTTCTTCGCATAGCGGCGTAGCTTGACTTGCTCACGAGCACAATGGGTACAAGACCGAACAATCGCATAGCAATCCAACGCAAGTGCAGGCCAGTAGAAATGCCGACGTAACGTCGTGTATAGCCTCCTTCCACCAGGGTGTGCAGCTAACCTCGAGAAGTGCGAGAGATGTAATACTCTCGACTGGAGGGAATGGGGAACCACTATTTGTGACGAAGAACACACAGTCCTTACCAAGTAACCTTGTGAGTCGACTCCGAAAGGAATGTTAGCACCTCCATTGAGTTGGGCGCGTATCTTCGTACAAAACGGGTCTCCATACTGTTCGCGGATCATCTCTTCGGGAGTGATCGGTGCGAAGGATCCGGTATCCGGTTCGTCACCGTCAGCGACGAGCAGATCATCAGCAATATCATCTGAAACCAGATCATAACGTAACTTCTCTTCAAGAAGGAAACAAGGGATATCATCGTCATCGACGGAAAGGGTTTCCGCTTCCGTTCCCAAACGAGACAAAGCATCAGCCTGTGTATTAAGGGAACCCTTTTTATAGGCGACTTCATAATCGAACTCAGCTAGGCGCAGTCTCCAACGCATCAAGCGGCCCGATGGTTCCGTGACGGACATTAACCAACGCAAAGCGGAGTGGTCCGTATTAACGGTGAAGCGTGTGCCCATCAGATATGGTCTGAGTGTTTGCAGAGCCCATACCATGGCGAGGCATTCCTTTTCAGGGACTGAGTAGTTCCGTTCGTGGACGTTGAGTGTTCTGGACCAAAAACCGATTGGTTTCCGTTCCCCATCGGGAGTCGTTTGGAATAACGCACAACCAATTTGGTAATCACTCGCATCCGTATCCACGGTATAAGGTAACCCGTCCTTAGGCAACGATAATATCGGTGCAGAGGTGACAGCCTCCTTCAGAGAGTTGAAAGCTTCCACCTGTGCAGGGTTAAGGGGGCCCAGTTTTGGCGGTTGTCCTTTTCGAAGAAGATCATTAAGGGGTCCCGCAATCTTTGCGAAGCTTGGGATGAACCGTCTATACACGTTACATAACCCTAGAAAGGAGCGGAGTTCTGTTTGAGTTCTCGGGTGCATGGCCTCTTTGAGAGATTTGACCCGAGCTTCCTGTATCAGCAAGCGCCCAGGGCGAATAACGTGGCCCAGGTACTTAACCGATTTGGTAAAGAATTCGCACTTCCTCAGCTTGAGGGTTACTCCAGCATCACGTAACGTGGTCATGATTTGACGAACGTGTTCTAAATGATCATCCAAGTTGTTGGAGAAGACTATGATATCGTCAAGGTAGACGAGGCACGATCGCCATTTGAAGCGGGCCAAGAGGATATCTAACGCACGCTGGAAAGTAGCGGGAGCGTTTGCTAACCCAAACGGCATACGCTTAAAGCGGTACAAACCTGAATGAAAGACGAAAGCGGTCTTATCACGGTCTTCCGGTCTTACTGGTACTTGCCAGTATCCCCAGTTCGCATCCAATGTGGAGAAGACAGTCGCCTCACCGAGAGAGTCAATATACTCGTCCATTCGCGGTATGGGGTACACGTCTTTCACAGTGGCGGCATTAAGGCGACGGTAGTCGATGCAAAAACGCCAAGTCCCATCGGGTTTCGGAGCCAGTACCACTGGGGATGCCCACGGTGATTGAGCCGGTTCTATCACGCCTTCGCGGAGCACTTTATCCACATGGAACTGTTCTTCCTCCCTTGCTTTGGGGCCTGCCCTATAGGGGTGTTGAGTAATCGGCGTGGTGTCCGGTAACAAGTCAATCCGGTGTTCCGTGGCTGACACCTCCCCGAGGGATCCATCCCACATTGAGGTGAACTCTCGCAACATTTTTCGCAACTTCTCGCGGTGTGAATCCGGTACATGTCCGAGATCCAGATCTTCTAACTCCTTCACAGGGTCCAACTTATCGTAACTCGTAGGAACGGCCTTCTTTTCCGAATCTTTCGTGCTGAGCGACTCCACAGAAGAGTGGGAACCCTCCCCCTCCTTAGCATGAGGCGTATCATCTGGTTCTTGAACTAATCCGAGTACATCGGCTGCGCACACCTTTGTAGGGATTAAAGCCGTTGGATGCGGAAGTACAGTACCAACTACTTGGTTCTTCGCCAGATACTGCGGCTTCTTGCCAAAGTTGGCTATCAATACCTGAAAGGGGTGTTCATTTGAAACCTGAACGACACCGTTAGCCAGGGCCAATTGATACTTCTCGTACAGCGAGGTGAGCGGTTGAACAACACGCAATCCTCTTGGAGCGGCAGTAACCGATACCCACGCCTGTGATTCGGGCGGTATGGAGATTGGCCGTGCGACACGTAGCTTGGGCGACTCCTTTGGAGGTGACGAATCCTGCAAGGGGGCCGGAAGAGGAACCAACTTGGATGAGGCACGCCGTAATGAACGACGAACTATCGGAATGATGGAACCATCTTCTAGTTCAACTTCTCGCGCACGCGGACGAATTGACTCTACGAAACGATCGCAGAAGTCACATCCCAAGATAACGGGGGCCGCTAGCGTCTTACAGACGATGAATTCGAGCTGCATCGAACATTTACCAATCCTGATCTTCAGAGAAACCGTACCAGCCGTCTTCAACGGGTTGTTATTGGCATCAGCAACGTCCATGACGGGTCCTTGTCTAACACGAGAACGCACTTCAGGCGGTAAGAGAGATTCGACAATGAAATTGGGGCCGGCACCTGTATCCAGAATAGACAGATGACGCACCATATACTGGGCGGAAAGGCCAAAGTCAGCGAAAACTTTGTAGTTTCGCTTGGCCATAACCATGACTCTATCCGGTGACCGATGATTCTTACACCGTATCCACGGGCGACGTAACTCACCGAGGTGGGCCGAGTCCACGTCTGTGGTGGTCAACAACTGCCTTGAAAGGATCTTGACCGGGGAGCGAGGCTTTGACGCCTCGGGCGCCGATGACCTCGACTCAGGCGCCTCTCTAAAAGAGACTCCCCCACTCAGTTTTCCTGAGCGGCATCCGTTTTCACGGGAACAGTATTCCGCGGCAATGAAGCGGTTTGCGGAGCCGGTTGCCGAGAAACAGAAACATCCGCCGAAGCGGCTTGATTCGCAGAAGCGGTGGCCAAGGAAGAACCAGTGCTGGGTACCGCTTCAGATTGAACTGGTGTAAACTTACGAGGAAACTCGGTTTTCGCACGCAAGTATGCGGTGACAGGCACTGATGCCTGTTCTTCCGGGGTCAGGGCTTCAAAGGTAACAACCACTTTGGGCATGTCCCTCAGAGTCATGATACACTGTGGGGCCGTGTGTCCATGGTCGTAACAAAGGTAGCAGATCAACGTCTGATGTCTCCCGATATTTCGGTTGTCCTGAAACTTCACCGCTGACGCGCGCGTATCCACCCAACCAGGTCTCTGGTAACGATTACCGTTAGCATACGGAACTTGTGGGCAGCGAACGCGTTGGCGATCCGCATACAGCACTTGACTATCCAGTTCCACCGAAGGTTCCGTGGTGGACGGGAGCTCCGTTGTGGGTATGGAAACCAGATCATGCTGAGTAAAGTAAACATTGTCAACCTCACGTCGAGAGTATTCCTGGGGCAACAGTGAAACTGATGACGGGGCGGCCTCCATGTGTAGGGCCTGAGATCTGACTCGGCTTCCGGAGCGGGCACGTAGGGCATCTCCTTCCGCCTTCGCGTACTGTACCAATTCTAAGTAGGTAACTTTCCTCCTGTCTTCCTGACGTTGGGCAACAAGGGTGCGAATAGCCGGATCCAATCCGTCGACAAACATTGTACAACGCTCGCTAGCGGAATAAACATTGCCACATCGGTGGAAGGCCTTGTTCAGTCTGACTGAGTATTCGGTCTCCGTTTCCTTTGGGCGTTGCTTAGTATCGCGTAGGGCCAGGATAGCTTCCTGTATTGCGGTTCCTGTCGCGTACGAGCGGAGTAAATACTGAACGGCTTCGGGCCAACAGGTGACCCCTCCTTCAGAGGCGCGAGACGAACCTCTTACAGAGTTGAATTGATCTTCAGCGATTCCACGTAGGAAATACGGTAAGGCGACGTAAGCCTGTCCTTCACTCATTCCGAGGATATCTGCCTCCGCTACAAAGCGTGAAAGAAAATCCAGAACGAGAATCGGATCCTCTCCAGTGAAATTCTGGTTACGAAACGACAAAGCCATCCTCTTGATGCCGTCTTTTACTTTCCCAGTTCCACGGGGTGTACGATCCAAAGAGGAATCTTCCAAACGGTAATACCGATATGATAAAAGCTTCCTGTACAAAGGGTTAGTAGGCTTCAGTTCCTTCAAACCGGAGTGCTTTCTTCCCTTCTGTCGGGCTCGAATCTCACCATGGGTGGCTGCTGAACGACGCGAGTGCGATGAACGAGCGCGACGATCACCGTCAGCAGACGAGTCTGACGAAGCGGATTCCGCAGAGCGGTTGGAATTCACCGATGACCGGGACGAATCCGAGTCATAGTCGTTGTCATTCCGTTTTCGGGGGCGGTTCTTCGTGCGAGCACGGTCACCATATCGATGAGAAACCACCGCTGGTGTGTCTGCGACATTGTCATCACCTCTGATGGTATTTTCCAACGTCTCAAGACGGGACAGAACCCGATGAAACTTCGAGTCAACATCCTTCACCATATCTGGGTAACCCCTCAAAACCTCCAAAAGGGAATTAACATCAGTCCGTAAAGTACGTAGATCTTCAGATACACCTCCGACGAGATCGGCATCAATCCTCATACGGAGTGCATCAACCTCATTGACGAGGGCGGCGTGAGAGCTTTCAAGCACCGAGGTCTGGGCTTGAAGGTTCTGCACCTGAGCCTCCAACTCGACAAAGAGTGCGTCCTTCTCCGCAGCGGCGGGTACGAATCTCCTAAGCGGGGCATCCGATGAACCAGCAACTGGCGGTTGCGACGACTTGGTCGATAGCTTCCTGCTTCCGGATTTCCGGTTATCAACATCCGAACGTTCTGGGACCGACCGCGAGCGCGGGGGCAAGTCAGCACCGACTTGTCGCGACTTGGGCTGGCCCGAACCACGGGATCCATTTCCAGAACCCATCGTGGCAGACACTGAAACTGAAACAAAACAGGAAACAATCCAAACAACACACAAACAAGCAACAAAAAGAAGCAAACCTTCAATGAGCGAACATCCACTCCTAAGAGGTACCACGCAACCACTTGTGGGAGACACACCCGAGCAATCGGCGATCCTCAACAACACGGTTGGTCACAACACAAATTCAACTTCAACGAATAATTCGGAAACCAGGTAGCTAATCCGGTAAACCGAGATCACAAAACACACTTCGCTGGTCTTCTAGGTCGGGAGACCAGTTTGTGGTGCAATACCCCAAGATGGGACAGACACACGAGGGTGTTCGACGTCCTCCTCAGCAGGGTAGCGCAGCGACAGAACCACCTGTGGTGAGTACACGGAGCCGGGTGTAAGACCGGGACTCACCGTCACGACTGGCGTACAGGTGTAGAGACAAAGACAGACCACGGAGTGGGAAAGCGGAAAATGCAGCGACACACGAGTGGTGGGCGACGCGCAAGAGCGGCACGGTGTCCACACGAGGGGGGCGGTGGCGAAAACAGCAACGGTAGTCACCGGTAGTTGCTAGTGAAGCAACACCTGTATACGGGGCAAGGAATAATAATCGCTGTACAAGCGTGCACAAAAACAAACACAATAGTGGTAAGAATGTGCTGAGCTCCACGAGGTGGGTAACTAGGCCTTCACAGGATGGCGTCTCTCCAAACGGAGGTGGACACTCACCAGGGAACCTGAGTTAGAGCCAGACACTCGCTTGTTGCGTTTACTTTGACCCGGGCAGCCGGAGCTCACACACATAAGTAGTGGTGGTCCGCGCCCTGACAGTACAGTAGTAATTAACTAATAATAACTAATAATGTCCCTACGGGGGTGCAAAACACTACAAACGTGTGGCACAAGCCAGCAATGCTGTGCACTACACTTGTCAACCAAATTGGGGCCCTTCCAACGGAAACAGATTACCGGTGTAACACTCATACTTCACGGCAAAGTGGTGAGCATCGCCAGAGCGGGATATGAGCGCACGACGTGCTGATACCGCTAGGAGCGTTGCACTTCAGATATGAAGTGCAATCCTCAAGGAGGAAGACTCAGCGATGCCCTGTGGACTTGGTGCTTTTGCCGCTTTCGCGTGTTTATGATTACTACCGCTATTAGCGGGTGTCTCAGCCCTCAGCGGATCCGCACTGTGCGCCAGGTGCACACCTGTGCATGCGCCGTGTGCCGCCCAAGGCGTGAGTGGACCACGTGTGACACGGATAGTCAACAGGAGGTTGGCACCACGGTGTGGACATTTAGTTAACTTATATTTATTATTTATTATTTATCTACGCTACAGTAGGGAGATTACTACACTATATAGTGGCTCGGCGACCTCGCCCTGACACTGAGTAAACTTCCCCAACCAGGGTTCTTGGCTCTAAGTCTTTTCCGCTTTCGCGAGTCTTCTACACTCCTCGGAGGTAAAGCCACGTTACTAACGGTAGACCTATCCACCCTGCGTCACTAGGAGTATCACCGCCTTGGGCACTTGTCACTTAATTCACCACCGCCGTGTTCTCGCCCCTGTATAGGGTTTCTTTTGTACCTTTTTTCCGTGGTCCCGTTGGCCCACACCCCTGTCGCCCCCAATCGGGCATCCCCCGTATTTCCCTTACCCCACTCTCGTGGTTTCTACCCCTTTGTGTGGTTGCTCGTCACCGCTGACGCGTGTCTCTCTTGCCGGTATCCCGTGACGTCTTCCCCCACTTACGTGGACTCGTACTCCTTGGAAGGGCTGTTTTCCCATTCGTGGTGGTCCTAATCCTACCGTTTCAACTCTCCCCGCTTGGCGTGAGGGTGAGCCTCGGCTTTACAACCCGACTTCGTCGTGCTCATCCGGAGAGGCTCCGTTCGCTGTGTTACCCTCCAGAGGGGAAGATCCGAACGTCTTCGTGTGTTGTCCCGCTTGCGGGTATTGCACTACACAACTATCTCCTTCCCCATTCTCTCCTTCTCAGCCTCCTTGGGACGCTTCTCTTCCTTGTCGGCGCTCTTATCACCTTGAATAGTCTCCTTCGCTTCCGCCATCGCACCAAGCAACCCATCCATTTCGGTAACCTCACCACAAATCCCCCACATCACGCGCTCTCGCGCATCTTTCTTGTCGAAGATGTCTTGTAGTCTCTTGTAACAAACTTGTATGCTCTTGCTGCTTGTCTTGACAGTTGGCGCCTCATTCTCGTTCACTTTCTGAGACGCCACTGCACACGCTTCCGCGATTTTGCCGTAAGGAGCGATGTGGGCGTTCAGCGCTGCTATTTTAAGCACGATGATGGGCTCGTCAGTGGCAGAGAAGCGGTACGATTTCGCTTTGGGAGTGTTAAAAGGTCGCGAGGCTGGTGGTGGACAGGATGTAGAGGGGGGTTCGTTGGGAACGATCGCGGAGGGCGAGGTCGGTGGTGGAGTGGACGGTAAAACGGTAGCCATATCGGTGGGGGGAGAAGGAAACTCCGTTATGGTCCCAGTCGCTTGGTATAAGAAGCTGCTATGCTAGCAGTTTGTAGTGCACTTCCCGCCATTTCTGGGGATTTAGTGGCCGCTTTTCAAGGCGACATCTTTGTTAAATAGCTTCACAAAATGGCCACATGTGACAGCCGTTTGCCAATTCCATACAGCGCTTTTCACAATATGTACCAGCACTGTATGGAGTCGAGGAGAAATCTTCGTGAAATCTCCGTGAAAACCGACTGCGTAAGGACTCAAATAATACGACAGATTTCGAGAATCCGATAAGTCGCAAACTGGCCCGTAATCACGACAATTGTCATCATCACTGAAACTAGAACCAAGTGCAACACCGCATTTGTCGATAGCGAACCTCTCATTCAGCTTCCCGCCGTCTAACATCGAATTCAAAAAGCGCACGCTTTTCCCTACCAGTATATAAGAGCAAGTCTAGCAGAGAGCTATATCTAAAAAAAAAACCTGAAGTATCGCGACTGAGGCGCGTTTTGCATCCCTACGAGCGGTATTATTGCCATTTGTCGTTGCCATATCGACAGTGTGATTGCTTTTCTGATTTCAATAGGCGGCGAATATAGAAATAAGAATGGCAACCGTGGTTCCAAATTTCAATGACCATTGAGCACTCCATCGACCAATGAGCGCATTGGTTCTATATTGATCACGCATTGGGCGGGTAGAAAGCGCGGGGGAAAATCTTCGCGCAACTGGTCAGCAGTTCCTCCCACTCTCTTCACTCTCTTTCCCTGCCCAAAACGTCACCTGTTGTGTTTCCAACGTTCTTCTGACAATTGTGCTCCCATTCGAGACCCATTATCTAAATAATCAAACTATGTAGCAGTTTTCAGTATTCGTAAACAGGCTAGAATCTTTATGTCAGGAAGAATCCCTTTCCTCCCAGCTGCTTTCTTCTGTTGTTTCCATATATGTGGAAAAACATTTAGATCTTCAACAAGCTTCAGGAACATAATTCTCGGAATTCGAAAATGACATCTGAAGGAACGTAAAGAGTAGATAGAGCTGGAAGCAAGGTAATCGGGAGTCCAATTGCTCTGCCCACGTACATTATTTTTGAAACCTGCTATTCTACCATTTCGCTTTGATGAAGTTCGTTTGTGAATAACTGAAGTTGCTTCTAGAGCCGCAGCAACGGCGGCTGTTCGATTTTGCAAGTATAGATGCACTAGGTCTCTACGTTCAATATTCATGGCTGAAAGGGACTCTAACTGTTAGATAGGCGAAAACGGTCACGTGGAGTCGAAGCAATCAAGCGCACCTCAAATGAGCTGGTCGGTGGAGGGGGCTTGTACTTGGAGTCGTACACGCACGATATATAGCACTCGTCTGGTAGACTCGTAGACTCGCGCATTTTTTGGGGTGCGAAGTTTAGTGTTATGTTCAAGACGCGTGTCTATATCAGAGAGCACTGGTAGACTTGCTTTAAGCGAATCAAAGCGAACAAACAGTACAGAAAGACACAATTTCACTTTCACAGCCATAGGCAACCAACATGAATCCCAGCTATGAGGTCCTTCTAACCGCCGTTCACGAGCGAGTCTATAGCAAAATCTCATAGCAGCGATTATCCCAAAAGCATGCAGTGTCTGTTGGTGTCTTCCGTCGTGATTCTGCAGCCTGGAGACGCTGCGTACCGGAAAGCTAGCCAGATGCCCAATCTGATATCCACTTCAACATTATGGAAGCAGGCAGACCAAGAAAACTAAGACCAGAAGAATAACAAGTAGTGTCCGAAACACTGCAATACTTTGCAGAAAATAACCCTCCTCTTACTCGCCAAGGTATGAAAGACTTGGTACAGCAATATATTTCACTCCTTTCTCTTGAGCGTCAACAACAAATCAGTTTTATTTTTAATCTTCCTTCTTCAGGATGAGTGCATCACTTTCTGAAACGCAACGACCTACAGCTGCACCATGTTCAAATTGTAGAAGACAAACGTGCAAAAGCTGTGAGCTCAGAGGTACTAACTGAACATTTTGTGCGAAGTGAGGCAGCCGTCAACCTGTATAATATCAGGAGCCCAGAGTACATAATCAACGCAGTTCAATCTGGGGCTTCGTTCCAGAAAATGAAGGGAAGAAGTTTGAGAAAAGGAATTGGGAGAATTGGTAGTTCGTTTGTGCAAAAGGCCTTGACTACCAAAGGAAATCTAGAACGCGTCACGATAATGCCGCTTATATCAGAAAGCAGCAAAATGTACAAACCAGTCATAATATTTCTCGGGAAGATGGCCCAGTATCGTAAGGTTCAAGGCAAATTTCAATCTTTAACTTTCGTGCTTCCGGACTGCTACTTGTTCCAAAGAAATCCCTCCGGAGCAGATATCGATATAGTGTTTGAATGGGCAAAAAACTTGTAGAGGAAACTGTTGCACTGCGATGGAATAATTAAAAGCTGATCTTACTGCTTGACGGTTACGGGGCTCACGTTCAGTACAAGATCTTCAGACTTTTCAAAGATAACGGTATAATTTTCATTGCTTTACCGGCCCATTCCTCTCATGTCACGCAACCGCTAGAGCTTGGCGTTTTCAGTTCATATAAGAGCTTTTTGCAACGCGAATTACATCATGCAGCGCCGCATAAAAACAAACTCAACTCATTCGAAGTTAGACAATGCATCCAAAATGCTTATGCTCGTTCTCATATAGTTCCAATCATATTGTCCGGGTTCCGAAAATCTGCAGTATGGGACCCCAAACATTGTGCTCCCAACTTCGAACCACTACGTTTGTGTATGGAGAAAAGAAACAGAAGCGTTAGTAAGGTGACGATTGATCAGTTTATTACGTCATTCAGGAAAAGAAGTCGTTATCTTCTAGGCGATGAAAATGTGGAAGAAGCGGGCCATATCAAAATTGACACAAGACGCGGTGCTGTCTTGACGAACACCAAGGTTGTGGACGCACTTTATGAGCGAATGACCAAGCAGAAGCAAGATATTGAGGCCACAAAATCAGCAGAGGGTGCGAGCAGTACCGAAAAGCGCGCGTTTGGCCTAGTTTGAATGTGGACTGATTTGACTTGTTGTTTTTTAATTGGTTACAGATGGGTAAGAACGCCGTGACGGGGTGAACTCCTACTCATGATTGGCTGTCTTGCAATCATGCCGCGGCACACGTTGGAAGTGGTCCCCCAGGCTACTGCACTCGCTGATCAGGGGTGAACTCTTGCTTGTGATTGGCGGAGTTTCTACGGTTTTTACTACAAGTAGATTCAGCCTCCCCCGCTATCATGCGACAAGGTAGATATAGTCCTTCTTTTTTCGAAGATTATCGTTGGGTCATTTGCAGGCCTCTTACAATTCGGATCGATCCGAATGATCCGGTTTTAGGCCGTTTTCGGAGCAGCAAGACAACAGAATTCAGCACAAATTCGGATTTGGCTTTAGCCACACACTATCAGCCTCACGAATGCTATTGTATATCTCTCGCTACTCGGCCGGCGAAGCCACCCTCCCTGCCGACGCTGCCGTCGCTTATCTTACCCACGCGTTGCTGGCGTTTGCCGTTCAAACGCTTTCGCTCACCGCTTTAGTGCATCTCCTGGCCTTTGCTTGGTCTGTACACTTTGCTGAAGCTCAAAGACCACATTTCTTCTCACTGCTGGGCTGCCATATTTTTTGGTCGATTCCCAGTTGACATTGTTCAACTTTGCGCACTACTGTTCTTCTCCTAAGACACTGCTGTGGCCTACAAACTGTCTGGCTCTTATCATCAGACTTGACCTCGAGTGTGGATCCATGATCACCACACATACTGCTTTCTTTCGTGCCGATGGTGGCCCTTTCAATGCCCGCAACACTCCTGGGTCATGTGTGCGCCGCTTTGACTTTGTTCTGACATTGTTCACCACTTTACCTTAAAGTGACAAAGATTGTTATCGGAGAGCTTTTGCTTCGAAATCTACCACCCAGTCTCCGCACCTTTCAACGTTGTTCGATTGCTTCTCCGCCTTCGAAGTTTGGATTCTACTGCTACTGTCGCTGGTAGCCGGCCTCCACGCTCTAACCGTGAGAATGACATTTCGCACTTTTACTTCTTTCGTACTGCTGCTCGCATTTGCGTGCAGCTTGCGTGTTGTGAAGCGGGAAGTATTTCCCATCCTTGTAGTTTTATCCGCCTTGGCTTGGTACTCGCATCTCTCATCGGTCCCGCACGGTTTTTTGTGCTGTACCGGCCGCTGCGTGGGCTGTGCATCCTCGCTGGGAGTGCGAATCACACATTGGCGCTGTCGGTACCTCCACCTGGTTTCTTTTCTGGGCACCACCGTCCGTCCTTTGCACAAATAACTACCGACGACTCATACGGACCTTCAAACTTTTACCTCGCAAGGGCGATGCGCTCTTCTATGCCCCTGGCCGGCTGGTTGGCTATCCGTGCTCTGTCGCTGCCTGGCTCCCACACCTTCGATCGCAAACTTTTGGCCCTCCTATTTCTTACGGTCCCCAACAAACCCCGTGTGCTCCGCCAGCCACCACTCCACCTCTGCAAGTCTGCCTGCTGCTCTTGCTCTCCCCGTCGCACGTGTTCCGCATCTCAGCCTTTCTTTGAAAACCCTCTGCTGCTTCTGGCCAGCCACCTGTTGAGGCACACTGAACGCCACAAATCCTCTTTGGGTACCTTCGCAGCGTTGTGGCAATCAATGTTTAGAGGAGGAACTCAAGGTCAAAACATTGCAAAGCTCTTTCGAATATTTTACCGCCTCCAATGCCGTACCTTTGCTCAAAACCCACGTTGCAGGCAAGATGGAAACCTATATCGCAGATCCGCAGTCTCACTGACCCCTGTCTTGTCTCGGGCTTCCGCCACCATCCCAGCATACGATAAGGTTTCTGCAGAGGCAAGCTAACTAGTTTCGTTTTCACTCCTCATCTACAGCAGAAAACGTATGTTACTTTACGCCCGGATTAACGTCTCCGACATGTCGTATTGCTTGGATTGCAGCACCCTTTCAAGAGCCGAGTCTGTGAGATTCGAACGATGTTCATCCTTTTCCCATTGTAAGATTGAGAAATCGCTTTTCACAGTAGATATTCTGGGGAACACCGTTGCGAGCCCACCGCAGAAATCTCGCAACTTTGTGAAGCGGGGCAAGAAATTCTTCCATGACTCACTGAAGACGTTTCCACACTTAACAGAATCTTTGACATGCTCCAAATGTTGGGAAACCCCTGAATCTCGGCGGAGAGTATCCTTGAACTAGACGAAACAATGTCCTACGTCCACAATTTCCTGTGGCGTTAGAGAAAAGAGAGTCGTTCCTTTTGCGCAATGAAGATCTGATAGAACTCCATAGGGCGTAAGCCGGCAAGCTCCTGGGGAAGAATCGGCGGGACGCGGTATTCAGATGGAGAATTGTGGGGATTGCGCTCTGCGGTCAACCTGGATATCTGTTCAAAGGAAGAAAGGAACAAAATTCCTAGAGTGATCACGATACCTCGCTGTTCGCCATCGGGAAGAGCCATGAAGTCTTCCATCGACTGCAAACTGATATCCATAATACAATTACGAACAAATAACCCGTCCAAGATAATATTTGAGCTTTGAGTGACACCATCAACCTCTGTGACGGCCGTAAGCATTTGCATCCTAGATAAAGGACCCGATATTCCTCTCATGCTTCTGATCTCTTTTACTAATGTTGCAACATGACTGTTTTGCTCGCATGTTAATGTGTATTTCCCCTGTATAGACTTACAGCACACATCCACGCATTCCATCAAGCGCAACAGTGCAGACAAAAGTACCCACCACTTGCGAGTAGAAGAGACAATGGGGGACGTCGTTATTGTACTTATGTATTGCACAACAGTACTTTTGTGCTTTGAAAGCCAACTAAGAACGTTTCCAAGCGAAAGTCAACACTTCCAGGCGACAAGCGGGCATGTAGTTCTTATCTCATTTTGCAGATTAGTTTGGCGTCTTAGAAAGGCAATCATCTGCGTCAGTGTCGAGTAAAAGTGCTCATGTAGAGAACCAGAGACTACATCTTGTATGAAAAGATCCAATTGATGCGCAGCACACCAAATTCGGTAGAATCCTCCTAGTTCAAAAGCATTTAAGCGTGTAACTGCCCCCTGGTACTTTCCAACCATATTAAACGCACCATCTCTTGCAACTGAAATCAACTTCTTACACCATTTTCCACTCATCAAGGACTCCAACATAGGATGGATTACGGAAGACATAGCCTCACCAGTATGTGAATCGTAAAAAGGAATGGCGGGGACATGTATATTTTCCACTTTTCCTGATAGACTCACCCGAACTCGGAAGTCAATGTAAAAGTTTCCCTGATTTGTTGCAGCATCAAATGCTATAGAAAATGCCCAGCGTTTTTTCTCACATAGTATTTGATAAATATGCTGTAGACTCACAACCACTACCGCCTGTATATATTGCGAAACCATTTTCTCAGTCAAACCAGAAAGCGCTCCAAGACCCCATATTTTTCGTTACTCTTGCCGACCTGTAAGCTTGCCTGAAAGACATACCTAAGGACAAATTTCCGATGTTCATGCGAAAATGACTTCATTTCTTGATAGTTAAAACTTAGTTATCGTTTTCCATATCAAAGTTAAAGAGACAGTTTCTTTCAATTTGTTGCGGATTTTCTTCCTTTTCGGTGAACATGCCAATTATAATGTTCTTCACAATATCTTTACCAATTGTAAAGCTTATTTTATCATTACTGCCGAAATGAGACGTTATTCTTTCGATGTACGGCACTTCGAAGTCAAAGAATATCTTTTTCTATCACGTTTGAAGAACTTCATATTCGGTCCATTTTTGAATGTGCTGAATCTTAAGATGTGATAGATAGTTGTCCGTGCGAAAGGATGTGCGCAAAATTTTATTAGACGGAACAGGAGCAAGACGATTCTTACTATTTTTCTCGCGACCAAAGGTTACGCAAAATCTACAAATTACTGCAATCACTGATCCAGAGATATTGTGACGGGAGGTAGGTTTTACTACGAATCGAACGCGGTGGCAATTGCTAAAAGACATTGAGCGCCGTTGGCGAGGTTTGGCAATAACGTTCTTGATCACCATTTCTCTCTATTAGAGTGTGACGGGCGAAATGATCGGACAGAACGCGGTGGAGGGCTAGACAGAAGAAGAAGAAACCACCAAAAGGATGTTCAGGATCTCTTTTGTACTGCGGTTAAGTGTTTTGGTTTCGTGTTTGGCGCGAAAACAGTGATTGATATGGCCAGAGGGGCTCAAAGATCTACTGAAAGCGATCGGCTAAATTCGGATCAACAGAGGTCTATAATTCGGCCAAAATCGGATTTTCTGTAAGCGATCCGATTTGCAAGAGGCCTGGTCATTTGACGAGAGAACACTTGCCTTGCAGGGTTCGAATCTCTCACGCTTCCGGAATTAGTAGCGTGCACTCAAACGTACGAACATACACACAGGATTAGTTTACCAACAGACTCATCTTTCTAGGCCTCGCAGTCCACCTCACCCAGCTCCTGAAGCAATGATGGCTCTGCTTCTCTCCGCTTTTCAACTGCATCCTCTTTACGGCAAGTGGCAAAGTGGAGCTCAAGCATTCTGGAAGTTCTAATACTTCTGGGTGCCGGGACACTGTGGACTGATTAGAAATGAGGCCGTTGGCGTCCTCGCAAAGAGGAGTGTAGGGCCCATACGGCAGCACCTGGAGAGATATTAGCTCTCTGGAGTTTAAGAAAGGCTTCGTGTCCGCCCTAGAAGCCCCTAGCCGATTGCTGAAGTCTCAAAGCTACTGCTGAACAAACGAACGACATGATTCTCAGAAGAGCGTTTACCTTAACGCACACATTAGATACCGGCCACGTTGCCACCCTGCCTGTATACAGGCATCCTGTCTCTGTTTACGCCACCATTTTGAATGTGTGTCGGGCTTCGCTCCCCAATGTAAGGATACGGCACATATTAAAACTTGATGCGAATCTGCAGTGCTTGGCTAAGTTCCCCTAGTAGTCCCGTTCGTAAGTCCATTTGGCTTTCTTGTCTGTCGTAACGGTGTGGTCTTTTTCAGCCTTTTCGGAAAGTTTTTGCTGTCATTGGTCAAGTCTAGCGCGTGCATTTTGAAGAAGAACAAGTTTGGGGTTCAAGATATTTTTTATGTAGCTATTGTTCGTTCGAGCTTAAACACAGAGGTAATAACATCGTTGATCACTTTGTTATGAAGTGTTGAAGCACTCCAAGTCTTGACAAGATGCTTTTCCGTCTGCACGGGAAAGACAAGGACTGGGAGATACAGCAGTAGCGAAAAAATGGAAGATTAGGGTGCTGCAATTCTTGAGGAGATAGAAGTTCTTTGATAAGAACTCCTACGATGCCTTCGGAATGAGTAGCGTGCGCCCGCAAGCATACATACGTACATACATGTACCACGTCTTCTCGAATACTGGCGGGTACACGTCAAATCACAAATCTACGATAGAGACTAGGAGAGTTACCCTTCACCCCTGTAACTTTTTGCGTAAGAGTGCCCTAGATTAAAACGTCCACCTTTGGTAGCTTTAGATGAGTGTCCAATTCTTGTAGGCCTTTTTGATCCTCTTGAATCATTTCGGCTTCTTATACTCCAAGAAACATCTAGGCTTTCATTTTTCACGGTACACTCGCGTCACTGGCTGGCTTTGGTTAACTTCTCTCTCTTTTTGACCTTATATTGATGCAACCTCGAAACAGGTATCCTTCTTTGTGACATTTCTCCACAACAAGACAAACGGGGTGACTGTTGATGCTCGTTGCACAGCCTAACCCTTCCGAAATTTTTGCAGTTGCTACCCGTACGGCAAGCCCTATGGACAACTCTGGTAACCACGGCTTCACGGCGACACCAACTGAGCGGAACAACTGAGATAAAACTTGCGGATTTGAAAAGCCCCCTAAATACCGAGAGGCTGTCGGAATGTCAGAGTGTTTTTTTTTTTTTCGGAACACAGCATCTTACATGATTCCGCCGGCAGGCAATTTGCGTTAGACGAGTTCTTTGCTTTCCCAAGAGTCCTGAAAGAGGTTTTAAGGATACAACCTTACCATGAAAGCGCAGACCCTAACTTTATAGCGAGAGTAACGAGAACACTACGTGTAGTATGTGATGTAAATCATCGACGAGTGGCACAAGCGAAAGTTTTGTAATCTACGTAACTTTCAACTCGTATGAGGCGCGCTTTTAGGTTTGCAGGTTAAACTTTGAACGTCAATTGATATTCATTTATCAAAACCCTAGCTAGAAAAGCAATATTTTGGTGTCATGTCTCTGGAGCGTGTATTTGATACATGCGAGAGGTGGAGGAGTATCCCAACGATTAGAAACGCTTTCCGGTCGGGAGTGGTCGTCAAGCCAGATCACGATCGGTACAAAATGACGTCAAGCAGCGACGAAGAGTCGGTAGGCGAAAAGGGTCTGTCACTGTCGGACGCGCTTTTGAAAACAACGCAGGAACTCCTTCGACAATATGAAAGCGGAAGCTTTGACGAATTCAGTTTGGCGGAAGGTGTGGTGAAGCTGTTGCGCGTGGCGGTGCTGCAAAGCACTGATGCTAGAGCGGCCGTTATAGAACTTTGTGAAGAGATCAGCAAGAGAGTGCAAGAGAAATGTATTGTGGAATCTTTAGCATCGGCGATTTTCGACATCGTTGCTGTTGGAGACTCGGACGAATTTGGGACGGTTCAAAATCGGATTGAGAATCTTGTTACGCAGGTGTGTTCGTTGGAAGGGGGACTTTTGGAAAGTCTTGCATCGTGTTTAACGGCTGATGGAGATGTCTGTCACATTCTGATTCTAGCTGAGGAGGAGGCGGGGGTGATTGAATATGGAATTGATCAGGCAATGGCAGAAGGCGTGAATGTTGAGGTTACGATTGTTGTGGCGTATGAGGACATGGAAGAAAGCGCGGAGAAAATGAAGTTGAGACTTGAAAAGCTTGGTATTCATGCGTCAACTGTTTTGGACGCGAATGTTGAAAGCGCGGCAAAAGAGAGCGATGTGGCTATTGTACGCGCTGTTGGAATGCTAGCGGAGGAGGATGCACTCTGCATGCACGGGTCGGCTCTGGTGTGTGCGGGGGCGTGGCGCGCAGGGATTCCGGTGATGGTTGTCGGTGGAACGCACACGATTACCGCGGAGGGTAGCGCGGCGATGAACGTTATGACGAGGATGGGGAGACATCCGGGGTCTACCTGGAAGTACGATGAATGTCGGGAAGATCGGGGAAGAGAGGCGATTTCGATCGTTGCACCGGCGTACGATCGTGTGGCGCTGCAAAAGGTGCACACTGTGCTGACGGAACGTGGATGCTTTGCTACAGATTTTCTCAAGGTGCTCGCACCGAGGGCTGGACGCGTTGAACAGGGGTGAGTAGGGATGCAGATAATGGCAGGTTGGAGAGGGGGGATGGGTATAGACGGAAGGACAGAAGAAGCACAAAGGCATGGGTACTAGACAAGTAAGAGTGTAGCTGATAAAGCGGAACAGGTACTGCTTTGGGGGTGCAAATGGCAAGCGATGGCAGGAAGGAGAGTTAAAGAGGGTTCATATCCTGACCCTTCATCGTATCTCACGGACTTGATGATGACGGAAGGAAGGGGGCCCTCGCCAACTAAGCACGCGGTGGCACGGGGCTTGGCGGCGCCAATGAGCACGCGCCAGCAAGGGCACGTCCATGTTCGCGCAGTGCTGCTGCCACCCGTGTGGCGCCCTGCACAAATTCGCAGTTTAAATCTTTCCTGTGCGGCGCTCTCCGCCGCAGCGCGCACGTCTGCGACGCCGCCTTCTGCACGCCGCTGTCCCGTTGCCGTTCAAACCACGTCGCTTGTAGCCTCCCACCACCGCGCTACGCTTTCCCTTCGCCGTCCTCCCGCTCTCGCAAGTCCTGCTCCTGTGGTTGCTGCTGTTGCTCATCTCGCGCCAGTGCCTTCCTTTCTCCGGCGCCCCGCCCCCCACCCCACCCGCGACCCCTGCCCTTCTACCGCCTGCCCCTCCCAGCTTACTCCTCCCCTTTGCACACCTTGCTGTGCAACCTCCCCGCACTAACCTCGCTTACCTCCGCCTTCTTCGCCCGTCGATATGGTAAGTGCTTTCACAACACCACCTCCGCAACTAGAGTGAACCCGCCACTGACACAAGTACCGCCGTCATCCCCTCGACCAAAAATGCAGGACGACCTCCCCAATGTGCGCTTCGTCGCCGTAGCCCGTCTCGTTGACCGCGTTCCCATAGCGCAATACTCCGCAACCCCGTCGAGACAACTTCCAGCAAAACTTTTCCACGACAAACTCGACAAGGTTCTACACTCCGCCCGTATCGGCGAACACACCCGTCTAACAATAACTGATCGCGAGGTGGGAAGTATCCACTACGACTCCGACCCAGTATGTCTTTACCTCGTTGTGTGCGCGCGCGACTACCAGCAACGCACCGCTTTCCGCTTTCTGGGCGAGCTTCGAAACGAGTTTGACCAAACCTTCCGTACCGACGTTGCCGGCGCTAGACACTCATCCTTATCACGTTCCGCCAAACAGATGCTAGCTCAACTGTGTGACAAGTATAACCACGCACGCAACGTCGACAAGGTCGCATCCGTTACACTTCAGGTTGAGGAGGTTAAAGGTGCTATGCAGAATAATATAGAGTCGGTGCTTCGAAACCAAGAGAACATTGAGACATTGCTCGATCAATCGGATACTATGAAGAACGAGGCCACCGGTTTTCAAAGATCCGCGCATCGAGCAAAGGACAAAATGTGGTGGAAGAACACCAAATGGACTATTGCCATCATTCTTCTTGTTCTCATCATTGCCGCCGCTATTATCGGTGGCATTGTCAAGGCAACAAAGTAGCTCGCTCTTGCTGTCCAATCTGTTTGGAGCAATCATTTGCACAGTTCACTTTGCATGCGTCCTTCTTTTTGCGTTCTCGCTCACGCCCTACTGCGTTTCTCAACTCTTATACTCCCCTTCTGCATGCGTTTCACTCCCATCGTAACCATAACCCTCCCCTCCTCCGTCCTTTTGACTTTTCACACACACTTCCTCAACCTGTCGAAACGCCGTGGAATCAGGCTACATACGAGCGAAAATTGGCTTTGATCGTCGTTGTGTCTGTTCTTCTCCAACCGTTTTACTCTTGTATTAATCCGCATATTGTTTGTATTGCTCATTGCTAGGGATATTGTCAGCATTGAAGGGCTCCAACAAACGTGCCGTCGCCCAGATGCATTGAAAAACATCTTCAACTCCCCGATTAGGTTAGGTAATTACGCCTACATTTGTTTCACTTTCCTGTACGCCGCAGCCAACATAAGATACTGAATGAATCGTAAATCACATTTCCGCCCTCCTTAGCAGGGAAGGAGCACAACCAAGACTTCGTGTTTTAATATCACTGATTGCGTCTTGACGCGCAGATACAATGCCAGTGTACCACGGGCTTCTTGTAATCATCTCCAAGTGCTTTACAACACAGTCGTGTCAACAGTGAGATGGAAGGCTAATTTCGCATATCACCAGTGCTATACGCTCAACTCCTAGCCTTTCCGTGTCTAATGGCGACCTTTTCAAGTTTGGGAGGCCGCTCAGCTTGGTCCCCAAACTTGACCTCACTCCGTTTCAAGTCGCGATTACGTTTCTTTTTCGACACAGGACGACCATTGTTGCGTACAATGTCCTGCCAGTACATTGGCAATTGACTAAGACTTACACCGTGTGCTGTGGAAACATGTTCTGCACTATCATGTTCCACATCGCTGTCACTAAGTTCACCGCGTCTTCGTTTCTTCTTTCTTTCCATACGCTCAAGTCGACGTTCATAATATGCACGTTTCTTTAATCGTTGACGATTATCCTCTCTGGCGATTTGCAGGAGTTGTTTTCTATTGTGCTCTCCAACTCTGTCCATGAATTGTTGACGTGTTTCACCGGGTTTGATGGCCAGTTGATGTTTGTTTGCGGCTCTTTTGGAAGCCGGTTTGTTTGCAGGTTTCCCGGCGTTCTGTTTCATTCTCTGTAAACGCATTACAAATTCGCGTTGCTTTCTTGACATGCTTTCGCCGTTTTCGGGCACATCGGTAGATATGTCCATGTCGAAATTTCGTAGTTTTCCATTACTTCGAGTTCGATGATCGGGCATTTGTTCTTCTTTTAGGACGACGCGTCTCTTTCCTCTCAGGGTGCGTGGACGTTTTCGCTTTCGTTTTGCTGGGCGTGGCTGGCTGTTTGTATCACTCTGGGGCGTAGGTTTGTTTCCAGAGGCAGTGGAGTAAGCTGAAGGTTGGACAGAAGGTGGACTTATTCCTGCGGCGACTACGAGAGGCATGATACGAGTGGGTGCGTGTAGGAAGCTGAAAATTGGTGGTGAGAGGTTGAAGATCAAATATAGCGTTCCTCCGGTAAGCGATTGTGGAAAGTTGGATTGGAAGGGGGGTGTGAGAGGAGCGTGAGAATGGACGGAATGAACGTTGATGGATGCGGATGCGCGACGGAGCAGGTGGTGTGCGTCGGAATTAGCAACGCCTGGAGTTTCTGGGGGGGATCCCAAAATGGTGATTTGGCGGGTGATGACGACGGCGACATCTACGCCAATTCATTTCTCAAAACTGAAAATGGGGCTTTGGCTTTGTACGGGAGTACTACTGCCACAGTACTGTAGGAGTAGATATTTATCTTTTTTGATGAAAGTTTTAAACCTTTTTGTAAGATTTGATGTTGTTGTAAGCAGGTTTTTGTAGAGTCCAGAACTACCCTTCGTACAAACCGTGACGATACCGAGTGGGACGGTTTGACTTGCCGTTCATGTGTTCCACGACAATCGCTCGTGTTTGTGGGCGGCAATGAACACCGTCCCAAGTTGGTGTGCAAATGCATGTGCAGGAGGGAAAGGGGTAGCAATCTAGCAGGTGCGATTAGTGGTGCGTTTCCTTAATGCAGTTGCGGGACGGAACTAACTTATATGATGTTCAACCAGTTCTGCAGTAGGGTTCGATTCATGGGAGGGGCAACAGCACCTTCTGAATTCGGATGGATGAATGAGGTGAGAGTGCTTCATTGCGTTGTATGACGATATTCTTTTTTTAAGTGTAGGTATCTGCTCGCAACTGGAGTGCACTTGTTTCTCCAGTGTGGTGGATGCTTTGCGCGTGATCATACCGCAAGCTGCAAAGTTGTCATGCATTTTCATTGGCCAGATGTAACAGTTTTTTTCATTCAGTCGCTCCGCCGATGTTCGCCAACCAACGGACAGAGCTTCCTTCTGGGCGCGCAATTAAGAAGAGCGAAGGCCGAGCCTGGTAGGTCTACGACAGCGAAACTCTACGGCATAGAGGCAATACGTTGCGTACAGAAGACTACGGCTTTTTCAAACGAGGGAGCAGCGATGAGTGGCCGTGGCGATGACGTTGCGCGCATGTGATTGGACTGGTTATTCGGACAGCGTGTCGGCTGCCACTGGGCGTCAGTGCCACGCACTCGAGAGCAGAGTAGATATTTGACGAGAAGAACACTGGCAGACGCTTGAGTGCTACCCTCGTAGGTCAAGTGCTCCGCACGCAGATGAGCGAGTTGTATCTAGCGCGTCATGAATAGTCATGCAGCTATGAATAACGGAACGTAAACTCGCACAGCGAAAGTCGACCGCACAGGCGTTTATCACCTTTTCATCAGAACAACAACAACAACAACCTTTTCATCGCGCGTGAGAAGGAGCAACCAGTTTTAAGGGCGGCCTTTCTGTGCTGGAGCGCACTGTATCTAAACCTCACCAAGGATACCAGACCAAGCCGCAACTGGCAGGGGGCGCGCCAGCCTTTCGCACCGTCAAGGTGAACTCCAGGACTATAGTCCACACTCGACTTCCAATCGGTGCGCGTTTCAAAAGCTGAAGGCGTTTCAGGCACGCGTTTCACACGCCCACGCTCCGTGGCGACGCATGCCCTGCATGCCCGCTGTGGAACACAACCCCCACACAGCTCTCCCGTCCCGATCTCCGCCCCGCGTCCAACCCTTTACCCCGCGCCCTATAAAAAGCGTGGATACCGCCTCCCCACCGTAGTACACGCGTGCGTATATCAAGAAGAACTTCCGTCACCACCGTTCATATCCGTCCCTCTCCCCTTCTCCTTCCCTGTCACGCCACGCCCCTGTTCTTTCCCCCGCCCTCTTCACGGCCGCCTGCCTCCTCGGCTGCTTCCACCTCTTCCCGGGAATCATGCAGAAAGCTTCTGATTACAACGGTAAACAGCACAATGCATTTACCGCCAGTCCGCTATCCGTCTCGTCGGTCACCGTACCTCCCGTCACAAATTTTGAACAATGGAATGGTGCTAAACAAACACATTCTGAAAACAACCGCACTGACTCCGCATCCCTACTCGCCGTGCGTGCAAAGGGCAATGATGCAGAGTCCGTCTTCGCAGCCTTAGCCGCCTCACACCCTTCTCTCCAACCAGACATGCCGCGTCCTCCCTCTCTTTCCTCCCTCAGTCTCAACAATGAAAACCATCTCAAGAACCCTCTACTTCATCTCCCCGTCCCTGACTTGCCCTCTTCTACGTCCCAGCCTATGGACCTTAACGCCAAGGCCATCGTCACAACTCCAGACGGGAATACCTATCAAAGCATCATCTGTCCCTTCGATGAACGAGTTCACTACACTCCGCACGCCGAGCTTGATAAGCTCCCGTCAAAGGAGCTTGCGGAAAGCGATATTGTCTTCTCAAAGGAGTTTGCTGAGCTCAGCATGATGTGTCGGGTCCTTTCTATGGCCATGGATCCTACCGTTCCACTTCTCGACCGCTTCAAATTCCTCTGCATCGTCTCCTCCTCCCTGGATGAACACTTTGCAAAGCGTCTGGGCTCAATCCCCAAACTCGACCTTAACGACCTCAAAACTGCCACCATCAATCTTCGACGACACGTCAGACCAAAGACCAAGTATGAGGAAGACCTTACCGTCGCTCTTCGAACTATTATGGAGAAACAAAGCAAATGTCTTACCTCCGACCTCTTACCTCGCTTGGCCGAACGCGGAATCGAGATTGTAAGTCGCGACAAACTTGATGATAGTCAGAAAGAAAAGATGACGGCTTACTTCAAGGAAAATCTTCGTCCGGCGCTCACGCCTACCGTCATCGATGCCACGCACCCTTTTCCGTTAATCCAGAGTCATGACATCTACATCTACGTGCGTTTGTTCAACCCGAAAAACGGTGCCAGAAGAACCGTGCTTTTCCGGTGTCCGTCTAACAACAGGCTCATTCCCATCGATGAATCAGGTTTGAAATTTGTCACGTCGGAGGATGTCTGCCTTGCAAACCTCAATCTCATCTGTCATTCCATGATCGTTATGGGCGCCTATCCGTTCCGAGTCACTAGGAATACAAAGATTTCCATCGAGGATGAAAGCCTGAGTGACATGACTGACCTGTTTGACTTTATCGTCGATGAGGTCCATCGACGACGACAGGCTCCGGCTACCAGACTTGAAGTCATGACCGATGCCCCTCAACAAATGATCGACCTTTTGGTAAACAAGCTTTGTTTGGATGATCTCGATGTCTATGTTGTTGACACTCCGTACCTTGATCTTTCCAGCTGCATGTCACTTGCTTTTGTCCCTTTGCCTTGGCTCAGACAAGTCATGAGAGACCCTGGAGTTCCTTCCCCCTTTAAAGGCTTGCAAAATCGTCTCATTGCAGACCCTGGTGCTATCTTCGGTATCATTCGTAAAGAAGATATCTTGGTCGAGTATCCCAGAGACAACTTTGAAAATTCCGCCGTACTTTTCTTGCATGCCGCTGCGAGAGACCCGCGTGTACGATCTATTAAATCGGTCTTGTACAGAGGCGGTGGAAATTCTCCCATTGTTGCCGCGCTTATTCGGGCTGCCAAGAATGGTAAGGAAGTCAGTGTGGTTATAGAGCTTAAGGCCTCCTTCGACGAGATTCAAAATTCGGAGTATGCTAGAGCGCTTCAGGTTGCTGGGTGTAACGTCACATATGGAATGATGGGTCTTAAGGTCCACAGCAAGATTATGCTTGTGGTTCGAGAGGAAAGCGATGGCAGTTTGTGCTCGTACTGCAATATCTCTACGGGCAACTTTAACCCGAAGACGGCTAAGCTATACACTGACTACTGTCTCTTCACATCAGACAAGGAGATCTGTACGGATGTTCTGGACGTCTTCAACCATCTTACGGGGTATTCTGAGAATACCGAGTATCGATGTTTACTAGTTTCGCCTGTTAACATGCTCGAGACGTTTATTCACCTCATTCGTCAGGAGGCCAAGAACGCTAGGGAAGGGAAGCCGGCTAGAATTGCCTGTCAGATGAATGGGCTCTCAGATAAGAAGATTACTAAGGAACTATATGACGCTTCGCAAGCGGGTGTTCGTATTGATCTTATTGTCCGGGCTGCTTGTCGTATTCGTCCAGGCATCAAGGGCTTGAGTGAGAACATCAATGTTTACTCTTGGGTCGGACAGCTTCTGCAGCATCGCAGAGTATACTACTTCCATGCCGGTGGAGAGGGTAAATATTTCATTGGTTCAGCGGACTGGCGAACAAGGAATCTCACGGGGCGCGTTGAGGTAATCGTTCCTATCAGGGATGCTTACCTGCGAAAGCGCTTATCCAAGGCATTCGAGCTTATCGATGATGGTAGGTGGGTGTGGCGAATGGCGTCAGACGGTCATTACTACAAAGGCTTTCCGGCGCCCAAGTCACCCCCCGTCTCCGTTTCTATTGCTCCTTCTGCGAAGGAATTATCAAAGTCTAAGAAAGCTGAGAACCGTAGCAGTGACAGTGATGCCGATGAGAGAAGCCAAGAACAATTTGACTTTGTTCCTAGCCCTGAAGACCCGAGTTTCATGGATAACGAAGCTTCGGAGGGACTGCTCAAGTTTCCGGCTGACACAAATGGAAGCGCCCTTCCTACTTCAGAAAGTCATGTTGAAGCAAAGAAACCAACCAAGCGGAGCAGATCTCGACCTCGATATGTCATCAATATCAAGGGTAACACTAAGATGGTTGACAAGGTCGCTGTCGGTGTGGTACCAATACGATTTGTTGAAGGCGAGGGAGATTTTGATTCTATTCAGGTATTGATGGTTGCTCGTGAGCCAGACGATCCATGGGCTGTCCCGAAGGGTGGTCAGAACGAGGGCGAGACTCAGATCGACGCCACGATTCGAATTGCAAGAGAGAAGGCGGGAGTTTCAAGTTACGAAATATTAGCCAACCTCGGATGGATTGAAGTGGACAAAGGACAAAAGCAATCAGCTTTCCAAACAGTTGTTCTTCTTGCCAAAGAGCTTGGTACTACCGTGGGGCGCAATAGAAGGCGGCAATGGATGCCTATTCGGGAAGCGCTGGAGTATTCTAGAGGCGAACACCGACATGAATTCACTGCAAAGGCACTCGATCGGGCAATCGCCGCTGTGAAGTCTTGGTGTGATGGAATGGGAGACGGAAGCAGTCTGAATGCTGGTGTGGCAGGGGCTAGTTCAATACATTCTACACCATCTACTCCAGCTCTGTCAATAGTCAACGGCTCAGCGAGTTCAGTGCAGGAAACATTCATAGATAATCAGGACAGGAATGTTAGTGCGAGAACTTTGCGAGATTCACATTGAATGACTTGAAGACTGCATCTTCTTCATAGGAACAAGAAGATGTTGAGGGTTATTAAAGATACCTTTGACCCTAAACACCTCACTTCTATTCGTGAGCTCCTTGAACACAAATCATGGTATCAAACGGTAAGAACGCTGCTGTCTGTTCCAGTCAACTTGCTGACTATCCCATAGCAGGACAGTTTGTCACAGGCATAGGTCAATGCCCCAAAACCCTGAGCATTATCCTCTATAAACCCCCATTCGTATCAGGCACGCAACACAACGTTAAACGCCAATGCGAAGCTGCGAAAGGGTTTCCTTGGTAGAGGGCAAAGAGCTTAACCCTTAACCTTTATCGTTGCGGAATATACTTACGATAGCAATCCCTTTTAACCCGTACCTCTCTAGCAAAATGGTGAGACGAAAGCTCATCATGCATGGTTGCTCTCCCCCTCATCTAAGAAGAACCATTTCAGATTCCTTGCGTGTTTGTTACACACTTCTGTAGCTCCGCTCGCGCACGGAGCTATACCTCATGCTATGGAACCGGGCCATTCTTCTATGTGGTACGCAAGGGGCGCTCTCCGCAGAGACACGATTCCAAAGGCCAATGCGAGCTCTTCTGGTGTGACTAGGGTATCGAAGCATAACGGTCTAATGTTTCACGGTCTTGACTAAACAACAGCGAAGTCGACCAGCCACCTGCCCCAGCATATTTGGACGGTAGAATCGGTCTGCGTCTGAAGTCTCTCATGGAGGACGGCAGTGTTTCAACGAGATATTAGGAACGAAAGAATAAAACAAGAGAAGGCAACCAAACAGCACAATATCCGTGGAAGGGACGGCTACAAACAGTTTATCGGGAAGTCACCGAATATTGCGAAATCTCTATAGTTTGGGAGAAAGAGCTTGAACGATGGGCCCTCCTTGTTCGGCTTTTGTTCGGCGCCGAGTGGCGCACAACCGCTTCGCACCGAAGACGGGTGCTGTCTTCTCGAATAAGGTGGGAGGAGAGGGATTTTGACACCAGGAGCGAAGGAGGAGAACGGAGCGAGGAGCTGAGGTGGCGTTCAAGAAGCTTGGCGGTTGCGATCCGGTGTGTGCATGCGACGGCCACATTCCGCACTGCCACCAAGCACTTGTAATCCAACTCGCCCGCTCCGCTCTCCGACAAATCCTCTTCCTGCACTCCTGGAAATGACATTACTTTTGTACTATTGTGCGAATGTGTGTCTGTGTGTTTACATGGGTCGAATCCCAAATTCCGAAACAGCGGTTGGCATGGATCCTAGAAGAACCCCTATATATAAAACATATATCCCTTCAGGTTACCACCGTGCTTTCAAAGTTTTTGACGAGACGAACTACCGTATCTGCGCGTGCAATCTTTAGACGACCAAGCTTTGCACTATGAAGTTACTGGTTTATCTTTCTTAGATTAGCCCCTACCGTAAGGTAGTCTCGGAATTATGGACAAGAGCCCATATAAACACAGATACACACATACTGATTCTCAGAAGGAATTCTCTGCGTTTGAAGGAGAGTGGCCAATCTGCTTTCTTTTTCTTTTTTGATTCCCGCCGCGTGAGACGAGCGCATTACGAGCAAATACTAAAGCTTAAGGGTTGAGTGGGTTTACTAAACCTCACAGTTGGTAATGCCTTTCGTTATGCCGCGAACGAAAGCAATGAGGATTTTCGCCGCACGACGAGTCCCCGTTTTGGGGTGATTAGCGCTACCAGTCAGCAGTTAATCCGACATGAGCCACAGAAGTTCTTGGCCTTTCTGAAAAGAGAAGGCTTTTACTGAAAGCTCTCCTTCAGCTTAGTAATAGAAAGCTGTTGTCCACAATAAAGAAGAAGCGCTTCCAGTCGTAATTTGTGATCAACATTCGAGTGAGTGGTGTAGCGCTCCTATGAAGACGAGGTTCTGGAACAGAGCGGCCAATGGTAGGCACTCATAGGATACTCGGGAACTACCTTTGAAACCGTTAACCGTGCTTGGTGGTGGAACGGATTGCAGCATGAATAACTAGACTACGAACACCTGACATGAGGGTGCAAATGCTGCCTGTGGAACTGCTTCTCCGCAGATTGGAACCGAATCTATTGAATCATCAAAAACTGCGAAATCAGTGCATTCAATAGCGTCCCCTTGCATCAAAGGCTTCCCTTCGAGCCAACGGGATTAACTTACCTTGAAGCTGGACAAAGACCAAATTGTTCTATCATATCAACAACAATCGGCAGAACGCAAACCTTATATGAGAATAAACTCAATTGTTGTTCTCCATCTGGCCAGCATCATGAGGTTCGGGCACAAAAATTATATGTATCTAGTAGGACCTACTAGACACATATCATTTTTGTGCGCAGCTCTTGGTTGGAAACAGGTTTTCTGCTGATAAAGACTAGCCGTTTCTGTTGCTTACTGAGAGTGAACGGAGTCCTTTTTTCCGACTAAGTCTGCGAATCAATTTTTGTCCCGACAGCAAAATTTCTAACATAGACCCACTGTTGGGGCGTCAAAGTTGTCGTAGCCCATATGGAACCACGATGCAAAATCGCTTTGCGCTGGATGCCGGCTGTGGTGAGGGATCACTGCAAGGTACTGGCGAGTCCCGCTAAAGGCACATGCAGTTCAGCCCGTCGAGGTGTGCCGACCTTCCGAAAAGGCTACAAAAGACTGTGACGTTACGCCGGATGAGGAAGCCAAATGGAGATGCAATTGGGTCTATTAGGGGAATTTAGCCGTCGAATAGATGATTAGCCTTCTACTTCTTCTAGAAAGTTAATACCCCTGCCTCGGAATTAGAGGCACGTGCCCGTAAACACACACACACACAGACCCACTGTTGATTTATTTCACATCAGAGGGAGGCCGGCAGTGCCGTGCCGCCCCGGCACATCGCGACTAACGAATACCTGTCAGTGTAATATTAGTAATGCAAATGAGATGTGGTGCTGGAAAACAATACACATCTGCTACGGCCTCGCGGTAGAGATTATGTTCACGGTCAATGGGTAATCACTCCACTCCACCGGAATGGAACGTTTTAGTTGGGACAGAGTGTTAACCAAGCTAAAAACCCTTTGCTGATGTCACAATAGGTGGGGCAGTGATAAGCAATGTTTTGCAACAAACAGAACCATAGAAAACGTACAAGAGGTTACCGTTGGTACAGATATTAACGGTGACCGCAGAAATTGGTTTCCTGCGGAGAGAAAAAAAAATATCTTTAACCAGATATGTTTTACCCTTGAAAGAGAAGACAAATCGCTTTTGGAAATGATTAGAAAATGGCCCTCAGAGTTTTTGGCCTTCTTCAAGATAGAGAACTACCTGTAATCAGATAGATCTCCTGTCGCTTCGAAATCAGGAGCGACAGACCATACTAAAGAAGAAGAAGCAGTTTACCCTTATGTTGTAGTTAGACATCAAGGGCCCACAGTAAAGAAGAAGAAGAAGAAGATATGAAGATACATTTCGACGCTCGGCTCGTCTCCGATGCATTTTTTAGTTTACCTTCGGTACACGGTAAAAGGTTAGTTGCTCAGACACTGTTGAGATTCCGAAGCAGCATTCGTTTTAACGGTAGTGATGAGTAGAAAACCAACGTCCTACACCAAAAACTCATGTTACCGCTAGTGTTGTTTATCAACAATAGAAGAGTACGCAACAACACACAAATCCTCATCATTCTCTATGACGAGAGGATACGCTTCCAACAGGAGCATGCGAGGTTGTTTCCGGTGCATCTTCGTTCTCATTGAGTGGCGTTCTGGGCTCCAGGCTCTCGTGAGACAGTTGTTCAGTCGATACTTCCTGATTCTGTCCATAGTGGGGCGGTTCAAGTAGCGGAGTGCGCGGTTCTTCGGGTGCCTGCGTATGGATAGGCGTGGGAGAGGACACGCGGGGTGATAGTTGGAGTCCAGCGTCAGACATATCTTGATCATGTTTCGAAGTATGAGAGGATTGATGGTCAATGCTTCCTTCGTAATCTCGATCATTTTGTACCACTTCAGTAAGCTCATCAATAGTATCCGGAATGGTGTCACAATCAGCTAGCTCCTGTTCTTTCTCACGAAGTGCAGTAAGCTCATTGATGATCACGTCGAGCTTGGAAACTTGGGCCCCACAACAATGGCTATGACGATTGACTGTTTCCCTGAGTTGCTGGTTTTCCGCAAGAAGTGCGTTTATACGAGCCTTAACGGTGTCCAAACTGCCCTGTAACGTGGATATTCGTTTGATGCTTTCTCGACTAAAAGTGTGGCGCATAGGCGTTGAACTCACCAAGGGAAGAAACTTTTCGAAATCCAGCCGATCATCATTCGTTAGATGCCCATTGATCCTTTTAACTATGGCTTCAATCTCTCTGCGATACTTGAGAATTCGGTTTTCACAATGAGCCCTTTTACAATATGCCTTGATTAGACGATCCTTTGCGTCTCTGTACTCGGTTTGGTCACTTTGACTTACAGAGGGTCGAAGAAGACCCGACTTCTTAGACATGGATAGTGTGAGATAAAACGCGAACAACACACACGAAGCCTGAAGCGAAATTGGCCAAAGAGAGGTGCAGACTCACTTTGAATTTGTTTGCATACAACTGCTTGTTCCGGACTGATGATATTAACCAGCGTCTGTCGGTAAAGTTGGTTTGACATAAGAGCTTATGTACAGCCGAGGAACGTACAGGAGGATGGCGGAAGTGCGTGAGGAGTTTCACAGCTAGCTGATGGATAGTGGAATAATTTGAAGACTCATGGCGAGTTGATTGCGTTTATGGCATACACTAACAATTGGACAACGTCTGGCGGTGAGAGTCGCAGTGCAGATACCGGGAGACGAGTAGATGCTGTGTGAGCTGTGAAACTAAGGAAAGACTGAGGACGACACAGCGCATGCTGAAAACGGAAACGCTTACAGGGCCGTGAGAGAAACCGGCCCGTAAACTTGGGAGATGCATTCTCAGAAAATCGAGGAGGGGGAAGGTGACGCTCGAAAACCTCATGAATTGAAAGCGGTCTCCCACGGAGAGGCAGAACACGAATTGCGTGACTGCAATTGGCATGCGATGAAATCTGGAAAGCCGTGTACGAACTTCCCATCGCTCGCAGGGGCGAGGACAAACAGCAGGACCAGGAAAGCTATCCCTGTAACCCTTACAGACTTCCCTTTACCCCTTCTCCAACCCATAAAGCCGTGATGGCCGTGATGGGTACGGGGAACATCGCGGGAAAGCGTAGCTTTTTCCCATAGAAAAGAGGCGCGTCATTCCGTTTTTGCTCCTGAGAGGACCGCTGTGACTATCATTTAAAAATCCTTTTCTGGCAGCATGGTTTCAAAAACACTTTTCTATGAGGCCTCAAAGCCCGCGTCTCGTAGCCAGTTTGAAAGTACAGGGATACATCCGCTCTTGGGTAGCGACCCTATTAGAGTCTTGGTAACATGAATCACAAGACGTTTCTTGATGCCTGTCCGTCCTGCTCAGTGCCCTTCACGCTTTTCGCGCCCCATGATATTGAGTCTCACATTAATCGCTGCTTCGATTCAAAGGAAAAGACAAATGACGCACCGATATGTGGAACATGTCACCGAGACCTTCGCGCCTTCACACCAGCTGCACGGCAAGAACACGCAAATCGCTGCGCAGACGAACAGCTTCCCCTTCGACCTGTGAAAAGAAAGCCACCCAACTCGAGCGCCCAATTCGCAAGGCCGACCGTGTCATCACCACCGCGTCAGAAGTGCGACGAACAACTTACAGACCTGTTGAATCTACTCGGACTACAGCGATATACCCAACGTTTCGCAGATGAAGAAATTGACTTAAAAGCGTTGCGACTGCTCACAGACGAGGACTTTGTTAGATTGCGAATACCAGACCCTGCCAGGCGTCGCATTGCAGATGCTTTACATGCAGTGCCAATCCTAGATGGCTTGCAACCCACAGATGAGGTTGAGCCGACAAACGAAGAGCGAATCATTCCCACACAGAGATTCGCGACCAGCAGGCTCGGAGCAATGCTACAGCGGCGGAAGCCACTCTATGAAGAAGAAGACGATGACGAATACAAACCCACACAAAAGCCTACTGGAAGCCAGCGACACACGCCAACTGGTGACAGCGCTCCTGACCGCACCTCTCTCATGGGCACCACAAAAACCTACGGCATATCGCAGGCTAAGCTGGATACTGCAGCATCTTTACGGAAAGAAAAGTACTCTTCCTTGAATCTCGGTGCACTGTCTGCGTCTTCTGACGAAAGTGAGTTGGACTTCGAAAGGGACATTTCTCTCAAATCCCAGATATCACTCGAAATGAAGATTGAAAACTGGAGAAGACGCCAATTACGCCAGGAGGAGACGCGCCATACAGCGGTCGTACAGAGGATTCAAAACCGCTATCAAGAAATGGTGAGTCAGCTTGAGAAAGAAAAAGAAAATCAAACAAGGCCGGCAGAAGTTCTCCAAAAAGCAGAGTTCAACGAACAACGAACGACTGCCGTTGTTGATTTAACTGAGGAAACTGTGCGCGAGTCCGTTGAAGAGACAAGAGCAGCTCCAGACATTTGTATCAACGAGACTGTTGTCATCTCTAGCGCCGAAAGCGATGACAATGCCAAGACGGCACGTGCTGCAAAACGTTCGAATACTTATAGTGACTCAGATGAGGAGTCTTTACGAGGTATGATCTTGAAGTCACATATTGGCAGTGCCTTGGAAAGTGACAGTGACCTTGACGTTTTCAAAGCCCCAAAACTTTCGGCAGGATGGCGACCTGGTACTTCGAGAGAACTGTCCCTCCGAAGACAAAAGGAACGGGCAGCCTCGGACGAAGAAGATATGATAGACCTTATGCGCGAACGCAGTCCACAGGACAAAAGTGGGACCAATAATAGCGCACTGCTGCGAGAACCTTCTGCAGGCAAAAGGATATCTCGGCTTTCTCCAAAACGTGCATGCTCGGATTCAGACTCAAACTCAGAAGAGGGCCAGGACGCCGTATCACGACTAAAGAAGAAACGAACGGGAACAGGGCATGAGATTATAGCTACAGCAATCCGAAAGGATCGAGATCTATATGACAGGATTCTCAAGGTAGAATCGGTTCCTTATAGTGGGATTTTGAACAGCGTGCGTCAGTCTGGACTGAATGTCTCTAAGAAAGCGCTTACGACCTTCTTGCACACCGAGGGCATCATGTACAAGGGAGAGGCAGTCTCCAAAGGTTCAAGGGACTACCTGAACAAGCTGAATTCTGATTTCTAACCGACAATCGTCCTTCAAACCACTTGCGAGTGCTAGGCTTTGGACTGGTGTTCATAGTGACGTGTAAGAAAAACCTGATTGCTCGCGAGCTCTATTGGTTGGGTTGTGGATTATCTTCGGAAATAGAGTAGCGCAGAGTAGCGCAAGTGAAGTCATCGGAGACCAACCACTCTGCTGCAGTTCACATTTAGTGGCGAAGTGTCGTCGTTTTAGACGATTTCGATATGCATTCGGTTCGGTAACCCGTTCATTCGTCAGCACGTCTCGTCCAAAGGCGAAGTATCCTAGAAGACCTGGATCCTAAAACGCGTGCGAGCGTCGGGGGTGACTCAAGACGTTAACTTTAGTAGAAGCGAACGGAGAAAAGGGTTTCGAAAGATTTCCCTTTCTCAGTTCACAGCAACTGTTACTCAGTATGCGAGGCAGCATTAGATGCAGCATGAAGAAGGAAGAAATGTACACATGCAAATGCGGGTAAGATGGTAATACTCTACACCGTTCTTGAAAAACTAAGATCATACACAGCCATGAAACGGATATCAGGTTTTGCGTTCACTTCACCGTTATCTGCCCAATTGTACGGCTTGAACTTGATTTTGAAGTCTTTCGATGTCAGCTCCGCAAGCTGGAGGGATTTGGTTTTGCTTGCTCGTTCAGCAATCCACTTGATGAGGTCAGCATCACTCGTTGACGATGGCGTGAAGTCTGGCCGGAACCACTTCCACAGTCTACTTAGAGTGACTCTTCTGGCCTTGACATCGACTTCGCAGTTGTTTTCAATGAAATTCTCCGTGGCCTTCTGTAGAAGAGTTTCAACGTTATCCACATCGAGTGGCAATAACGGTGGGCACGACTGAGCGCCGCAGTTCAGAATGAAGTGCATGCGAGGGTCCTTTTCGGCCAACATCCATGTCACGCGGTCATCGGTGGCGGGCATGGTCTTTCTGCATACGAAATGTTCAAGTTCAACAGATGTTATATACTTGCCGGCAATCATATATGCAGCCTCATTGAAAAAGCTGCTGCGTTTGAGCAGGTCGGTGGGATGGCCGTAGACAAGCTTGGCATGGAAGATAAGCAGATTGTACAAGTTATAGAATGAGGCCTTCTTGAAATCAGCCGAGGCCGTTGTAATATTTGAATCATCACATTTGGCAAGCTCAATTAACAAAGAAAGAGCCCTTCTCCAAGCTGCGCTCCCTCGAATGGCAGAGTACTCCACGAAATGTCCATCGACGGACACCCCTGTGTGACACACTTGAGCAAAGGTGTCGTTCAATTCGGACAGAATAGAAATGATATCGCGAGTCTTCCCAGGAAAGGCAATTGAAACGTTGAGGCCGTGCTGAGACATGAGGGACAAACCCCTATGTACGTATGTGGCGCTAGTTGTAGGTAAGAAAGATTTGTCTGAAGTATCAACACGGAAAGTAGGGATGAGTCCACTCATTTTCACTAGCTGGCGAGCAAACTCGGTGGCAGCCTCGGTAGTATAGGCAAAGGAGTGCTGTATGAGCCAGTCAACAATTTCCGAACCGGTAGCAACGTATGCCTTATAGCCGTCCCACTTCTTGCGGGAGAATGACATGCGCTTGGCCGGTGGTTGCATCATGGTGTCTAAGGCGTCGATTAAGTCGATGAAGGTGGGATCGATTGAAGGGTCTGACGGGCGCTTTCCGAATTGGAGGTCGAGGGAATGTGATGCGTCTGAGAGGGTGCCGCAACTGGGGGGGCTGAAGGGCGGAGAGTTACGCCATGGAATGCTGTTTGGCGGAGGCGTCATGGCGAATGGCAACAGTTGTAGGGAGCGAGTGTTGAGACTGCGATACGCTTGATTAAACAGTGGTAGGTGAAGAAGGCAGTTGCTGTTGGGGCGTATTCAAACTAGGGTCGAAAAAGAAACGTGTTGGTTGGGATTCCACCGAGAAAGATATTCACACAGATAAGATACGGAAAGCTGCGCAGGGGTTTAGAAAGAAGGTGTACAAACAGGCGGCGTGGGGAATCGGATTAAGCGAGGAAAAGCGAAATGGGCGAAAAAACGTGTCTGGAAGATTATACTCGGGCCAAGCAAGCTGTTCTCCCCGCTTTCAATACGGTATTGAAAGGACAGGCAAATGTACAGTGAGTTTGGCGCAGCGCGCAGACAGACTAGTGATGCGAATTCGGCGACAGAAAAGCTGTATTAGGGGAAACGTATGAGGGTTGGGGACGGGGAAGCAAGGATGCGGCCGTTAAATGCTCCAGGCAACGGCATACACAAAGGTGATGCAATATAGACTATAAGCGTTGCGCCGATTCCGGGGCGATGAAGGCCGACAGCGTTGGCAGAACTGTTTACGTTTACACACATGTTCATTGCTGCGATTGGCTCGCCATCGGCATGCAGCGGCACGTGCATGTGTCATGCAACTTTGTTTACTTGTCTTAACTTCTATAAACAGCCAGGGGTAAGGCGAATGTGGCAGAACCTCTGCGAGGGCGCTCTCGTTAATGAAGAAAGGATTTCTCTTCACTTCACCGGCAGCCTGGTGCCTGTAAGGTGAAAAGCTTTGCGAGGAGGGCGAAGAGCTCTGTTGGCTACGAATGATAAACGGTTAGCAGCCTTGTGAATGACGTCGATAGCGACGACGGATGATTGTGTGTGACTCGCGAGGGCAGCTCAGTCCGACGCGGACCGACAGCGTGCGGTGAGATTGAGCGCTTTGATTGGCAGCTCACGTGCAGATATCGCGCTAATTTTCTCCGCTCACGTGGCGCGTACTGTGACAGTACTACTGTCCCGCTGTCCACCCACCGTCCACGCTACTGGACGCCGAATGGGCGAGCGGCCGTGCGACACATCACTGGCACTGAGAATGAGGGGTGGCCACTGAGACTGATTCGCTGTCGGCTCTAATCACCGCCCACCGTCAGCCTTATTCAAAAAGACAAGGCTATTTCTTACCGCCCAAGTTGGTAGAGCCGCGCATCTGACCCCCGACATTGGCGTTTTTTCCGCCGTCGCTCAGCTGCCGTTCCTGTGCTGAATAAGTGCCCTTGATCGTACTCGAAACTCTCACCCATAACGCCTATCGCCGGCACTCAAGGAAGCATAATCGCGAGACTTGCCACTCCACTTCGTTGCACCCTCCTCGCTGCCTCCTCCGCCTTCAGTATTTCTACATACTGAGTAACCGAACCAGCGATGACCCGTCAGAGAAATGCGTGTTGTTCGGCGTCCGCAGTCATCGCGACCCATACGATTGTCCCAACTGCGTCACTTTCGTCACCAAAAAGTCCAATGCGCTCACAGCAATTACCACCTAGCGACAGTACCACCCACTACGATGTCCTGGAGCGAACAATTCTTGAGGAAGAAGGGTGCAAGGCCTGGGAGAAACACCCAGCAGCATATTAGCCCATTAGCATTCCAGTCGTTCCCACAAGAGACGTTCTCTTTTGAGTTGCGCAATGACGTCAGAATAGCAAGTCTTGCGCTCATCATCGATAATGCCAAGTACATGTACTACGATCAGAATTCGTATTGGTGTAACATACAGGAAGAGAGCGCAATATCTTCGTCATGTCGCAACTTTGACATCTTCACCTCAAACAGTCCACTCCAGTCATCGATACGTTCATTGGAAGGTTATGTCACTGGTCCAAACTGCATCAAATGCCTCAAGATCACTCTGCTTCACGCACTCATCACAAATCGACAACATTCTTAACAGTGGTCACGTTAAGCATGGTCCCTTGGCTTTCCCGAGCTCCCTACTACAGTCCTCTGGCTCCATTCATGTTACCCCTGATAACACGCTGATAACCATTGCACAATTGACGCTTTATTCATGCAGCAACTCAAATCTTTTCTAGACCAGTTATCAGAACCTTGACGCAACCCACGAGCACTGCTATTAACATCCCTATCACCGTATCACTCATGCATCGCGCACGCATCTGTCATAATAGCCCCCTTCGCCTCCCCTCCCAAATATGGCACGCACAACTCTGGATTCAACTCTGCTCTCGCTTTCCTTAAGCAGACAGGCAAAAGAAATTTCTAGAAGGTCGTTGACCTACACCTTTCGGAAGAAGCCACATCCCCATAAACTACAGCACAGCCTTACTAAGCCCTGGTGATGTTTACAGCGCGTCCAAAACATTCACCATCCCTGCAAACCTGTCCTGCAATCCAGGTCGCAACATCACCTCTATCGACCTTCATTGACGGGGTCCTTTTATCACCGTCAAACAGCGTAACTTTCGCACCAGCCCTTCCCTCCGTCAACTCAGTAGGTCTGACAATAAGTAACTTATCCTTGTCATTCTCGAAAAAGCTGAGAAAGCGCTCTTCCTGATGGTCATGATCGTCCAGAACGTGTCGCAAAATGAAGTGAGTCAAAGAGCCAATACCGAACCCGAACTTGATCTTCGTACCGCCGGCACCCATACTGGATACGACCACCACTTTGACTGGCTGCTCACTTCGTTCGATAGCCTCAGTGATTGCCTTTGCAGAGTCCGCGCGAAGAGTGCTTCGAGCAGTACTGTTTGGAACGCCGATAGCGACAATTATGTGGGTGGCTGAAGATTCGACAAGAGCGGCTCGCACATCTTCAGCTTCCAGAGCATTCCCTCTCTGAACAGAATCGCAAACGGAGGCGACGGGAGGTGGGAGTGACGCAGGGTTGCGAACGAAAGCATGAATCGTAGGTTTGTTTGTTTCACGAGCTGCGGCGTAGATGAGATGCTGTCCCATGCGTCCGTTGGCACCAATGATAAGAATTGAAGCAGCCATTGCGTATTGGTTAGCAAGGATGTGATGTTTGGAAATGCTATTGACGTCAACGCTTATATCTGGCTGTTTGTTGTGTTGCTGTTGTCGTCGTCGTCGTCGTTTGCACAAGCAGCAGATGTTCTTATAGCGGTTCACCCTGCCAACTTATGGGTGGGCAGGCTGGAAGACGACCGTGCATTTGTGACACGCTGCCCCATCATGTCTGTCCAGCGCCTGATAAGGAGAATGGGTCCCACAGCAAGCAAAAGGAACACATCCTGCAGCGCGCAGGTTGTCTCTTCTGGACTTGGATCGAAGTGCATGCAACAAGAGTGTGCTTCGTACACCATGTTGAGATGAACAGTAACGCCATGGGCCTTGACGAACGTGCCGGTATGTGATTGGTCAGAACTGACAATCTGTTTCGATTCTGCCAATGCGGCGCCTTGGAATTTCGGGAGTTAATTTACGCATTGGGTAACTCCTGAAATTCCAAATTGCATTTTGCGTAGGCGCAAATAGTACATGCGTGGCGTGACTGATTTGATCCAAAGTGTGACAATTATCCTTCGTAGCGCCGCATCCGTGTAGTGCATTGATGCAGCGTCCTGGCAGCGGCATTAAAATTTCGTAATTTCTTGCTGCAAGGGGGCTCAACCGTGAGTAGCCCTTTTGCGCAAATTGTCTCAAACTGTCACGTTTTGTACACGTGGAACTCATTTTGCGCCTGCGCAATATGCGATTTGGAATCGCATGACTGATGTTATGAGTTGACGAAGCCTGCATCTTCTTGCGAATCTCTGGAACCAGTTGGCGACAGTTCAACAACCAAGATCATCATCATCTCAAGCATATTAATAGTGACGAAGGGTGCAGATGACGTTCGTCTGAATCCTTCGTTATCTTTGGTATCTTGTATGACAGTTGAGTTTCTGGCCTCCGCGAAGTTTTCACGAATTATTCTGCTTTGGTATTTGTATACAAGACATATCTCACATTTTCTTCATCCGCGAAGCGAACAATACCGTGCCTTTGTTGAGTCGCGCTACCGAACAATAGGAGATACAGGTTAAGGGTTACCAGTATTCCGATACAAATCCGTTGCATGTCTGTCCATAAGGCCTTCTACATATGGACATGGACATGGGTTTTTGACACTGCACCGGGAAAAGAATGAAAAATAATTCATGTTTACTAAGCCCAAAATTTAAAAACAAATCTGGTAGAAAGATTCCGAAGTGTCTCTTCCGTGGGGTTGCTCTTTCAGCGACCCGAAAATCGTGGACAATGGACAAGATAGATTTTTGTCCATGTCCATATGCAGAAAGGCCTAAAGGATGAACGGATGCGGCGAATCGAGCGGCGTTGCAGGGATTCTGAACTGTGTACACTTGTACACGTGATCAAACCGACCCTGTTCAATATTCCCGAAAAAAACAGAAACGAGAAATGATGCGCCCAGATCTTAGCGCTTCATTCCGCGTCGCATGGCAATGCCGTGCTATGATCTAGCTAGAGGGTTATTGCGTTGGAATCGAAACATGAACTGATGCGCATCTCCAAAGTTGTTCACAGCTAACTGCAACCCGATTTGTGCTTTTGTCTTTCGCTCAACCCTGGTCAGCACTGAAAGGATTTGATGTTCAGAGATGAATCACCGCCCAAGTAGCAACTGCAAGAGTGGTATGGCTGCTTTCACCACATTTCTGCCGCTGACCCATCCAATACCCCTGCGACCGAGCGTAACATCCGCCGGAAGACCATCTCACTTAAAGCAACTTGGTCCGGCTCCACACAGAAGAGCGCATTTTGCTTCACTCGATTCACAGGCATCAGCCCCGAAAACTGCGGGCAAAGGCGTTACACTATCCTATTCCACTATGAAAACGCGAACTAGAAAGGGACGCACATCAAGAACAAAACTAACGACCACATTGGCAACAATTGACATGCCCAAGGAAGATCGCGCCGACGACGAACAAGTAGGCGTATGGCTGGTTGCAACACGAGCAAAAGGTGGGTTGCTGCTGCGCGGGCGCGCAAAAGGATGGTTGAAGCGCATGTGTGATCGATGTGGAAACTCATTTGAAGAGCTTGCGGATGGAACGTTTGACGTGCTTTTAAATGAGGGGGAGGAAGAGGTGGATGAAAGTTTGTTTGAGGATGTGCAAACTGTGGAGTCGGATGAAATTGAAATGTCTAGACATGTGAGAGATGCTCTATATCTCGGACTGAAATCTAGAGCAATTTGTAATGAACAGTGCGGTGGAGTTTCTGTACAGAATGGGGAACAATGGAGTGTTTTTAAATCGGGAGATCAACGGATTGATGCGGAAGAAACTATTGGGGATCGTAGTGCTGGTGATAGATTGATGGAAATGAAGAGGAAGTTGGAGGAACGTGGCTTGTGACTGTCAGCGTGATGGTGATACTACGGACTGCTGCGCAATGGTGGAAGAGGTGAGACTGGTCTGGTAAGCTGTAGAGTTAATCATATGGCACTTGATCGGGCATGTATGGTGCTGAGTCAGCACTGCTGACGGGTGGAACGATGAAAGCGAGATTCTGAAGCGTAAGAGTATGTTGAAAGCGTAAAGCTTATCACTTCTCGGTGCTTCTCGGGGATTAGCGCGAGATCTTGTTGGTTGTTCAGAAGGGAATGTGCCGATTCGAATCTCGATTTCTTTCGGCGCGGAGCTGGAGCGGCAGAGTATGAGAGTGACGATGTGAATTTGTGAGTCGGACACGCACTGAATTTCGGAGGTTGGCGAACAGACGTCAAGGGTATGAGTGTGACAAGGTTCTTAGAACCAGTGAATTGACGTGGATGATGATGAAACAACAAATCACGCGCTGTAGTGTATCGCACTTGATCGCGGGTTGGCGTCGTGCTCTACGGCCGTCGCGTGGGTTCACGCGGATGAAACTAAGACGCAGTCGTAGATGTAGACAGCTGAGAACGAGTTGCATCTTGGAATGGTCCTACCAAGGGTAAAAGGCTACACCAGATAAAGGGTACTCATACGGGATAGACAGCCGCTGAGGCCGTGACGAAGACAGCGCGGTGTGGAAGGGGTACAAAGGTACCAAGGGTAAGCCGGATGGGGAAGCACGCACGCGCAATGCAGCAACGTGTCCGAAATGGCAATATGATACAAGGCTCTTATTTGCGCCAGATGCGCCATGTGAATCAAACGTGGGGCGTAGCACGTCGCGCGCGACACTTGGACATCGCGCATTGGCCGTATTCGCTTCAGCGTGAGATCTTGTCACGCGCCACACTCGAGTTGAGCGGCGGCGCGTCTGGCCGCAATCGACGGCCGCGGAGAGCTGCTTCCGAATCTGAACGGCTGAATGCTGTGCCCTGCCATTGCACCATACGCCGCCCCTTTCCGCCTTCTCCACCGCCCCGCCTCTCTGTCGACGTCACATAATCCGTAAACCTTCCTCACCACCACTGTTCATCTCCATCCCCGCGCCCACTTGCATATACTCTTTCTTTAAGCGCTCCCGTTCACCTTTCCGCGTTTCCCTCCGACCGACTTTCACTTCTTCTCCGTACCGCCCTTCCGCCGCCATGACGAACTCAGCCGCCTTCGTCGGAGCTACTCTGCTCCACCATTCGCTTCGTCGCCACACCCTTCCATCGCTTCAGCCGAACAGACCCTCGCTCCTTCCACGTCGCCCAATTATCCGTCGAGTCGCCGCACCAGAGCTCTCCGCTGCTACCCCATCACGTGCTCAGAGACCCATCCTCCCCCGTCAACCCTCGTCCATCCCCCTAGCATTCGGTCCAATCAAAGCAACAATCCCAGCGCGCCTGCTTCTTTGTCTCGTTCCATTTCTCACCGCTACATTTCTAGCATGCGCAAAACTGCTCTACGTTCTCCCCGTAGCCCTATCACCGTCCCATTTCAACGCTGCCCGACTTCTCGTTTCCTCTCTTTTCTTCGTACCCGTCCTCATCCGAGATATCCCTTCCATGCGCTCTTCACCCCGACCCTTGTTACGGCTTTTTCGAGCCGGCGCGGAGCTCGGTCTTCTAATGTTCGTTGCTAATTTACTTCAGTTGCTGGGATTGAGGTACACCGACGCCTCTCGCGCCGCCTTCTTGCAGCAAATGTCAACTGTGCTTGTGCCATTGGCAGCAGCCGCTTTACGCATTGAAAAACTAACTCCGCAAGTAACCATGGGTGCGGCGTGTGCCCTGGCTGGCGTTGGCCTTCTCACCCTCACAGCTGCTCCAGCCGCTGCAGCAGCCGCCACTCTCAGACCACTTGGAGATCTTCTTGAGGTGTTATCAGCAGTTATTCTTACAGTATACATGCTTCGCACGTCGTACCACGCACGTAATACAAAGAAGAGCAGCGCTCTAGTTGCCATCAAAGTCTGCTCTCAGGCGGCGCTTTCATTCATTTGGCTGGGGGCACAGACAGCCTTTCAAAGTGGAAGCACTGTTAGTGCAGCTGCGGCTACTTCCGTCGCCGCTGCTGCGCCGGTTTTGTGGACACCCACGGCTGTCTTTCTCAACTTGATGATTGTTTTGTGGGCTGGCGTGCTTGTCAGTGCGGCCGCTTCCTGGCTGCAAACTAAGGGCCAACAGGCGGTTCCAGCATCTGAAGCGGCCGTTTTGTTTGCCGCACAACCATTGTGGGCCAGCGTTGTTGCCACGCTCATGCTGGGTGAACGACTTACCTCTCTCGGAATGGCGGGAGCTGCTATGATTGTTTCCGGTGCAGTCATCTCCAGCACTGGTAAGAAAGAAAGCTGAGGAACATCATGTACCCTTGTCCACTTCTTTTTCGGTTTGCTGTGAATCGTCGCAAAGCCGATTCCCCGCTTCTTTGTGACACAGGTTTTTCTGTTTCAACATGCAACGTATGTTTTGATGGAAACTGTTTTGCTCTTCAAGAAGTCGAATGGAATTCTTCATGAGATATAAGTGCTGTATGGCATTGTTTATCTCTCGGTGGTAGTTTTCGTTGCAATCGAATATGTCACTCCCTTGATCATGTTCCCTAACTGTTCATATGGTTCACACACTAACTATGAGTTTGTTTTGTTATGGTTTATTGCGATTTTTGTGCTCGCTCGGTGAATGCACCCGAGACGGAAACGAATATTTTGTTCTGATGGTGCATCGACGCTGGGGTGGCGGTAACGGTTCGTCCCATGAATTGCGCTTGGTGTTTCATGGGCGTTGAGGCGCCACGGCTGCATGGGTCGCGCTCGTTGTAGGTTCTTAGAAATAATATTTTTTGTTCTTCTCCCTTTCATGTAACATTACTTGCTCCGCGGGTCCATAGCTAAAACTCTAAACGTTTTGACGTCAACTTGCTGCAACTTCTAAAACCTGTTCATGTGCCAGCACGCTCAACATGGCTGCAATTCTGCTTCACATACCTCACCCTCTCCGCATTTCGTCGTCGTCACGAAGACGGACTCAGTTGTAGGACAAAGGTAATATGATGCTTTTACAGCTGGGTTACTACTAATCACGGTGAGCATGATGGGCCTAGTTCCAAGTACAAACGAAAGATATTATCACGTTTTGCATGTGGCTTTTACACCTTCGGTGCTTAAGTTGAAGGCTAAAAAAGCCATGCACGACAGGCTTCGTCTAAAGCAGCCATGAGGACGTCATGTAAAAGTGTACCTGCACCAAATGAGCACATGGTATACACCTCCATATACCATTTCTCAATTCTTACAAACTAGAATCAACAATGATTGGGTTCAGTTCGAAGGCTGTCCAGAAGTCCATCGACTGATGCTTATTCAAGGGATCACCATCTCCCGCTATCCATGCATGGGCACGATACACCACACTCCCATCTTCTCTTCGGAGGGGACGACCGTTCTCATCCCAGTTCCAGAGGGGTCCATGCTCGTACCCGGAAGGAACAACAATCTTCTTCATTTTCTCACGGTCAATCTGTCCAATCGGAATTACGTACGGCTCGCGACTGCGATACATCGCTCCACTGCCAGTGCCATTGATCATGCAGGCATGAATTTCGCAGAATGTTTTCTGAGCGTTCAGGTCGGAGTGGTCATGGATACCACAGTCGACTCCTCGGTCTGCTAACCAGAACTGAATATGACACAATTTGAAACGCCTCTTCCTAATGGTGAAACCTGTCATGTTACAGAAGCTCATGGAATCACTGTAGGGTTTGAATGCAAATTCCTTCAAGCCAGAAACCTCCTGGAACTCGATCGATTCGTTCACCTGCCCCGCGTTCCTGACGATGGGGAAGTCCTCTGTGGTCGGATCGAAGTCTGGTTGAAAGATCATTAGCACAGTTTCCTGAACAGCCAGAATCTTCTCATCATCACTGAGGATTGTCAAATTCAATGACCCTTGTGGTGTGCAGGTGTTACCGATAGTCTCCGGGGTAGTGTTCGCCTGATGCGTCACTTGCACATATCCGGAAATGACCTTAATCATGGTACCACGCTTGATGTAGTCCTTGGACAGGTAGCTAAGAGCTGGTACGTACGCGATGGTGTGCCTAAAATGGTAAATCGTTATCAAGTATTGGTATAAAGCTTTGCGGTCCGGAAAGATATCCACTTGAACTTCCGAGTCCTTGGTACATGAAAGCTGAATGGTGCCAGCAACATTCTCTTGGGTGTTGAATAGGCGTTTCTTCGAAGGCGTCACGAAACTGTTGTAGTACACATTCAACTGTACGTCCTCCGCCTCGTAATAATCCTTGACCCCATACCCCATGGTAGCGTAGTCTAAAGACCCATCACCGTTAAAATCCCCAACGGTGGCTCTTGCTGCTGATGCTGTCGAAGTGTGATATTGTAGAAATTCTCCACATGTTGCGTCGTCGATCTTGAAGTACACCACTCCTTGGTCTCTGAGTGAGAAGAGTATTTCGTCATCTCCGTCGCCATCCATGTCTGCGCACAGAACGTGATGTTTGTCTCCGTTTCCGTCGCGTATCGGCAGTCCATTGTTCCCGTATACATCAAGAGTATATTCCTTCCACTCGGCTCCCTCGATTGAGCCTAGGCCACCCCGTTGCTTGATGTAAACCATGGCCACATTGCCATGGAATGGCCCAGATGTAGCGATGAAAGCGAAAGGATCTTCTCCGATTTGCCCCACATCGACATTTTGACAGCCCCAATATCCACACTCCGTCGAGGAAGGTACGCCGTCGGCAATGTGCTTAAAGTTCCATCCTTCATCGAAGTATACCCAAGTTAGGCCTTCTTCGGAGGCAACAATCAAAGAGTCGCGAAGGTCCCCTGTCGTAGCGCGGTATTTTCGCATCGCCAAATCATGTACAACGTGAAAGTATGTCTCTGTAATCAGCGTCTCATTCCACATTGAAGCATTGAGTATGTCTTCAGGCTTCTGCCAAAGCTTCACTTTGATAGCCGAGTGGGTGTTGCCGGGCTGGCCACAGATGGGCCACCCCATTACCTCGAGCTCTTCAGTCTGTGTGAAGCGCCCAACTACTACTCGATGCATACCGGCGGCTTTGCCGATATACCGCTTCACCCAGACGTCATCAACGGTACCACCATTTCCAAGAGGGTTCTGGTACCAATGTAGCTTACCGCCTTCCGTGTCAATGGTGTCCATGGTACCTCCGTACTGAGAACATATGACAATATCTTCGTAAGCAGTACCAGCTATCGGAGCATGATACATACCAACCGGTTCATCTACTTGTGCAATTTTCCTTGCTGTCCATTCTTTAGGTGCGAGGTGAGATGCGTTCGGGTTCTCGAACCAAGTCAGTTCACCGGAGTTTAGACCATATCCGATGATGTCTGGTAACCCGCTTCCATTCACATCAAAACTGTCAACCCAATATCCATCCTCGCGATGATCTTGAATGATGTTCTCTTCGAACTCAGGGGTCAAGGTCTTGTCGACCCTGCCGAAAGTTGGTGAAACGCCCCAAATATGCATCTTCTGGATACGCTTTCTGCGGTGAAGATGGGGAAGTGCGGTAGACCTGTAACGCTTTTGCGGACTTCAACACCTGTTGCGGACTTCAACACCTGTTGCGGACTTCAACACCTGTTGCAATCCGAGGAAGACTTCTAGCATTTATATACAGTGAATCTCGTCGTAAGAAAGGTATATGTTCGACAAAATGTTAACATCTTTTTGAACTCGAGAACACGTCACAGTTTAATCCCTTATTAGTTACCCTTTAAAGCTGGGTGGAGGGCTTGCTGATTAATCGATAAGTCTGCCGTCTGCATCCCATCGGACTGTCTGCCGTCTGCATCCCATCCGATTGTCTGCCGTATGCAGGCATCACTATTCTGTATTCTCGAGATCGTTTATCGTGACATAAAGTTACCTGCAATGTCTAAGAAATCTCTTGCACTTTGCACTCGCCGTTTTGAATGGTAGGCACTGCCTACTAGGCAGTAGACCTCTTGTCCTACATCGACTTTCGCCTCACGTCTCATATCCTGAAAGACAGCAAGCGTTACATATCGCCCGACTCACCCTAAAGTTACAAAGCAGACGGAGTGCGACCGCTTCATGAAGCATTGTAGCCTCCGTTTTAATGTGTTTATACAGCAGTAAATGTGTCGATGTGCCATTTATGCAAAAGCAGACAACCACCCAGTGAGATATATTTTTAGGTGTATTTGCACCGCTTACGCCGGCGTAAGCCGCTGACGATGCGCGCATCTCCGCAATAAATATACTGCTACCTACGCAGCTCCTTCACCTCAAAGGGGAAGATAGCAGGTTTTTGGGTATCAGAAGTTTCTCTCTAGAGAAGAGCTTTGTAGCGTAGCGAAGAGACGCTGGCGCCCCAAACAGTCCGTTGCCTACTATCTAAAACATTTCAACGCCGCGCCCTACACTATCTTGATCGTACAAGATAAGACGCGGGGAAGACACGCACCGCCTTCACACGACAAAATGGATGGACTACGTGGCCCAGTCCAACGGATGACCTGAAACTGTCCGTTCAGTTTTCACTGTCCCTCAAAGCATCTTTATTGTGCCTCTCAAACGAAATTTAGAGCCAGAAATTTAGAGCCAGAAATTTAGAGCCAGAATTTTAGAGTCAAGCATCTGTACTTCGTCTGTAAAACACCTTTAACTGGAAACCATTAGCGCAGCCTCTAAAAGTATCTCGAAACGAGATTCGTTTAGAGGAACTTTCAGAGGCTGTGGTAAACTAAAACAAAGAATTTTTGTCAGCGATTTATATGTTCATTTGACCAGTGAACCACCTCCGCTATCTTTCGCACGTAAAGTTTCTTCCAGCCTTGCTTCCCGCCTTTCTTTCAGTCGTTGGACGTAGCTATTCGCACAATAATGGGTGCATGCAAGAATTACCCGATAAACGGACGCTCAAATATGAGACAATAATAAAATGCACAGCACCATAAACTCTGGGGTGCAAAATACCAGATTTTGCAATCACGAAGGGTACTCGGAGAGTCCTGCCACCATTCAAAACCGTCCATCAGATATTCACGTGCTCAGATGCATTCAAACGGAAAAAAGGCGCAGTCGCAGCCAGCGTTCCCGCTTACTCGATAACGCTTAAGATTTTGCTGGCTGTTTGCAAGCCTCAACAAAAGCAAATTGGAGCCATCAATAGCGCGCAACACAAACAGGGTGCTCTACTACACCCATATTTTACCACGTAACACACTCCATGGCAAGAAATTCTCTTGCACGGCACGGATGATGATTTCATTGTAACCATGAACTTTACAAAAGCAATCGCAGTCGAGAAAAGGCTTCCTTTATTTCATGCAGCTCCAGAAGAACACAAAAAAAGCAGTCCATTGCGCATCGCAAACTCAAGAAAAGAACACAAACTGTTATTAAAGTCGACTGACTTGCTTGGGATAGTGTCATGCTTTCTGAAAACAAATTCTAAAGCATACTAACTTGTGGTGCAATGCCCCAAAGGAGAAAAATACCAAAAGACGTTCGGGATCTTCCTCTCACGAGGTGAACCCAGTTGGGTAGAGCCCTCCCAGAGGTGTCACGGCGAAGCCGGTTTGTAAGACCAGGAACACCTGTCGCGACTCGCGCAGGGAGGTGAAGGCGAAGAATCGGTATCCGCGTGAGCGGGGTGTGATCCTCAGTAGAGGTATGTTTCCACGTAATTGGGGGTGTGTGAGCGGATGCGCACACGAGGGCCCCGGGTAGCGGGAGGTGCTACCCTAAAAAGGGGGAAAAGGAAGGGCGAAGAGGAGGAAGAGAGGACGAAGTGAGTCGCGAGAGCGACGAACAGATACGGCAATGCCGGTGGACAGGACTCCCTATACAGGGCGAAACACCAATATGATTGGAACAATTATACTCCCAAGGATGGGCTTCTTTAGATGTGCAAGGGGGTTAGATGTCCCGTGGTTTACGGCGTTTCCCTCCAAGGAGGAGTAGAGCACGCGCGCAAGCGGCAACAACTAGAGCCAATTCCCCAGGTTGGGGTCCCTTGTTGGGGAAGGTTTACTGGTGCGACGGCAGTGCGCCGTCGCACTAAGTACTAGCTTCCCAGAAATGGGTGTGAAAATAATAAATAATATTAACTAAAATACTCCACATTTCGTTGCAACATCCACTACTGTGGCCAACCGCCCATTGACCCAAAACCGTGTCCCACGTGTCCATACCCACCATTGTGGGGCGTAGTTCATATACACACTACACAACCGATAATATCGGGAAAACGATCAAGTACCAAGAATCCCTCCCTGAGGGCGTTGCACTTCATAACTCTGTACCTCTATCGGCATCGTACTGTCGACATTAAGTGCGTGGCTCGACTATGCTCTAATCTTATTTCTAAAGGCAGCAAGAAGTAAAGAGGCCGTTTTATTTAAGTTCCAGTAGCCCACCATGGAAGAAAGAAAGACCTCTGCTGCATTCCTCGAGAACAAAAAGAAAGTTTGGTTCTCTTGTTCAGGGTGTGTTTGGAATATCTGATGATGGAAGGTTCAAATCCCAACAATACGGAGACTTTAATATCCAAAATGAGTAGTATGAGGGATATACGCCGCAAAACGAAGTTACAAACTTACTTTTCTTCAATTACTTTGATGAAGTGATTCCTACAGCTATTCAATTTCCAGGAAGCTGGCATGAAACAAACCTGGCGACACTGTCCGGCTTGTAATATCCTAAACTTAGCGATGAATTAGCCTCACCCGGTCACGCGATTCTAGAAGATTCAGCGTTCGTCAAAAGTACTAGTTGTACAAACGGGAAAATTATACGTGCACGCAAGACCAACGAAAATGCGGATATATCCTAATCACGGGAAGTCGCTGCAATCGACCTCATTCTACAACGTATTCTGCCCAGCGAAAGACAAAGTGCTGAGTTGGCTATATGAGCTGTTAAAGACCCTCTTTGTCGACTTGAATCGACGCTAGCAGCCGACACAGAGAGACAATTGATTATAAAACAGCTTGCGGTTCGTTCATTGAACAATCTCACAAGAACAATGGAACGAAATCAAATCACCATTACGTACGATAGTACAGAATCACGATAAAGCGCTGTCCCAGCCCGAGGTGCCAAGTGCGCGAATGCGAGCGCCAGCGAGCGGACGTCCAGCGGTTTTCTCCGTTCTGTGGCCAGTTGCATTACTGCACATTTTTCGCTTTCCCCGTAGTAGACAGCTTTACAACAAGTACCTGCAGAGGCAAGTTCATGCCGGCTGTCATTGGCTTTGTGTCATTCATGGTCTGCGCCACGTCCTTCTCTAAAGATTTCACTTCTTTCTTCTGGTATTCCACCGTTGACTGTAGGGTCTCGGTAACGGTCTTGGATAGCCACAGAGTAACCGCATAAGCGGGCGTCGCCTTGCGGGTGACTAGGTAGAAACACAGGCTTGGGTTCCAGTCAGTGATGTCTCGTGAGTGCACGAACGGACGAGTGATCGGAGGGTCCAGGGATCTCAGCATCGAGTACAGCACAGGAGTACCTGAGAAAGTGGCACACAATGCCAGAAAGAGGGGCGAAAAGAGAGCCAATGATGGTAGGAATATGAGGAAATCCTCCGAACGAAAGTTGTACTTCAGATACCGTCCGGTACTGGTGCTGCAGGCGCTCTATTTTCGCTAGCGACTTAGGATTCCTCCAGCTTACCACCGGGGTAAGAAGTTGGTTGTTGGTTGGCCTTTGCCTCCCTCACCTGGGCAGATCGCTCTTTACTAGGCTACGAAGCCATGCAGTAGTTTGACTGTAATGCCTAAATGGGTGGCTCTCCACTAACTACCTTAAAAATATGAAAACAAAACTAATAATTAATGAAGGCCCAGTACAGTACCAGAATATACTATTCGTAGTTCACATTCCTACATTAAAGGGTTCCTCTCATAGTCCTTGCTGGACAGCCAGGTACTGTAGCCGAAAACTATGAATGTCGTCATCGACTAAACTTATCATTCGGTGATCCGATACCAATGCATCTCGAATGTTACATTTCTTGACCACATTCGTGATCATTACCTCTTGGTCGTTTAAACCAGACACCGGTGAAGCAAATGAGTTGGCAAAAATTCCCATAAACTCGGTCATCGACTCTACACTTTTTATTAGAACCTCATCTGTCTTGGGCTTCTTGCCATGGACTCCAATCTGTCCTATAGGGCGACGCTTCTTCCGTGCACCAACAGTTCCTTCGTCCGTCTCATTTTTCTCTTCATCTGAGTTATCACTGGATTCTGTAGATGCATTTATGTCATTTTCAAGGCGCTTTTCTGCAATAGTGCATTGAATATTTCGTGCATTGTGCTTTGCACCTCGAACATCAGTTGGGCAGGAAGGATCACCATTAGGATTCTTGGCATTACAAAGCTTGTCACATTTCGTTATCAGATAGTCTTGGTCCTGTTGCGGACGGATACTGGCTGTGCTCCATGCGGCAAACTCGTCTACTAGTATGGGGTAAGCATTCCAGAAATTCAACGCATTAATGTGACGATAATCCGCGCAGAAGCGTAGAGTGTCATTAGTTTTTGTCGCGAACACGACCGTACTTGCCCATTTGGTAGACGAGGGCTCTATTACAACTGCACAGCGTGGCTTCTTTACCTCTTTTCTTTCCAGTTCGCGCCGTTCTTGTCCCTCTCGGTAAGGCATCTGGAAGAAGTGCTTTGAACCCCTTCCAGGTGTATGCGGTGTTTGGAGATAGAGATGGAGCCCAGGTGCCCATCCCAAACATCCGCAAAAGGTTCGAGAAAGTCGGTAATTCTTTCCCCTTCGTTCTCGTATTCTTCTCCTATACGGACTTGCTTTTCCATACTTCGGGTTTGACCACGTCGAACTTATGTTCTTGCTTGGTTGGAAGGGGATGAGCTCCCCCCTTTTTGTGTCGTCGTCCTCAAAGAGTAGGGACGGGGAAGGTAAGGCAACCGGGATGGGCATTGAAGAGCATGCCTCGTAAGAGGGACATCCGGGGACTTGTTAATTTTCCCGGTCGCACCGGCTTTCATACATGTTCATACATGACTTTTACCAGTGCCAGGTGGCACTGCCTGCGAGCAGGAGTTGGCCTGGTACACCAGTGGTGCACGTGGAACACGGGCGTTGGCAAGGGTTGCAGGCAAGGATAGATAGTGAACGGGTGGTTGTTATATATTTATTTAATTATCTATTTAGTTAGTTATTACACTAGAGAAGCTACACTACTTAGTGCGCCGGCCTCGCGGCCGCCGCACCATTAAATCTTCCCCACCAAGGGTGTTCTACTGCAAGAACTTGGCTCTGAGCTAATTCGCCTTCGGCGGTACTCCACTCCATTTAGGAGAGATATCCCGTTGCCTACGGTGTGCTCAACCACCTTGCTCGCCAAGATACCCCTCTTGAGGATTTTTCCCATTGTTGTGGTTTCGTCCGTGTATACGGTATATTTCTCGGCAGTGCCGGGCCTCCCCCGAGCCACTCGCGTGACTCGTTGTCGTCCCTTTCCTTTGTCCCATTCCCCTCATATTCCTTTATATTTCCCCTTTCCTATTTAGGATAGTTCCCGCTATCCGCAGCTCATACCGACATCTGTTGTGTGTGCGCCCCTGTGTGGAGTCATCCCTCCTCACCGGAGTATTGCACTGTGTTACAGGTTTACCTATTCACGTTCCTGCGCTAGTCGCAAAGGTTGACCTCGGTTTACACCCGACTTCGTCGTGTCATCCCTATAAGGGCTCTTTCGCTGGGCTACCCTCGTGACAGGAAGATCCCGAACGTCTTCGGCGTGTTTTCCCATCACCGGGCATTGCACCACCGGCATAGCGGGGACGAGAATGGTGTTCTTTCTAAATAGATGGGTGCATTTCCGAAGTTAGAAAGAAGTACTCGAAATGACAGCTTCGGTATTAGTTCCATAAGGCAGTTGGCCATGAGCATGAGGCGCTTTTTGACCATTTTTGGATTAAGTTCGAGGAGTGAAAGCCCTCCAGCGTTTGTAGTTACTTGAACTTCGGCTTGGGTCATAAGTGGTATATTGACTGCTTGGACTACTCGAATCTTATAGAGATCGAATTGTCCGTTGTTGGAAAAGACTCGTGAACGGTATTGGTTTGAAACCTTGCGGTTGCCAAAAGTAGAGCAAACGATCGGGAAGGCTGGAAAGCAACTTATTTCCGCTGTTGGAACATGGCCCCCACGTGCTTATCGATGAACGTTGTTCCTAGCAAGCACGATGTGGCTGGGTTTCTGGAGACCAGAAAATGGTCCCACACCTTTAGGGTACCAATTCGGAAAAAGAGAAAGATGACCCCCTAAGTCCTCATACGGTTACGAGACTCATCCGTTATATTCAGTTGTGAATTCGTTAGCAGCTTGGATTGTCATCCGTCGGTATAGCTGGGAGCCACCTCGGCTTGACAACCGAACACCGTGTGGTACGGGGTGGCCTGTCGCTGTGTCTACCTCGTAAGGGACCAAAGCAGCGAACAACTTGAGAGATCTCCCGCCTAGTGATATTGCTCCACACAGAGAAGTTGGTTTTCTGCAGGTATACGCAGGCATTGGAAAGATATAAGTGCTCAACTTCCTTCACAGTATCACGGAGTCAGGAGCAATGTTAGACGAAAATGACTGCTATAACAGACAGTGCTGCGTGGTTGTAGGAAGGTGGCCGCACGTTACCATGCTTTCTTGTACTGGGCGTGGAAGATAAGGACAGGACACGCAGCCGTACAGCTATTTTGTCTAAATACAATCCTCGAACTCAATATGCGGAGCTGCTTCGCGATATACAACTGCTCTTCTTAGACACTGAATGCATGCTTTCACGAACCCTTTTTGGGCTCACGGATGTGTTGCTGAAAGATATCCAGGGCAGTAGAATGAGAAACCCATCTCCGTCTGGGGGCTTGACGACCATTTCATCTGGCGTTTAATCCAACCTGCTTCCAACTGTACAGCAGGTGTACACATGGCGGCTGGGCCGAGCAAAAATGTAAGATGTGTGAACACAAAAGTTCTCAAAGAGTTGGTATGGAAGAGTGATTTACGAATGTTTGCTGACATAAAGCCCTATCTCTCACCAAACAAGTACACCAAGCCGACGATACGGCTTTTGCATCGCTCTTAAAATCTATGGCATGCAAAACAAGATCTAATTACGCTCTACTACAACTCGGATCTACAAATGGATGCAAACCGCCTACCAGTTACCGTGGAATTGGCTCACGTTAAGACGCAGGAAGGATGAGAATCTCAGTAAAATGCTCATTGGGTCAACAAACAAGTTGGTGGACGAACATGGTGTAGAAGCGCTGGATCTATGTCTTATTCAAAGCTTCAATTTTTCGTCGGCAACTGTTCTACAACCTGATTATGGACTGTAGTTCAACGCCCTCAGAGAAGACGTTTTGGCACTTCGTTGATTTCCCGAATGCTGCAGTGATGTAATCATTGCATGTAATACGACCACTAATAGTGGAGGTGACAAGTAAGAGAGGGAAAAGTTAATTGGTGGTTGGGTACAGTAGTGGGCATCAACCAACAATGTAGAGTAATATTAGTTAATTGTACTTAGTATTTCACACCCAATTCTGGGATGGGTAGTAATTAATGCGCCGCCGAGTTGCTGTCGGACATTTAAACCTTCCCCAACAAGAAAACCGAATCTGAGGGGTTGACTGGAGACCTCGTCGCCTTCACGTTTTCTCTACCATTCCTTGGATAGAAGTTCCGTAACCTACGGAAAGTGTATCTTCCTTGCCTGGGTAAACAACTACAGAATTTCGACTGTTAATTCAACTATTTTTGTTTTTGCCTTTGTATAGGGGTTACTCATTGGCACTGCCGTTTACATCTGGCACTACTCTCGTGACTCAGTTTTCCTTTCTTATAATCTTTACGGGATGGCTTTCAAATTGTCCATAGCCCTTATTTTCACGTAGTAATGATCTGAAAAATTTACAATTTTCGAAAACATTCACAAACCCACAGTTCTATTCTGAATACCAGATTTTCTTTTTAAACTTCCTTCGCAAGTCACAACTGGCTACTTCGGTCCTACAAACCAAAAACAATGTGCCATTTCTTGCACGGATCTAAGTATCTGGGGTCATTCCTAGCAAAAAAAGATCTCAAACGTCATTCGGTGTTCTCTCGCTCACGAGCATCGCAGAAATTGGACATAATTTAACGTTTTATGTCTTCATTGCAATGGTTTACAAATTTGCATATTATGTTTGCTTAAAAAAGTACCATTTGATAATTTGCACTTGACCATTGACTTGTTAGTTTTTGGACACCACAAAAGCTTCATGTATGCTCCAATTAATATAAAACTGTTTGTATTCATTCTTATTTTTCAAATCATTATAATATGAAAGTTTCTCTATTGTGCCACAAAATACCAGTTTTGGAACGAACGTTTCCGTATTATAACCTTTTTGTGAAGATAGTCGCACAAAATAACGGCAGATTTCTATTTGTCTTGCGTTTGCAGAAGTGGTTTAGAAAAGGCAAAAGGATTATGTGATAGACCTGTTTTATGATATTTAATCTATTATTTTGCATGGATTATTCACATGTATGAATCTAGCGCATGCATTAATAGGCCAATGTGTCATTTCCGCATGATCCCTAATTTACACCTAAAAAAGCCAAAAAAAGGTGTTGTATGCCTTTGTTTACTGCAAACTAATTGTTGCCTAGATTTTGGGGTTTGCATTTTCACGCTACAATGATTATATTTTAGTTTTTCTGCTTGACAGTATCTACTTGTTTTTCTTTGTGTGCTTTTCGTTTTCTTTACGCGTTTTCTTTCATTTTTACTGCGCTTAAATAAACTAGTCTTACAATATTTTTCTCTGTTACGGTTTAAATTTACAATAGTCAGTGCGCTTATGAAAAAATAGAATGCAAGTTTCAAAAGATGATAAAGCGTCCAAGCTCCTCTTCGTCCTAAATTAACCCCTTCTTTGTTTACCCTCAATGCTGGCGTACCAAAAGCTAAGCAAAACTTGACATATTTCAAGGTCATGAGGGTGTTCGAAATTAACTCTTTTTGACCTCTACCCGGTTGCCAGGGATAGAATACTAGCTTGCTACATAAATGAATCAGGATTTGTTTAAGGTATTATAATTTTGAATACGAAGTCTAAAAGCAAGAAAGCTGTGACGAACATTCCGAATGTTACATTGGTGTAATCTGATCCGCCGTTGGTTGCACCTCAGACAATATCTAGTTGTTCTCAGGTGGTCAACTCTTTCGTAAGGTTGAAGCTGAGAGCCTATGAAGTTGAAGAGTTGCCGTGGGTCAGGTTTTTGTTCAGGCAAGTGCATGAAATTGGCGCAACACGAGTTATTTGTCACGCAAACTGTCAATTAAGGCGTCACGATTGGAAGCAACCATATCGTTTGGATTGTTGCTTGAAACATAAGAGCCACCTTGCGGCCTTTTACAACGGTTCCAAAGGAACCGCAGACAGAATCTACAAACTAGAAGTCGCTTGGCGTACCCCGCTACGGTTACTGTCAGGTTAAAGAGTAAGTCAACACTGCTGAGTCAACAGTGGATGTTGCACGTAAGTTTTGTAACTGAATCAGTGAACTTGTTAACAAATCAGTGCGAACTCCACAAACGGTTTACCTCATAGAAAGACTTACAATCGCTAATGCCCAAGGGTGGTGAGCGCTAAAGGGCCATCCTTCGGTTGAAGGGTTAACCTACCTTCCCCAGTTCGCGAAACTATGGGCGCCGAATGTCTCATTGCGGCCATACGACGTACCACTGAAAGCTACATGGGTAACAAGAATAGCCGTCGATTGTGCATCAAGCGTAAGCGGTAGATTCAGTCGCAACAGCGGAATAAGTCAAGAGTTCATGATTGCTGATAACTGTGCGGCACCCGCAGCCGAGCCTTCGAGGCTGCGGCATCGCGTTCATACACCGTTCGGAGCTCGCAATGTCGGAGCTCTTACCATGTTATGATACGCAACACTGCAATACGCGATTGTAAGGGTTATAAGTATAGCTTTTTTGCGTATGTATCAAAGAGTAAGGGTTGGCAATCCTTATAATCCTTCACCTACCTTTCCCTTGTCTGCTATCTTATTGACGATAAAGCCATTTTTGTTGGTCTACGCTTTCGAAAACCCATCTGATAAAAACAGCACTTCTTGCATCCGCTCTCGTGCGGTGTTGGATGATATCATCGAACGTAGAATTCGACGCTTCCTTACTGCCCCGACCAGGATCCTGTTTAAGGGTATCGCTATGAGAACGAGTCATTGCAGGCGAGTTGTTCCAAAACTGGATGCGATCTGAATCATCAGGGCTCCGGTAATCGACCGCGACCGGAGTGAACATCACGTATCATACGCCGTCGAGAACGCCAGCATTTTGCAGAAGCACAAAGGACCTGGGGAAATAGTAGGCAGTACCAAGGTGTAACTTCCGACACGTCCTTCCATCCAGATGGGAAGCGACAGGTACCTTCGGTACGGTACCTCCGTAACGCATCGCCGTCAGCGAAGCCGTGTCACGCCTACTTACCGGTGGAAGAGTGGGTGTAGAGGCATACGAGCTCCTTCATACACTTGCCGAAGCTCATTTTCATTTTTGGAGATCAACGAGCCTTTTAGAATATCGGTCTACAGCTCGTAATTAAATTAACAAATTTTGATGTACCACGAGCCTTGGGCAGTCCTTGATCCCACCCATTTGCGGCATGTAATTAGTTCGTTTCTCGTACAATTACAGATTTCTGAATTAATCGGAGATGTCAGCCCAGAGAAGGGAGCAGCGTTTGCCCCGCCGTCGGGAACAGCCGTCCCCTGCCTATCGTGTCTTGAACCGTGCGTCGAGTAGAAAGCTTTCTATGCAATCCCTTTGAACTTACCTCGAACTCAAACGGTGTTGGGGCAAGTTTTTTTTTTTTTCGGAGCCCATCCTTACTTTGCGGATTAACCCCTACAACTAACTCCCTAACTCCAACATGGCCGGTTCTATTGATACTCAAAACCAAACGTGGGCAAAAGACAAATCACGATTCGGGTTCAAGATGTTGCAAAAGATGGGATGGAGCGAAGGGAAAGGGCTGGGGCGTCTTGAAGATGGCCGGACGGCTGCTCTGCGCGCGAGAAAGAAAGGTGATAAACAAGGCTTGGGCGTCGCGAATGCAAAGGACAATCCTTGGCAAACCCCAGGCCTGGTTGCTGCGGGACTGAACGAAGTGCTTTCCAAACTGGCTTCCGATCCTTCTCATAAATCTTCGCAAAGCGCGGACAGAGGCACCAAATCATCCAAGGCGATCGGTTTCTACGCACGACGCGCAGCCCAAAAGGATGTCAGGGCATACTCCGCAGAGGCGCTTAGAGAAATTCTGGGAGGCGTGCATGTTTCCGGGAGCAAGGTGGATCTCAAGGAGGAGGAACGAATACAGAGGGAAGTGGAGCAGGAGCGCGAACGTAAGCATGGTCGTGCGGAAAAGCGGAGAAAGAAAGAAAAGAGTGAAAAGCTTGGAGTGGCGACCAAGATTAAGAAGGTTCATAAAGCCGATAAGAAAAAGCGCAAGCAAAAGAAAGAGAAAAAACAATGACAGTGCTCACCCTCAAGACCGAGGTTGAGAGTGCTAACCAGTTCTTTTGACGAGTATCCCTCTGCATATTATAGGCTGTTCATAAACCACTTGTAAGCATTTTGCCTTTCGGTCTCTTGCGTTGCTGAGAGCGCATGCTGTCCGTGCCGTTTTGCTTTTTATTGTTCGTGTGAGTTACGGTGGCGCTTTCGGCTGCGTAGACTTAACTCTCTTTTTTCTTTCCGTATAAGCTTTGTACCGGTCGAAGTATACCTCCCAGACGCATTCATGACATCCGTTGCCACAGCACTCATGAGGTTCTGGCAAGCGCGGTGGCTTATCTGCAGCTTCCGCATGACTTGAGCGCGTGGAAAAACGGAGAAATGCATTGCTCTTCAGCTGATCCCTGTTTATCCACAACTGGCGAAATGACCTTCTCAGGCCGCGGAATTGATGAGATTTCATTTGTTCTTCGGGCTGCAACCGCATTTGTTTGTTACATCAGCGACCAGGCGCTGGTACGAAACCAGTCTCAAAGTGTGATAGCCGTCTGCTTGGCTTAGGCGTACGTCAAGATGTCATTTTCAAACGGCGCGGGGCGGTAGTGGTAATCTGCGGTCAATTAGCAGTCGCTAACTGTGCCACAATTCCTTGTTCAATAGGAATGACAGACTGATAAAATGTTGAAACGCAGGAAGCGACCAACTGGGAGTGCAGTGTTTTCGCGAAGCCGCAGTGGAGCAAGGCGTCCGGAAGCGAACAGCAGTGCTGAACCCAAGCTTCACCAAAGCTGGTGCTCCTCGGGCTCCATCAAGGTTCCAGTGCCACCGGTGCATGTGCGCCTTATTCATCAATTTTCATTGAGGTTTCATCGTTTTCGAGCACGGTCTGCACACAGATCACTCACTCCAGATAACTTCACCGAGCTCAGAGCTGAGAGCGCATCACCGAATCGACCATCGCGGCAGACCAAGACCACAAAGCCAATCCACTCGGCGCTTTTAAGCCGCTCTCTTAACATTCAGCAAGGACAGATCGAATTTGGCGACTCAATGTATCCTACAGGTTTCGTCAACAATGCGCCACGACAATGGCTCAGCCGTCAATGTCAAAGGCCCTCGATATGCTCAACACGCCGTGCCAGTTTTGCACCGCGAACTTTGCGTATGGGACTCTCAGTTAAATCAGCACCACTTCCAAACAGCCAAATGAGTCTTGAGATCTCCGTCGATAAAGAAGAATGTACTGCTGCATGGAATTCGGTTATCAAGGAGCTAACAAAGCGCGCTAATATCCAAGGTTTCCGCAAAGGAAACGCCCCTAAGCAGCTCATAATCAACCAATACGGCAAGGAGAATATCAAAGCAAGCGCATGTGAAGAGGTAATTGAGAAATCTGTTCAGAAGGCTCTTAAGGATGCTGGTATTCATGCCATTGGCCAGGCTCAAGTTGATAATGATGGAGGTGTCGATTCAGTAATTTCCAACTTTGATCCCCAATCGCCCTTAACTTTTACGGTGAAGATTGACGTTTGGCCTAGCGCAACCTTTTCCTCTCCCTACGAAAATCTGGAGATCGAAGCTGAAGAGGCTGCATTTGATGAATCGCTCGTGGATAAAGCACTTCAAGAGTTAAGACAAAGGGAGGCTTTCTCCGTCATAGCGCCTGAGGGGGCGAAAGCTGAAATGGGACAGCTTTTGATTGCCGATCTCGTCGGATACTATCGCAATGAAGATGGTACGAAAGGCGACAAATTGCCCGAGATTGCGGATGGCAATTCAATTGAGATTAACATGACTGAGGGCAAGTTCATGGCGGGATTTGTCGAGGGTTTGATTGGCATTGGAGCCGGTGAAACTCGAGATGTGAGCGTCGAATTCCCGGTGTCGAACCCCCGGAAAGAATTGGCCGGTGTCAAAGCTGTCTTCTCTGTCACGGTTCACGCTATCAAGAACATGATTCTGCCTGAACTCAATGACGAATTCGTAAAACAAGTCAGCGAAGAGAAGACGCTCGAGGATCTTCGAAGAACGATTCGTGACAGGATAGATACCGAATCAGAGACCGCCCAAGAAAAGAACATCAATACCGCCATTGACAACAAATTGGCGTCTATCGTTCAAGTAGATCTCCCTGAAACTCTGGTTGAGAATCAGGTCAAGAACAAGTTTGCCACCATGCTGTCCTCCTTCAAGGATAAGGGTATGTCTGATGAACAGGTGAAGTCCATGGTCACGAAAGAGAATTATGAGATGTACAAAGAGCGTGCTAAAGGAAACGTGGAGAAGAGCTTACGAGTGAATTTTGCTGTGTCGCAAATAGCGAAGGATCAGAACTTGGCATTTGACGAAAAGGAAGTTGAGAATCAGATGGCCCTCGTTCGTGCAGAGCTGAAAGGGGAGGAAATGGACGAACAGAGAGTTCGTGATCAAATCGAAGCGCAGCTGGAACGAGAGCTAGTGCTGCAACATATCAAGAAATCTGCAAAAGTTACCCTCGTGCCCCCCAAAGCTGAGGAACAGTCTTAATGGTATTCGCGAACATAAACCAAGGTAAGAGTTTATAAGGTTAAGAAGTTACTCAAGAGCAAAGTTTGTCAATCTGTCCAAGCGAAAATGAAACACGTCGCGACATAAAGGCACCAGTCAGTAAGGTAATGGAATATCAAGTCCTTCTCCTGCGGATATTCTCTGATTCCGCTACAAAAGTTCACTAAAAGATACGAGACGACTGATCACTGTTTCATTCGGTGATCATATCAGAATCCTGCGTAGCCTGACTAGGATTCACAGATCTTCTCCGATCGAATTCTAACCTTTGAGAAATAAGGTCGTTCCTTTGACTCACGTCTTCTACTGTTGGGCGAGGGTCTAATCCAACCGTATATCTGGTTAACGGATCATCCCCATGAAACGAAGAGTAAGCATCTGATATTGATGAAAGGCGCATTTCAAGCTGTCCCACTTCTTGTTCTGTCGGTGATGCACGACGTAACACCGCTGCTGACCGACCGCTAACAGTGACCGATCCTACATGCGGTCCTTGAATTATGCGAGTACCTGCAGCGGAGGAGTCGACAGTCTGCATCCATAGAGTGTCCGTCTTTCTTCCCGGCAACTCAAATGTCACATGAAGAGGTGTGGCATTAAGCAGAACAACAACCTCCGACCACCGCAGAGATTCCTCTCGATGAAAATCTCTATCTACGTCCGGTTCCTCTTCCTGCAGTTGCCTAAACAATCTCTCCGGGTTGCCTTTGATTCTGTAAGCAATGCATCTCTCCGGAACGCAAAGACCGCAATCTTCGTAGAAAGCAACCTTCTTATGAATTTCGTCCGCAGTTTCCAGGCAGAAGATTTCAGGGTGAGATCTGCGCAGCAGAATGAGACCCCTATAATACTGAACCGTCGACCATTCGTTCAGTTTCGTCATCCATCGAATCATGTTAATCTCGTCCGAAGATTCATACGAGTTCTCGTCATCAAACTTTGTTCGGCACATTTCCTGACCTGCTTGAATGAATGGAACTCCTTGTGAGGTAAGAACAAGAACAGCGGCCAGCCTGTGCATCCGTCTCAGATCTTCTTCATTAAACTTGATATTATCTGTTCTAGAACGAGTATAGTATGTCAAATGGTCCCACAAAGTACGATTATCATGACATTCAACGTAGTTGAGGCTTTCTAGTGGAGAATCAGTAAACAGGTCAACAGAGCCAATGATTCCGCCCTTCACTTCGGGAAGTCTCCCACCGTCCATGATGAACGTCTCCTCTGTATCAAAGGGAGAACCTCGAACAGCATTTCGGAATGTATCGTTGAAAACTCCAAAGCCTTTAGAACGCTGGGAGCCCTTGTCTGTGATTTTTATTGGGGAGAGGCCCCCAATCCAAGGTTCTCCATAAACAAGTATATGTGGATGAATACTCTTTAGTTCAGTTGCTGCTCGATGAATCGTTTCCAGGTCAATCAAACCTAAGAGATCAAACCGAAATCCATCGACACCATACTCCATAGCCCAGAACTTGAGAGAATCAATTATAAATTTCCTTCCCATCGGAGATTCACTTCGGAATTCATTCCCGCAACCTGAACCGTTCGAGTAGCATTCTCCACAGTGTGGTTTAGGATGTTCTCGAACTCCGCATGTTCTGTCGCCAGTATGAGCAATAGGAGTGTTTCCACAAGTACGGTAGTAGTAGCGTGGGGCGAGGCCATTGAAGGAAAATCGTGCATCCAAGTTGAGTTCATTGCTATCCTCGGCAGTATGATTGTAGACCACGTCCATGATTACCTTCAAGCCGGCCTTGTGTAGAGCACTAACAAGATGCTTGAATTCCACAACTCTTGCAACAGTGTGGGTCGACGAGGCGTACCAGCCATCCGGAGAATTAAAGTGCACTGGCATATATCCCCACCGATATGAACCATCGTCTGACTCGTCATTATCAAAGTCCTGAATAGGCATGATTTGAACAGCTGTTACGCCCATCTGCACAATATGGTCGAGTCCTGTCGAGAACTTATCAAGCAAAGAAAACTCGTCGTTGACGCCCCGCATACGTTCTTGAGGCCACTGAGTAAGAACCTTCGATTCTGACTTAGAAACCTTGTTCGGTAGACCCGTTCCCCTTTCAGTGAGCCCCAGAAACTTTCCTCGTTGTCGAATACCGGAACACTTGTCTATTGTGATATCACGAATGTGCAGTTCGTACACGATTGCCGCTGAAGGTTTGACATTTGGTCGTGGATAAACTTCTGTGGAATCTATACCGTACACCAGACCTCGCCCAGTGTGCCCAGTGTTACATCTAGAGTAAGGATCAATCACTTCGACCCCCGGGAACAGTCGTTTGTTTCCTCCTTCAGCAAGCAATTTGTAGTATCTTCCCTTTAAATCCTCTATGATAGTGACCTTCCAGCAGCCTTGCGGTATACGACGCATTGGGACAACCGTTCTTCCTGCATCCCCTGTCGGCTCGTCGTATAATACGACGCTTACTAAACTAGCGATCGGTGCAAAGCATCTGAAGATGCACTTCGCCGAAGAGTACTCCCACCCGAGAGAACCTTCGTACAAGTATTTGTCTTCATTCTCGTGCGTTTCCCAGTGCAAAGCGACGCTAACAAAACCCGGAACAGACACAACAACATTCTCGACAAGGAAGTCCTCCTCAAAATGTGCGACGGATTTGTCAAACACATACCCAGTCTTTATGGGAGTCACCTGTTTTGCCTTTAGAAAACGTAAGCTCTTTCCTTCAATGTCATCGGCTTCCTTTCCGACATCTAACAATCCTTGAACTGGTCTCTGCGCAATTTTAATAACCATATCTTCATTAGGTTGCGATTGCGTGAGCTGCGGTGGCATCAGCCATTGCAAGGGTACAGGCGCACTCACGACAATGGAGTTATCCGAATCAACGTAAGCATCAAGCATTGTTCTCGCATCATCAAGATGACGAAGGACGAGCTTCGTCTCTTGCGTGATGAGAAATGTAGGTAGGTCATCATGATCGTCGGCACGTTGTTTCAGAGGCTCATGGTGCTTGACGATAGAAGTATCCAACGATTCCAACATCGACAAACTCCACTGTCGCACGAACTCGTCTTGTTCAAGCCATGCATCACCACCTCTTCTGGGAAGTATGGATATAATCTTGCCACTACCATAGTCAGCGCGATCAACAACAAAGTCAGCCCAGTCCCGGGTCTCAGCCACAGGCGTGAGCGGAATTCTGTGAGACTCAGGATCCGTTTGATCCCATGTCCACAGGTCCCAACCTTCATAGTCTGATGGCAAGAAGCGGCGATATCGCAAGCGAAACCTTCGTTGTGCGTTAAATGTATCGGGGTCCGGAGGATGTGCGTATATGCGAGAATCACCCTGCACAAGATGGATGACTTGAGAGGGAGGCTGTGCGCTAGTCCACTTACGAATCACATCTCGACGACATGCATCACGATACGGTTCACCAACTACGGTAATGCCAAACTCATCAGTAGTAGCGTGGCCAGGGTGCAAGGCCATTCGCACAGGCTCCACAAATACTTGAGCTTGATAGGGAAACACATAACCAACAAGATGAAATACTACTTGTCCTGGTTTCACTGGTCTGGTGGGTGTTAACTTGGCCGAAACTGCAGGATAACCGTCTTGTGGCTTGCTCCATACATGTAATTCCCAGTCGCTCCATTCACTGTCGTATCGGTGATAGACTAGCGTAAGATCGGTTTGTGCAGGAGTCAAAAGGTGAGGGAAAGACTGTGCATAAATGACGCGAAGGCCAAGTGACGGGCGCCATGTGAGCTTGTTTTCGTGAATGACAACACCAGAATTAGAACGAACTGGAGTAATGGAGAGCTGGGAATGGGAGGAATGACTCTCTGGAAGAGCAGAAATATCAATGGTGAAGGCTTTCGAAGTATGGTAAGAAGAGGGCAAAGGGACGGCTTCGAGCTTCACGCTAGCTGATACAGTGAGTGATACGATGGGAGTAGATCTGTCAAGACGATAGTAAAAGAGGACTAGATGCTTGTATTTCGGGGTGCGAATAAGGGGAGAATCGAGAACGGTTGGTCCTTGTACTTGTCGGGAAAGAAACCTGCATTGAAGCGCTTGAGTGGTAATGGCAGCAAACAAATCTTGGTCTGTTTGTTGAGCTTTCAGAGGGTGAGCCGATAGCATGACGTGTTTGGGGTAAGGAGCACGAAACGCAGGGTAGGAGAGCTGCGCAGTTGCTGGAGCAGGTCGGTGGTAATGATGTTGTATTGTAAGCCTTATTTGGCGGGCAAGTGTGCTGGTATCAAGGAGAAACAAAGCAGGGTGGTTACGTTGGCGATAGTGAGCAGAGGCTGGGAAAACGTCTCGCTTCGTATCGCGGGCGTATACGATGAGCCATGCGTGAGGATCTGGAACGGAGATGGCGAACAAGCGTGGATTTGGATGCGTTTGGAACAGAGATGGGGAGCGAACTGCCTGGGGATGAGCTTCCAGAAGAAAGACATGGAGTTCACGATGAACGGCAGTGAGCGAGGTGAGATCACACTGACGGGGTGGAGCATCTACTAGCTTGGGATGGGTTGGGTGCAGTGTGACGGAGGCGGGCAGTGGAAAAGGGATACGAAATAGAGCACCGTACGAGGTGAGGGCGTTCTGCACGGGCTGGGCATATGTGGCGTTGGGAAGGGTGAGTGTCCATGAGTGATAATGATGATTCGGGCGGTGATAATGCACAACGAGATGGGTTGGCGTTTCGGGAGAAGGATGCATGACGGGAGGCGGATGGGTGGTGGATTACCGGCGGATAGTAAGAGGCTGGTATGTTTGGTGGTGTACCTGAGCGCACGTGGAACGAAAACAGCATGGCGGTTGCACAGGCGTAGCTGCGACATGCGGAAATGGGTGTTGAGGTAATCACATGACGGGGATGCACACAATCTAGCGGCGAGATTAAATTTGGAACGAGCACTTTTTTTCGAAGGGCAGATGCTATTCGGCGGCAGAAAATTGAGCCAAAAAAGGAAAAAGCAAAGCACAAGAGCGAAATTGCACACGCTTCACAACGTAAGAGGTGCAGGTGCTGTTTGTTGTTGTGCATCGATAGCGAGGTGCGAAGTTGCGAAGTCGGACTGTGCTTGCTGTTGGGGTGGAAGGGACAGCACCAAGACTAAGGTAGGATTTGACAGGGCGCTACGATGAGTGGTCACGGAGGTGATGAGTGTAACCTGATAGGGAATAGCGTAGCTTCGATGCTCACGAGATCGGGGCGCGCAGAGCTTTTTCTGGTGCGGAGCGCTTGACAGGGGGGCGTGCGCGGGGAAAAGTGTATGACAGCTCTTCTACGAAGGGCGGACCGAACAGGAGTTGCTCAGTTGCAAGTCGGGGAAGGGGGGGAGTGCGGGGGAGGAGGCGTGCAACTGTCCCCACTGCAAGGGCAAAAACGAACACGAGTGGCTCGGAGACAGGCGAGGAAAAACTGACGCGAATCGTTTTTCAGTTGCGGGAAACATGTGTGGTGCTAACAGTGATACGCAGCGATGTTTATCGAGAAGAGTTGTTTTTCGGCCACAGGTTGGAGCGCGCTGTGCGCTGTATGTGTGGGCGATTGTGGACAACGGTGGCGTTTTGCGGAGGAGTATTGCGACACATGCAACAGTGAAGAGACGCGATGGAACAAGATACCGTGTAGGTTAAATGTTACAGGGACGAGAGCGCAGATAGAATTTGAGGTGAGATTTGTATGGATGCGATGGTGCAAGCTGCAATAATCTGGAGCTGGGCAAGATATGGTACGGCTGCGTGTGGAGGCTGGAGATAGAGGTCGGGAATGTTGTTGAGCAAGAGTGGGAAGTTGTTGCGTGCGCGAGCGTAGCAGTAGAAGAGGAATCTGGGTTGAAGTATGTAATGTGATGCGATGAAAAGCGTGCAAACGCGGACGACGGCCATGAACGCGCGCTCGACGGGCGTCGAGAAGGCGGCATGGCGCACCGAACGGCGGCGAAACGCGTGCCGCCAGGCGTGAGTTGCAGGACAGCCGCCAGCACGATCGACGCTGATTGGCCACATGCAAAACAAAAACACTCCCATCCACGTGTCCAGCCGCGCGCGCGCCCTAAATGACGCTGTAAGCAGCGTCTCGAAGCGTCTCTGTGCGCGCCGCGCCGTAACCCTAACAGCCGCCGTGACCACGGCCCACGTCATTCGCGTGCGCGCGCGCCAAATATCCCCCACGTGTGCGAGCCTCAATGGGCGGCGCCCCCCCCGCGCGCCCCGCCATTGGCCAGCTGCCGTGTCACTTCGCCGCGGGGAGATCACCCGCGTGACCGACCCGCGCGCCCGCTTCCAGCGCCCATTCACAGCGCTTGACGGGTACCTTTGGTACACAGCCGTCGCGCCCCCCCCCACAAATTTCCACGAAATTCAATGCTGGCACCGTCAGCTTGGCGCGCCGTTGCCGCGCGTGTTTCGTGCGCTGGGGCGTGTCCAACGCGGCGGGTGCCCCCATTTGTAGCCACGCGAAGTGCTGCGCTTTCGAACACCTTTGACGTCCGCTGCAAAGCCACCTCGCACACCCCCCCTCCACTGCACCCCGCACCCCACCCCTCAAGAACTCTCCCGTCACACCATCTCACTCTTCCCTACAAATACCCCCCCCCCCCCCCCCCCGCCTTTCACTGATCCTGCACTCACACACCATCCCCCACCCCCCACCCCCCACAACTCGTTTACCCTTTCCTAATTCTTCTTTACCTCTCACTCCTACTCTACTTATAATGTCCACCGCACCCGACTCCGCCCCCAAGACCCCGTCGTCCATCGACACTGACCCCACCCCCATGTCCCCTCTGTCCGCCTTCCGAGTGCCGATGCTCTCTCTCAATCCGGCACTCAGCAGCCCCCCTTCATTCAGTCTGTCCCGCACCCGTTCACTCCCAATCTCCCCGTCCTCCGAGCCTCGCACCCCACTGCCCTCCCCTGGTCTGCAAGCTAGTCTCACCGACTTGGACCTGCCGGAACGTCTCACCCACACTCAACGCGTGGCCCGCGCCACCAGGGAGTTCCGGGATGCTTGGATCGTCATGGAGTGAACGCCTCATGTGCCTCATGTATATGTCATCAATTGTCGCTGTGCCCCATGTTTACTTCTACTTTGATGTGTACCTACTGTGCATTCGTCGCCCCCGCGCTGTGGTTTGACGGCCTTGTGTGATGGTCTTGTTTCGCGCTGTCTTTGTGTGTGTTTCGCTCTCGCTGCGTGTCATGCTCGGTGCCGCTTGTGACGCTTATCCCTCTCTGACGGCACCTGCTGGTGGTTGGGCGTGTATCGCTGGTTTTTATTTTTGTAAACGAGATTATGTAATTATTCTTTCTTTTATTTTGTTGTCGCCGCCATTTGTTGCCTTTTGTCCCGCCGTACTATCCTTTCGCCCTGCGCGCAGTTGCTTCACTTCTAGCTCGCTTTCCCCTCGCACCACTCGCACCAAGTCTGCGCGTGCGTGTCTTGCCACTGGTACCGTCGTTGCGTACCTCTTCATGTCTCGCAATAACCCCGATGACGCCGCCCTAGCTACACCATGCCTTCACAAACGCGCTCTGTCTCGCATGCGACCCTCATCTCACTCCGACCAACCCCAATCTCCGACTACCTCACCCAACCCAGTCACAACCGCATCCACAACTTTACCGCATCCCAATACTCCACTTCCATCGCTTCCCATCCAAGTATGGGCACACATTTTATCATATCTCACCTCCCCAAACCACTTGTGTTCCGCCTCCCTCACCACTACCCACTGGTACAATGAAATCATTTCCAACCATTTCGACCGCGTATGGCGAACTGTATGGGATCAACATGCCACAATCTCGTCCAACGCTCTCCTGAAAATCCCATGGGCTCGACTTCCATCAAACTGGCGTCACCAAGTTTCCGCGTCATACAACCTGGAACGTTTATCATCGCCCCAGTCCAGCGCGCGTACGTTGTACATCCCGCCCAGGTATCAACGTGACGGCACTGTTCTCCCCTCCGATCGTCTACACTGCACGCCTTGTAACGTGGATTTGGAGGACGTTCTCGGAAAAGCGCTCGTCGCACATGCATTTGCTTCGTGTGCCTTCGTTGCCTTTGAACACGGCATTGCTTTGGTGCGTCGTCGAACGCTGTCGTTGCGAAATAATCGCCAATCGTGCCCGTCTCTTTACTATGAAAGAAACTCGTTTGTGTCTGGAATAAGCATTCTTTCGCTTCGTGCCATGCCTCCGAATGCATCTTTATTGGCGCTTTCTGGCAATGGTACGCTTCTATGCATCACTGTCAACCCGGACAAACACCGAGCCATTTCGTGGAGAATCCTTGACTCTTTTGCTTCAGAGAATGGCGCTGTGCTCAATGTGTGCGCTTCTGCGGACAATAAGTACGCTGTTGTTGGTTTCCTTTCGGGCATAGTTCGCGTCGTTGACATTGCAAAAGGGACGCGTAAGCACACGCTTTGTATGCGAGAAGGTGCTGATATCGTGGTGGCCTCCCGTAAATGGGTCGTTGGTAGTAGCTCGTTTCAACCCATCGCGCTGTCTGTATGGCGCATAAGTGATGGAACCTGTGTGCACTCGTTCACGCACGAATCACCGGGATGGCGAAACATCATCACCATCGCTGCAATCGAGCCTGGCAATAGCGACGATCACTTCATCATTTGGAACGGGCGCGATAAGCTTTCCGTACTCGATGTTGAACGGGGAACGTTTCTGTTCAGCACGGATATCAAGCCGCGCTTTCGACGCCAGCTGCGGAGTGCGGTAGAAGAGGCTGAACATGGCGCTGGCTCTGCGCAACTGGGGACCTGCAAAATGGCATTGTCTGGGGATAAACGGTTCGCCGCTCTTGCAACCTCAAATCGCGTGCTGATTGTGCGGGTTGCTTCCTGTCTTGGTGACAGCACGATGCACAAGCAACTTGACGGAGCTAGACGGGCGCTTGTAGCAATGAGCACAGATGATCGCGTCGTTGTCACCGCTGAAGGCAATGCGTTTGGAAGATTGGGCGTTCAGGTGTCCGGAAAGGCATCACTTGCCGAGTCTCCTCGCTTACAAGTATGGAACGCAGAGACACAAACGCTTCGAAGTGAAATTCGATTACCTTCAGCCGCATCATCTCTCTCAGTGTGTGCAGATGTAATCACCGTAATATGCGGGTCTATTGGACAAGCACTAGTCGTGTTCGCAGGTAAACTATGAATCCAATTACGTCCCGTGTCGAGTTAGATGTGCCTACCCTACAAGACAGCGACAGTCGGTTTTTGACAACGAACAGTCAGGAAATCGTTTTCATTTCTTTTGTGTGCTACTAACAGCCTCCAAGACGTCACCCGTCTCAAAGTTCGTCCAGCCCTGAATGCTCACGCCACACTCGGTCCCTTTCTCGACCGATTTCACTGTCTTTGCATACCGTTTTATGGTTTCCACTGGTCCGGAGAATGCCTCTTCAAGAGTGCGGTGCCCTGCGTCTTTGGAAGGCAATCGCATGACTCTCACCGTGTCCCCTTGAGATAGGGAACCGTCTTCCACAGTGCAGCCAGCAATAGCTCCGTCTTCAAATACGCGAATGACAGATAACTTTCCGACAACTTCATGAGAAATCCTTCCTGCTGATAAGATATCGGATATTCTGTTTTTGACCTCGTCCTCAAGGTGGTAGATTATTGAATGTGTCAAGATTGGAATTGAGAACCGTTTTGCCGTCCTTATTGCAGAGTCTTTGGTTCTGACATTAAACGCGACTACGATTGGCTCCTCCACACTATCTTTCACTTGTCGGGATGTAGATATGATTTTCATGTCCATGTCGTTAACGTCGCCAACCTGAGCGCCCAGTATGCGAATATTAAGGTCTGCCGTTTCTAGTGACTGTATACACTGTGCCACAGCATCCGCACTTCCCTGAACATCTCCCTTGACCAAGACGGCGAGTTTTCGCTTCTCTGGTTCAGACTGAGTATGGTCGAGTTCTGCTTCATGCTCATCTTCTCTATTTCCCTTTGCTTCCTTCTGCTCTTCTTCAGACTCTCGTGCTGCCAACAGCGAATTCGCGAGGTTGATAGTGGACACTGCAGAGGCGTTCTTTGCAAGCATTTCGCGAGACTTCGCTTTCGCTAGTTTTTCATTTTCAACCACATGCACCTCGGCACCCGGCGGTATGGTCGTCTTGATGCCTATCACACCAACTGTCATCCCTGGTGTCGCTTCATTCAATCGCTCGGAATCGCTAGCGATGATGCCTCTTATGCGACCGTACAAATCACCGCGCAGCACTTTTGGAGATTGAAACAAAAGAAAGTCTCCAGCTCGTAGCATACCATTCCGCACCACAATTGTTGCCACTGACCCCAGAGCACGATCAATACGCGATTCCAGGCAGACTCCAGCTCCCGGAGCATTCAAGTTTGCACGAAGATCTAACATCTCTGCCTGCAAGGATATTGCGTCTAGCAGTTGGGGCAAGTTGCTCCCTGTTTTTGCCGAGATATCGACACACTGCACATCACCACCGAGTTGTTCGGCGTTGAGTTGAAGTTGATCCAAGAGCTGATATCTCACTCGTTCCGGATCTGCCCCAGGTGCATCGCACTTGTTGATGGCTACAATGATCGGAACACTTGCAAGTCGAGCAAGTTTTGCGGCTTCTATGGTCTGTGGCATCACACCATCGTCTGCAGCGACAACAAGCACAACGATATCGGTTCCAACTGTCCCATTCGCTCGCATCGCCTTGAAAGCTGCGTGGCCCGGGGTGTCTATGAAAGTTGCAAAGGCTTCCTCTTCATTTCCAAGATCTGCACTAGGTAGTGGCACCTGAAAGGCGGCAACGCTCTGGGTGATTCCCCCCGCCTCTCCTCTTGCGATGTTGCTGTGCCGCAATGCGTCAAGAAGAGAAGTCTTGCCATGGTCAACATGGCCCATTACCGTAATTATGGGCATCCTCGTTTGAGTCGGTTCCTCGGCCGCTGTCCGCTGGGAAGGCCTTAATTGCTCCGTCTGAGGTAAGAAAGAAATGTTAAGCTTCAGCTCTTCAGTAATGAGCTCTATCAGTGCTGGCGAAAGCACCGTTCTCGGGGTATAAACGGAGTCATCCAGATCTGTTGCAACCTTGAACACTTTTGCCTCAGGACATTCAGAAAGTGCAGCCAGCTGTCTTGATGATAGACCCAGTTCTGGTAGTACGACTTCGCGACGAAAACGTTCTCGGGGTCGTCTCTTGGAAGGCGACGGGCGTCTTTGGGCAAATTGATCTCTTCTCAGTTCGGGCTCTTTGAATGATCGATGCATGTGTTTATGAGATTTCGTGTCTTCCATTCGTCTTCCTCGCCTTTCAACTCCTTCCTTCGCTTCACTCATGGCTTCCATGACCAAACCTCTGGGTCGCCCTCGGTTGAAAGTTGACGACGAGCTTGGCAGCACTCGGGAGTACACGCAGCGCGTCACGTGTGCCCGATAACACGAGATCGACCGTGAGAATCGAAAAAACTGCGCCGCCATCTCGAGGATACTTCGTTCAAAAGGTTCTGTAGTACCGGTACTGATAGTTGAACAATCTATAACTTGTGTTGCACAATGGAGTTGGAAGTGACACCTATTCTGTCAGATCGGCGGATCTACTGAGCTGCTGAGGCAGCAGTTTGATCTCTGTGCTCGATCGCGTGAAAGCTTTTGACATGCTTGAGCTGCTGCTGCGCATCAGTTTTGACTCCAAATTTAGTCGTATTCGTTTAGTCGTTTATTGCCAACTACCCTTGGGAACATGTAATCGCGCATTCTATCCCCGGAACCGTCCAACCTCAGCATGTTTCAACCCTTCAAATTATCGATCACTGGTCGCCATTGCAGGCAAAAGAAAAATGGCGCCTTACACTTGACCATGCCGTTCTCCGCAAGCTCGCTCGCGCGCATGACTCTGTCAAGTGTCTTCGATTGCTGAAGTCCCGTTTCCTCGGCCTTCGTGTATGGCGGACTATAAATTGGCGTGACATGATGTCGGAGGTCACGCCGAGTTTCCGGATGAAACAGGGTCCTGTCCGGCGTCAGGGTTCCTGAGCATAGTGATACCCCACCACGTAACTTCTCCTTCCACTCAAACCCGGCGTCTATCTCGCGGCCCGCCTCCCCCGATCTCCCAGTCGCCAAAGAAGTTGTCTACGACATTGTCATAGGGGAACAACAAAGAAGAAAGAGAGTAGGCAAGCAGAGTCTTGCACCGGATTTGTTTACGACTGCGAATTCCGCTCTCACCGCCTGTTCTTCCACTTTATTGGCTTCAACGTGAGCTAAAATTGTTATATGAAAACCCTGCTCTAAAACGCGCGTTAGCGACGGCGTGTTGACTGCCGAACAATCTTTCGCGTACCGCATTCTGCTGCTGGGCCCCGCCAAACGTAGGTTGGAACCGCAGCTGGTCTGCAAGCGCTGCATTGTTCCTTGCTGAAAACATGTCTACGCCACCGGTTCGTGCGGCGGGCATCCCAGCCCTAGCTGCAAACCGGCCGTCACTCTCCCGCCTAGCACCCTGCACATGCCCGTAGTTTGTAGTATCAGCAGCCGTGGGATCCCAAGACGCAAACGGATCATGGTGCACATCAACTCGCCTTCGCTTGACGGAGTCTGATGCCATTATGTGGGGAGTCACTCCGGTGAGTTGTCCAGCGGTATAGACCGCATGTGCACCTGTAAAAACGTGTCCCTGTTGCTCAACATTGCTACCATTCGTGGCTGGCACAGTCGGATGTGGAATGCCGACTATGTAGCCGGTTCGTATGCTGTCAAAGGGCTCGTACAGTGACGGCTCGTGCGTGGGGCCCGACGGAAGAGGGCGCTTTCCATGTCCATTCATTATCATCACGGAGTCGACAGCTGCCCTTTCCAAACCAGTACCCTTGGTAGCAGTGTTTGCTACGCCCTCAAATGTAGTCCTCATAGCAGGAGCACGGATCAACGAACTTGGCGCTTGAATGGGAAGTGGATGTGGTGGCTGAGGTAGAGCAGGCGGTGGCTGAGGTAGAGCAGGCGGTGGTTGAGGTAGAGCAGGCGGTAGTTGGGGTAGAGCAGGCGGTAGTTGGGGTAGAGCAGGCGGTAGTTGAGGTAGAGCAGGCGGTGGCTGAGGTAGAGCAGGCGGTGGCTGAGGTAGAGCAGGCGGTGGTTGAGGTAGTGTAGGAGGCGGCTGAGGTAGTGCAGGAGGCGGCTGAGGAAGTGCGAACGGCTTGCATCCATACACCGCTGTAGGTTCGGCATCGATCGGAGCAGCCGTTTGGAGCTGAAAACTGGGGGGAAACGGTGCAGGTTGGACAAAATGTGCAGTCTGTGGCGGGGCAGCAAAGGTCTGTGCTTCGGTATTGTATACGGCAGGCGCACGAGACGCCGACGAGTGAGTGGGGAATGACTGTACCAAGCTGTGAAGTTGGGCCACGGGAGCGGGGTTCGCAGAGCTCGTACGAACACGTTGTTGGCCGTTTGAATGCAGGAGCTGTGAGCGCTCATGTTCCTTTTTCGCGGCGTTGATTCTCTGGATACAGGATCTGGCAGTCGGCGACGGATCAGCTCGCAATCTTGCTGATACCTGCTTCATTTCCTTCGATTCCAAACCCAGGTCGTGAATTGAGCGCTTCACCTTCTTGCGCTTCTCACCGCGCTTGAAAAACTTCTGCGCGTGAGATTGCACCTGGGTGGGCAATCGCGTGCCCACTATTGCGGCAGTTTCTTTCCAACAACCGCGACCATATATAGCCAAGGCCTCCAAGAAGAGATAATGCTCTTCGCGTGTCCAGCCATGCTTGTACTGTCTTTTCCGAGGGATGGCAGGCGAACGAATTTGAGGTTGACTGGCGGTTAAATTTCGCAGCGAGGGCGCGATGGACGGGGATGATGCTGCAGGGGTGATGGATACAGGGACATTTCCGAAGGCATCCACAACACCGTTGATGGAGTTGGATGCGGAGAGGGGAGAGCGGTGTAGGTGAAACGGGCACTTGCCAATACGACGGCAGGGCTTGTCATGCTGATTGAGCACACCGCAAATGCGATGGCCGTCGGAGTTGTAGATGGCTCCGGTGACAATTACACAGCCGTTTGCAAGGAGCTTCTGGACGTCGTACAAAGTGGGTTCTGCCGTGAGTGACGAGGGTGATGGGTGAGGATATGAAGATGGAGAGGTATGGTATGGAGATGCTGGCGGTAGAGGCGACGTGGTAGGTTGCCGCGGTGATATGGTGAAGGTGTGTGCATGCGGAGGTGGTGCAGAGTGGTTTGACGGAAGCGATGGAGGAGTGAGTGTGGTGTCCGTAGCAGAGGGGTCCGAGGGGTGCGGGAAGGCATCGGGGGAGGGATGGACACCCAGGGGGTGAACGGTGTGAAGTGACGGATAGGTAGAACGGAAGGCAGACGGGGGGATCGAGTGCGATGGACGGGGAATGGAGTGGTTGGTAGGAAGGTTATTGAGGGGGACGGGGGCGGCGGGTAAGCGCTACCGAGGCGAGTTTGATGGTGATGGACTGCAAACGGAGGGGGGACTTGTGACGGCTCCATCTCAGGAAGTGGTGGTAGGGAAGTGAAGTGAGACGATGGCGGTGGAGATCGGGGCAATGGGGGGCTTATAAGGAGATGAGACGTGATGATGTTCCGGACGACGCTCGGGCGTGTGGGAGCGGCTGCACGCACGGGCGATGGGCGTTGGGGTGTCATATGCACGGCCGTCGCGCATACTGGTGGTACCGAACGGCGCGACGGTGCGGCGCTGCTCACGCGTTTTGTTCTCGCGAGTTGTGAAAACAAGAGACGGTTCGTGACACGTGCCACAACGCGGCTCCGGCTGCATTGCACGCGTCGCCCAATCAGCGCTCTCCGACAGCTGTAAGCATTGCGCCTTTTGCTTCGTTTTTATACTGTTGTATATGTTGTTGCGCTGCGTGCGCTTTTGTGATCTTGTGCGCCGCTGCTGGGCGCGCTTCATACCGTACATACGACCGTGAGTTGAGCCGTTTTGATGACAAACTGTGCATGTGCGCCGCGCACCAGCTCTGAGGCGGCCGTGCCACGCCATCTTCAAACACAGCCGCCTTTATGGCGTCCCTCATCGCGTCTCACGCGTATGAGTTGTGCTTTGCGCTCGCATGATTCGCTGCTTGCAGACGTTTGGCGGCGGGGGAAACACAGTCGGCTTGCGCAGCAGCATCGATTCAACGCATTCCATTCGGATGCACGTGCAGCCTTTTGCTTCCACAAACCAACTCGCTTTCTGCTCATGCGTGCGTTTCTTGCTTTGCAAAACGTTGCACAATTCAACTGCACTCAGTGCTTTGCTTCTACCCGTTCAGCGATCAAGTCAAATGCCTTCTTCAACCACCAAATCGTTTTCACCCGTTTTCACCCAACTGCTTACCAGCTCATAGCCCCCTCTGGCCAATCCCTTTTCCTCAGCAAACATCGGCTGATGCATCACCTCTGCACGCGCATGTTTCGTCGCGCAGCAACAGCCCTTTTTGATCGTTTCCATTGTGACTGTAAGACGCACACGTTTCACTCAACGGCTGGCACAAGCCATTCTTTAATTCCATTCCACGTACCTGTACTACTCGCTTCGCTTCGATAAATGGCACTGCATACCACAGGTGGTACATATCTGCCAATACCACCAAATCAGTTTCCAACCAAAATGCGCAACGTTCTCATCAAACGATCAAGTCTACTTCCACTAATACATTTGACATCCATCTTCATGCAGCTCACCCACCGTAAAACCTGTCAGTCTGCTTCAAGAGAAACACCAACCACACAAACCACACAAACCGCACGCAAACGGACAACGAACCGTTTGTTAATCCTGCACACAATCGCCGTATAGTACAGTGTTGCTCACAAACTCGTCGGCTGCAGCACGGTACGTGCCCTTTGTACAGCGGTGGTGCAGCCAGTCGTTCGCTCCTTCGAATCACAACCACGGATGCTGAGCCATAGTGGTTTGGCAGTATGCAGCCGTGCCATCTGTCACAAGTGCCATTAAAATTAGCTCTCACTCACACTTGCGAGCCAACACAACTTGGGGGTTGGGCGTGCGTTTTACTGCACAGTTTCAATCACTATAGCTGGTTGTGTACGGGTGTACCTGTATCATATGCACACAGCACTCTGACGGAGCCAGAGCTGCACCGATGGTCAGAAAAGAGGAGGCGACGTGACGAGCTGTTCGCATTTTATGGTGCACGGTTTACAAATCACTTTCAACGAATACCACGCAGATTGACGATCTCTTCGATGACGCGCTCTTTTGCGTTGGCACGGCGGTAAGCGCAATCCGTAATCGGTAGTTTCCAAGCGGTAGTAGGATATACTAGAACGTTAGAGGATAGAATAGACTTAGAAGACCAGAGCTGACAACAGCCTCTGTACGCAGCCGGACACGGACAACCGTGTTTCCCTTTACTGCTAATCTTCTACTTCGCCTATCTTGTTCGTGCCATCTAGATTCCGATACGGTTCAGTAGCTAGTCTAAATAAAACTATTCTAACTACCGAAACGGTCTAGAAGCTTCTGTCCGAACGGGAGCTTCGACGCAAGTACGGCTTACAGCCACACATTCAACCAGATGAATCAACAGAGCAGAGGCGTCACACCTTCTCGTGCGAAACGATTACATACAGTGCAAGCGGTATACTAGATACAGCTGCTGAACGGGGCACACATGCCGCCGCTGGCGCCGCCGCCTTCTGCCGCAGCAACGAAGCAGCAAACGCGGTGCAGTGGCAGTCTCACGCGCGCACAAATTCGCGCGGGAAGCGAATAACGCGCTGCGGCGGAGCGACGCGCGGCGCAGCTGCACGGGGGCGGCAGGCAGCCATTGCGACTGGGGCGCGCGCCAAGGCATCGCCGAGACACGCAGCGAGCGCGCTCCACTTGCTGTGCGCGCTGTTGTTGCGCAGCTTGTGCCGTGCGTAAAGTTACTCGTGTGCCACTCCGCTCGCGAGACGGCTGCACGGCGCGCGGCGCGTGCACTCGAGTGCCGTCAGACTGTTCTTTACAAAGAGAGAGAGAGAGATGCAAGCGTCGCGTGGGGTGCGCATGAAGAAGAGAGAAACATGTTGCTTGTGGTGAGGATGTGGACTGAAACCCAATCCGGCTCTGTAAAGTAGCTCACGTGCGTGCTTTGCTGAAGCCGTTGGCGTTGTAACAACGGTGGTCGAGGTTGATACGTTAGAAATGGCTGGGACATGTGTGCGTTCACCACCTTTCGCTACGTGAGCCCCTGAAGCGGTTTGCTGCGCATTAGACTGCGAATGTGCGCTTTGGCCAGCTGCTGCCGTCACAAGTGGTACCAAACGTACCAAAAGGCAGTTGGTTGCAGCAGATACAATTGCGTCATACGCCACATTGTTCGATGATGAAATCAAAGGGGGAACGTGCTGTGGCACCAAAAGGTGTACATGCTATGATAAGTACCAGCAGTAACTCAACCTATCGCTTACCACTGTCAAGCACTGAATGAGCAGGTACAACGGTGCCTCACGGTGACGAATTCATCGTGATGGTGAAAAGGAATGGCTCACTTTTCGATATGCAAGGTCACCGATACGTTGATGGTTACATGGTTCCCAACTGATGCCGATATCTCAAGTCCATTCACTCGTTGCAGATTGGCGTGGCTCTCGAGCTCCCTGAGCACGCATTTGCAATGCGTTTTGCAATTGTAGTGCTCGCGGGTGACGATGTTGCATTACTTGGTAAACGCGAAACCAATATCGAGCAATGAGTTGTTGGTATGGCTGTGTGTATGTCTTGCCTAGCCTAGCTAGGGAAGGGTGAAAGGGTTGGGATTGCTCTAGCAAGATAGCCGTAATAGCCAATACCTGTAAAGGGGGGGAGGGTTTGCCAGCCGTGCACTTGAGAAAGCAGCGTCCTCAAATGCCGCCACGTGTGCGTGAGTGTTCACAGCGCACACACGAGCACACGCGCACACGCGTGCACACGAATGCAACGTGGCAGACGCGCAGAGCACATCCGCCTCTCTCAATCATCTGAACGGCCACAAGCAGCGAGGCGCGTGGCGGTGAACAGGCGCATAAAGTTAGGACATCACACAATAGACGACGCGCATGTCGTGTCAGCGCATGCCGCCCAATCCAACGCGATGCTCCTTTGCGTTTGCAGCGCGCTCATTGGCCGCGCCGCCCTCTAAATATCACAAACCAAATGCATCAGCTGCAAGTCAATTGGCGACCGTCCACACGCGCACCCAATTACATACCATTCGCGCAGCTGCGCGCCGTTGTTGCGTACAGCCGTTTTTTGAGCGACTTCGCTTGCGGCCGTGCCCCTTTTCTTTGCGCCTGCCTCCGCTGCTCTCGTGCCGGACTCGTCCCCAGCCTCCGATGCGTCCCGCGCTGCGCCTTTGTGTCATCGACCGTAGCGCTTGAGTGCTTTTTCTTTTCCCTTTCTTCTCGCCGCTCCCGTGGGACCTCCTTTTTTTGGTTCGTTGCTTCGGTTGCGCTTCGGTTGTGTGCTACCTCGCTGTCAACCATCGTCGCCCCAAGGGCCCATCGTTGCTAACCCTCGCCTCTTGTGCACACCAAACCGCCGTATTCATTCTCCACCTTCGTGCGGCGCACTATCATCGATACACACCATGAGTGCCAACATCAACTCACAAACACTGTCATCATCCGCATCGTCCACCACGAGCACCTTGACCGTCACCACCGACGCCATCCACACCCCCTTTTCATGCATCAATCATCCGTTCTATCACGCCATTCACGAAGCGCACTCCAATCAACGCAGCTTTCAAAAGGGTGACATCAACGTTGACATTTACAACACCGCCATTACAGCTTTCCTCACCATCTTCGATGCTCTAGGCTCGCCCATCATCACAGAAATCGTGCGTAGAGATTTTCGAGCCAAGACCAACGGGTTGAGAAATTCCGCGCGTCGACTTCGCGCACACACGTTACGACAGTTGGTGGTCAATGAGTTGAAATCACCGCCCCGATTTTGGGCGCCTTCTGGAATTCAGTCGTTGTTATGGAGCCAGAGGATTCTCCACTTCATTCAGAGAATGGTGCAGCTTTTGGTGGACGATGCGCAACGGGAGTTGAAGGAAGCGTGTATCATGGCGTACCGAGAGACGTTAGCTTTGAGACACCCGCACATGACCAAGGTGATTTTTGAACGCGCCTTACAACTGGTGCCGCCTCGAAAGCAGTTTTTGACCAATCTGTGTGACAGCGAATGTTTGAGTGACGAAGACATCAAGCTGTGTTTGGTTGGTATGGAGGACTTTCTCAACGCTACTCGACCGCATACCAGTGCTCTTGCCACCCTTTTTGAGATGGAGCAGATTGAAGATCCTCCTCGATGATCTCTCGATACCGTCCCCCTAAACGTCCTTTTTTATGCTCCACATGTTTCGTTTTTGCCTCCCTGATCAAGCTGGAAGGGGAGGGGCCGGAGGGGTCACTGGCCGCACACACCCATTTCCTATCCTTGAGCTAGCATGTTTACAACGGCAATGAAGACACAAGCCGCCGCGAAAGAAATTAATCTCAGCGAACACACCCCAGTGGACTCTATCTTTTTTTTTTTTGTTGCTTTACTTTTCAAAGGGCTATAGGGCTACTCCCTTGCCAGCCTTTCCGTCCTCGTCGCTATTGTTCCACACGCACATGTTCACTAAACAGTCTGTTGTTGTACCGTACGTGCTTTATCCGAGCGATGGCGCCAGTCCCGTTGGGGAGCAATGCGGAGCACGTCAGCGTGCGTTTTGATTGGCTGCTTGCGCTTCGGATGCAGTGCAACGACGTGCGGCATTCACCCGGGACACCACCCGCGTGCGCTGGCGCCTGTCCCGAGCACGTACTGCGCTCAGACATACACGCCACGTATTGCACGTCGAATACGGACGCCAGGTTGCAGACGTGTTTGACGTGGGTGCTGTACCCCGAGTAGTCGGCGCAGAGCTCGGCTAACCAGTTATGGGGCACAGACGCGCGCTTTACAGCCGTTGTTGTAGCCCTTGTAGACGTCTTCACAAATCGCATCTCCGCTCGCACCGCGCTGCTCCGTGCGCGCAACCACCGCCTACGCGCCCTTGCTCCTTCCTCCCCCCACGCTTCCGTTCATTCACTCGCCAGCGTCATGTCGGAACAGCAGCAGAAGCAGCACCAACAGCAAGAGCACACCGTCGAACCGACACCCACTTCAACCAAAAGCCCATTCCTTCTTTCAGCAACTGCCGTATTACTCAACTCAATAACGCTCGCCGCCCTGCTCGCCAACCGTCTGGGCACCGCCCCACTCAGCTATCAAATAACTCTAACACTACTAGTATCCGCATGGCTGCCGTACATTCACAGCACAAACCTCCACACTCGTCTACTTTCAACTTCAATTCCGCTCAAACTTGTCACAGCCGTCTGGTTAATCAGCTCCGTACTGCCCACAATCAACGCGTCAGTCGTTGAGTTGTTCACTGGACACCGTCGAAAAGAAGCCAATTTGTTTTCGGCAATCTGGAGAGTTTACGCGATACTCGCCTTATGGGTTGCCATTGGCGTCTTAAACGAGCGCCTCATTCGACCGTGGTGGCAATCCACTTCACCGCGTCTTCTTGGTGGATGGCGCGCCCATTCCGTCAGCTCACGCGCTCATAACCTAGCCGTCAACCAGAGAGCCTCCGCCCTGGACCACATAATGGAACAAATGGTCGCCATATCCAAACGCAAACTGCTCGCACAACGCGCCATACAAACCAAGACCGAGCAATTACAAAAGACAAAATCCAGCCTAGACAACTCCAAGCAAATGCTCACAAGCGCTCAGCAAAAGGCAAAAGACGCACACAACGACGACAATCAACTGCTGGTCATGAGCTTAACTCAGATGGTTGATAATACACAAGTTCAATGTCAGGTGCTTGAACAGGACATTCAACGCCTCAAGGTCGACGTACATACTTCTCAAACGCAGCTGCAGCCGTTACAACAACGTTGGGAACAGTCCTTAAACATTGAGAATCACACCCGATTCTACCGTTAACTGCGTGCATTGTACGGTTTTTGCTTGACTCACTTGTGTGTTCGCAAGCATGTGCCATCAGAAGGCCATTAAGTTTTAATAACAAGACGTGGTCAAGTATTGACAGCGGAAAAGAAAAGGATAAATATAGAAAGTCAACGTGTACAAGAACTCATCGTCATATGCGTTTGTTGTATCCCGTCCCCAAGATATGTACAGATACAAGACAAAAGAACGCATCCCATTCAACCCCTCCCCTACTCTTCACCCCCAACAGACATACACGCACTGACAACTAATACCCAACCAATGAGTAAAGGATATCTATGCAATGACTGTTTCACATAAACTCCTTTCTAGTGCTATCGTAGAAGCGAGAGAACATAGCCCAAGTCATAACCGTATGTTGACTGACCGGAACTTCGCAAATTTCTTGCATCAACAACTGCAATTCCCTATCACTGGCTTCAGCCGCTACAGCCAAGCCCCTGACACAAGCTGCAAAACTGGATAACTCAACAGCTTGTCGATGCGCGCCTAAGAACTGGATCCAAGCCTGTCTGGCCGTTCGATACTTCTGTGCATGAATATGTGCCACAAATGCACGTCGAATCAAAGATTGTCTAGCACGAGTTGCAGGAGACGCGACACTGGTGTCGGCATCCATGACGCGTCGAACGGTACTGTTTCTCAAACTGGCACTGTGTCGCACAGATCGACGTCGAGTAGATTCGGCAACACTTCCCGTGCTTTGAACGCGATTGAATGCGAGGTGGTTTGTGGACGGCTGTGAGGGGGGCAGTTCATTGGGCGTGCGTGGAGAGGTTGGAACGGGGGATGGCACAGATGCCCTTGTACGGGCTGTGCGCGAATGATGCGTACATGTGCTTGTTGCACATGTTGCTGAGGCGAGTTCGGATTCTAGTTGACGGATCCGGTTGTTGAGTTTGGATCGGGTATCTGCGAGTTGGCGGGTGAGTGAAAGCAGTTCTGCCGAGGTGGTTGAAGCACGTGCGCGATGGGCATCTAGCTCCGATTGTAATTGGGAGTTTTGTGTTTGTAAGGAACGATTCTCCTGGAGCAGGCGATCGTTGTGGGAGCGCATGGCGTGTTGAGACAGGTTAGACTGCTCTGAAGACAAGGGCACGTTGAAGGAAGAGGCGTTGTCCGGGATGAGGGGTTCCTCTTCTTCGCCGACGTTGGAGATCTTGATGTGGGGAACATCGTCGATGAAAAGGAGGTCGGCGTCAGGGGAGGACGTGGGCTCGTTGCTTGTCGAGTCGGATACATCGCTGGTGTGGGCGTCTAGCAGGGGGTTTGTGGGGTTGTGGGGAAGCTTTTGAGGGGGCTGTGGGCGGGAGGGGGCGTGGGGCGTTTTGGAGGACGATGGTGGGGGGCGACGATGTGAGGTGAGTCGGGCGAGTACGCGACGGGGCGCACGGGACGAAGATGAGGAACGACTGAGGAACTGACGACGACGCGTTGGAGGTGGGAGACTCATTGTTGAATGAAGGGGGGTTGGAGAGGAAGTTGTTTCTGCACGCGGATGGGCAGGTCGAGAAAAGAGTCGTCTTGAAGCTCTCCGCGAATCTGCACTAGCGCTTGACTGACGAAGATGGGAAGAAGAGCGCATTGTATCGAAAGATAGAACGAAACGGGTATATCTTTGTGTAACTTTGCGAACGGATGGAAACGTATCGGGGGGGGGGGGGGGTGGGTCGGAGGGAGGAGGTGGGGTGGGCGGAGGACTGAGTGGGAGATTAAAAGTGGATGAACGGTTTGGGCCAGGTTATGTATGATGCGATGGAAGGGAAAAACGGTTACGACTTGGGAGGTGGGGCAGCGCGGGAACTCACAAGTGAGCTGTACGTGCACGGTGGTGTATGAGACAGTTGAGGGGGTTTCATTAATTTTCAAAGATTTGAAAGGGGGGGGGAGGGGGGTGCGTGAAAATGAGGTGAGAAAGAGCTGATGCCCCTTTGGAGCACGGACGGCGCTGGTTGGGGATGGCGCGTGTGGGACACTTCTGTTCGTTTGATGCGCTGCAGCGCTTTTGCAGTGGCTGCTGTGCCGCTGCCGCAGCCGCTGCCGTCGCTGTGGTTTCAACTTGGCGGCAGTGCGCGCGCCGATATCGCTTTCATTCGTATATTACTGGTCGATAACTGTAAATAAGCGTCACGTGCGGCTGATTTGAGCTCCGCCGTCACACAACTGTCGCCCGTGCTCGAGAAAACAAAAATGGCGTGAAACAAAATATCCAACTCGCAGAAAACACATCCCAAAATCAATCAAAAGAGAGTGGTTGTTCGTGCACTCCCAAGTTGCGGCGCGGTGGCGACGAGCAGCGCGCACACTTTTCGGTTGCGTACTATCTACCTGCCGAAAGTAGCTTCTCATCAACCTTCCTTCGCAAGCATGAATGCTGCCGTTGTGAGCGCTGCCACGCGCGCACTGGCTCAGAATGCTTCGCGCCGAAGCACCGGGTGGGCGGTATCCAGGATGAGCGTTTCCGCAGCCACCGGAAACGGACAGGAAGAGGGAGATAGACCGCCGCTACCGCCCTTCACCCGAGAGAGCGCTATGCAGAAGGTGCGACTGGCAGAGGATGCATGGAACACCAAGAAGCCCGTCGTGGTCGCACAAGCGTATACGGTGGATACGCACTGGCGCAATCGCTCGCAGTTTCTCAATGGGCGCCATCAAGTGCGTCAGTTCCTCGCGCGCAAGTGGGCGAGCGAGGTGGATTACCGGCTCATCAAGGAGCTGTGGACGCATGACGACGAGCGCATCGCGGTGAGATTTGCGTACGAGTGGCGCGATCGAAACGGACAGTGGTTCCGATCTTACGGCAATGAGAACTGGTTGTTTGCGGCGGATGGTCGAATGAGAGTTCGTCATGCGAGTATTAACGACGTGAGTATATCCGAGGCGGATCGCTTGTTTCATTGGCCGTCTGGGTCTCGCCGCCCGCTGTCTCATCCCGGCCTGTCCGACCTGCGGCTGTGACGAGTGCATGACGTGATTGCAGTTGTGTACGTTTTTTTATTGCAGTGAATAGACAGATAGACAGCGGATGTTCACGTGCAAAGTCGTGCTTGCATATCGACGATCGACGCCTCACCGCCATATAATGTTACTGTCACACAACAAAAGCAGCGCAAGCGCCACACCACCCACGCTCCCATCCACACGAATTGGCGCCCGCACGCAGCTTATCGAGACGGCGCATCGAACGCACTGAACAAGTTCACCACTTGCGCGAGCAATCCGCCGTACTGTACATAGAGCCGCAGCCGTGCTGCCCATTCACAGCGCGGCAGCACGCCATGTGCATCGGCGCGGCGCACGTCCGCCAGCAACCACGCCCTCGACGCGTGTTACACGTGGCACGGCGCGCTCTCTCAACAGCTGCTGTCGAGCTGTGCCATCCCGCGAAGCCGTGTCACCGCCGCGCTCTTTTCGCGTCATACAGTGCACACCAGTGGGTACACGCCCACGGCGACTCATCTTTGCCCCGCCAGTTTCTTGACTCTCCCGCGCCATCCGTTGGCGGTGACTTGTGAGAAGTGCGCGTTGCGCGCCACCAGAAGCGCACCACTTTGCGCTTCGATTGACCCGTAGTTGCACGACTTGTTCGATATAACGTACTTATCGCACTGCTGCCCGACGAATTATACCGATGGCAGTGTGAGACAACCAGCGACCGCTCACTGGTTCGGTGCGATAAACCGCCACTTGCCCTTCGTTTCGAACACCTTGCTGGCGTACAAGGCCCGATTAGGGGCCCTGTTTTCCAGCCAACCCAGTCTTCCACCGTTCTGCGCCACTCCTCGCCACCCGTCCTCCATCCCTTTTAACACCAAGCTCACAACCCTCTCCCCTTCACCTCCCGCTCACCTGTTCACCATCTCGACCGCCCTCCCCCCTCCCCCCTCCCCCCCCCCCACACCGTCGAACATTCTTCCCCAGGAGCCCGTCTCGTGATTTCCCCGTCTGCAATGTCTCCGAGATCCACTCTTTTCTTCCTTCTTCTCGCCGTTGTGCAGCTCATGGTCGTATGCGCCGTTCCGACAAGCTCAACCATGCGATATGGCACGCATGACTTTTCCAATCTTGTCAACGCAGCCACTTCGAAGCATAGCGCTGCAAACCGTCGGTCCAAGGCTAACGTGGCTGATGTTTCCGATCTCGCTACGCTCGTTCGTAGACGCGCTCAACATGTGGCCAAGTTACGCGCTATGCGAGTTGCGAATCTTCATCACAACCCCGTGTAACCCAGCGCTTGACCCCGTATTTTCGTCATCACCTCTGCTTGTCTTGTTCGTGTAGATTAGTGTATCTTGTATCCTTATTTTGTGTCTGCTTAAAAACCCCCTTGCCTTGCCCGTCTACATGAGCGCTGGAACCCTTCTCCAACTGGCAACAGCCACCAGTTGCACAACCTGCATCCAGTTGCATCACAACCTCACTGCGCTTGTCTTGTTTTTCGTCCTCCGCACCTCTTCCTTCTGTCCGCTCCCATAAACGCAAACAATTCGCGCACTCATTTCGACGCTTTCTACCTCGCGTATCATCCAAGCTATCACTTCCCGTTCCGCCAGATGCGTCATTACCCGTTTATTCTACCGCTTGCCTCACATCTCTCGCAAGCCGTGCGCCCGAAATGCATCTGTCGTCAGCAGCCATTCATGCGCTCCGTGCTTTGATTTCTCGCGTGTTGCCATACCTCAATTCAACCGTGCTTTGCAACGCACTCCACTGGCGTATCTCTTGCAAGTGACTGGCAACTCTGCACCCGAATCTATTTCCACTCTCTTTCGTGTTTGCAGTACCATATTCCTTTGGATCTTTTTGTTCTCGCTGCCTCCAGTTCGCGCGGCGAGTCGTCGTCGCACATGTGCCCCCGCTTATTATCCTTGCTTTCAATGACTCATCAATAGCACCTCGTATTTCTACGCACCTTGCCACCCTCTACCACTCCGCACAACACGAACAGATGGCTCAACAGCATGTGACACTCAATACATTCTTTTTCTGGAGAGCTCTTCGCGATCTCTTTCACCTCGTTCCACGTCCAGTTTCGAGATGAATATCCATCTCAGATGCCAAGCGCCAGCTAATTCATTACAGTCAGGAGATGCATTGTCCGGCACCAACCCATGACGCTAAGAACTTTCGATATTGCCCACTCCTCGAGAGAGCAATACAAGGGTACGTTGCCATTCAGTCGGAGGAATGCAAAGTACGTCCGCACTCGATACTGTTCCTGGAGCTGCTTTCGGGGTAGTTGCAGCATGGGTCACGGAGCTGTACATCCATCTCAGAACACAACTACGTACCAATGGTACTCCAACAACGAACAGCAATTAACCTTCTTTCACTGACAGCTTGGCGTTTCCGCATTCGCTTCTCGAATTCCGACAGCCACGGTGTCATCTCGAACAGCGAACCTCTTCTTCTTTACTGTGGTCAACAGCTTTCTGTTACTAAGCTGAAGGAGAGCTTTCAGTAAAAGCTTTCTCTCTTCAGGAAGGCAGCTAATCTCTGTATAGTGAAGGGCCAGTGCTAGTATGATCCTACTCCCAATAGCTGCTCCGTTAAAATTGATTCGCAAGATAGGCAGACCATCGCTGGCGGTGAACAGGATTGCCACAAGGCTGGCTCAACTTGCAGTGAAGTTACCCTCCCCGTCCAAGCAGGTTTGCGACAACTTTCGATCCGAAAATCCTCATTACGTCCTCAGACAATTCAGACTGACAATTAACCCTTTACCTATGTCGCGTACGCCCATATCACTCCCAATGATTGTTACTAATTTGCACTATATCTATTCTGGAACATGAAACCTGATGTTTCACATGACAATCTTAAGGCGTAGAGCAGGATCCAATTCTATTCGGCTAGGGTATCTTGGCTTCGCAAAATGGCTCTTAAGGCAATGATGTCGAAAATTTCTTCCTACTATAAGAAACCATTTCCGCCATTGTACATGTTCTTCACATTCCCAATAGAAAAGAAGTACTGTATGCAGTCATTTGATCGATGAAGTCCCAGAACAACTAGCTAGAGGACATCATATCGTTTCGAAAGGCAGAAGTCACGCTGTCTCAGATCTATGTAGGACACATTCCAAGGCTTCATCCTGTTGCTACCTACACAGAAGGAAAACCGTCACAATGCGATTGCAGCACACTCGCTACCAGCAGTGTTGAGCACTTTGTGCTACGCTGTGCCAAGCGGACAAATTCTAGGAGACGCGAGCTTCCTGCTCCAGCAGAAAGAGGTAGCACTTTGGCGGAGATGGTCCGCCAGTGGCCATGGCCACAGAAGTTGCTAGCTTTTGTTAGGAGAGAGAGTTTTTTCTCATACTAAACCATTATCAATATGTCGAAATCAGGCATATTGAACTCGCAATAAAGAAGAAGAACTCGTTTACGTGGAGAAAGGAACATTCCTGTGAAGTGAAGTTGAAGCGTGTCACCTCATTTCGGTGCTATAGAAGAACCCAATTCTATGAGGAAGTTCTCTGTCTTTAAGAAGGCCAAGAACCTACTTCGCCACCGTCTGATGCGCTCTGCGGTTCTGCGGCGTTTAGGGCGGTATATAGAGCGGCTAGGGTAGGTTGTGCTGGAAGGGAGGAGTGGCAGAAGAGAACGTAAGAAGGACGGCGAAGAGGAAAAAATCGCCGCACTGATGCTTTGCCACATGGTCTTTCCAGTTCCGGTTGCAGTCCGCCACAGGTTGTTTATGGATCGTCTTATTCAGAAATCATGATGAGACTACAGAAAAAGCCACCAGCCCGATAGAGCTCAATTTTTGAATAACGTCTAAAATATTCATTTTTTTAAAATACTTTAGAAAGCCAATCGCTGCCCCTTTTATTCGTAGTTTTCTTCTTCTCGATGATGCTCGCAAGCGGAAGCGCAGAAAGTGGTCCGTGGTATCCACTACGTTCGGCATGCATTGGCACAGAACTTTTTCCTCCGAGAGAAACTCGATCGCCAGTACATCTCGCTTCCTCAGAGAAAGGAAGGCAAGTACAACGCGGGAGGGCGGACTAGCATGTACCAAGGACACATTTAGTACACACAGCTGATCGCAGCGATATCTGGGATTGATTAGGTGAAATATCTTTACCAGCGATACTCCCCGCTATTCAGTGAGCTTTCAGGAATGAAAGGTGAATGTTAACGACAGACAGTAGCTAAGAAACCAAATCGGATACAAAGCCTCAGAGCGAAACCTCATGACCATCATTATGATGAGTATGACCACAGCGCTGAGTGCCTGAATGTCTGTTCAACTTATTTTGTGCGCCTCTTACTGATCACCGATGGGATAGAAGCCTTAAGCACATTTTGACGATATGTACACCGTTTTCGAAGACAATTGGTACAAAGCGGAAAGCTAAGGATAGAATATTGCCCTGTAGATGCCACTACAAAAGGTACCTAGCGCACCTTGTTCTTCTTGTATTGTTGTACTGCAAACATATTGCAGTTTATGGGTCTCAAGACACCTTGACATTGTATTTCGATGTCAAGGTGGATGTAGCAGAACGTTACTGTCCGCTGTAGAACGATACCAGCTCCCCCGCCATGACCGATAGCTTTAGCAGTATGAACGTTAGAAGTACAACGGTATCTTGATGATAGAAGAACACCACTACATCTCTTCGTATCGCCCATTGTATTACAGTGGAACTATCTATGTCACTTTATCAAGGATAATCTAACTCTTGCACAGGAGCCAGAGATGTGTGGTTACTGCGTGTGAAAGACTAGTGCATAAATATTGCCCCAAGACTGCTGCTAGCTCCCACCTTGCAGCACCCGTGTTACACTCTTTAACTAATACCCAACGGTATAATAGAGTGGCGTTAAACTGCTGCAGGGAGACCCTACTGCTTGTCTATTTCATTCTGGCGCGTCTCGCCTTTCTTGGTACTTTCTCCGCTATTAGGCCTTCATTCAAGAGAGGGCGTCAGCTAAGGGGCACATCACGACAAGGCGGATTGCATGTACCATGTTTGCGGCACCGAGAAGCACTGTTAACGTCTTACCTGCCCTTTCCTCTCTACCATTGGCGTTTTTGGGCAGTAAGATCGGTTTGAAACACGTGGTTTGCTCAGAAATCCGCGAAAGATCCACGAAACCGCGGTAGAACCATCCAGATCCCTGTATTGACGAGTTTAGTGCTCCCGGCATAAAAGCGGTGCCGAAAGGCTGCGTCCGGTGAGCAGGCTGCCACAGCTGCTTTAGGCCGCTCATAACCGTTTCTGGATTTCAAAGAAAGGATGACGAGATCTTCCGAGGAACTCGTGGTTTGCGCCTACGTTTCCGCACAGCTAAGCGTGGGCCTTCTCTTGACCCTGGCCCAGGTCGTTGAGAGCGTGGTCAATTTTAACAACATCCCTGTCGACGAAGGCGATTGATGCGCCGATCACCTGGACGAGCTCAGTTTCATCCCGGTTCGATTGTCCTTCTTGGACTTCCACGCAGTTCTGTTGACAATGGTGTGAAGCTCTTTTTTTCTTTGTAAGAGCTTGCCTTTTGTTGTGATAACTTGCTCAAGTGTAGACGTGAAGCTTGATTTGCGAGGTTTTTTTTTAATCGTATAAAAGGCAAATCTTACAACGCTTGCGATAGAGTAGTGGTCACACCGGCTTTATTTGAGAAATGGGTTAATTTGACACGAGTGGTTTGCCAAAACGATGGCTGATGTAGAGCCAAATCTGTTTTTTGTTTTTGTAATTAGCCAGTTTTTGGTTTTGTAAAATTGCGACTTCTAGCGCAGATCCAAACTACTAGCTAGTGCTTGCCTCTCAAATTATCCATTTCAGGAACGTTGTGTTTATGGAAGTACCAGAATCGGCAGAAATGTAGTTCTTGACAAGGCGTGCAAAGTGGAAAGTGAAGCACTCAAAGGAAAAAGCTCGTGCGTCCTCTGTGCGGAAGAAAGAAAAGCGGTTCGGCTGTATAAAGAAGCATATTAGTAGTGGTAAACATTTATTGTGTAGCTGTTGGCTTTTTTCCCCAATACACGGACCAAACGCCTTTACTCCTGCATTGCATTGAAGAAAGCAATAATGTCCGTCATCGTAACATTGCCGCCACTAATAAGTTAGTTTTACAATATTCCGCTCTATTGCGGTTCAAACTAACAAGAGCCAGTGCCACTATTTTGTCGACAAAACAGAACGCAAGTTTTAAGAGACGACAAAAAGTCCAAGCTCATCTTCGTCTCAAATTAACCCCTTCGTCGTTTACCATCGATGCTGGCGTACCAAAAGCTACACAAAATTTTACACATTTTAAGGTCATGAATGTGTTCCAAATTAAGCCTTTCTGACCTAACCCTTTACTTGGGACGTAATTCATTTGGTATTGCGAATTTCTCAGATGAGTACGGTTGGACCTGTTCTGCGGACTCGGAATGGAAGGGGTTTCCAGTCTGGAGTCTGCAGAACAGGAGGGATATCTTTAGTACGAGACGGGCCTGGGCTCCCTGTTAGAGAAACGGGAGGGGCGGGAAACTTTGCTAAAGAACTTGATTCCGACTTGCAAAAAGTTTCTAGGCTATTGCAGCGACTAAGAACCTTCTATGGTAAATGTTCTTCTAAACATACATTGTAATGAAGCGTTGCTCGTCAACATCACCCAAGCTAGAGATTGCGGTACAGATAAGCATCCATTTCATGCTTTGCTGAAGCGGTCAATCCACAAGCCTTCTATTAAGAGCGGCGTTTAAACAAGACGATATTGTCAGCAGCACTGAACGCTCTGAACGTACGCCTAGCGCGACGTTTTCCACGAGTTTCAACATTTCCGGTTTGGCGAGTGCTAAACGAAACTTTGGCGTTGCTCATTTTCAAGCTGGATCAAGATGTAAAACCACCTTTCGTTTGGTTCTCCTGCGTTTCGTTTCGCGTGCTCTGCATTTCTGTCAAAACGAATCGAAGCCCTTGTTCTTGGTCCGACGCTGTTCGCAATGGGCGAAAGAAATGTTGGGATGGCTCGGTATCCATCACCTTCTAATCTGGGCTCTATTTAACAGTGCTTGTCACTCGTGTGGTCTCTCGCCTTTTCCTTCAGTGTTACGTCTCAGTTCTCCATCTCTATCCTCCATCCCTGGCCCCCCCTGACTGTTCTCTTCTATCGCGCTCTTCCAGCCCGCTCTAGCTCAGCTGTCGTACGCGTGCTTCAAGATGGCTTCGGTAAGTATCTGCACCAACCTATTTCTGCGGAGGGTAACCCTTTAACCCTTTATCCGCTCACGTGAGAAGTACCCTTGTATATCGTGGTTCCATGTATCGTGATTCGTAAGAATGCATTTTCTCCAAATTCTGACACTTGTTGCGTCTCAAACTGTCATCGCTCGCCGCGATTCACAGGCCAGACAGACCGCGCAGAAGCAAAACAGGCTCACACACACGCAGAGCACCGCTCTGGTAAAGAACGTGTTTCGGGCGGCATTCTCTTCAGTCGCCTACATCCGAAACTTATTCGAAGCAAAGGTAAAGTGTCATCAATGCATTCACAAAACGAAACAGGCGACAACCACGTTACCCTTGCATCACGATCGAATCTGACACACCATATCCATCGGCTCAGAACTTCACCAAAGCGAAAATCGGAAAGGCAAAGTACTTCAAGATTCATGATGATGCAGAGGGAGATGCACTGGTATTCAAGCGTTGGCTGGAAGAAGGAGTATTCCATGCACTATCGAACAAGTACTTGAAAGTAGTTCGTATCGAGTTGTACCGCGCTCTGTCCGAATCCGCGGAGAAGAAACGTGCGGCACGCAAACAGAAGAAGGACACTAAGGATGATGGGCGTACCAACAAGAATCTGCTCGAAAGTTATGCTTTTCATGTCACTTACGAAGATGGACGCCCCCAGATTGAGTTTTCTGCAGGGGATGCATCGCGTACTCATGAAATCAGCAAGGAAGATGTGAAGAAAGGCGTGGGAGAGATCATGGGTTCGTTAATCGACCTCACGAATACGATGCAAGCGCTTCCTCCAAACCGCGTACTGAGCATCAAGGTAAGTTGCAGTGAACAAAGTTGAAAAGCGATGTGGAAATATGTTAACGTTGTTGCGGGCCGGAGTGCTGACTTGGAATACACACAGCTGATGTTCACAGAGAATACACCTATGGAGTACCAACCGCCGCTGTTCTCAAAATGCTGTGAAGATGCTTGGTTTGATGACCTGCCGCTACAAGCGACGGTCGGCAAGATCTGCACGCCGTTTCACAATTTGGAGGTGGAGGTGTTTGCGCGTAACACGGCTAAGAACCGCGAAAAGGACGTGCTGCATGTGAAAAAGCTGGAAGTGGAAGAAGTTAAAGACGAAGGCGCAGTGGACGAAAGCAGTGCGAAGCGAGTGAAGAAGAACGCTGGACAGACGGTGGGTTACCGAACCTTACCCGCGACAAATGATCAAGAAGAATCAGGTAAGGACATGGCCCAGGAGAAGGCCATGACCAAAGGTAGCGACAAATGGGAAGAGGTGTCACAGGCTGACGGAGGAGGTGAGGAAGTGAGTGTGAATGGTGATACCGTGGGTAGGGCTATGCTCCCGAACGACAGGAAGGAAGTGAGATTGGTGATAACTCAGGACAGTGATTTCGAGGAGATTGGCGGACGCCAACGTGGCGGCACGAAGAGAATGAGCCAGGTGGAGGACGCGATTGTGCAGCGTTGCGGTCGCGAGAAAAGGATGAGACGGGGAAAGTGAAGGAAGGAAGTTTGGTGGGTTTTTTTTTTTTTTGGTTGTTGGAAGTGGGCTTGCTTTGCAGGCAAGAGCGAGGAATGATCTTTCGGAGGTTGGAAGATTGGCATTGGTACACTTGGTTATGCCGTTGATCATTGATGAAGGGGCGTAGATATTTACGGAGTAACATTTTGTTTACAGATGGGGAGCTTGTCTTTTTTTATGTGCTTCCTGTGGCGGTTGTTTGACATGAGTTTGGCTCACCATTAAATGTGTATGAGGGTATGGGAAGAAAGAACGAAAGTTGGTGGAGGGTGACTCGATGTGGAGCACGCTTCTGGTGGTTGCTCTGTACAGCGAGATTTAAGCGGGGAGGAAGCACCGTGAGGAAGGCGAAGATGGAGAAGAGATGAGAAGCACGTCATATACGTAGGCGGCATTGAAGGGCGTGCAGGGTAAGATGCTGTTACGAGTAGTTTGGTGAGGGAAAAGTGGAAGGATTCAGGGAGTGTGGAGTGCTGGAGCATGGCAAGTTAATTGGACAATGCGAGAGATTGAAAGCGTGATGTGAGTGGTTGGACGATGGTTACCGAAGGTGGGAAGGGGGACGTTGTGTTTGGTTGGCGAAGGTAGCGTGCCGTATATGTAGCGCTTGTATCATACACTGCAACGTGTTGAGTGCGAAGAGGGTGTACGAGTTTTAATGGCGATATTTTAAAAAGTGTGATCGAGATGTGCCATCAGCAAGTTATCGGCTTATCGGTAGTGTTGGATCGACAGCTGTATCGCCGAACGGAGAAATAGCTCACTACAGTACCTTCGGTAGCTACCAAGCGCAGGGAAAGCGTATCGCTCTCGTGATGATGATGACGTTGGAGCGCGTCGAGTGCGCAGCAGATAAGGCTAGCACAAGCAGTGCAACGGTGGCACCAAAATTGCTCATCGCGCTGCCGCCCGCCGCGAATGCGCTGTCGCCATCGTGCGAACAACACAACACAACGCCTTCTTCCTGGCACGCATCCACGGCGGCGTTCCAACAGTACCACACGCGTCACCGCCTCGCGCCTTTACAGCTCCTTACCTTCCCCACACCAAAACCATGCGGCGCGCATCTGGCACACATCTCGTACGCGCTACAGCTCTCCGCTGTAAGCCCCAGCGATCCACTTGCTGTCCAGCACGTGCACGTGTGACAACGCCCAATGCGCACACTTACAGCGTGCCATGCAACGGAAAACGTGCCGCGTCGGATGGCGACGGAAAACGGCCGCGTTTGCGCCACGGCGGAGGGGGCCACGGGTCACGCCCGCACCAGCCGTGAAAACAAACAAAGACCAAAAAAAAAATTAAATATCGGCGCGCGTAGCCACGCTACGCTCCCTGCGCTCGCGTTTTCCGCTCGTCTGTCCGCGTGCTGCATTGCGATGCCACACCCCCCTCAAGCGCGTCGCCCCGACGGGCGCATCCAGCGCCTTTCCCACTATCTACCCCCCAACAACCGCCACCCCGCCACCCCCGTTCAACGTCTTTTCTCCTGCCACATTTCGCCTGACCCATCATGTAATCCCCCTTTCACTTCGTCCTCAAATGCCTCCACGCCCTTCACCGCACTCACCCCCATCTTCCCCCCCCCTCTCCCCCCTCTCCTCCCCCCTCACACGCCCTTCTACACACGCTGCCTCACCTTCGCGCCCACCCCCTGCCCCCCCCCCGTCCCCGCCCATGCTCTTTCTCCAATGGAAACCCAGAATGTACCATCACTCTTCGCCGTCTACGAGCAGCCGCGCGAAAAGTCAGCCACCCCGTCCCCCTCCGAGCGCCCTCTCACCTTTCACTTCCTCATCATCAACGATGCAAAGGACGCCGTTCTCGCAAACACCTCCAACGACAACAAGCTCATGCTCCCTTTTGTACGCCCCCCACTGCGTCAGATTCGCTACATGAATGTACCATCATCCTCTCTGTACGACTCTCATCACTGGGAAGTCGAGTCTTCCAATCTCGAACACTTTGTGCAAACCGAACTTACAATCCCGTTGCACATCTTGCAAACCCTTCGTTGTCACCACTACACCCGCCCTACAGATCCCATTCAACAACGTCACGTGATTCTGCTCGCCGTCTTGCACCATCGTATTCCGTCTCACCCCTCCATCACCTGGGTGCAGCGCAACTCTCTTTCCACTCTAGAGTGGGACACCTCACTTCTGCGCATCGACGTCAACGCTCAGATAGAAGCCGTCTTCAACCAACTCGCGAATCACTTGCATTTCGCCAATCCCGCCCCGTGGTACTGGTTGTCCTGGCAATATTCCATCCAGTCCTGGCTTAATCGCCGTCTCGCACACTCGAACATGCTTCCCGTCACATCGCTCGCACCCGTTTGTAAGACAGGAGAAGCGTGCGTGCTATGGTGCAGAGTGGCCCCCCTCCACCTCTCACACACATCTCATCGCCGTAACAGTCGTCACTCACACCACCGTCTGTTCCTCAAAGCGGTGCATTCGCAGAGTCACGAGCCTGTCAGAACAGTTATTATAGCACACACGCTTCCAAGTTTCGTTCCACAGGTGCTTGCCGTTGATGAGCATCGAAACGTTATCGTAATGCAAAGCGCCGGCCATCTGAATGACGCTCCTTTTGATCAAAAACTTCTAATCAATACCATGGCACAATTCCATTTGTCTTCTATGAAACACCTTCACAAATTTCAACGATCAGGCCTGCAGCTGTTAGACAGCAAGTGGTTGAGCGCTAACTTTCACTCTATAATGCACCATCCGGCTTTGACAGCCATGGAATGCTATCCAGATGTACGGCGTGATATTAACTATATTCGTTCCAAGCTTGCGCTTGTACAGGAGCTGTGTGCGGATATTTCGAACCTTAATCTCCCATGTACCCTTGTTCATGGCGATTTTCGCCTTCACAACATAGGTGCGCGTGTGCAAGAAGGGCGGTGTGTGTATCGCTTCTTCGATTGGGGTTCGGCCTTTGTTGGACATCCGTTCTATGACCTTCGCACTTTGTTAGAGTTCGATGGTATCAACAACGCTTCATCGGGCTACTCGGAGAACTCAGTTCATTTGGATGTGGATGCTTGTCTCGTTCAGTACCTCGCGAGTTGGAAATCGTACGCATCAATGGCCGACTTGCGACGGACGTATGAGCTTATGGACATCCTGCGGAATGGTATTAGCCTCTACAACCTTACGCTGCTTTACGACGCGTACAGCGGCATAGAACGCCGCAAGCTCATTCCTCGCATCCATTCGGAAATCAAAGGTCTCCATATAATGCTTGAAGAGTTTGATTATGCTTCGTACCCATGATTTTCTTTTTGTGATTAAAAGACTGTCATTTTAACTACATGTTCACTCGTGAACTTCACTGCACGTATACAAGGGTTATCTAGTTGCATCAACCTTACGGGAAAGGGCTGAACTACACGACGTAGATAGTGTAGGCCAGTCAGCGCGCATTTGCACCAACAAAAAGAGAGAGTCAGCGGGCACGTGCCACGCCAAGCTGCACAAGTGCCCGTGCCACTTGAGATCTTACTGTAGCCAATAATACGCCCCTATTTTGCATTTCGACCAGTAGATCCGCAGAGTCAGGGCATTTCCTCTATCCCTGCTCTCTCCAGCCGCCAAGTCAGCACAACGTGAATGAGATGTAAATGTATTCGAGGTTACCGCGCGGCGTCGTGAAAAAGTATGGGAATGACAGATACGTCGGGTACTAAGTCCTCCTTCACATCCTCGACAACCCTTTCAAAGGCTGCTGACTCTCTCTACTTTCCAAGCTTCTTCCCTGACCGCTCTAGTATATTGTTCTATTGATTTGAGCAATAAAGCAAAACAAAAACCTTTTGATTACGTAAACATTTTCGAAAAACATGAACTATAGAAAATCTTTACGTCGTTCAGGGAACATTTTGATAAGCGTACGCAAATGCGCATCAGCGATGGCACTATGAGTTCCGATGTGCTTATTGTAAGTGCGAAGGACCATATAGCCATAATCCTGATCACAGAAGGCAAACCGACATCATTTGTTTCCTTGGTACATAGTTGAAGACCTGATTGGGAAATATGTAGAAATTGGATCTAAACAGCTATTTTTAACATTTTATCTTCTGTTTTTGTGGCTTTTGCCTCATGTTCTATTCGAGAGATGCTGAAAAGACTATGGAATTCATACAAAAGAAAAAAAACCTACCGCAAGACGATTTAAAGGTGTTCAAGAAGTGGTTTGACATTTAATATAATTTTGATGCAGAGATAAACACCGTTATAATTTCTTTCAACAGTCTGAGAGCCATTGCGGTCTTTCGGTAGGTAAACACGTAGTCCATGTGGCGTGAGGAACTCAAAGATGGACGGTTTGGTTTGAAGCCAGTCTTGGAATGTGTAGTGCAATGCCCCAAAGGGGAAAAACACCGAAGCACGTTCGAGATCTTCCTCTCACGAGGTGAACCCAGTTTGGTAGAGCCCTCCCAGAGGTGTCACGGCGAAGCCGGTTTGTAAGACCAGGGACACCTGTCGCGACTCGCGCAGGGAGGTGAAGGCGAAGAATCGGTATCCGCGTGAGCGGGGTGTGGTCCTCACTAGAGGTGTGTTTCCACGTAAGTGGGGGTGTGTGAGCGGATGCGCACACAAGGGCCGCGGGTAGCAGGAGGTGCTACCCTAAAAAGGGGTAAAAGGAAGGGCGAAGAGGAGAAAAAGAGGGCGAAGTGAGTCGCGAGAGCGACGGGGACGAACGGCGATGCTGGTAACAATATCCCTATACAGGGCGAAACACCAATGCAATTGGAACCATTATACTCCCAGTGATGGGTCCCTTTAGATAAGCAAGGGGGTTAGATTTCCCGTGGTTTACGGCGTTTCCCTCCAAGGATGAGTAGAGCACGCGCGCAAGCGGTAACAACTAGAGCCAATTCCCCTGGTTGGGGTCCCTTTTTTGGGGAAGGTTTACTGGTGCGACGGCAGTGCGCCGTCGCACTAAGTACTAGCTTCCCAGAAATGGGTGTGAAAATAATAAATAAGATCAACTAAAATACTCCACATTTCGTGGCAACATCCACTACTGTGGCCAACCGCCAAGTGACCCAAAACCGTGTCCCACGTGTCCATATCCACCATAGTGGGGCGTATTTCATATACACACTACACAACCGATAGTATCGGGAAAGCATTCAAGCACCAAGAATCCCTACCTAAGGGCGTTGCACTACACTATTTATTATTTTACACCCATTTCTGGGATGGTTAGTACTTAGTGCGCCGGCGGGTTGCCGTCCAACCAGAAAAACTTCCCGAACAAGAGACCCAAACCTCTGGAATTGGTTCTAGACCTCACCGCGTTCGCGTGTTCTCTACTCCTCTTCGGAGGGAAGCACCGTCGCATACGGAAAGTCAAACCTCCTTGCCTGTCTAAAGAAACCTAGTATTAGGATTGTTGTTATTCCAGCTGTCTTAGTGGTCGAGTTTTATGAGGTTTATTTACCAGTACTGCCATTAGTCGTCGTCACGAAACTCGTGACTCAGCTTCGCCTTATTTTTCCCTTCTCAGGGTGGCTTTCCCGCTACTCCTGGCCCGTTCTTGCACGTGCCACTATCGTAAAAACCTCACCTCTCTAGAGGACGACGACCCCCATACATCGCTCCTGCGGATACCCGATTCTTGTCTTAACTTCCCTGCGAAACTCGCCACGGATGGTCTCGGCCTTAAAACTCGACATATTCGTGCAAATTTTGGGAGGGCTCTGCGCGAATAGGCTAAACTCTAACGAGGAACAATCCTGAACGTCTTTTGGTGCGCTCCCGCTTTCGATCATTGCAATACACTAGCCAGCAGTTGATAGTGTCAGCAATTTGTCGAAGAAACATTCCTTCATGTCTCAGGGCATGAATCTAGCCGAGTTCAAACTCAGAAAGACGAGGGCCTTTAGTCATGTTTAGTTTGGCAAGAGGCTGAGCAAAAGTCGTCAAAATGTGGCAAAGAACTGTTTATTTGATGATGTTAAGTAGCTAAAAAACTGGTAAGGTGGTTTGAATATGGCGCGGTTTTTGTGGAAGTGTATTTATTTTTGTTTCGTGTATTTATCACTGTTTCGTAGGGTGTAGAGAAGTTTTTTGTGTTGGTAGAGTGACATTTTGCCTCATGCAATGTGGTGAGTTAGAGAGTTCATTTAGGATTAAATAACCTCTACATTGACCAAGGCTACATGTCCCAAAACGGAGAGGAAGACGCAGAGTCTTTAAGAGTGCTGCGTGTATTTAATGTTGTTTCGCGGACTGTAGACAAAATCAAAATACGCGTGCACTTATGTATCTGCGATCAGCATTTGCAAACTCATTGGCTGTCCGCAGGAGATTAACCGGATACAGCAACATGATAGTTTCACCTTAGCCCTGTTGCCACTCGTAGCAATCTAGCCCTTACCCCTTGCCCGACAGATGGCAGTCTCTTTTCTCGCCGCTTTGGCCACCTCTGTGCAACGGCTGCGCTATTGCACACAAAGCCAAAATTAAACCTTGCCAAGTTGTGCTTTCTCATTTGCCCATCGCTGTTGTAGAGAGAGCTTCTTAAGAGACACGTTCTCGGATCGCTCTATGAAAAGTGCCTGACTTGCAACAGTGCCAATCTTGTAACTCGCACAGCGTGGCATTACTCGGTGCACTCTTACACCCTCCTAGCATGGCCTTCCTAGCCGGCAACAGGAAGTTGGTGCCATGCCTTCTGTGGTATCCCTTTAGCCTTCTAACCACTATTCAAATCGGCGCTATCCAAATCGGCACTATCTCGCAACCCCCTCTATTAACCTTTATCCCTTCACCCAATCCAGCTCAACTACAGCCCCGTGAATTAGATGCCAAATAGCGATCCCCCAGATCCCCCGTCATAGCCCTTTTCGAGCCCTATCCGAAATTGCTGTGAAAGTTTGCTGTGGCTGGAGAGGGACAATCAGATTTGCTACGGACTCCAAAAACCTCGGTCAAGGCTTGCAAGCGTCCCAGCGACGCCAAACACGCCAGCTGCAGGACATCTCGGAATGCATGATATTGATAACTAACTATTGCCAATGTCAAATTGTTTCGATACCGGGACACTGCGGGTTACCACAAAACGAAGCCGACGACGAACTTGCAAAGAAGAGCCTTGGTCTCCCCTTAGCGCAGCAGCTCCGGAAAGAGATCGACTTCCTGATAGTGAAACAGAGAGGCCGCGTCCGATCTACTAGCACAGAGCCAGTAAGCGAAGTCCCAGAGACACTATCAAAGGTATTGACTCTAAGGAGGGCGCATACAGCCCTGTAGCAGATATTTGCAGGTCAGGTTCCGACGCTACATCCAGTCTCCACTTTTCTCAACAACAGGAAATGTTTCTGCCCGCCCGGATGTGAGCTCAACATACTTAATAGTGTAGACCATTTCGTTCTTAGATGCCGCCGAAGAGCGGTATCCTGGCGTCGAGAGCTCCCGCCTCTCCGAGAGAGGCAGGGCTCTGACGCCGAATCAATAGTAAGGACATGGTCAGAAAAGCTGTTGGTTTATCTAGAGAGAGAGGGGTTCTTCTCAATGTAACCCGTACCGTAGTCTTGGAATTAGAGACGCGAGCTCATATAAACACACACACACAGCCCTTTTACCAAAGTGCTTCGCACAGCGCTTCTTCCGGACCACAACTTGGGCCGGCGATAACCACCGCTGCATTTGATCTATCGGCACCCGGCCGGAAGTTTCGGATCAACGGGCCATCATACGTTGGGTTCTCGCATCAGCAGGCAGTAGGCTGGTTCGCATTCACAACGTGTGCCTATGTTCCTCTTCGTCGAGCAAAGAAGCGAATGATCCGCGATCGCGACATCATAGCCGCTAAATGCCACAAGCATGAACCAGCTCTGGTTCAGAGAAAAACAAACGATGGCGATTCTACAGTTCTCCTCTTCTTCTTTCTGAGCTCTTCTGTTTCCACTTTCGAGTATGCCATGTTCGGGTCCGTGAGCGAATCTCTCCCTGATATATTTCCACGAAGATCCCACGCGGGCCCAGTTACAGATTTATGTCGATTTCTAGGCTTCCCGTAGACGGAAGTAGACGGTCGTTACCTAGGCAAGACGGTGGGGCGATTTAATTCTGCGTAGAAGTATGGCTATATGATATAGGATTCCTTATCCTCCCCTGTACAATGCCGGCGAAACGCGATCTAGACCAACGGCCCAGACTGAATTATCACTACTGCAGTCAAATTGCTGAATGGAAGCAGGAAACAGCGTCAGTATCGGTTTCTTCTTTTGCGTCTAACTCTGTGGGAGGGGTGTAATCTCTATCCAGTGGCGGAATGAGGGGTATGTTCCATAGCTAAAGAGAAGGGAATTCTCAGTTTATCCCTCACCGACGGCGCATACAGGACCAACGAGAGATCGGACATCGATTTTCCAGCTGCGGTACAACATACATTATCCTTCGGGAGCCGTGCAGAGAGCTCACTGGAGTTAGTGCTGGATGACAACTTTGGAATCAGCCCTTCTTTCGACTCTTCCTGACCACACCATCTCATTTCTTAGATACAGGATAATGGTTCTTCTTCGAGAAAACTCGCAAGCAGGTGGAGTTCTTTCGTTTTGGTTTTGCCCACGAGGGAGCAGTAAAAAAGCATATGGTATTCAAGGGTCCGACCAAGAAAATATCGCCAACGCCGTGATCAAGAGATATGTTGATCTCAATGGAGACCACTCCATTGTCGGTTAGCACCAAGAGCGTCCTGTTTTTTGTAGTTGTCTTTCCCGGCACGGCAAGTACCAGTAGATTATGGGAAACTGTGGCTTCTCAGAAGTATCGAAGCATCGCTGTCACTGACGATAAAACTGTGCAATATTGTCACGCCTAAACTGACGAGACTGGTGGAAGGTAAGAGGGTGAACCCTTTACCACTGTTAAGATCAATAGCGACTGCTCGGCGGCTTTTTGCGGAACGGATGGTGGAGTTCGTCCTTAGAACTCCGGGGAGAAAGAGAGGGCACGTCTGCCTGGTGGAACTTCCTCTTCGATCCACGAGGGGGCCTTTTATTTCTCTGATCATACTGCGATCTCACTGTCTTCCCTTGAAAAGAGACAGTGACAGCGGGGTCAGGGATGTGTAAGCTTCTGACGTGACGAAGAAGTCACTGTGACTACCATATGTAGCCACAACTTCCTCCGTCTGAACAATATCTATAATGCTCTGAAGCTCTAGAGCTGGGCGTAACAACCACTTTAGCTTTACCAGGTGTAGTCCTTAGCATACATACCAGAGGAAAAAGTTTAAGGGTTAGCTTCGATGGCTGAGTGGAAGCCCCCGTTCATAAGATGACGGAGATCGCGATTTCATAAAATTATGGGTATCGCGACTTCGCAAATCATGGGTATCGCGACTTCCAGAATTATGGGTATCGCACATAGGGGATCGGGCTATCGTTTGCTCGCCGGTGCTTGGCCCTCGAGCGAACAACAGCCGGACTTCTGTTCCTAGACGTCGGTTACGTTCCTACGAGGAGAGAGGCGAAGCGCTCAGATTGTATTGTATTGTATTGCGCCATCTGTTGATGCCGTTTCACTTCCACGATTTCCATCAGAGTTCTCTCACATCCTTCGTGGCTAATTCCATCTTTGATCTACTCCTAGTTGAGCACTAATGAACCAATCAGAATATCAACTGTGAGAACGAAGACAGTTGATACCTTAGTTCACTTGTCACTACCAACGGTGTCTAGCATCGTTCGCAATGGGGCTTCTTCGCAGTGTTACGTGTCTAATAAAAGGATCGTAGAGTATAAAAGGTAAACGCTCTGATCCTTGCTTCATCATGGAGGTGATCGTTAGTCCGCAGCCCGTTATAACGAAGTTGCTGCCCATAATGATCCTGTTTGTCAAGTCTCCGCGAAACATTTCCTAACCGTGTATGACGTTCTACCAACAATGTGATGCCTGGCGAATCCATGCCCGATCCGCCCTTCCTACGGAGTACGGAGTTCAGGGCTTTTTCCATGGATAGTTCCTTGTGAAGTTGGTGTCTTTCAGCCCTCCAGATTTTTGTGCATCTAGCGAGGAAGATGTTCCTCTATGATTCTGAGCAATTGCAATGCTGGAATTCCAGGCTTGTCTCATGGTTGGCCTTTCTTTATCATGGTTTTATGACTGTCTGGAAAATAGAAAGGTGTTTTCATTTCACGTGAACACCGTTGGGCGCCTACAGCATTCTCTGTACTGCTTCTTTCACCTGGCGAAATTGTCAGGTAAGTCTACAAGTTCCGCCAGATGTCTTGAGGCCTCTCCATGCACGATCAGCAGGGCTTCTGAATATCATCCAAACATCAATTAGTTCGTCTTGTCTTTCAAGCTTGTGTGTGGTCAAACCCAAGAACCAGTTACAGGTAACCAGGTATATCGACAAACATAGATTCATCGTTGGAACATCGTTCTCGTATGGAAGGTCGAGAATCATGAATACGCGTACACTACGCATGTCGGCAGAGGGCTTCCTCTCCAATAGCAGGTGAAACGTTGGACCACAAGTGTCCTGCTACAACTTTTTCGCTTTTAGTACTCGTACATTAGAACAAGGAAAATGCTGGTGAGATAGACACACACCAAGCATAGGGACAAAAGTTCTATATCTGCATTGGACATCACGCTCTGCCTTCCTATTCAAGAAACTAAGATACAAGTCTAGATGTGGCACTTGTCTTCTTGCGAGAAGGAGACTGATACTTTATTTTATCGGTCTACTGGATGAAGTCCGTTCCCTTCCACTACAATACCGTTCAGAGCCTTTCGAATTGAGGGCAATACCAGCGCCAGAACTTCTTTGTTTATGGATGCTGTGCGTACTAACGCAACTTGGTCTTGTTAAGGAAAAGGTCCCTTGTTCTGAAGTACAAGATGGCCGTCGAACGAGATCACAAATGCCTCGGTGTTGATATGATGAGGGGTATGGGTACAATATTTTGTTTCATGTCACGTCAGGGTTGGAATTTGTTGGCGTCCACTAGAAAACCATATCACGAAGTCCTTCTTGCTTCGCCCAAACTCTTTCGTCATGAAGGCAGACAAAGCACTGGAAGGCTTGTGCCTCACATTCCTTAGACTTGGATTTCTGTGCGAAGACTTACAACTCAGCGCCGACCTGCAAATTATTCTGCAAGCTTGTGAATCTTTCTTTTTCTATTGAGACATCATGTATACAGTTTGGGAGAAAACAGTCTTTCTGGGAGAAGACGATAACTGCAATAGATGTTTTTCATTCCTGAACGTTCAATGTGGGAGTTGTGAGACACGATTGATAGGCAATACTATAGGGATTATTTCTGATTCGATAGGCCTGATATAGAACTTGTTGGAAGCTTGTGGTCAGAGAACAAAGCTTTCGCTCAATGGTCAGCATTGTGGTTCTTAATGTCACGACCCGTCTAGCCGCTCGCTTCTTCGAATCATGTAGCTCAGTATTGGATATATTGATACATTGAGTATGAGATTTGTGTAGAGCCGAATAATCGACATCATGCATCACAAGGATGACCGCATGCGACATTGTAAGAGTTGAACGTGTGGACATGTTAGTTTACGGTTCCACGTACTGCTGTGAAGAACTTTCTCCAAGTCAGTCACAATCTGCTGCAATCTCAAGAAGATATCTTTTGTTGTAAGGGCAACGTTACTCCTGCGAGAAGCTAAGGGTTAACGGTTTACCGTTGACGCACGTATATCTAGTTTGCTCTGTATTTGCGCTCAGAAGGGCGGGTTGGCCGCAAAGGGGCCAGAGCAACTGACTAATGTTGTTAAAGACCATGTTTTCTGAGTTATTTTTGGAATTACGAATTACAGCGCAGTATATTGGTACCCTAGTTCAATGAGAGATCTTTCCTTAGTTGTTCTGCTGAGTTTGATGATGATGGGTTTGCCAACTCCTTCAGGTTGCAAGAGTTGTCTCCCTTTTTGTTGGAACGAAAGCGATTTTAATTATTGTAATGAGACGCTGTGAAGCAAGAATCACCAGCCTGCATCCAATCACGAAGTGAGTAACGAGAGTCGTCATTTCCTTTTCGTGTTCCATGATTTGCAAAATCTGAAGTGACGCACATTGCCAAATTTTGACGTGTTTTCAAACATAGCCGTGTTCCTTGATTACGCAAATGCCACGAGCGTAACTTATCGTCCGCATTGTGCTGCAAAAAAGTTCGGAGTGCCTACGTTCCTTGTCAATTGATTGCGCATTGGGCAGTTTGTCTCATGCGAAGCACGGATGGAGAAAGTGCTGCTTCAAACGGTCATGTCTCAAGCATGGGGTGGTACAGCACTGCATTTGAGTATATTTGGAATTATTGTATGAAAAGGCATGAAGAAGACATTTCGTCTACCACTAGTTTACTCGGAGTTTTGCAAGTGCTTATACAGTTTCCAATGGGATGAGACGGGACAGGGGTATAATGAGTGGTAGTAGGACTAGACTAGAGTAAAGCAGTTTCAGATTGTTCAGGGGTGATTGTGGGGTGACGACGGATTTCTTCAGAGTTCTTGACTTAATCTGTTGAGGGCAGAAATGATGTCTGCCATTTGGGGCCGGGGGGCGCTTCAGAAACGGCGCTGGTCGTGCCAGGCACGCATATGCAAATAGCCGGGGGCGGCAAAGCCCTTCACGAATCATTTAATGGGATTTCGCATATGCATGTGGACAAACACGTTGCCCAGGTCTGGTCCTGTCTTGACTTGGCATAGTGTAAGTTGGCGGATATGGAGTGTGCCGGCTTTTGATGTGCCTACTAGAGCGTCCGATGTTGAGTGTGATGAGAACAGTGGGCCAAAAAGTCACTGCTTCAATTGATGCACCACTCGTCGATGTCTCGCGAGGCTTTGAGCCCAACCAAAGGTCTTCCTACATACTTCGCACACATACGGCCTAAGCTTCTTGTGCACGTTGTTAACATGCGCCTGCATGTGACTCGGTCGAGTGAATTTGGCGGCGCAATGATCGCACTCGTGGCGCAATGGCTCGACAGAAGAACAAGCCGGCTGAGTGACCGCCGACTGTGTGAGATGCAATCGCGACGACGACATGGAATGTCTGGCAGACATTCCATGTGCTGCGGAGGTGCGCGCATGCTGACGAGGAACCGGAGGAGTGGCACGAGGCGGTGCGCGGGGGGCACTCTCACTGTGTACTTTTCGACTGGCCCCTGAGCGTGGCTGGCCAGTGTCACAAGAGCGTCTTGCAGACTTGCGAGAGCGGTTCGGCTGAGGCGGGTGGCCAGTTGTCACTTCACTGGGGCTGGACGCAGACATACTTCGACGGGGCGACACGTCACGGCGATGCGAGGATGCGCCACGAGTTGGGGCGTCCTGAGTTGTGTGTGAAGTGTGAGATTGATCGATGTTCCGTCGCTCGCGAGTGAAGGACGAACGAGCTCGAAAGGCTGACAGATCACCCATGGATTGGCTGGATGAGGCTTGTTGGTGCGAGAAGTGCATAGGAGCACCGTGCGTGGTTGAATGGTCTGGCTTCGACAATGAAGAGGCGTAGGAGCTGGTCGGGGTCATTCCACGAGCAGCATAGTGGACGTTATTCTCGTGCGAGTCTCGTTCCCCTCTAGAGAGGAACTGGTATGGGCAGAACGAGCACCTAAACATAGTCGATTGGGGTGGAAGGAAAGCGGGGAAGACGGGAAATGGCAGAACAGATTAAACAACAGGAGAGAAGGATATGGGAAGCTGGAGGGGTGGCGAGGGGGACAAGGCAGACGAGAGACGGAGAGTGGCGGTGGGGGGTGGGAGGGAGAAGGGGAAGGAAGTGGTAAGTTAATGTGGAGAAGGAGGTGGGTAGAGGGAAAAGGTTGCGGGGAAGATGGAGTCTATGATAGGACGTAGAGGAGTTGAGGGGAGAAGAGACGGAGTGAGGGGTAGGGGTGGAGTAGGGGTGTTATATAGGAAATTGGGGAGAGCATTGGTGGTGAGTGATGTAGAGCACAAATGGACAGGACGAGGTAGGAAGTGTGTGACAGTTGACGTGAGGGAACGTCAAGGGATGAGTGATGAAGTGGGAGATAAAAAGATGTTATGAGGTATGAACGGAGACAAAAGGTCGGGAAGATGCGCAGGAAGGTAGCCAGGTTGCGTGGGAATACCGAACGGTCTCGAGGGCTGGGCGAAGGGAGAATTGGGGACGGGAGAGGACATTGAGAGTGGGACGGAGACGAAGGTGGACTGGAATAGAAACGGAGGTTTAATAAGGTGGGGGGGGGGGGGGATCGGGGAACGAGAGGGCGGGGATGGTGAGAGTTCATGACGGGCACGTATCAGTTTTTTCGTAGACGGAAGCTGTGCGTGTGCATAGACCATCGGTTTATGATGACTGGGCAGGACGATGCAACCGCGGAGAGTGAGCGCTGTGCAACGTGTGCCAGTGGCAAGCGAAGTGATTGTGCGTGCGCTCGCGGATAGCGAGCAGATTTTTTCCGGGCGTGCTCACGCGCTGCCCGCGCGTAGCGTAGCGTCTTCCGGTGCCAGAGCGCCTCTGCGAGATCTTTGCGCTGGGCGCAGCAGATCCGGCCTGACTTGCTCCTGCCCCTCCACCTGTTCTCGTTGGCCCGTAACGTGCTCATCGTCTTCATCAGCAGCTTTCCACTCTGCACTTTCTCCCCACCTCCCTCACCACCAATCCCGGTCTTTACTCTCAGCATGGCTTTCGTTAACTCCGTCTCCGTTGCCTCTCGCGCCCCGGTCTTCTCCCCCCTAAAGGTAAGTCGCACCACCTCCCTCTCTTGCGTACATCTGCCTTGCTCTTCGTGTCTACTGCTCAATATCCGACCCACCACTAACCGCGTTCCACGCATCGTCTGTATCTTCCCCCCCTCCCCCTCCCGTTCCCCCCCTTCCCCAGTGCTCCTCCTTCCGCGGCGTACAATTCCGCGTAGCGTCAACTCCCCGTCCCGCACTGCTTATGAACCTTGACACCATCCAGACCAAGATTCAAGAAGAGATAAAGAAGGCCGAAGCCGCTACCGCCCAGTTCGGCAAGAGCTCCAAGGAAGCCGCCTTGGCCTGGGACATTGTCGAGGAACTCGAGGCAGAAGCCTCCCACATGAAGGCCAAGAAAGGTACTCCCGACCCTCTGGAAGAGTATTGCGAGGATGCTCCGGACGCTGATGAATGCCGCGTTTACGACAATTGACCCCGTTTCTCGTAGATACACTGCACCTCCTCCTCCGAAACACGCCCTCCCGCGTTGCCTTGTCGCCGCGATGGCCGCTTTCAATGTGAATCATGGGTTTTTTTTTCCACGAGCAACAAGCTGTAAACAAACCTTTGTTGTCTTGATGTTATTCACCTATCTTGTTCGATCTTGCCCAGCTTCTTATGTGTGCCTTTCGTCACATATTCCTGATAACACGCTCACCAACGGCCACGCCATGTATCTACATGTACTTGACCACCAGCTTTGTGTGATGTTCTATCACCGCTTTCTCTGCACACGCCATTCGCCGCCATTTCTCTCGCGAAACCCATTCGGAAACAGCTAACTGCCACACATATTTCGCCCACAATTAATTTCCACGCTCCGGGGCTGGCTTTCTCCGCCATTTGCTGCGTCAGCAGCTTCAATCACTGCAAGTCCATGGCGCTCCACCCCTCTCTTTACGATCTTCGCGACATTCGATCTATGTCTCGTCTGTCTTACCAACCGCTCTCAAGCGTGTATTGCATTCATGCATTCATAAACGCCGTCGTTTATGCACACTTGGATATACTTGGAAACGAACAAGCTGTATCCAACGGGGTGTCGTTCTTTCATGTGTGTGCTCGCTTTCCAACTAATCTCATCTGTGTTTCTTTGTCCTGTGATCTGTGCTTCGTCCACAAGTGCTACTCGCACTCGACGCAGTCACGTAATTTTGATGGGCATCATGATGGAATAAGATCCATTCAAACATGGAAAAGTAGGCGCTTCCAAACTGATGAAGGAGAAGCTATCTTTGGTTCAGATAGAATCACAGCAGTTCTGCGATTTTCTGTTTGTCTTCTGTTGGATTCCGAAGATAGATGAGATTCCTGGCACGGCCCATTCATAAGCATGCTGTTGTGTAGTACAGATCGCCGTCATAAATTAGCAGCCGGCTGCTAATTTATGACGGCGATCTGTACTACAGTAGAATCTATTTAGATTCGCTATTAGCTAGCTTACAGTAACCTGTAACCATCTCTGCAGAGCGCAGTGTAGGTCAACTGTATCTTGGCATGTTGCAGACTTGTCCGCATCTTTTCTTGTCTCGCCGCTCGAATGCGTCACCGACACATCTGCTAGACGCTGTGGTGGTTCACATTAAGCCTATTCCATCATGTCTACAACAATGGCAAAGATTGAAGAGATCGAGGCCGAAATGGCCCGAACACAGAAGAATAAGGCCACCTCGCAGCACCTTGGAATTCTGAAGGCAAAGCTGGCAAAACTTCGCCGCGAGTTAATTGCGCCCCCAAAAGGTGGCGGCGGCGGCGGCGAAGGATTTGAAGTTCCAAAGACGGGGGATGCCCGTGTCGGCCTTATTGGATTCCCGTCTGTTGGCAAGTCTTCGCTGCTAACACTCCTGACCGGACAGGAAAGCTTGGCAGCTGCGTACGAGTTTACGACCCTCACGTGCATTCCTGGGATGCTGTACTATAACGGCGCAAAGATTCAACTATTGGATCTTCCAGGAATTATTGAGGGGGCTAAGGATGGAAAAGGAAGAGGAAGACAAGTTATTGCAGTCGCTCGTTCATGCGATCTTATTCTCATTGTGCTTGATGCGTCACAACCAGCCAGTCATAAGAGAATGATCGAGAAAGAGCTTGAAGGGTTTGGAATCCGACTCAACAAGAAACCCCCTCCCGTTATCTACAGACGGAAAGACCGTGGAGGAATCTCGTTTTCTTCCGCAGTGCAGACGGATCTGAATCTCGAAGTAGTGAAGAGTGTATGCGCAGAATACAGGATTCACAATGCAGACTTCATTGTACGCGGAGAGTGGTAAGTTTTATCTAAGCAATACATATCCAACCGTCGTTCACATAGGGGTTTCATGTTTGTTAGTTTACTGACTTGTCCTACTTTATGCGACAGCACCATCGATGAGATAATTGACGTTATTGAAGGAAACCGAAGGTATATACCAGCGCTCTACGTGGTAAATATGATTGACAAGATCAGCATGGAAGAGCTTGAGCTATATCATCGAATGGATCGCTACGTTCCAATCAGCGGAGGCCTGCAATGGAACATTGATGGCCTCTTGGAGGCAATTTGGGAAGACCTTAAGCTTGTTCGCATATACACTAAGCCAAAAGGGGTAACCGTTGTCGACTTTGACGAACCTGTCATCCTCAAGAACGATGAGAGACAACGCACTGTTGCAGCGTTCTGTCGCCGTATTCATAAGACATTGGAAAACGAGTTGAAATTTGCGTTAGTCTGGGGAAGAAGTACTAAGTTTAATCCCCAAAAATGCGGAAAAGATCATGTGCTTTGCGATGAGGATGTTATCCAACTTGTGAAACAAGTATAGTTAACCCAGGGTTACCGCCGGTAACGTAGCTCGGGTGTCATTGCCTCCGCGTTATTCAGAGCGACTGTGGACATCGGTGGTCACAGGCATTCTGAAACAACGCAAAATTAACTTCCGGGATATTGCGACAGAATGCGCCCGATTCATGGCGACCTCAACTGGGGTTCGTCATGCGTCGTTTCGCTTGTGGCCTCATTCTTACGAAACTCCCTGGACATGCCGTTCTAGCAGAAAACAAAAACTTGCACAAGTTGCTCAAGGTATTCTAGAATACGAAGCGTAGAACTCACATTGCTCAGCTTTGCTGTTGGAAGGAACTAATATGTTAACTGTTCCAAAGATTGCCTGCTTGATATCAGGCTTTGTCTCAACACCATGTTCTTACCGGAGTGAGTCGTCTAACGTGGCGGCATCCAACACCAGGAATCTGAACATGATTAGCAGGCGTAGCTTGTGCAAGGGGGCTCTGGTGACCCTCCTCCCTTTCGTAATGACGAAGCCTGCCATTGCCAATGGAGAACCACGGATAGTTGAGTCTCTGAGGAATGGTATAATGAAAGAGTTTGCCCGTGAAATGGAATATGGGATGGTCTCCTATGAAGCACTAATGACAAACCGGAAAAGGGCATTGTTTGGAAATGTCGCAGAAGGGAGCACAGTTGTAGATATTGGAATAGGAACCGGTCCGAACATGAAATACTTGCCGCATGATGTGAATCTCATCGGAGTCGAGCCTAACAAGTTCATGTGGCCTTTTGCAGAAGAGAGAGCCCGTTCGTTAGGTATCCGCCTCTCATTAAAGGAAGGGAACGGCGAGCGTCTTCCCCTTGAAGATGAGAGCTGCGATTTCGCCATCACAACTCTTACTCTGTGCTCTGTGAAAGATCCGAGTTTAACAGTTCGGGAAATCCTACGAGTTCTCAAACCTGGGGGGAAGCATTTGTTTATAGAGCACGTAGTTGCAAATGAAAATCGCCCTCTCTTGCGCGGTGCCCAAAATTTGCTTACTCCACTCCAAGTAGCATTAGCCGATGGATGCCATCTCAACAGAGACACGCTGGCATATCTGAATAGTGCGAAAGACACGGGGTTCAGCAGAGTATCATATGAAGAGTTTGATGCTAAGTTTGACACTCTAGAAGATTGGATTAGTCCTATTAGGCCCCACATTGCAGGTTTTGCTGTGAAATCGTTTGAATAGAAGTCTACGGTCGAAACGTTTGTGATATGTTCAGCAAGGGAAATTTACATGGTATATGTTCTCCCGCAGAATTTCTACTACCTTGCATGCTTCGTCGTTTTCTTCCCATTAGGTATCTGGACGTTGTTTGCCATAGGATGGAATTCCCAGCGAATAAATCCGGTTAACCTGAACAAGTGCTTCTTATCCATCCATTCTGCGATGAGAAAATGGTTCCCGGTTTTGCAACTTTATTTATTACTCTGTCATGATTTTAGTGTCACTTCGTTACGAGTATCCGCAGCACGCATTGTATATTCGCTAAGATGAGGAACCGTTATGTTGTTGTTTTTTATGTATCGTTGTGAAAGGGGCAATCGCAAGATAAGGGTTACCACCGTGATCCAGGAGTAGAATTAGGTCAAAACAACACAGTGATAAGTCAGATTGGTTACACAGCACTTCAAGATTAGTGTGTATCTACTTTAAGTCGTATTACGGAACGGATGTTTAGTGTGTGCTGGATTCTGAGGGTTGGACACCTTCTCACGTTTCCAATGATTCTACATCAAAACTTTGTAGGATGCGGTTTGTGTATTCCAACTCCCAAGGCACTGATGGAGTTCGTTTATGGTTACGAGACCAATGGATTTGATAGGAGTGAGCTCTAAGGTTTGGAAACCCTATCACGTCGCCATTAACTCATCGTTTTTGAAGCCTCAGTGACGATGACTCGCTTAGGGTGCGAAGAAGCTGCATACACCGCTGGTAAAGGGTTACGAGTGAGAGTTGTGCAATCCTAACCTTGCATAAATGGTTAGCAATGCTACCTGTACAGTTGGTACCGTTTACAGCACAAAGGTAGAATCTCACATGCCTTTTCTGACAGTTAGGAAGGCTACTAGCGGTCTAACCCGCTAACCAAGATTAACTCGTTATTTGATCACGGCTGTTACAGCTATTACAGAAGGCTAGAGCACCACTAACGCACTCCGCATCGATTTGACAAAAACTCGCAGTACATGTAGGTGGAAGGAAGCTGCAGATACTGGACGGGTATGAAAATAGACGCCTCTGCTTTGCACCAGTTGTCTCGGACCGATTCGCTACCGCTGTGAAGGCTGCACCACGAATGAAACCATTGGCTCTAGAAATCTTATGCAAAAATGTCTGACCTAACAATCACGGTCATCGCCGGGAAGAAAGGATGGGAGGTTAAGGTGTCATCAGATATCACGTTTGGGGACCTTCGCACGCAGATTGAAGAGAAAGAAGGTACTGTTGCTGGAGGTTTAAGATTGATCTGTAAGGGACGATCTCACCCAGATCATTTGAAGCTCTCGGAAGTCGGTGTATCAACTGGGTCAAAGATGATGGTGATGCGTACCTCGAAACAAAAAGAACAAGAAAAAGAGCAAGAAAAGCGTACGAAACTGCAGAGCGACTACAAGTCGTTGTCAGAATTGAGAGCACAGTCGTCCGTCATCTCAAAGCCGTCAACAGATGCAGGGGCTTCCAGTTCGAACGCCAAACCAGTTGTCAGAGAAATTGGGGTCCTCGGAGATCCACAGCAGGACTGTGTAACTAGTGTGATATTGATTCAGGGCAAGAACAAATATAGGGTGAATATCGAAATGACTGAATCTGTTGTCGTTTTAAAACAAAAGGCGGCGTTTATAGATGGCATAAACTCGAAAGCAAGCAACATGAGACTCCTGTTCAAAGGAAAATTCTTGAAAGATGAGTGCAATCTCTCAGAGTACGGAGTGAAAGATGGCTCTTCTCTTATGCTCTTGTTCAACGCCAAGCATCATGATGCAAAAGACGATTTCATCGAAATGGGTTCGATCAAAAAGAAGCTCGACGAGTTGGAAGCAAAGACCCGAAGTGTTGCATCACAAGCTGAACACAGATTGCTGGATAGCGTTGATCTTGCCGTCAAGAAGAGTGAGCTTCAAGACATTTTTACTCGTTTGAGGGACAATTTGTCATCCGTCCGAAGCGAAGATGAGAGAAGAGCTTCCATGGAATGCCAATTAGACGTAGTGGAAGAACTGATATCTCGTCTTTAAAAGATTTCCATTCATTTCGGACACTTGATAGTCGCGGAGTGCAGAATTTACCAAACTTGATGCAAGAAACCTTGAGAGTGGGGCCGTCTGACAATCTAGTCAGGAAGTGGAATACTCTAAGGTCCAGGATGGCGTCATCTCGTTGCAATGAGGGAAGGCATATTGTCGTCAACCAACCTGTCAGTCGTGGAGTGTTTCCCAATCAGGCATGCTCGAGGTCTAACTATGGCAACATTATGTGCTCAAACCTTTCAAAAAGGTTGTATCGTGCTATCGCATGTTTGTCACGTGTTTATCCTGTGACATTTCTGACGGGATGTTCTTCGCAGTTGAATGGGTTCCGTGAATAACTCATGTTGTTTTGTAATAGGTTTCTGTTCAGAATGTCGAGATGTCTACGCTTTGGAAAAGAATGGGACAGGTGGTTTTCACAATCTACTCATAATATGTACGTGTTATGAAGAAGGCGAATGTAGCAGCCTTCCTATGTCATGTGGACCTTGCTTTTGGTCTTCGTTTTGATGCGTGCGAGACTCCTGTGATCGGAACAAATCTTGTTCATTACCACATAAGCGCTGCACAGATTTCGTAGTGACATGACTAAGGGTGTGGTACTGGAACAAGAAAAAACAGTCCGCTGCACCGTGCCAGCTTGGTGGACCACATGTGCAGTATGTAAAGTTTATTATTAGTACCTCCTCCGTGGTTCGAAGCGATTGAGAATGTTCCAGAGTAAGTGATTCGGTGAGGAGCACAGCGCTTCGAGAAAAGCTGTTTAATGTATATATTCATTGATGGTTTGTGGAACAAGACGAGGTCCAAAACCAATCTGCAAATGGAGCGCACGATTGGAATACCTGAAGCCATATCGGAGTGGTATTGTGTCAGCAGCACGTATAGGCCGGACATTTTTAGAGTAAGATTGTTACCCTTCACCGCTGTCTATTCATCCATACTTGTGACCTACATCGCTCAGGATAGCTCAAGTCGCGAATTAGGAGCATGTGTGTGAGGGCCGTTCTGATGGTTTGCTTTTATTTCCAAAGTTTGCAAACTCCGTGGTGACGACGGACATCTATGAACAAAGAGCAATCGGCCGTTATTGCAGAGCTTCTATCTTGCGATACTGGGTTGTGGTAGAAGGCTAACAATTACTATGCATGACGACGAGAGAGGGTTTGCTGCCACTGCGCCCCATTTGATGTGAAGGTGAACTATGAATGGAGGGGACAGAAGGAAGGACGGACGTACCAAGGATACAGCACAGTATGCGAAGTTTCTCTCATCCATAGGGGTCGGGGGCGTTAGATTGGGAAGGGTGCATTAACTGATCGCCCACGGACAAAGGTTGTGACAGAGATGCATGATACCCGTCATGCCTCGCGTTTGATACGCTACACGTCGGGCAACAGTGCGATAAGCACGTTATATCGAGGGACTTGTGCTATTACGCGCGAAAGGGAAAACTGATACCTTGCCTGCGGCTGGGGACTAATTTTGCCCATTCTCGTGCCCCGCAATCCGCACTGGTTCGTCGATACACCTTCGGTAACTCGGTACCGTTGGTACCAAAGGTACCTTTGGTACCTGACGGTACTAACGGTACCGACGGCACGAAGCTTTGGTGACCGAACGTAGCAGACTGCGAAAGGGTTGAAGGTGAACAGTTAGATCGCTAACCCTTTTACATTTTACCCCTTGTTCCACCCGTATCATACCCGTTGCATAAAAAGTGTAAAACAGACGGGTTTTCGTGCGGTGTGCGAAATTCGGTCTGAATTTCGTTACCCTTGTATGTGGGCACAACAGAAGCTGCCATTGGACCATCTTTGAGAATCTGGTTTTTTTTTTGACTCGTTTCTAGAGTTCTGAAGATTGAAACGGATTCAGCAATGTTGCATTTTGTTAAACGTTTGCCTAAGAGGCATAGCATGCTTCCATGCTTCCCAGGATCCACACGCCGGCGGCCCTCGCCTATTTAAAAGTGACTCGTCTGCTGAGCATCACCTTTGGACTCGAACTAGCACTCTTGAACTAACTACGCCTCCCTAACATCGACTTTGCACCTTTGAGAATCTCAACTTGAAAGACAAGACTTGGCAACCATGCCGGACATGCTTGTGCGACTGAAGAAGGGTAAGAAGACCTACGAGGTCTTGGTGGTGGAGGGTATGGTTGCTAAATACCGCGATGGAACCGTCAAACGGATTGAAGATGTCGTGGTGACACCAATCGTGTTTACCAATTCCACCAAGGGCTCAAAGGCCAGTAGTGAACAGTTGAGCGACTCTTTTCAGACCAGCGATGTCATGGAGGTAATCAAACTCATTCTCCAGAAAGGAGAGGCCCAGGAGAGTGCTGGAGAGCGCAAGTCGAAAATGGACGCCAAGCGACAAGAGATTATAAGCGTTATTCAGAAGAACTACATCGCACCCGATGGCCGACCGTTGCCCGTTGTACGGATTGAGAATGCTCTTGAGCAAATAAGGCCGCGAATTGATGTTGACGTTGATGCGGAACGCCAGGTCACTGCTATGTATTCAAAGCTGAGCGCTGTTATGCCGATGAAGAAGAATTCTGGTGGTATGGAGGGAACCGTCATTGTTTCTACTGCGCTGGCAGGACAGGTATCCGGCATCATACGGAAGCATGCTACCGTTCTGCGCGAATCGTACAGCGATAAGGCCAAATACGACGTTGACATTCATTCATACGATTTGCTTATGAAAGACTTGGCGCGCGTGACGAAAGGTGACTTTGAATTTAGTTTAGCTACAAATGCTGCAGCCGCATCCGTCCCCAGTGCGGCAGCTCCAAGCAGTTCTTCGGCAAGGAAAGGCAAAGGCAAGAAGAAAAAGAAGTAGAACTGTCTTGATTACTGCCGCGTTTGACTGGAACAGCCGCACATTGCCCTAATAGCAATGTCTTCTTATCGCTTCTCCTATACTTGTTGATTACTTTCCTCGTGCGCTCTCCTCTCGCAAACCTTGTGAACAAATAAAGCAGTAAGCGGCCGTCACTGCGTTTTCGATTCTTGTATTTGTCTGTCTTCCTCGAGCAATCGGTATGGGTCTATATATGACTGCGTACCGTAAGTGGGCATTTCGTAACGCCCATCAGAGTCTTCTGATCCGTGAACTGCGCCCGCATAGTACATTGCGGTGAACAAGACACCTGCAGCGACAGAGATAACAGCGACAGAGATAATAACAGACCAAGCTGCTCTCTTTTGCCTCGCCTCTGTGCTGGCTACACTTCTCTGTACAATGAATTGCACGTCCGAGTCGGTATTCATATCGATTGTGATGTTATTACGACTACCAAACAACTCCGTGACTTTTGCCTGAAGCTCTTGACTTAGACGTTCATCATCCGCCGAGCTGCCTGTGCTTTCAGGTTCAGGGATTCCAGAAGCACGCCATGACGAAGCTCTCACGATATGCGGTCGTTTTCGGTATGTAAACGGGGATGCTTCGGAAACTATTGCACTCTTTAGACGGTTGCTCCTCGGCAACACTGGCACTGCGCCCGCAAAAGCGTAATACTCCATCGTCGCAATCCGTTGACGTGTACCGAGGGGAAGATCAGTATGTGTAGTGCACAATGGGCGCAGTTTAAACGAACTCGAGAACCTGGGCTTAAATGCGGAAGAAGATGAAGCTTGGCAAGATGATGATTTCGAACGTTGCCGTTTCTAATCTGGAAGAAGAGGTGTATTGGTCACGTACAGGTAGAACTCGATTCGGGACCCGTCCCGAAAAACTTGGCGACCTGCATTGTTTTGCAGCTAGCCAACCGCTGTCATCGCATCTGTGCAGATACAGTATTTCTGTAGACACCTTGGCCACGGAGTCGGCCAAGAAATCCTGCTTTTTGGAAAACTTTCTGCGGCACACCTGCCAAGGAAGGCCAACGCCGAAAAGATGAAGCCCAGCGATATTGTCGCCAAGCGGATCCACGAAGAATACAGAAGCGTTAAAGGGTTATAGATTGCTAGTTGCTAGTAATACTTATTCGGGTGTTGAATGAGAAGCCGCAGAGCGTGAAGGAACACAGCCCTTCCCATATAATGAAGAAGGCACGCTGCGAAATCTTCTTAACTTCGTACAAGTGTGACCCACGAATCAATCTGTCCATGTACTGACATCGAGTATTACGGTCGGCACTACCTTGGTGCAGGGTTAGACCCCTACCCTTGTAGATACTCTCCAGTATTGTTCGCCGCGCTTTCGTGCTATTTTGATGTCACGTGCGCTGTCTGAGTGAAAAAGCATTTTCCACAGCCTTGCTTACAACCTAATGCTCTAGTTATCGGCGACTACATTGGAGCTGCGACCTCACATTCTCTTGTTTTCGTAGGCGTGGGCACTTTAGGTTAAACTGCACGCGGGGTCACTTTGATATTGTCCTAAGCTTCACTTCGACTCTTTGGCTGCACTACTGGGCTTACAAACCAGCCTCTCAATCCGCTACGCATCAGTACGTATCCGGTTTCCCAGAGCAAGTGCCACCTTAGCACTAAGCTCATCCATTGACTGTATTTAGTCATCCAGTAATTCCTTCAAAACATTGTTGGTGGTAACGGGGTCCCCTTTCCCTCCAGAGGCAGCCAATGACTTTCCCACGAAGAACCCAAATAAGCGACTCTTTCCCTGTGTCACATCCAAGTCAGCAATAGAGTCAGTGGATCAAAAACATCAAGTACAATGAGTGAATGTATCCCAGTACGTACATCTTTGTAAGCGCTTAACTCCTTCGGGTTCTCTTCAATAACTTTAGCCACAATCTCCCGAATGACTTCTGGGTCTGATATCAGTTTGAGATCTCTGTTTGTAATAAGAAATGAATGGGGGATTGTGATATGTCGTAAAAATGGTTAGTATCACAAAACAGTGTCGCAGCCAAAACTAATGCAGAAGTTCAGCGAGTTGGGCCTTACCTTTCATCCACAATCTCTGACGGAACGCCACCCTTCAGCACCAATTCCTGAATTAGATCTTTCGCAATCTTTCCACTAATAATCCCATTGTCTATCAAACTTATCATGTTGGCGAGGTTCTTTGGGGTGAGTTTGCAAAGGCGAAGCCCAATCTTCTCATTTTTCAGGACTTTGGTAATGTCACCCATGATCCAGTTAGCTGCCTGCTTGGGATCGGCTCCAGCTTCAATAGAATCTTCGAAGTACTGGGCTGTAGTCACATCGTCTGATAGAAGAAATGCGTCATAACTTGAAAGACTGAACTCGGCTTGGTACCGTTCTCTCTTTTGCGAAGGAAGTTCTGGCATGTCCTTCCGCCACTTTTCCAATGTTTCTCTTGCAATCTGAAGCGGAGGAATGTCGGGCTCCGGAAAGTAGCGATAATCAGAGGCACCTTCTTTGACTCTCATAGTCTTCGTTTCATTAGCTTTCTCATCCCATGTCCGGGTCTCCATCTGTACTGCATCACCATCGTCAAGTATATTGGCTTGGCGTTCAATTTCAAAATCGATTGACTTCTGCACGGAAGCAAAGGAGTTCAGATTCTTAAGTTCCACTTTTGTTCCGAAATTCGTTGTCCCTCTGGGACGAATAGAAATATTGACGTCACATCGAAGACTGCCGTCCTGCATGTTGCAATCACTGGTTCCTACATATCTCAAGATACGCTGCAGTTCCTGCCCGTATTCGGCAGCTTCAGAGCCGTTGGATATATCTGGTTCGCTAACTATTTCTATGAGCGGGATCCCGCTGCGATTAAAATCTACAAGTGAATGTGTGGAGTCTGTGAGGCGGCCAGCGGCTCCAGCGCCCTCATGTTGCATCTTTGCTGAGTCTTCTTCCATGTGCAGTCGCGTTATTCCGACCTTTTTTCCCGATGATGCAAGTTGCAGGCTTCCTTTCTGCGCAATCGGATTCATGTCCTGTGTTATCTGATAGTTTTTAGGTGTGTCAACATAGTAATAGTTCTTTCTATCAAAACGGGAATATTGCGCTATAGTACATCCTAATGCCATTCCTGCTTTTGCTGCCAGCTCTACGACTTTGGAATTAACGACAGGAAGAGCTCCAGGGTGACCCATGCATACAGGACAAATGTTTGTGTTCGGTGTCCTTACTGGCTTTGTCGAACAGTTGCAGTATGCCTTTGTTTTTGTCGCGAGCTGTACATGCATTTCCATTCCAATTATGGGCTCGTACGTCTGAAGCGCTCTTAAGAGTCCGGGAGACGTTGAACTCTTCTTTTCCCGCTTCCCAGACCCACCTCTACTCTTCTTTGATCGCCCCTGATTGGCTTTCTTTTGTGGTGCTTGAGTTGTTGACATGTGGACACATCTTCTGGCCGCTGATGACGGTGTCGTTCCGTCGTAAATATGCCTTGAAACGATGAATGAGCCGGCAGCAGAAAGTGAGGATGTTCCGCGGAGAAATGGAGATACGAATGCTGGGTTCACGAAGGCTACTACCTGGCGTGCCATAGGTCTTGTTCTCTCTTGTAACTCTCTCTGATCTCAGACGCCAATGGCTCGTGCTCGTATAGCAGATGTGACTAGAATACGCCTTCTGAACGTACGGAGGAAAATGTCTTCTCTGAGAGTAAGAATGCGAGTCGGATAGCCGGAAATACTCTTCTATGCTTGTACTGCTTGGTAAGGGTTAAGACTGCCAACGATTGCTAGCTGCCCCGCCGAAATGGATAAAGGAGATCATCACAACTTGGTGCCTTTATATAAGGAAACTGTTATTTTGAGCCGAAAAGGGCCTCACGCTACAGTACTCTCTAGAGAGAGGTGGTTGAATGGGTGCATCCAGGAATTGCTAGTTGACCAGGCCACCAGATATGAGCCAATAAAAAAGCGCCAAGGCACTCAATATTTGGTGGGCGCTGAACCAGATTTGGATATCTAAACGAACCGTCCGAGGGTTCGTCCAAACCTCCAAATCGTCCACCAGATTTCATCTCTGTGCTTGAGTCCACAACATGCACTCAAGTCCAAACAAAGCAGCTGTAGCGGCTTGCATTGCCGCTTACTCTACGACCATATGCGTTGCGATAGTGCTTTGTAAGTCTAAACGATTGCTGAACGATCCCATAGAAGCGCAAAACACACACGTCGAGGACTACTCATGCAACTTTTTAAGAACAGGATACACCTTGGCAACGCAGGGGTTCGTGGTACTGTGGTCGCGGACGAACCATTGGACTGAGTTCATGATTACTAACAAAAGGGTCGGTAATGAATGACGATGATAGAGATAGCTACGCGGCGGTTGATGAGTTTCGGGGAGGTGACACAGGCGTTTTGATGCACGGTTTGGCGCCAATATTTGGCGCAGTGGTTTGTTGAATGATGGGATTGTAGAGCGCGAAATATTTGGTGGGCTGTTCAACTGGTAATTCCTGGATGCACCCAATAGTTGCATATTGGGCTCATCTACAGTATCAAATTCAGAAGGGCGTGTGAGACACGGGGAAGGATTTGACAGTCATCGTTCATCCGGCCGTGTCTAAACCAGCGTGAACGATTAATTTGAGATATTTTTGTGGTACTAGTTGATTCGCCGGACACCTCCCAACTTCACTTCCCGTCCATGCCGGAATGTTGGGAGTTGATGCGACCGGTTCTCCAGCAATCTCAAACGAAGAACGAAGGGGCTAAGGTTTGGCATTCTAGCACAAGTTAGCACACATTCCGTTTTCTTTGAATACAAGAACAGCCTAAGTGTAGCCAGTATCTCTTAGCCGCTGCGCTTTGATTGTCTGTTTTTGGATCGGGTCGAAGCTGGGAGTCCTTGTGTACAACGCGGGGGTTTCATCAGGACCTGCTTCCTTCTCGTATAGTGAGGAGAAGTTATGTGCAGCTGAGTCCACAGATGTACGAACTGGAAGCAACGTCGAATACCCAATTGGGGTTTAGCACTTATTCAATTCTATTTCGGAATCATTCACAATCGTTGAATAGGAGCGCTTGTCCGCCGCGCACAGTGACTTCCCCCTTTAGACGGCCTCATCTTCACCTTCAAGTTCCAACAGCCAGTGCTCTGAATATGATTAGAAGGTCGGCATCGAACGTACAATCAGATAAGAGAGAACGTAAAGGCCATACCGCACAGAAGTATGTTCGTAAGACGGGGATGAATGCTCCACTGGTGCTTTCTGATGAGCTCAGGGCGTTGACTGGTCTTGGAGAAATATCTAATCGCTCTCAAGTGTTGTCTGAAATTGGTAAATACATAAGAGCCAACAATCTATACGCTATGGAGGGAAGAAAGTTTGTTGTTTGCGATAGCCTCTTGTCGGCGCTTCTTAATACTGAGGGCACCATCCTATTTCAAGACATTCAGAGATTTATAAAACATCATCTTACTGATCCTTCCGAAATGGGTCCAGAGTATGAAGCACGTGCTATCGATTTTTTTGAGAAGTACCTTGCGGCACGAGGAGCACTAGCCTCTTGGCACGCTCCACATCGCACTAAGGATCCTCGCGGGCTGAACTCTGCAGAAGCCCAGAGACGGCTTCGAGAACGTGGTCAAGGCATGTTTGCTGAGGTATATATCGAACAGTGCCTTCGTCCTCTATGTAATGGGAATACGTACATGTCGCGCCCAGCGATATTGAAATCTGTGTGGGCTTACATCAAAAACAACAATCTACAGGATCCAAGCAAGCGAAGACGGATCCTAGTCTCCGAAACTCTGCGAGATGCTCTTCGACTACCTGATGTTGAGTGGATAGACACATTCCAATTGGGTGGCTACGTTTTTAAACTTACCTCGTCACGCCGAAAAAAGTGAAACCATGATATTTGTCAAGAACCACTCCACACAACTAAGTGCGCACTGCCGTCACTTCGGAGATGACAGCCTCTTGGTACTTAAGAATGATGGACTACAGAATCCCACAAAGGGTGATGGATCCTTTGTGACAGCTAATATTTTCCGGGTTCGCTTCATGACAATAGTTATTTGGCTGATTCCCCATCTCCAGCAAGTTCATCAACGTTCTCCACTTTCCAGCATGGTAATCGTTGACCAGTGCATGTGCTCATGTTTGACGTATTTCCTTGTTTTAGAGGCTACTGTAGAATCGAACCATTGTTGTTGATAATTTTTCACTACCTGCTGCGTCTCCACCGTCGGTATGGCTGCCACAAAAGCATCCGTCATCCCCCCAGACTATTATCCGGGCGCATGAAAAGGGTAAGAGCGTCTCCACCGGGGAACGGTTTCAATCCAAAAAATGGAGAACGTGTAAACCTTGTATTGGCTGCTTCAATCGCTCTTCATGAAGTCCAAAATCGACATTCAACTAGTGTCGTTGGACTTCAGTTCATCGCACCCGACCACATATTCAAAGGCTGATCCAACGACAAAGAAAACATGAACTCATTCCGTTTTCTCTTCAAAGAAGAAACCTTTCCCGGAACCCTTTGAAAGAGAACCACGCGGGCAGAATGCGGAAACTCGCAAGACTCTGGAACCTTGTAGATCAGTCTAAACGCTGACATCATGTTGGAGCGGGCCGGACAGTGTGGTATAAATGGAGAGTAGAATCTACATGTGACTCTAGGCGGTTTGCATTCTTCTGGCGGGAATCTTTCCCGCGATTCCTTGAAGGCGAAAACCTTTCCGCCATTGCCTGAACGTGTGAACATGGAATCCATTGGATTGGAACCAGCTTTTTTTCGATCCAAATTGCTCTGATTTGGATTCGAGAATGCAGAGGTCCAATCCAAGACCTCAAGTTTGGATTCGACAGCTGCGTTGGAGAGCATGGGTGGAGATGTAGCGCAATTCAATTTACGTATTTTGGATTGAATTCTCAATTTGCACCCACTGGTGGAGACGCTCTAAGTGTCGGAGAGCACGTCACTGTTTTTATGAAAATAAGTCATGCATCATCTTACAGTAATTTATCTAACAAGGTAGTCTCCTCTCGACAATTGTGACGATCAGTACTCATCGCAGAACTCTGGGAGTCCGAAGGCAGGATTGCTACCCTTGGCAGCAACCGACCCTTCTGCTCAGGAACACGGACGATAAGGCTAACCCTTACCATTGGTAGGAGGCTACACACGAAGGGTAATTGAGTACGACTTTAGTTTCCCTTCATCCTCCCTTTTTCAGAACGTCAGGATCGCATGTGGGCAGTGATCGGAAACCTAGTCAAGGTGTCACAACATAGCTAAGATACAATACCGGGATCTAAAGTCATTTCTGAACTAAGTAGGCCCTAGTATCGCACCGCTTCCAGTATGCCATACTACGAAGTGCTCTGTCTTGCTAGTGGAAAGCTAGGGCGCAAAGAGCTTGGCAGCCTTCTTCACAAGACATGTCGCGCCTTTATCGACAATGGGGCAACTGTGACGAGAATAAGTCCACTAGGTGCTACTGGGAATGGACCGAGAGATCTGGCATACCGGATACGAATCAATCAAGTTTCACATCACAAAGGCTTCTTTGTTAATGTTTGTGCTTTTGCTTCACCCAAGGCACTGGCAGAAGTTGAACGTCAGCTCAAGGTTGATGAGAGAATGCTTCGACATATCGCAATTCGAAAACCGACAACAGATGCGGTTAAACCCATCCCAGACATTGATCAACCACCACGAGTGAAGACTGGAGTGAGTAAGAATGATCCGGAGCACGCATTACGACAGTTCTTAGTAGAGCATGAACGAGATCTTGCTGTCAAGGAATACGAACAAACTCGGAAAAACGTGAGAGAAGCTCTTGCTGATGGCGAGCACACTGCCGCATTGCGAGGAGGAGAGAACGGCAAAATGAATGAGGTCGTCGCCAGCTTAAAAGCATGGTCAGAAGCTGAGAAGCCAAACAGTGACCCCAGCCTAAACTGGTTGTCTGACTTGAAGAGAAATCCCACTGGGAGCAGTTAACCGTGAACCATCTGTAAAAGGAGTCTTCATCTGTGTAATCAAAAAGGCAAAGGTATGATCAATGAGTTAATGGAAGGAGGGGTTAATGTAAAATACGGAATGTCCCTATCATGTGCATACGTGCAAGGTGATTATCATCAATCACATTGAGAACGAAAATCAACAACCAGCTCACAGCTCACACTTCGACTACAACATTTTCCGATACCTCCTCTTCTCCAAGAGATTCTAAGTATTCTTCAATCTCCAACGCAGCCATACAGCCTGTACCAGCAGCAGTTACGGCTTGTCTCCATTTCTTGTCTTGTACATCTCCAGCTGCAAACACTCCTTTGACGCTGGTAGCTGTTGAGTCCGGTTTGGTGATGATGTACGACTGTTCATCCATTTCTACTTGACCTCTCAAGAATTTCACGTTCGGTTCGTGACCGATTGCGAAGAATAGGCCTGCGCAGTCTATTTCGCTAGTAGAATTCGTTTTCAAGTCCTTCACGACTAGGCTCTTCAGAAGATTTCCGTCCCCTTTTGCTTCTTCCACAACGTGAGAGTAAAGAAACTCGATTTTTGGATTGCTCATAGCTCTTCGCTGCATTATTTTGGACGCACGCAGAGCATCCCTTCTATGAATGATAATAACTTTAGATCCGAACTTTGTCAAAAATATGGCCTCCTCCATGGCCGAGTCACCTCCACCAACTACTGCAAGTACGGCACCTCTGAAGATCGGGGCGGCTCCATCACATACGGCACATGCACTTATTCCACGCTGCCAATACTCACCATCTCTGCAGCCTTTGATATCCAAACGCCGGGCAGTAGCACCTGTTGCGACCACAATCGTATTTGCTCTTGCGTTTGTACCTTCGCCTGTGATTTGGAATGGTCTGGAGGACAGATCAACCGAGGTAACGGTTTCTGTCAAAATCCTCGTGCCAAAACGCACTGACTGCTTGCGAAAACGATCAGTGATTTCCATACCCCCTATTCCGTCCGGAAATCCGGGAAAGTTCTCAACATCTGTCGTAGTTGTTAGTTGACCGCCGGCTGCTACTCCAGCCGCCAGAAACCCTTCATACATAAGTGGCTTCAGTTCCGCTCGGGATAAGTAGATCGCTGCGGTATGTGCAGCTGGACCCGATCCAATGATAACGACATTTTCGATATTCGCGTCTTCGACCATTTCGGGTGGACTATGCTCTCTGGTAAGCTTTGCAAGGTCGCGGCAAATGTTCTGCGATTTGGGAAGGTGTACGGCTCTTGCTCTTGGATACTCGGCAACTTACATGTACATCACCATCAGGTATCGCTCGGCCTGATGGAGCTAGCACGCACGATGTGACGAGGCTGGCGTGCTACTAATACAAGAGGATGTCGAGTTTCTACGCCAGGGCGGGTGCAAACGCAATGTAATCGCGATGCCGTAGGTGAGTTTTCGCTCTATTTGCATTTAACGGCTGTAGATATATCTACAGCTGTTAATTTATTGACAATTGTGGGAGCGGGCCGTACGTGTCGCGCGGTAGATTGCTACACGGCGGCTGTGTTCAAAAGACATCTTCAAAGGAGGATCGGCAATGCTCGCGTGTACTCTTCTATGAACCCTTCAGATACCCTTGGTAGCTCTGTTTTGCCTTGTATCACAGATGCGTATACGAACGTAGTTTGCGCAGTTCCGTCAGCATTGCCTATAACAGCTTTGTTTGCAGTCTTGACATGCTAACCGTGTAAATGTGCTGTCGGTACAAAGGTATCACAAGGCACAGTTAGTAATTGTCAATGACCAACAACCGCGCCTCAGATTCTGCTTAGTTAACTCCATCCATTCGTGATCGTCCATCAAAGGCGCCATCGTGAAAATCCTGGCAGTCAAATACCGAGCTTGAGGTTCATGGCGCACAGGAATCACCAGAGCAAAGATAGAGGAACACTCGACAGGGTGTAACATACGACTAGCAACGGAGAAAGGCATTGTTGCTTTTTCTCGCGGGGCTGTTTAACAGCAGGGCGCAGGCGAGCCACAGCCAGATCAGACTAAACGCAAGAGCTATGGAAGTTGCCTTATATGAAGCGCGGAAAGCTCTAGAACGTGGAGAAGTTCCTGTCGGTTGCGTCCTAGTGACAGAAGATGGAGAAACAGTTGCAACGGGTTCGAATAGAACAAACGAACGAGGGAATGCAACTTCGCACGCCGAACTAGTGGCTTTTGAGGAACTGTCAAACGTTAAGAAAATGTTTAAGAAAGGCGAACTAACACTATATGTAACATGTGAACCTTGTATAATGTGTACCGCTGCGATTGTTCAAATGGAAGTAGTGGGACATATTGTATACGGATGCTCTAACCCTCGCTTCGGTGGGTGCGGGTCTGTGAGATCTCTTGATTTGTACCGCGGAAGACCCGACGGACATGTGCCTACAATACAGAGCGGGGTTGAAGCTGCTACTGCAATTCACCTGTTAGGCGAATTCTACAACCGAACGAATCCCCATGCACCCAAACCGAAGAAGCGCCGAGTGAAGCGATAATGCTGAGCAATTTCTAACAAATGTTGGGGAATATTGCTCAGGTGGATCAATAGATAGCTTTGGACTAACTACCCTTCGCACACTTTACTACCAAGGGTATGGCAAGCAGGCGTAATCATTCGTGAATTGAAGAGCGGCTTCCGTTATTCTGCTTTGAATCCAGTACCCAGATTCTCGCGTTCTTAATGTTGACCACATCTGACTATTCTTCTGCGGGGAATAACTTCTTGCCCGTTTGCTTCGAGAACGGGAGAACGAAAGACAGGAACATGTGATGATTCGGTACTGTCGTCCCTGCAAGATATGACTCCACTATGCAAGTGCTATGGAGACGAACCGGTCACGCTGTTCCCACTTAGTGTTGCAACTCCTTGCCATCAACGCTCACACAAGATACCAACGGTAGCGCTTTCGATGAAGGAAAATAAGCTTGGTGAAGTTAATCATTAACTTCACCAAGCTTATTTTCCCTCATCGAAAGCAAGCTTGAATACAGCGTTAAAATATTCTTGAGATGAACTGGGCCAAATCGCATTGTACAGTGACTTCAGATGCTTTTTATTCACGAGATCGGCGTTTTCAATGCCTCTTTGAAACTGCAGAAATGAAACCGTGGCAGCCACATTGATTTCATCATCCAGCGCATCACCAGCATTGCATCGTCAATTGTCTGTTGTGGCGCTGGTCATGACATCCGCATAACATCACTCGAACCCTTTTAAGCAGGTCCGAACATGAACAACCAACTGGACACAGTGAAGCAAGCATAGTACATACACATCTAATCAAACCACGAGCGTCACCAGTACTCACCAGAGCACCCTTTGTCTTTGTTTCGTTAACTACTGAAATATGGTCTTCTATGCGTTCCAAACGTCGTTTATTCCTTCCTTCTCACGAGGAAAGATTCGCCCATCAACATGCTCGAGGCTTTCAATGATGATAACTCAGATCGAGAATGGCGGTGTTACCGCTCCAAAAGGATTTAAAGCAGCTGGGTACACGGCTGGATTCAAACCATCAGGACTTCCCGATCTCGCCGTTATTGTATCTGAAGATCATTCTCCGCTTCCTGCCGCAGCCTTATTCACCAAGAATATTGTTCGAGCAGCGCCTGTCGAAATATCGGAGGAAAACATGACCAAAAGCAATGGGAAGATTGCGGCCATTGTCCTTAACTCAGGCCAAGCAAACGCTGGGACAGGAGCTCCTGGACATCAAGATGGGCTCGAGACCGTGCAAGTAGCTGCCGATGCACTTGGTTGTCAACCAGAGAATATCTTTATATGTTCAACGGGTGTCATTGGCAAGCGGTTCGATATTGAGAAGATGAAAAGCGCAATACCAACTGTTTTGTCGGCAGCAAAGTCTACGCTTGAAGGCGGTTTTGACGCTGCAAAAGCAATTATGACCACAGACTTGAGAATGAAACAAACAGCCTTCCAAGATACAATCGCTGGGAAAACTGTAACAGTGGGTGGAATGTGTAAGGGATCAGGGATGATCCATCCCGAGATGGCTACGATGTTGGGAGTAATTTCGTGTGATGCTTCTGTCGGCCGGGATGTCTGGCAGAAGATGCTGAAGAAGGCGGTTGACAAATCATTCAATGCCATAACTGTTGATGGCGATTCTTCAACGAACGATGTCGTTTGTGGTTTGTGTAGTGGAGCATCTGGGCTAACAATATCGCAAAATAGTGCTGAAGCAGATGCCCTTCAATCCCTTTTAGATAAGACATGTATGCATTTGGCAAAGTCCATTGCACGAGACGGTGAAGGAGCGACTGTTCTCATCGAAGTGCAAGTCAAGGGTGCCGTAAGTGATGAAGACGCTACGCGAATTGCTCGTACTGTGACAGGCTCCAGCCTGGTGAAGGCGGCAATCTTTGGACATGATCCAAATTGGGGTCGGATAGCCGCAGCAGCTGGAAGGGCCAGGGCTGACTTCGACGTCTCAAAACTTAAGATAAGCCTCGGCGATCACTTGCTCATGGAGCATGGCAACCCGGTTCCCTTTGACGCAGTGGCCGCGAGCAGCTACATGAAGGAAAAAGCAGAAGCATCTGCAGAACACTATCTAAGTGATCATGATACTGTCCTCATTACGATTGAAGTAGGGAATGGTCCCGGTGAAGGAGTTGCATGGGGTTGTGATCTATCCTACAAATATGTGGAGATTAACGCTGAATATACTACTTGAAAGACGTCTCGAGAAGCGAGTTTCATGGAATAAGTAAATTGTCCACCTTAGTATGAACCAGAAGTTAGTTGTTTAGTTATCGACGGAAAGAGCCGCTGTGCAAATGGCAGCAGAAAATCAGTTAACGCCCTTCTCGAGAATGTGCCTACTTTTCCACCAAAGCTCCGAATCAAGAAATCACGTCTTCCCTGACGTGTCCATCCCAGCAAGAAAATTGTCCATGTTGTACTCATCCTCGTATTGCTTTTCTTCCCATAGTTCCCCAAGCCCTGCCAAAGCAGCCTTCATGCCCTTTCCAGTTCCGACACTGATATCAAGAGATGAGTCGTTGGCGGATGAGGCCTCAGCACTATCTACCTTGAACAAGTCTAGCAAGTCTTCCGTGTTCATGGATTGCAAATTGGAGTTCTCTCGATTCACAACAGCATTTGCGATATGCGTCTTGAATTTCTGAATACTCATAATCTTCTCTTCCAACGTTCCGCGAGTAATCAGCCTATATACATTAACGGTCCGCTTTTGACCCAATCGGTGTGCCCGATCCATTGCTTGAAGATCTTTAGTTGGATTCCAATCATGTTCCAAGAAGATGACTGTATCGGCTCCCGTGAGGTTCAGACCGAGACCGCCAACATGAGTTGTGAGCAAAAGGCAGTCAATGGTAGGGTCGGCATTAAATCTGGTGACGATACTCTGTCTCCTTGTGGCTTCAACAGTACCGTCGAGCCTCATGTAGGTCACATTGGGCATGTGCACGCCAAAGAGGTCCTTCTCAACGATGTCCAGCATTTGCTTTAGCTGAGCAAAGATGAGAACTCGATGTCCTCCTGAGTCCCTAATCGTCGTTTCATCTAGGCCAATACCGCACTCCTGTAGAATATTTCTTAGTCCAAGTAGCTTCGCACTCGATTCTATATCATCGATCGATCGGCCTTGGCGATGCAGAGCGTCGTGAACCGAGTGATACTCAGGATGTTTCGGAGAAAGGACAAGCTTCGGATGACTGCATAGACGACGAAGATAGGATAGTGCTTGGAACACGTGACTTTTGGATTCCTTCTGCGCGCCTTTCTGTCTCGAGTTCGATTTGACCTCGGGATTGTTAGAGATATCTGATGAAAAGTCCTCGTACAGTCGCAACTGAATTGGTGTCATATTGCAGTAGTAGTCTTGCATAATCTTTGGCGGCAGTTCCGACAATACGTCATCCTTCAACCGTCGTAGAACAAACGGTAAGACTTGCCTGTGAAGAGATTCTGTTGCTGCCATACCTTTCTCCTGATCTGTCTCGCTACATTTCCCTTCTCTTGCAGCCATTATCGGTTTTGCATACGTGTCCTTGAAGCTCTTCTCACTACCAAGAAAACCAGGCATGAGAAAATCGAACATAGCCCAAAGTTCGATGACCGAATTCTGGATAGGAGTTCCTGTTAGTATCAATCTGTGATTTGAGGATAGGCTTCGAACTGCCTTGGCTGCCTTGGTTTTCGCATTCTTGATCACATGGCCTTCGTCAAGAACGATGTAATTCCAGCGGATGTGCTCAAAATATCGAAGATCATTGCTCAGAATGTCATAGCTTGTAACTATTAAAGATGCATCTCTTAGTACGCTTCGGCTTCGTATACGTGCCCGTGCTTTGGGAAGCCCAGCGTAATGAATGACGCTTCGTAAAACATGGCCGAAAAATCTGTCCGCTTCTTGTACCCAGTGAGCCACGATTGTGCTCGGACAAATGACTAGGGATGGCAGATGCCGATCTTTCTTCATATTTGTAGCATAATCGCCTGTGAGTATGCAAAGTGTCATAAGAGTCTTTCCAAGCCCCATATCATCACACAAAGCACCGTGCAAACCGTACTTATTAAGGAAGGCTAGCCAGTCAAGGCACTCTTGCTGATATTTTCGCAGTCGTATGTCATCACCAATAGACACAGGCAGTTCATAATGTTGGCGACGTTCGCTTCCCAATAATTGTCCGAGAAAGCTCCGTGCTTCTTCTCGTTCTCGAGACATTGATTCACTCATCATGGGATCGTCTGGAGTGCCTCCTTCCAAAGGCATGAGACGTACCAACGTCCCAAACACCCATGCAGCTGCTTCTCGAACGATCTCATCTTCATCAACCATTCTAGTCATCATGGGGACTATGAGAAACGCTGAGTAAGGAATTATTTTTGTACCAAGGCAGTCAACAACTGCCCGTAGCGCCTTTGCTGCGCCTCGACGAGCAAAGCGGTCGGCATCCTTGTCTTGCTCGATCCCCGAGAGTAATGGAACAAGGTCTGACACGATTATCTGCATTCCTTGCCCTGGCATAGCTGCGACAACATCGGCTAGACAGAGCGGTGCGTGATACACATAAGTTTCATGCGGCGTTGCACATATCCTGATAATCGGGGAAATCAGATCAATGATGGTTGAATGAAGGTCTTGACTAGCATGCAAAACCACTGCACGTAGTATTTTTAACGCGTCTACCACTTCCTGACTCTGTTCCTTGGTTGGGCATGCGCTCAAAGGACCACTTATGCGACTCCATAATGAAGGTAGAGTTGAAAACAAACGCCCATTGAATTGCACACAGAAGGCACGAAATGCATACAATGCTCCCCGCTTTACAAGTGCCCCCGGTGACAGCTTGCATCTGGCGGATGAAATCATGGATGCCATAATCTCCTCATCTTTTGTTTCTTGTTCCGCTGTCAGGTACTTGATTAGGTTTTTGATCATAAGATCAATCGCCTTTTTCACATCACGTGCAGCTAGACGGAGAGCTAGTCTTGCGATTGAGTCTGCGGCATGAGTCTGGACATGCCTATTGTAACCCTTTCGCAACGCAGCCATCAACGATTTGATGTAGGGGCCAACTTTAGGAGGCAGTGGAATACCGCTAGCCACCACGATGGCTGCTACGGCGCATACAGAGGTGGAGATGGTGAGATCTTCCTCGCGACTCTCCAGATACGTAATGGACTGACTCAGTCGCATTCGGAGAGCCGAGATAGACTCAAGTCGCCGTTTCTGCATCCCAGAATGCTTCAAGTCCGTGTAGATCGCCTTCCAGGTGTTCCCCGAGTTCAAATCGTTCATGTCTATCCAAACTTCCTTAGCCTTGAAAGCAGCATGGGCGAGATTGGACTTCCCAACATAGCGCTTACCCTCTTGACAGTTATCCTTGAGCTTCAAAATGTCCTTCCCAAAGGCGTTCAGATTGGTGGGAATAGCGTCTAAGAACGCCTTCGTGTCCGAGAACAGAGGACCCGCCGACATACCCATTTCGGCGAACAGCGTATTCGCATTAGGTGACAAAAGCGTCCTTATAGATGCAGCTATTTCGTCTGGTAGTACATACGAGGCACCCTTGGACTTCAGAGCCCATACTTCACATATTTGACAAGCGAGTTGCCTAGCCCTAGCAAACTCACTCCGTAGATACTTTCCTAAAACCGACTGAAGGGATAGCTCATCGGATGGCCATCTTGCAGCTAAGGATCCAATGGCAGCGGCAACATTCTGGTGCATGATAGAAAAATCATAAGGCCCTTCGACGGCGGGAGCGGAGTCCCCATCGTGAACTGTTTGAGGAATAACGCTTCGGCTCCCCTTCGCCGCCTTCAGTTTTGCAGCTCGTCTGGCCGCTGCTGCCTTCCTCCGATTTGCCATTGCCGAAGTCCTAACTTTTGTTTTGTGGCTATCAAGACCTGACGCTGCTTCCGCTCTCGACTCTTGAGATGCTGCATGCATCCACGGATCTAACATGGGAGTGATGCTTTGTATTAAAACACAAAAGGATGAAGGACTCCCGCTGAACGTTTCTAACATGCGATCCCAGATATTCATTGAAGTTGTCAAGATATCAAGTTCAGTTTCAAGCAGCACATTTCGGAAGAGGCGCATGAACAGCTCTGCACATAGTGGCTGAATCCATTGCAGAAGCTCTTTGTCAGCAAAACCTTCCGTTAGAGTTTGCAACAGGTTGACTGCAGCTCTTCTTACGTTTCTTGAACTGTGACGTAGAAAAGGCCAAAGGCGCGGAACAAGTTCGGTCATCGCTCTTGATATTTCTTCTGGTGAAGACTGAGATGGGTAGCCATCCATATCGTCCCCAACGGCCTCGTTGTCAGAGTCCGACAGATCCATTATCTGCCGTGGCTGTAACCATAGATAGTTGTATCCGTTGGGAACGGGAAGGCTTTCGAGTTTGGACAATAAACGAAAAACACTACTGGTTGACGCACTTATGTCATCAAGGTCGAGTAGTGCTTCCCATAGTATCGTGACAAGGTGAGGAACTTGATCCGGAAGATAGCTTGCAATTCTCGACGCAACTGGAAGTAGAGCTTCTGCCGCAACCGCACGCACATCGTCATCCGAGTCTCGTAGTCCATCTACTATGTTCCCAAACGAGAGACGGAGCAGTTCGTCTGCCATGTCATCCTTTACCGCCAACACATACCGGGCGCCGAGAAGCGCAGCATGTCTCACTTCCCACTCAGAACTTGCATCAGTCTTTAACAGGTAAAAAACTCTGTCAACGAGCAATCTCGTTACCTGTTCAGACATGACACGTGAAGCAGCACCGATTCCCATTGCCGCGGTTTCACGCACAGGGGCCACAACCGCATCTCCTACAAAATCGCCAAAGCGGTCCATAGCAAGGACGCATAAAAAACGGCAGCAAAGGTCTTCAAGCCATCGAGTGTTCTCTTGATCGCCCAAGTCACCGGATGAAACCCGACCAGCACTCGAGGCATGACATTTGAGAATTTCTCGCAGACCGATGGTAGCGCCATGCCGTAACTCCCACTTTGGCTCTAGAAGACTAGCTTTAAGAACTTCGCAGGTGGCTTGGAATTCCCAAAAGTCCGCACCGAACTCTTTCTCGTAGGCTTCGTCTTCCTCGTCAGCTTGATTGGACAGCGCAGCGAGGGAGAAGACTTGTGGTTCCCGGCCGTTTTCGCCATGATTGGACGCATCGCTGGCGCGGGGACGCTTCGGTGGACGTGAGCTCTTAGTGTCAGCTAGGTCGCGGGCTTTCCTCTTTGCGAGGCGCTTCAGTCGGTTGCGTTCTCTAGCGCTCATATTACCTGATGACATTTCTGCTACGACGTCGGCAGTGGCTGCATGGTTTTGTGGGTGATGGCCATTGGGAGGAGAAATGTTGGTACTTGACATCTGAGCGACGAGATCATTATCATTTACGCCTATGGAATCCATGTCACTTGAGAGGGGCCCACCCAGGCCCAAATCTGCTTTGAGTCGGGCACGTTGTTGGGCAACATCAGCTTGAGCGAGAACGTACTCGTCTCCAGTGGAGCCGAATAACATCTCGCCGCTATGCATAAGTCTATCGATATTGAGGGTTTCGAAGCGCAGTCCACATTGGAGGATGGAGGAAGGGTTGGACTGGTGAAGTTGAGGGGCATCGTCTAGGGTTTGGTGATTGATTCCATCGATGCGGTGCTCTTGTTTAACCAGGGAAGGCTGTGAGGGTTGGTCAATGTGCACAGATTGGTTGGGCTGGGAGGGGGAAGGGCGGGGCGTGAAGCGGGGGGAGACTTCGGCTATTTTGGAAATGGCGTCACCGGCAGCGACCCTTGTTTCCCAGACCATGGACCGCAAGAGGGTGCGAACCTTGCGCAGCACGGGACGGGTCTCGGAGGGATGAGCGGCGACGAGGTCTCCAATCTGGGCGGCGGCCATCTTGCGGACGCCCTGATTAGAACCAGACTCAAGCAAGGAAAGCAGTCCATCGAGACGTGTAGAGCCGCCTTTGAGACTGTCGCCTCCCATTATGCAAAGCTCAAGATGGGGCCACGCGACGGGTGTTCAATGGAGAGACGACGAGCCTCGTGGTGTGGGATGGGTGCGTGCTCTGCTGCGCGCTCTTCGCACGCCGCTGACGTTTATATATGCGCCTGCTTGGCCGCGGAGCGCGCCAGCACACGTGGCGTCTCTCTTGACGCGTAGTACATGTTGCCACGTGGAACGCTTCGGGAGCTCTTCCTGTGCGCTCTTTCGTGCGGCTGTCTCCGAATTTGCCTCGGCCGTTGTCCCTTCGTCGCTGTCACACAGTACAGTGCCTTACAGTGCGCGATGATGCAACTTTTCTGTTTAGGCGCGCCCCCCCCCTTTCCGACGGCGGTCTCCGGCTCTCTTGGAATTCGGAGCCACCTCGATGATCATCATCAAGGTACCGTTGTAAGACCCTTTACCGCTGGTACCGTTGGTACCAGAGGTAGGTATAGATATATCCTCGTTGTTCGCAGCGGACTAGCAGCTCCACCTTTGTGTGTCGTGGCGCTCCGTCAGCACCGAGACCACTGCTGTCTTCAACAAGCGGCACTCCAAGGAGTGCAATGCCTTCATTCAGCCACGAGGTGCTTGGATGATCCCACACCCGGGTCAAGTTGGTCTGCCATCTTCCTGCTCGCCGGTACAGGGCCAGCAGTTAGGTGCCCGCCAAACTTGACCTTCGAGTGTACACCCGCATTGTCCGCTTGGCGACTCATTATTGCTAGGGACTGTCCGCATACCAGATCTTTTCTGCCCAACGGACCTTCTCTCGTTCCCTGTCGCCTACATTGTAAGGGAAACAACCACAGCGTTTTCGATCCTTCGTCATTCGCTACTAAGATCTCCCGACATGACCATAGCACACTTCTTATCTGCTCTTAGATGTCCTTGTATGCAAGCTTCACGCCATGACACCTTCTTGATCTTAGACCGCACCGCACGCTCCTTCGCGGCTCTGAATTGTCATTCATCCATTGTTCAACATTGCACCGTGCTCCATCGCACGCGTGCTGCAAACAAGCGAGCAGGCCATTCGGTCCTCTACCCAGGGGTAGTTTGGCGTCATTCCGCCCGACGAATTGCCTGTACTAATCTGTCAAATCAGTAATGCAAACTTTATGTGTTGTCATGTGCAAAAGCTACCAGGGGTACACCAATCACTGAAACCTAGATTATGCAGAATTGCAGTTTCGCCACCAGTTATTTGTAGCACACCCTTCAGACCAGGATCTTGAGAATGACGGGGCAAATAAAGGTGCCGCGTCCAGTCCACTTTCTGCGGAATGGTGCCTGTTTCAATCACACCTCGTTTGCCACGATCTTCTCGTGATTATGTGTGTCTAACAAACACTCAAAGAACTGTTACCACCGACCTTCCTTCATGTCCCTGTAGAAGCAGTATGGAAACAAACGCGGTACGAACTGTGGATTGACTTGTGTGGACTACAGGTGGCAAGCTTTTCAAGCACACTTGGCAGCGTGCTAACCACATGTGCAACAAGGAGCACGGTAGCAAAAGACACTGCTGGTCTGCACTTCGACTAGACCAGGGAAGAGAGAAAGACGTACGCAAGTACACATATATCAGCGATACCTAGAAGTGGAGAGGTGACAATGACTCCTCGGTCACTCAGTTTCGGGTTTGGCTACTATGGGATACAACGCAACATAATTTCATACAAGGTGGTGCAACATGCAAGAAGAAATTTGTTATTGTTGCATGTAGAGCTACAATGTGCTCTCCTTCAAGAACTGGTGGGGCATGCGTTCTAGGTTTTCGTAAACACATGGAACATTATGTATTGGAAGCATGCTTCCAAAGCAACGGTACAAGGGTCATAGTTTCTTCAGTCTTTGTGGCGGTAGAGTGTGCACTCAACAACACAGCTGAGAATTTCACAGAAAAGTGGAAAACTTACACAACACCAACGCAAGCATTAAAAGTTTGCTTCATGGGTGCCGGTCTCCATCGTCGTCGCGCCCATCTCTAATCCATATCTCGGGTTTGCAATTAGTTCTGCTTTAGGGATCACCGCCTTCGAAATAGAGAGGGACTCCCACTGAGACCAGCTCAGATGTTGTGATGACAATCTTAGCTCGCACAAAACAGACGACTTTGGTGCATACTGAAAACAGATTGTGCTGTTAAGGATCAAGTAGGATAGATTGCTAAAAAGAGGGGATGACAACAATGAACGAACACGGAGACGCATTGCTAGCAGAGCTCCTCGTTCTGTGCTTGGGACGTAAAGGGTTACTCTTCTGCAAAGGGTGTTCGTTGACCTCCACGCTTCCACAGCAGGGGATGCGCGTCACAGTTACACATCACCTTTTCTATTGCTGATACTCAGGACACGAACACTTGTGGCAGTGAGATGTCGTCATGAGCGGGCGAGTGATCATCGAACAACACGAATGTAGCACATTCGATAGAAACATAAAAACGTCACGAGTCATACTGCGCCTCCAGCACTCAAGTTTCACGATGATCATGTAGGATGGTTTCCTTCAACGTAGGCGGATGGAACGGTTTACATATCATTATGTTCAAGCAAAAATTGGTCTTGATCGAATGTGTCATGTTCATGAGACTCATGGAAAAGTTACGTTGCTGTGCTGCGCGTTCGCGAAAACGTTAGCACGGAGCGCAAGCGAGTGATCATTCGCCGACACCACAACGCCGTCGCCGTTCACAGTCGCAGAGCAGAAAACTGACGTAAGACAGCGAATGAAGCTGACGTTGATGGTCTCAATAGCGGGTCGGTCGCCGGTGTGAAGGTTGCATTTTTAAGGGCGAGATGACGCAGAGAACAAGAGTGCAACCCTTTGGCAATGGCACGGTGTCCGCAGGTGAGGATCGAGAAAGGGGGAGCGCAAAGAAGCGCACGCTCGTCATCAACGGCGTGGAGCTCAGCCGGCACGGGAACTGGACACCGTACACGTATGAACACCTGTCGCGTGCCGGTGACGAACCGCCAATAGCGTGCCGTGTAAACTATCTCGTCTGGATTGACGAAAAGCGGTTGCTGTGGCACTGTGTCACTGACACTGCGCCGCTGGCACAGTGCATGCGCCGTGCTCACGACACGACGCTCCAAGCTCTCTCAGATCGCGCCTGCGACAGCGCGCCATGTCATCGGCCCCCGTGCACAGTACTGTGCCTTTGCTACCCTTGGTAGGTCAGCCCTTCGAATGATGTATCATGCATCATATATGATACACGGGCTGCGTGCCGCGGGGGACCTTCTGACCGCGGCCCCGAACGTTTACAAACTCACTCGCGAGTTTGTAAGACGCTGCTCACCCACCTGCGCCTATATCAATCGCCGCCGCACGCTTGACGGAAACCTCCTCCGGTTTCCCACTTCGAATCCTTACACCACGCTCGCCGGCGCTTCACCTTCACTGCGCTCGCTCTACTCCTGTATGGTCCCAGTGGAAGGCCATGTCAATTACTTCGCAAAGGTCCACGAAAGGTGTTCTGCGCAGTCTGCACAAGCTGACTAACGCACTCTTGGAGGAGAACAGTCGGCTCCGCGCTGCGCTCAAGGAGGCAAACGCTCAGATAACCTCCTTGCATGACGGACTGGAGCGTCTGCGTCGCGATGTCGCCGCCAGAGATCGTTATGACGGCGAGGTCAGGGATTTTGTCGCCACTATTATTGAAGATATTCAGAGCCATTATACACCTCGCATAACATCTGGATCTCGATCGCCGGACCAAGAGCATTCTGAAGTCAGGACTGCCTTGGAAGACATACATTTGGAAGCCGCTCAACTTCCTTCGCCCACGGAACAAGAGCAGCGCACTTTCGAGCTTGAGCAGTCCGTCCCTAACGCCTTTGATGCTCTTGTTGATGAAACACCAGTGGTGGATGCTGTTATACAGCAACCTGCGCAGCAGCCAGATGATAATCAAGCCACCGCTGTGTCTCCATTGTCTGAGAAAACTCCTGAATCTCCGGCGGATTTCACCTTAGCTGAAGACACTGAACTCGCCACACAGCACCGCGCGATACCCGTCATTGACGATGCACAGGAGGAAGCAGTTGCTCAGGTGCCTACTGCGGAAGACGGCAACAAGCATCTACCGCTTCACACCGAACCACAACACCTTGAACAGGAATCCGTTGACGGAAAATCTTTAACGGAAAGTGAGCAAACTCTCCCCACGCAAGACAACCTGGAGGTGCTACCGGAACAAAACATTGCTCTTGAAGAAGGACCGCTTTCTGATGGCATTCTTTCCGAAGAAGAAACTCAAGGCACTCGAGAGTCTACTTTGGCACCAAGTACTGGAACTGCAGTAGCAACAACCTCCAGAGATGTGGAGATCACCGATCATGAGCTCGAACAAGCGCAAGAAATCGCACAAGCATCCGAACCTGAGCTACAGGTTCCACCACAGCCTGAACATGACCTTAGGCACGAACGTGGGCTTGGTGGGCCTGAGCCAGTGTCAATGCGTGAGTCAGAGCATGAATTAGAGCTTGGGCCTGAGCCAGAGCTTGGGCCTGAGCCAGAGCTTGGGCCTGAGCCAGAGCTTAGGCCTGAGCCAGAGCTTGGGCCTGAGCCAGAGCTTGGGTCTGAGCCAGAGCTTGGGCCTGAGCCAGAGCTTGGGCCTGAGCCAGAGCTTGGGCCTGAGCCAGGGCTTGAACCAGAGCCAGAGCTTGGATCTGAACCCGAGCTTGGGTCTGAGCCAGAGCATGAGCCAGAGCCTCTCCTTCAGGTTGAAGCTGAAGCTAAGGCTAGAACTGAATCTCAAGATGTGGATAAGAGAGGGGCAGAACCAGAGACTGAACTCTCTCGCAATGAGGAGGATATCGAGCATTTATCACCAGTCATTGTGCCTCAACCCTCTCAGAAAAGCTATGATCCGCATAGATCATTGTCGTTTACGCAACTTCTGGAACCGACTACTACGTCGACAGAAGTGGCAGACAATGCTGGTGAATCTGAAGAGGCAGAAGGCACAGAGAACTTTAGTAGTATGCAAACGCAGGAGTCTCCTGAATCTCAAGAAAACACGCCACGAAATGAGGAAACGGAACTTGGAGAAGTGCATGACGAAGCCGAGGGCATCCAACCCCTTCAGTCCAGTGGCGCGGAAGGCATCTCTGCAGATCTAGAACCCCGGATAGACGACGGTGAAACGGCAAGCGGCGGGACGCATGATATCGCGGAAGAACGGCCCACAGCACGAGAATTACATGAGAGACCACCTCACGGAGCAGGCGATCACTTCTCTGATGGCGATCGGCCGTCTGAAGATCCGTATCGGTCACCCGCAGGAGCCGAGGGGCCTTCCGTAGCTTCACGTCTCAAGACTATCTTCGGTATGCCACTAATTGCGGATGTAATTGCGGACGTAATACCACAATCTGAAGACACACCCGCCGAAGTGGCCAAGAAGCTGTACGAAGTTGGTGAGCATGCACATGAGGCATGCTCATCAGTGTTCCGGGTTATTCGCAAGAAGCGTCGTCAGGGGTCTAGCAGTAGCGAAGATGAAGGCGAAAAAGATCACGTTGAGTTCGTGACGTTGCGTCCACAGACTTCGGAGGTGTTACCATGGAAAGCCCGTGAAGGTAGCGAGTTTATAGATGTTACCAATGGTGCCCTTGCAGTGAAACCAAGCGCTGCTATTGCGTCTCGTTTGGGGACGCCCTCATTCAGTGCCAATCTTCGCGTTCTTGAACCAGTTCGAATGCCTGCATCCCGCAAAGACTTCTGCTACATCAGCCCAGAATATCCGGACGGGACGTCCCTGCCGTATATCCCTGTGAACAATGTCATTATGCAACACCAACCCCGCAACTGGAGTGGCGAGCCCTATGGTGTTAACAACGTACAACTGTCGTTTCCAAAACTAGTGTTTGAAAAGATCAAGTCATTGGCTATCAATGTTTATCAGGAACAATACCCCGGCGCTGCTGTAGCTTGCGAAGGTCATTCAACATTGAAACGAGTGCGAAAGATTATTGAGATAGATTCGGATGCGACAGTGGACGTTTCTACCTTTTTCGGAAGGCCGATGCGATTGGGGGTGGCTGAAGCCCTTGGGATAATTGAACTAGATCTCGTTGGTTTGGTGTTATTATACGTTGGCGTTGATGCGAAGAATCATGACGGGTCGGAGGCGGAGCTGGCGTTCAGGTTGCAATCAATGGTCATGAGGAGACATGCTAAGAAAAAGGTTCTGGAGAAATGAGAAGCCCCGTCTTTTTGTACAGCAACAATAAGTATCAGATATTGTATGAGATCTTGCAAGATCCGAAGCCATCTGGATAAGACGCATCGAGAAGACTCCATTCAATACCGTTAAAGAGCCGTGACATTGGTCACTCACACTGACCAAGACCCAGTTTGGCAAGAGCACAAAAGCAGGAAAAGATATGTTAGCGTAATACGTGTGTAAGAGTAACCCTTGATAAGCATATAAGTGCGATTTCTAGTTCTAACGGAGTACGATTTGTACAGCGGATGCGGTCTAAGAAAAGAAACCTGGCGTTTAAGAGTATTACGTGGTGCTTTTTGTACCTTTGATTCTGTTATCGGGCTCTGCACCAGTTAGCAAAGGCCGTGTTTCGTTAGTACCTGCATTCCATTCTACGGCAGTCAGGGTTTCTGTTAGTTGAACAGGAGTGATGATAAGCTTCACAATTAAATAAGCCGAGAAGATGGCAATGCCACAGGTCAGAAACGCCACAAAACAACCGAAGAGTTCGTTGATCTGCTTGACCATGTCACTGAACACATAAATGTTTGCAGCTACCAAAAACGCAAAAGCGACATATCCCGCAGCCAACATCTTCTTACTAATGATGCCGTGGCGACTAGAACGGTCCACACTGATGAGCAGCTTGAACATAGGAATAACCGCAAAAGGAAGCGCAAGAGATAGTACGACTTGAGAAAGCACGATAAGCTTGTCGGCGCTCTCCTCGCCAGCAATGAGAGCGGCAGCAAGAGCGGGAATAATGGCCACGGCGCGAACTGCCATGACCAGTACAAAAGATCCCTCTTCTGGCAGATCCAGAAATCCTTCGCAGACAGCTTGACTCGCCAGAGCCCCCGTGACAGTGGCGGCATGGCCGCTGCACAAGAGGGCAATAGCCCATGCGGTTGATGCAAACCCCCCCAACACACGAGCTAGCAAAGCACCCGCATCCTCCAAACCGATATCCACCAGAGAGCGCAGCTCGTTCTCCGGGAGCGCGGCCGTGATGGAAATGACGCAAGCGTTAATGAAGAAGGTAGCAACAAAAATTGCAGCTGCTTCTGTGGTAGCATAGTGGCAAGCTTCGCGCATGTGCCTTGGGGTGTTGCGGTGAGGCGTAGAATCCGGCAAAACCACGTCGTCGCTCTTTTCGCGGTCATAAACGAGCCAGCTATGCAGGAAAAGGTTGTGTGACATGACTACGCTACCCAACACGCCAACGCCAAGTATAGCGCCCTTCTGCGGGTCAGAACCCAAGGATGGAACGACAGAACCTTGAAGCATGGAAAAGACGTCCGGCTTGGAGAGTACCAACTCGTAGAAGAGGCAGGCAGCCAATAGGAAGAGCAGAAGCTCAATGAAAAACTCGACCTTGGTCATGCCTTTGCGCTGCATGACAAGAACAAGCATAGTATCCAGTGAGGAAAATAGCATTCCGAACCACAACGGCCAACCGAAAAGCAGTTGTAAGGCGACAGCTGTTCCAACGACTTCGGCGACGTCAAATGCAATTACAGACACCTCTGCGACGGCAAACAAGGAATAAGCCAGGAGACGATCTCCCTTGTAAACTTGAGCTATCAAGGTGGCAAGCGGTTTGCCAGAACATATGGTAAGATGTGCGACCAGAGCTTGTAAGACGCATCCAAGAATGCTGGAAAACAAAATGACCCAAATGAGAGTGTAGCCAAGGGCGTGGCCGGCTTGCAGGTCGACTTCGAGGTTGCCGGGATCGATGGCGGCAACGGCTATGAGACAAGGAAGGCCGAAGGTAGTGACGAAGTCCGGAAACTGGCGAGGGCGAGGCGGGCGTTGCTGGTGCTCATCTGTCGAAGTGATGGCGGCACGGGAGACAAACGGGGAGCGAGGGGAGGGAGGTGGCGGAATAGTGCCATCGAGACCGGGGGGCGTCATGTGCGGGGGTGCTGGCGAAGATGGGACGGGGATGGGAGGGAAGGCATTGCGCGAACGGTGTGAAGAAGTACGAAAGGACGCGCGAATGTGGAGTTGTCCTTCTCGGAAGGAGGACTGGAAGTGCGGGAGTGTGGGGGCGGGGTTGCTTGGCACCGGGGCGTGGGAGGACTCGCTCCTTGAGGGTGGAAACGGGGTGTAAGTGCGCCGGGGCCACGCTGCTGGCAGACTTCGTGCGCCATGCACCCGCGCGCTTCTGGCTATGAAGCGCCGCACACGTGTGCAAATTAGTTGCTGCAACCGCGCCGTGCGAGGCAGTGGAGATCAAACTTGCTCTGTCCAATGCGCCACCTTTCCGCACTGGCCGTGACGCTCTGCTCCTACTCCACCTCCTCCCCCCAACACCCAACCCGCCTCCGTCGCCCATCATGTCCGCCTTTTCTCCGCCAGCCACCTCCTTTTTCAACTCCTCCCGCCAGTTCATTCCTTCTCATTCCCCCCGATCCGCCCCCGCAGGCACGCGCCGCGATGCCGCTCCCCTCCACTGCTCCGCCACTCCAGACATCGTCGTCGTCGGAGGCGGCGCTGCGGGACTCGCCACAGCTTATGAACTCGTCCAGCGCGGCGTCACCGTACGCCTCCTCACCTGCCCATCGCGTCGACCCGCAGCATTTGCAGCAGCCGGCATGCTCGCTCCTAGCGCAGAACTTCTCGACCCTCCCATGGTGAAGCTCGCCACTCAATCCCTCCACATGTATCCTAACTTCGTACAGCGGCTGCAATCTCTTACCGGTCACGATGTTCGCTATATAGCACGCGCTGACTTCCTCGCCCCGTCCTTTGAACCCATATCTGGTCCCGACGTCATTTCTGGCGATGCTGTGCGTTTCGTGGAGCCCGCCCTTAGCGATAAAGTCGCCGCCGTGCGCCGACATCCGTTTGATGCCCAAGTTGACAATCGACGTCTTACACACGCCCTTCGAGACGCCTGCGAGAGGTTAGGCGTTATTGTTGATGAAATCCCAGTTCGAGCTATAGTCACTTCCCCGACAGCACACCAAGTAGCTGCACTGCAAACAGCTACGGGCGAGCTAATATCGGCCGCCCATTTTGTTATCGCGGCTGGATCCTGGACCAGGACCTTACTTCCGATGCTGCCGATACGACCTGTCAAGGGGCAGCTCATATCTTTGGCCCCTACCCAGTCTTCACATCCTATTCTGAATCACGTCTTATATGGTCCCAAGGTATACATAGTACCCAAGAATGACCTCAGCGAATACTATATCGGCGCTACTGTGGAGGATGTTGGCTTTGATGTGCGCATGACTCCCTCCGGAGTTAAGCGGCTGATCGACGGTGCCTTGGAAGTTGTACCATCTATGGCCGACTATGAACTCCGAGAAATGTGGGCTGGTTTGCGTCCGGCTACTCCAGATGAAAAGCCAATTTTTGGACCCTGCACGTTTGACAACGTCAGTGTTGTTACAGGCCTTTATCGCAACGGCATTCTTCTCACTCCAATTGCATCCACCATAGCAGCTGCCTATGCCCTGGGCGATACCTCAAACTTACCGCCTGACATTCAGAGTCTCTTGCCGGAATTTTTGCTTGACCGCTTCTATCGAGCCAACAACACAACCGATCTGGCACAGGCAGATGAGTCAACAGTACCTCCCTCAGCGACACACATTAAGGCGCCTACTAAACCACAACCACCACAGCAATCCTCAAAGGAAGCCCGTCAACCTCCGCAAGATCAAATCAAGCTATGGAGAAAGCTTCCTGACGGTACAAGCGAGCCAATTTATCCGCCCAACTGGAAGGGGCCGGAGAACGTCAAGCCAAGAAGCATTGCAAGCGATACCACGGCACAGAAACCAGACGCATCAAAGTCACCACTGAACACGAATGCTGCTCATTCAGAGGAGGCTATGGCAGTATCGACAACTGTTGCCGTCCCAAATCCAGAGAGCATCAGTGGGGAGAATGACGCATACGATGATGTGCTATCCAAACGCGGAGAAGGCATGGAAGAGTCGCAATCCAAGGCCCTTGCTGCAAACAGGGCCTTTGGGCGAGAAAAGAGTTCTCTGCAACGTGATGATGGACCTGTACTCTCTATTAGTGAAGAAGAAGTGATGCTGTTCGACGCAGCTGCGAAGCGAGGTTATCAAGACATGGACGAGTTGGAGAAGTGCTTTGACTCAAAACACGAGAGCGTTCGATCCACCGAGAATGAGTTGCACACTTCCGACGTAGGAAACTTCAACGCAACGGCTTCAGTTAACGGTGTAGAGTACCCATGTGTTTGAGTCGCTTGCAGGAGCTTGTCTTGTAACCTGAATACTCCGCGTTTACCCTCCGAACTAAACTGGAAAGTTCTACCCATATAGTAAGATTGTGCAGCTGGATGTGTACGCATAGCTATACCTATGAATCAAAAAGGATAACGGTGAGGTTAATTAGATTCCCTCCTCTTCGTGTTACGCTTTCTCTTCTTGTTCTCCCTCTTATCTGCGATGGGCAGTTCGTCCGACTCTGAATATCTTCGCTTTTTTCTCTCCTTACTGGTGTCGGTGTCTTTTTCTTTCCGACGGCTTCGTTCATGTTTTTCTTTCTTTTTGTTTTCATGGTGTTCTTCATGTCCCTTTCTCTTCTTCTTTCCCTTTTCTTTGCGGTCTTTGTCCTTCTTTTTCCTTTTCTTCTTCTTTGCATGCTTTTCCTCGGAATCAGGTTTTGCATTTTCACTAAGTGTTTCCTGCTCTTCGTTGGTGGGTTCACGGTGGTTCTCTGTTGCCCCATCTTTCGAATGTTCCTGAGCGGTGTTTGCGTCAGATTTTGGTGTTTCACTATCTGATTCGATGAGAATAACGCTATCCTCTTCATCTTTCTTCTCTTGTTCATTTTCAACTTTGTCTTCTAGTTGCGGTTCGTGCGCTGCACGCTCTTGGTCAGCTGGGTTCTGTTTAGCGTCATCATGAATAATGCTCTGGGGAGTGCTTTCTGCTTCTTCCAATTCTGGCCGTCGCGTCTTTCCCTGCAAAGCTCTAAGTAAGTCGTCCTCTTCTGGAAACACCAAAGCGGCAAGTCTGGCGGCGCTTTTCTTTGAATTGGCAATATGTTTGCGTCTATCGCGTTTGGGCAACTGCTTGTGTGAGGTTGATTCGCCCGCTTCTACCTTCCTCATTCTCATAAATGCATCCTGAACGCGTACAATCTCCTCCGCTATAGGATGTGTGGCGGGGTCAATCCCCTGTGTGCGCAAGTACATACAGAACAGGGAGTTGACTGCATAGGCAAGTGAAATGTGCATGCGAGTTCGCGATATAGCGTCAAGTTCCTCCTCGTTACTGGAGGATCGCAGCCCGTCAATTGCTGACAAGACGGGGCGCAGAGCACGCTGAAGTTGTTCCACGGCGTATGAAAACTTGGTGAGGGCTAGCTGGGCCTGTTGGTGTGAACGCTCCATGTTTGTTTCAGCGCCACGGAAGCCCTGAACTTGGATGGTATGGACTGCAGGTACTTCACCAACGTGATAGTGCTGCGTCGCAATTATCTACCACATGTGAGTGTGGCTAACGAAGTGGATGTGTAACTGCGTTGATCCACGAAACAGCCATCGTCGGCGCTCTGCAAAGCGAAAAGCAGCGCATAATTCCGCAAATGGCACGTGTTTGACACGTGTCAACGACTGCCATTTACTGAAAATAAATTTGTTGAATATCTTGTTCTTCACTACTACCGTCGTAGTTTGTTCAGTTCTCCAACGGAAACGAGCAGAGCTTCTCTCACGGCTCGGCCTTCGAATCATTTATTCTCCGTCTGTGAAATTTGAAGGCCCTCCTTTTGCGTCCTAATTGCCGAGAGTACCCAAGTTTAGGGGCTTAGTTGAGATGTAGTGCTACAATAGCGATAATTCATCACTTGTGGTTTCAAGTACACACTTGACGGTTAAAAACGGACTAAGAGTCCTCACTCACACGTACATTTTTAAACTTAAGAGACCTCCTACGAGCATTTGCTACGTTTAATTGATTAAAAAACTCGGAAATCTGTCCTCGATCTCAGATAAGCAGGGTTGCGCGTGACGTTTCTTCTTGTCATAGTCAAAACGACTAGGCCACATGTCCGGTGTGAACTGATGATATTCGCAGCTGGTACACGTATATCAGCCACCACAGTGCTCCTCACCCGCGGTAGTGCTCCTGGACTACGAGCGTGGAGTGTGAAGAATGGTGGGAATAGTAAGCATCGTGTGCAAGTGCAGTGGCAGCTGGACTGGAGGGAATCGAACCCTGTACCCCAGGAATATCTGGGCCCATAACCTGTCATAGTCAAAACGACTAGGCCACATGTCCGGTGTGAACTGATGATAGTTGCAGCTGGTACACGTATATCAGCCACCACACTTCTCACAGATGCACAAAAACTTAAGTTTTGCCTTACTAGTAAGGTTACTATGACTTCACCAATGAAGACAAAATTCTCATATCCTTTATTATCCAAGACTTAGAGCAAGTCTAACAGAGAGCTATATCTCAAGAACCCCTAAAATATCGAGACTAGGGGGCGTTTTGCATTCCTATGAGCGTTGTTAATGCCATTTTTCGTTGCCATATCGATACTGTGATTGCTTTTCTGATTTCAGTACGCGGCGAACATATAAATAAGAATGGCGACGATGGTTCGAAATTTCCATGTTCATTGAACACTCCATCGACCAATGAGCGCATTGCTTCTATATTGACCACTCTTTTGTGGCGTAGAACGCGCGAAAGAAAAGCCTTAACGCAACTGGGCAGCAGTTCCTCCCACTTTCTTTCCCTGTTCGAGACATCACCTGTTCTGTTTCTGACGTCCCTCGGAAAATGTAGTTCTCACCACATTACACTTTTTTGTGAGGTTTTTTGAATCCCCCAGCGCAACTATGCTTCCAAGAACAGTAGTTTTATCTTGCGTAACGCTTGAAAAAGAGGCACCACAGATTCTACACAATACTGAAACCTAATCTGTTCCATTGAACTTCAATAAAGGCTTTGACACACAAATACAACCAACAATCAGCAACTCTCGGAGGTACAAACCGAATATTAGTAGAAAAATAAACCCGGCTCTTAGCAATACCAACATCATATTATACATCAAACAACACGAACAAGACGCAGAACAAAAGACCAAAACAGGTAAAAGTAAAACTTGATCGTTTCTGCACCCATCCGACACCCATTGTCTAGATTATCAAACAATCTAGAATTTATATGTATTCTTTGTTAGACTACAATATTTATTTTGGGAAGAATCCTTTCTTTTCTCAGCTTTGTTCTTCTTTCCTTTCCATATGCGTGAGAAAATAAGTTAGATCTTCTACAAGCTTCAAGAACCTATTTCTTGGAATTCTGAAAGGACGTCTGAAGGAACAAAAAGTACATGAGACTGAGACCATGTTATTTTAGAGTCCAATTTCTCTGCCCACGTTAAATATTCTTTGAATCCTAGTATTCTACAATCTGGCTTTAGTCAAGTTCATTTTTGAATACTTTAAGTTGTTCCTAGAGCTACAGCAACTGCGGCGGCTGTTTGTTGTCGCATGTACAGATGTATTAAGTTGCTACGTTGGGTAGTCATGACAGACGGAAACTGTAACTGTGACATAGGCGAAAATGGTCAAATAGAGTTATAGCGATCAAAAACACCACCAATGAGCTGATCGATCGAAGTAGCTTACTCTGGTCGTCATGCATGCACGATATATAGCACTCGTCTGGTAGACTGGTAAATTTGATCATTCTTTGAGGTGCTGAAGTAAATTTTATATTCACGTCGCGTGTCTATATCAGAGAGCACTGGTAGAATCACACTAATTTTGATACCATACCTCAAAAGAGGTGTCCGTGTGATGTGAATCTAGTCTACACTGCTCAAGCAGAAGCTCATCCATGCGTTTCTACTTTCTTCTAGCACTGGCTAGATAGAAGACGTTCCGCCCATCGTCGTTGGCGTCAAATTCTGCATGCCAGACCTACATTGCACTGTTGCAGCCTGCCTGCATCGCGTGTCTGCATGGCTTGGTTTCATCAGCAGAGCTTTCTTTGTCTTTTCTGCGGTCCATCATCTCTACATTTGCAAGCACCACACCACAAACTGGGCCTGCACAGCGAGAAAGTGGAGATGTGATTACCATACGCAGAAGTGCGCATTTGCAATCCCGCCTTCTCCCTTTCTACAATATTTATTCCTACTTGCTCCAACGATCACAAAGATGCATTTCATGTTAATCTCTAGCGTTATTCTGGAATCTGGGCGAGTGTGGACCACGAGGTGGACCTGGACTATAGTTGCGCAGGCTATAGTCCGTATTGCCGCCTTCAACACGGGAGTAAGTCCGGAAGGACTTGTGTTGCCATAACAAAACTGGATTTTGGAAGCCTCCATGAGGCCAGCGTACTTCACCTACAAGCAGGAGCGTGCAGTACTCTAACATGGCCTGCCGCTCCGAGAGCTGTTGTAAAGCTAGTCAACTCTAATAAGTAAAGTACATAATTGTACAATTGTACATGTGCCTGTGCGCTGTAGTCGGCCAAGGGCCAGTGTCGCACGTGCACACGCCACACCCAATACACGCCAAATGCAAGGCGGCAGTGCCGCAAAGAACAAAACATTCTGGGCACCGCCCTCTAAATTAACAGTGCGGCTGCCCCATAAAAGCCAGGCCTCTTGCATCTATATAATGGCAAACCCCAGTGCGCTACAGTTTCCTGCGCAGAATATTCATTAATGTTTGGAAGCATTCGGGGCTCCATTAAGAACGAACAGTGTAATGAAATATTCAAACTGACCATTTCTAGTTCAAAAGGCTGTTTTTCTACATCACTTTCTCTTTTTTATTTGATTATATTCTGTTTTGAGACCAAGGGCAGAGAATACTTTTTCTCCTCCCATTTGGCTCAAAATTTTATCAACTCTTGGTAATGGTACTTGATATTTTATCTTCTGCTTTTTGAGGACACGATAATCGATGGACATTTCTTAGCCCTCCATCTTTCTTTTTAATAAAACTAACGGTGCAACCAAGTTCACAATCTTTTTCAGAGCCTGAATTTCATCTTTCTGGCAAATTGTTATTCGATTTTTGCCTAAGCGTCTTCAAGGATGCTGTTTTGAGCTGAGGTAGGCCATTTTCGATGAGTATGCGACGAAGAATGGTGTAGATAGTTCAGCAGCGTTTGGCTGGGCCTTTTCGACGCAATAGAAATTTTTTCAACCCATTCATGCACCGCTTCTTGCCATATTCTTACATCCCTGTATGCTTCAAAACGAGGTTAGTCGTGAGCAGTAGACCTTGTAGAGGTGCTTGGAGCTGGACCTATTGCGTCTGTAGCACGTATAAAGTTAGTGGTGCGCGGCAGGCTTGCAAAGAGCCAAGATTCTTTCAAGGGCAAAATCAAAGTGGGACGAAGATGGCGGTATCCCCTTTGGTCCTTCCGTTATCCTCAAATGGTAGACTTTGGGCGCTTTATTGCATAGTCCTTGCGCGCGCTCGTGAGGTTTGCGAGCTTCTGCAGCAGCGCGAGTTCACGCGCTTGGCGTGCGCTATCAGTCCAAGGAATCTGACAGAAGAGCTAAGTGCGAAAATTGAATTAGTTTGGAATAATATCGGAGAAGCTTTTATAAGGAAGCTTTACCGTTCTATCAATAAACGTCTACTGCATGTGGTGCTGGACGCCAATGGTGGGCCCTCAGAATGAATTTTTTGAACGTGGACGTATGCCTTTGCCATGATGTCAGGGCATGCCTCCGAAATTTACATGTTCTACCATCATGGCAAGGGCATGCTCACGCATAAGTATGCATGCCGTCCATTTTTTCGTTCGCCGCCGCTGCACAAGCACCCACCGCGCCACCAGAGTTTTCCCGCACAGACAAGCTCACTCCTCGACCAGACGGCTTTTTGGAGCGCAGGATGGCAGCTTAAGACAAGCACCACGTGCTCTGCGACTGACGCCTTTGCTCCGTCGCCTTCTTTTCACCTGAACCCTTACCTTCACCACTCTCATGGGCAGGTTCCACTGCTACGTCCACCACAGCGCTTGTTGACGCGCTCTTTGACCTCTCAACTTCTGCGTCGCTGCATGACGCCCTCTTTGGCTGCGTTCCGTCAACCACCTCTCTCCTACCCTCTGCCACAAAACGAGCTACATCAATCGACACGGGTGAACCCAACGACACGGAAGCTCCCTCTGTGGCCTTCGGAGCTACGCTCTGACCAGTCCGGCTATAACTTGTCTTAACCAGCGCTGCCACCTCATGCACCCCGTGCCCGGAGGGTCAGTTCCAGCCTGTCGCCGGCGGCTCCGCTTGCATTCATACGTAGGCGGTACTATTGCCAGTGCGGCACGCACCATCTGCATCCCCGCCGCCACCACCCTGCACCCTGCACAAGTGGCCGTACCGCCCGCCGGGCGTGGTTCACCCGGCCATGTGGAGGTGGAGCTACCTGGCAATCGGGCACGCAAGCTACCTGTTCTACACACATGCGAGCAGCCGCCTGTCGCTGCTGCTCAACGTGGCGTTGTATGGCGTGCACATGGTGCTGCTCAAACTCTTGGGGGCTGATGTTCTACCACTTCCGCCGCATTGACGTAGCGTAGAAAATCATGCTTATGCTTGACCTGGCGGTGGCGCTGTCGCTTCCCGCGCTAGCTACGGCAGCACAGCAACAACAATAATACAGCAGCTTCTTCCAATTTCCTTTCGCTTTCAGAAATACTACGCAGTATCTCCTCCAATTCCAATAATAAGTCCTTAGACCAACCAAATCCTTTGATGTAGGAAGGGAATGCATTAGTAGCGTTTTTATTTCAGTAGCCGTAGGCGCCAGGGTATGCGTTTCTACATATCCTTTCGCTTCCATATCGATAAAAGAATAATATGGAATGGAATGACCTGATATACTGGAATCGTCAGTCATGTCGCGAATGATGGCAGTGGTGGCAGGCCTGTACATAGCGGGTTGGTTGACACAAGGGTGCTAAAATCATCTGCGGCGATCACCAGATATTATATAGACACAAAAATACACCAAGCAGGACAGTGGTCATTGCCAAGGTGGATTTACATGGCAGTAAAGTGTCCCCTGACAGGTTGTTATGGGTTATTATCTAGACCTAGTATGAATAACTAGAGACTATGCGCACAGCCTAATTGTCTATGAAAGCCCGGCGTCGGTGGCCTCCAAGACAACTCGGGCCAGACCACTTCTCCTCTCTTTGGCCACCCCCACCTTCTGTTAGAGCAGTCTGCTCCTCCCTGCCATCAATCACACACTTCACCACTCAACCGTTTACGTGTTGCGGCTCGGTCTCCCGCATCTTCTAACGTGCTTGTACTACACTGCCCTTGTTTGGGCTCGTCTTGTGTAGCACGGTGCACTTCGGCCGCGCACTAGACCCAAGGTTTTAGTCGTGCGTGTAGGCCATTGCGCTATACTAGGACTGATTATCAGCACTACGCTAGCTCTAAAGTTTGGATCGCGTAGGTTTTCCGCTGATGTAGTCTCTTTGCTAAATTGTCCCGGAATTTGTCGCTCGTTGTGTTGTACGGTCATTGCCGGGTTTCCGTTCTACCTTTCATCTTGGTTCTTTGTCATATTTTGTGCCTATTCATTAAATTGGCATTGCACGCCTGTGCTGGTACTCTAGAGACACGAACCCATTTCTTGTCCTCTTTTAGCTAAGAAAGGGGCATATTAAGGACTGTCGTCGTCCCGTGTCGTTTTCTCGTGCAAAATGACACTCAGGCCCTGTCTTAACAAGCGTTAATCGTTCATCCGTTCACGCGTTCAGGCGTGAACACAACATGTCCGACGACGATTGGCTACCTTACGAGCCCATTCTCTGGGTCCTCGGTTTTTCTTAATATACATCAGTTGACCATTTCTGTAACTATCATGTGCCTTTACTGCAATCTGGTGGTCCAGGGTCTCGTTATCGACCACTGCAAAACAGCAGCGCAAACTAGAGTGCATGGCAGCTCGTGCCCACCGGGGAACGCAACAAATGCGCTCTGCTATCCTTCGCTTTCGTTTCATCTCCCCCACGACAGCAACTCTTGCATAACCAAGATCCAATTAATCGAAGAATCTTCCACTGTTTTGAGTGCTCTGTAATGACAAAAGACGTCTATCCGCTCCAAGAGTCCGGTCCTTGTGCTCAACCTTCCTAAACACCGGCCTCCGATGAGCTTTGCCAAACAACTAACGCACCTATGCCCAACATTATTAATGCATCAGATCCGACTCAGAACTTGAATTCTCGATCACAACAGCCCGTTCAAAACTCATTTCTACAAGCCGTATCCAGTGTTCCAGATCGCAGTTCATCCCCTCTTGTTCCCCGTTCTCAGAGTGTTTCATTTCTTACCCAGACTCAAGTTGTCCGTCGCAGCCCACGCAGACAGCGTCCAAGCTCTTCTACAACTCCTGCAACGGTAGACAAATCGACAACTAGCAGTGTCTCTCCTAAAAATTATCAGCTTCAAACCTTGGTTTTCGAAGACAAAGACAATATGGCACGTTTCTATACTTATCTGAATGGCAGGACTGTCAAGCATTTGCATCTTGTAGACAAACAGTGGAAGCTAAAAATCCGGAATCGCTCAAAGGACGAACTGGTCTCTCGATGTATGCTCCATCTCTTTACTGGCAATTGCAACGGTATTGCATTTGAAGAATTGCTACAAAAAATAGAGCATGTAGCGATTTTCATTTTTGGGTTCATGAACAAGTAACAAGTTTTCGCACATGGGATATCGTTCCAGAAGTACAAACACGTCTTGCAAATGTTTATCCAGCCAAAAAACCTTCAATTGTGCACTCGCTCATGGCTATCGTGAACAAAGGCAATCAGGTAAGTACTGATCTCGATGCTAGCTGAAGCAAACCATATTTTTCCCTCAAGGAATTTGCACGGCTGCTCGTCCTGGTTCAAGATGATGACCACTGCCGCCATGCTTTATTCAAGGCATGTGGGCCCGAACTAACGAGAGGAGAGAGTGACAATAGGGTCAATCGCGATGCGTTTTGGGGAGTTATCGCCACGAGGTTTAATGATATACGAGTTGATTCGAAAGAGGATTTCACGGGCTACCTAGAATAAATGGATTCAAATTGTCATCCATTTGCTGAAATGACGGCTTCCGTCTTAATGGATCATTTTTATGCAGCAAAGAAGTCTTTCAATATTGTGTTTGACAGGTGATCTGCTTCTGGTCAAAATGACCCAATGCACATTACAGCTTTCTTAGATCTAACTGGAAACGGAGGCTACACGTCTGATTCGAAGAGAACATTAATTATGCTCTTGCTTTGTAGAATTGGTACCAAGCAGGAAGATCTAGAGCTCTTGCAGATGGCATCAAAGTTGGTTAACAACGATGGCGGAGGATATGATGAAGAAATTAATGGATGTTCTGCTGGGGGCGCATCAGACGTGAAGCTACGAAAAGGCAAGAGCACAGAACTCCAAAACAACTGGGAGGATATGTCAAAATCATTAAGTAACTTTACGGGATATGTAAAGGAGCAAATGGAGATGCAGAAAGTCTAGAGTGAAACCACGCACAGACAGATTCGGAATTATGCCAATGAAGCCAAAGAGGAAGGCATACTTATCGGCCAGCTTATCACCAGCACGGAGCTCTGCAAACGAGCTCAAAAATTGGGTGATGTTTAAGTCGAAGAAATGCTCCGATTGAAACTTAATCGATAGGACAAGCGCTACAGAGACTTCTGTGAGAAAACAGGGGTGGCTGACTTGCGCAATGGAGATATCTAACCAAGAATTCTTTTCATATTCTTCTATGCTTTGTTCTGATCTAGGTTCGATTTATTGAAATAGAGATATCTAACCAAGAATTCTTTTCATATTCTTCTATGCTTTGTTCTGATATAGGTACGATTTATTGCAATACCTGACGCTAGCAGTTCTACTCTTGTGATCGTTATGGATCGAAATGTGCTAGAGACTAGCCATCTGGTGGTGGTGGGCAAGGATTATTGTTCCTCACTGCAAAACATCTATTCTTTCTGACCCGTTTCTTTCCTTCATTTTTTACTACGTTCTACGTATTGAACAAACTCAATCACTGCAAAACACGCAGCATGCAGTTTGCCAAGCTCTCTGAAGGACTCACGGCCGAGATGGAGAAGAAGGACAGCGATTTAAAGACGTTGATAACTGAGAATGCTTCATTGAGAGCTTCTATGGAGACTGTTAACCAACAGCTGGCAGCGTTCCTCATGCAATCGTCTCATACGGCTTCCAGAGATACTGGAACAAATCCAGCTTCAGAAGAAATGGCGACTATGTTAAGAACTCCCAAGTCAATGAGTAAAGCCAAGGTTTCCAACCAGGCCAGTCCCGTTACTGTACCAATGTCTAACGAACTCGTCAAAGAGCACGCATGCGATATCTTGTTCAAAGACATTGGTGCTCACATGACGTGAGAAGCTATTGTCGAAGGTAATGACGGTGTCATAGATGCTTTGAAAGATCTTGATGCCATGGAAGATGGCGGGCATCCTTGTTTAAAAAGCAGTAGTGAGGCAGAGGCAGAAAGTAAGTCCTCCATCTCTCGTATCCAACACCCTCACCGACTTTCTCGAACCAGCCAACGAAGTGATGATACGAAGACAAGCTACATTGGCAGTGAAGCCGAAATTAGAATGAGTCTGCTATTATGGATTATCAAGAGAGAATTCAAAAAGGTCATAGTGGAGATGAGTTTGACTGCGCTACAAACTAAACAAACGGTGAAGAGATTCCTCTGGATCGTTCACAGCTCCCACCGCCACCGCCTGCGCAATGCCAGAAGAACTTCGTGCCTGTTTCGGGATAGGGTACTTCGTCACTGAGCGCAACAGAGGATGAGTGTGGTAGTGATTCAGCAGATGAAACGGTGAATGCCACAACTCCGAATTCCCACACGGCTGCTATCGCCCAGACCTACTTCAGCAGTTGTGAGCGAAAGAGCTCTGGTATTGACTCTATGAAGCGTTCTCCGACTCAGCCTCACTCTCTTTCATAGCAGGTGATATTATGCAAGTACATCGGCAGACTATTCGCCTGCACTTTGGCTCAAATAATCTGCCCTTTGCCCACCATTCGTCTCTGATCCACCTGAGGGAGAGGGCCTCTAGCTCTACATTGAGCAAGAGAAGTAAAATGTCCAGCAACGACTCTAGATCTGACATAACTCGAACAATCGTTCTACAAACTCACAACGATCTGCTTTCCCTGCGGAACACGTTGGATATGATGCGCATAGAAAAGCAGTCTTCCAGGTCCGTCGGAAATCTCGTCCAACAAGTGGATATGACAAGGAAGCAGCTTAATGAAGCTCAAGCTCTGCTTTTCGAGTCAAACGCGGAATGTAGAAGCTTGCGTTACGAAATGGGGCTGTTGTTGAAGGAGGTGAATTTTCTGCCTGCTGAGAAGAAAAAGAAGGAAGAAGATGAAACGAAGGTTTTGGAAGAGAAGGAGAGACTATTTGAACAATTACATGATAATACACATCTCAAGGAGGAGGAGCTTCTAGCGTCGAGCGCAATTTCAAGGCGACTACTGAACACGTAGAGAATCTTAAGCGATCGCGAAAGTCACTTGAAAAGAAGCTTCACAGCTCCAAGGTAGTTGAGAGGGCGCAGGAAGTTGAAATTGCGTGACTGAACGCAAAGCTTGAGACGAGCGAGGTTATGGCGGCGAAACTTAACGGCGTTTTGAAGAGAGCCAATGGGCTTCAGAGAGATATTTCTAAAGAGAGAGAGAATCATCTCTATGGAACTACAGAAGCTGTCAAACGAGAACAGCGAAGCGCCAAGGAAGCTAGCAAGGAGGCGAGGCTTACGGCAAAGACCCACACAACTATGCCTGAAGACGTTCGCACTGGTGATTTGACTGCCGCGCGATGCAGCATGAGACCGTTTCAGGAAAGAGTGCCGAGGCGAGGTGCTTGGCTCACTGACTTTTGGAGAAAGTTGCTTCATTTGGAGAGGCTTAACAGTGACTTTTCAATAGCTCGCTCAGTATCCATCTCTCGTGCTGAGAGGGATGTTTGGAGCAACACGAGGCGTTTATATCAGTGATGATCCTTCTCATAGGATGTGGCAAGGCCGTTGCTCAACACCTCTCAGGTTAGGACTCTTCCCCAATTTTGGGGTGAATTCTGGTGGATTGTGGTTGTATTATCACCTGGCAAGGTAGTTTATGAATATCCTCAATTGGGCAGGATGCTTGTTACGCGTATACAGACGTTTGATCCGATTACGGATATACGCCTTGGGCGAGTGGCACTTGTGGATCCTGAAAGTGGGTTCTCCACTTTTATGGACCTCCGCAGGTTTGCACAACTTTTGTTAATTGTTTTAGTTAATTACTGTAGAACCTACTTAGGTGAAGCTGACCTCGCCGTCGTCACCATCAAATAAACTGAACTGAGGTTCGCATCCTAACTAGAGTGTTGGCTCTGGTCGCAACTGCCTTCGTAGGTTCACGACTACATCTGGAGAGTAACCGCGTTTCTTTTCAGTACGACTATCCCCGCAGGACCATCAAGTACTTCTGTGTAAGTACACCGACCTTGGGTGTAACCGTGTGGGTCATAGTTTTTGTATCCTGTTGCGGGACAGATCGCTGCTCCAGTATTGGGTTGTTCTTTGGTTATTTCTACCATTTTCCTCTTTGTATCTTGGGTCTGTTGCCGCTGTGAGCACGACCCTCACCCCTTTTTGGGCTTGGCCTCTTTCCAGTTTGGGACACTTTACTTTCTGTGTACGCTGCCTACTTGCCCTCACTCGGGTTCTTCTCTGATCTCATTCTTCTCAGGATTCTGCGTGTTCACCTGTACAGGTATTGGCAGCATCCACCGTTGGATTTACACCCGAAACTCGTGTGGAGTAGAGGGGTAGTCCGCTGAGTCTACCCTTCATAAGTAGCAGGGACACGGACGCCTTGACAGCTACAACCCTCATGAGTTTAACTCCACAAGAGGTCTCCCAACCTAGAATCAACATTTGGAATTGGAGTTTGGAACCATTCTAGGTCTCTTGAAGGTTGCATTCAATTTGGGAAGACGTTTCGGAAGCCGGAGTCAAGATTGCAAAGGACCTACTTGTGACGTGTGAAATTCAGTGAACCTGCATTGAAGGCATCCTGAAGAAGTTTGCTTTTGTCGCTAATCCGTTTTCCGGAAGTTGTTTGATTTCTCTATTGTATACCGAGCACCACCGGTTGTCTATCTGCAGCATGACGCCACCTGCTCCGCATTCTCGGAATGGATCTATTTCTGCAGCTAGACCTGCCCCCAGGGCTCCCCGCTCTAGGAGATCTACACCCGAGGATCAGGACAATGTCGACACCGACCCAACTTCTCGGAGAGCATCTTCAATTGCCTCAGAACCTCAACAGGTCGTTACAGTGAACCAACCATCAGTGATTGAGACACCTTCAACGGTCAATCGAGTGTTCCCCGAGCGTAACGAAATCTCTTGTTTAGAATCCCGCGTGTATATTGCTAACGCAGCTCACGTGGAGGTCTTGACGGAGATTACCGAACTTGGGCGTAAGGTTGAGGACGCCCAAGTAAGGAATTTCTCAGAAGAGATTCGTCTCCTGAGACAAGATATGAAGTTCATCTTAGCAAGTCTTGGTACCCCAGCGGTGTTTGCTCAGGAGTACCGAGCTCTTGCAGAAGATGTCCGTATGAACTGTGATCGAGTCAAGGCGCGCGTAAATGCCCTGGAGGGAATAATCCGTATTGATGAAGCCTTTGACCCCAAAGGTAACGACAACGTGTCCTCTGAATGATCAGTTCACAGGCCCCATAAACAGAGTCGCTGCAAATCCAGGAAGGATGTTTGCACGCATTTGGATTCATCTGATTCAGATTCCTCTCACCACTCTTTGACTTCTTCATCCGACTCTTCGGATATTGAGCATCGTGACCGCCGTCGTTTTGCTACGCGGGCCAAGGCTACATACACTACTAAAGGTGCTATCCGGTCACGAAAGAAGGGACAAAGACACTCGGGGCTCAAAGGGCTGAAACCAACGAATCCACTGTATCCGAAATTGCTTTCGTACTGTTATTACCGGTTGGGAAACTCCTCTGCAGAGCGTTCTTAACGAGTATCTGAAAAGGTTTAAGCCTACATTAAGCGTTTGCCCATCGCCCTACAGAAGAGGGAATTTACAGGAGAAGACCCGATTCTGGTACTAGACTTCCTTGCGAGGTTCGTACAGGAAGCCAACATACACGGCATGAGTGAGGCGCAGGTGTACCTCGGCCTACCATTGTTCCTCAAAGGAATGGCTCAAGACCAGTTTAACTCCGTTCACGGATCGTCCAGAGCCTCAGAATGCGGAGTTACGTGTTGGCCCGAAGCGGTTCAGTACCTTCTCAGGTCGTATGCTACTGGAAATGCGATCCAAGAAGCGATTCTGGCCCTACGGGATACGAAGCAAAAACCGATGGAAACCGAAACGGTCTACTCAACGTGCTTGAATAAGGCGTTTTACCGTTTTGGTAATGTGTAGTCCTCACAGGAGAGATACACAATGTTTGTGGATGGGTTGGATCCTGCCATAAGGGCTTTGGTTGCCCGTCATCGGGAAGCGAAACGACATATTTCCTATTTGGAACTAGTGCAATATGCACAGGCTGAAGGAGATACCCTTCGCGCCCGACAATGCACTAAGACTCGATCGTCGATAGCGCTCTTTTTGGAAAGATCTACACCGTCGTCATCCCTGTTACAAGGTACCACCCCTTGTCAGGTACATGATCACGTCCACTTCTTGGGAAGCCACCCTGATTCATTGGGTACTACGAATTTGCTGTCGACTTCTGTTCAGACCTCGGATGGAGATCCTGCGTTTTATGCCAACGTAATCTAGGTACCTGCCGCACTGCTCGCTTTCGCGAATAATGCTTCTCGCTTCTCAAGCCGTGGTTGGAGGGACACAGCACCCGGACAGGTGGATATTCGTCCAAAAGAGGACCCGAACTCGTTCATATGTTACCTATGCTATCTCTTTGGTCACATTGCACCGAGATGCACGCTCCCTCTTCGGGAAGGGTCAAAAATTATCGCCCAGTACGAGGCCTTAACACCGTAACAGAAAGTTCGGGTTCGTAGTCGATCCTATGATGACAAAAGCTTATCCAAGCTCATCTGGACAACCCTGGTAAGAAGTAAGTACCCGCGATTGGGAAACAGTCAATGACCCACGAAGTGGTAAGTGCACCGAATCCGATGGACTCCGTTCCGAAAACCTAGACTTGGGAGTTCCCCCTACGAGAGGGGCGTCTTCTAAGCCGTAGCTGAAGACACCCGAGGCGCCGCAGCTTCGCTCCCCAGTCGTAACAATCCTTTTTAGGAAAATGGCTGACACAGACGTCAACTCGGAACACTTCGGTGTGTTGCGTCGACCGTGGATAGGGTCCCGTCATTTACGTATCCGGGACCGGGTTTGTGTTATGACCAAGCGAAACTACAACGTTTATGCCGATCTGGGCCTTTCTAACCAGTATATGGTTCGACAGTTGTGCATCTTGGACACAGGAGCTGCGCTAAACCTAATCCACAAAGATTTGATACCCCATCCGTTCGTTTTGGTCCAAGCTTGGATACTGCGGACGCTAACAATAACCCGTTGCGTACAGTTGGCTATATCGCTCTCCTTGTAAGTTTGGGAACCTGCATAGTACAATTGTACTTTATAGTCTGCAAATCCCTCGCTGCACCCGTCATACTGGGTTGTGCCTTTGCAACCGCTTCGTCAAAGCAATACGCCCTAGGGCAAAGACAGTCAAAATTGAGAACGGTTGTGGTGTTCAGATTGTTCGGAAACCCTTGAAGAGTGCAACGCCTAAGCGTGTTCCATTACCCGTCGCACAGGAAGTTACGAATACGGATCCCGTTTCTACGAAGCTTCGAGTAGCTAAGTCCGTCGCGGTTCCACCCGAAACTCAGGTATGGGTCATAGTAAGTACCGAGCAGACTGTTGTAAATGTTTTTCAACCGATCATGGCATTTTATGAGCAGCGTCAGCTCGCTCTGCCCAATGGACTCATTACCGTGGCACCGGACAAACCTTTTAAGGTTCTGGTAGCAAACTTTGGCCACACTACGCAGTGGTTAGTCAAAAACCAGATACTTGGTTCGGTTCTACCTCACCCTATGGCGATCGTTCCAACAAAGATGACTCTGGCCAAAGTCTTAGGGCTTACAGACCCCTAAGAGGTGAAGGACCTCACGGAAACCGAGCGAGTGATCACTGAAGGTGGTTCGGATGCAGAGAATCCAACCCTGTCGGAACACGCAGCCCTGCCTCCAGGTATGGAGCAATTGGATCCTGTAAAGAATTGGAGAAGTTGAACTTGGACCATGTCCCAGAATCTCATCGCGATAAATTACGCAATATGTTACCTGAATTCAATCCCATGTGGGATGGCTCCCTGGGAACAATAGGGATTACAGAACATCGTATGGATCCGCTTCCGAGCACTCGGCCAATCGCACAACACCATTATAGGGCTGGCCCGAAGGCTCGTGAAGAGGAAAAATCTCAAGTCGAGAAGATGCTACGCCCTGGCGTTATCCAACCTGCTCAGTCATCTTGGGCTTCACCAATGGTGTTAGTTCCGAAACCGGATAAATCATGGCGCTTTTGCATTGACTACCGCCGTCTAAACGCGGTTACGGTGAAAGAAGTGTATCCTATACCACGGATTGATGAATATCTCGACTCACTTGGGATTGCAACGGTGTTTACTGCACTCGATGCGAACTGGGGTAATTGGCAAGTTCCTATCCACCAGGAAGATCACGATAAAACCGGTTTTGTTTACCATAAAGGACTATACCGTTTTCGGCGCATGCCCTTCGGGCTAACGAACGCACCCACGACCGTTCAAAGGGCCATTGACATTCTACTAGCTCGCTTTAAATGGAGAACCTGGTTGGTGTATCTTGACGACATCATCGTTTTCTCCAACAATTTGGATGACCACTCAACCCATGTAAGGGACGTTATGCAAGTACTCAGCAATGCAGGAATCACTCTGAAACTCAAGAAGTGTGAGTTTTGTAACCAATTCGGTGAAGTATTTGGGGCACGTAATCCGTCCTGGAAATTTAGCCATTGAGGAAGTACGAGTGAAATCCTTAAAGGAACCAAAACACCCTAGAACCCAGACGGAGCTTCGTTCCTTTCTAGGAATCTGTAACGTGTATCAGCGGTTTGTTCCGAACTTTGCGGAAATTTCTACTCCCCTCAACAAGCTCCTGACCAAGGGACAAGCAGTCAATCTGGAAACATTTGGCAACGCGGAAGCGTCTGCCTTTACGGCTTTAGTGAACGCCGTAAAGTCATCGCCTATTTTGGAACTACCCCAACTTGGGTTACCATTTGAGGTCAACACTGATGCAAGTGCGAACCAGTTTGGTTGTGCGCTGTTCCAGGTATCTGAAGATGGCGAACGGCACCCTATAGGGTTCGATCGCGATCGTTGAACGTGCACGAACGTAACTATTCAGTCTCTTAGAAAGAGTGTATCGCCGTTGTGTGGGCACTGTCCATACTTCGACCCTACTTGATGGTTACTCACTTTAAAGTACATACGGACCATACCTCCCTTCGTTGGCTATTCGAGATCTCCAAACCTTCAGGAAGGTTAATGCGTTGGCACCTCTGATTTTCGGAACTCGTTTTTGACGTCCTGTACAAGAAGGGAGCCTTTAACACTTAGGTTGATGCGTTATCTACTCTGGGAACAACCGCCAAAGCGGAACCTACCGAAGATCTCGACATTCCATGCTTCATGGTTGCTGACCGAGACGATGGTGCTGAAATCCTGACAGATGACTTATGCGACGATAGTCTCATCGCCGAACCTTCGGAGCCGCCTGCCGGTTCTTTTGTACTGATTACTCCAGAGTAGATGATACGTGAACAGCAAAGAGATGCTTTCTGTACGCAGATTCGCTCCCGACTTAATGGTGGACACCAGATACCATTCTCGGTTAATGATCAAAGATACTTCGTCAGGTTGGTTGAATCTCGACCCCAGGTTATAGTGTCTCACGCGCTGCAGCAGCGTATTCTACACTTCTCACACTTCGTGAAGGTTGAAGCCCACCGAGACGGAAGAAAGCTGTATTTCACACTAAGAAGAGACTTCCACTGGCCCGCCATGGCATTTGACTGCTATGCAGTTCGTCGCTCGTGCACAGAGAGTGCTAAAAAAGAATTCAAGCTGCGTAAGTACCCAAAGAAGTTGACGCTGTTTCCAGCTCGGGGTCCTTTACAGTTCTTCGCAATCGATATCATAGGGAACTTATTCGTACCCCCCGCGGTCATAAGTATCTACTTCTAATAACCGACTGGTTTTCGAAGCTCGTACGAACGATCCCATTGAAACGGATTACCGCCAGTGTCGTGGCACAAGCGTTTGTCACCCATTGGGTCTTTGTCTACGGCTCACCGGTACAGCTACTCTCCGATAACGGATCTCAGCTCACTTCGGAGTTCTTTGCAGATTTATGCCGAATCCTGGATATAGAGAATCTGTTTGTTACTACGTATCATTTTCAGGGTAATGGTCAGGTAGAACGGTTTAACCGTACGATGCTTAACGCATTGCGTTCTTATGTTGCGGACCACCCTAGGGAAGGTGACCTGTACACGGCCGCTATAACTTACGCATACAACACCCAAGTGCACAGGGTAACTTCGCGATCACCGTTTGAGTTGGTTCTCTCACGAATACTGACTCCGGTTGCCATTGAGGCTCAGCCAACTCTTTCAAGTTACCCTTCCCCAAGGTTGTACCGTGAAGCATGGAAGAAGTGGCTAATCCAGATGGTCCCAGATGCTCGCAGAGCGACGGAGAAAGCACAAAACGCTTACAAGCGTAACTTTGATACGGCCGTTCTCGCAAGTGCGGTCAGATGACTACGTGTTCCTCCAAAACGAATATTATAGTCCTGAGAAGGAACGCAGCCATAAGCTTCCCACCATCTTGGAAGGACCTCACAGCATGGTTTCACTTGACACGGACAACGTGGTATTGGATATCAATAACCAGCATGAGCGCATATCACGAAATCGCGTCACAAGAGCACCAAATCCAAATCTGGAAGTGTTTATCTCACCGAAACCACTTCCAAGGGTATTACCGCCCTTGGAGCTGGAACAGGCACCCACATTAACGCAGAGGCTGGCAACACTCCCGCACCCGGAACGTGGGTTATCCGATCTATCCATCGTATCCGATACTCACAAACCTGAGTCTGTTAAACCCTCGTGTGCTCAGGATCCCGACACTCTAGGATTTCTACCCCCACTCGAGGTTCTCTCACCACCCGGCGCTCCGCCTAAGGAGGGAGAGCGGGATAAGACCACCGCTTCGGTTGCACCGGCGTCGCCCATTAAGCCAAAAAGTGGAAGCGTTCACACCGATGAGAAGGTTATTCCAAATCCGACCGCTGAGGTGGGACGCGCTCTTGATACGAGCACCCCCGATTATCGGGTCATGAATACCGTCGGTAATGAAGAGAAGACCCCTTTAAGGGACGACCACGTCAATAAGACTGAGGTCCCGTTGGGAAGTTCGTCGGAACCCTCGCGGGTCACTAGCAGTACATACGCACCCTCACGGGTCGAGAAAGCTGTATCTTCGGATCTGAACATGGGTTCTGACCGTTTTATGGAGGATAGAGACGAAGAACTCTTTGGGAAGAGTACTGACCACGTTGGCATCGCTGGATTACTACTGGAATTCGAAGAAGATTCTGTGCAACCCTCCGTAAGGGACGCTACTCCAATTTGGACCCAATTTGGGAGAGTTGAAGGAAAACGCACCCCGTGGCGTACATTCGCAAGTTCCGACGCTACGTCAAAGCACCGTGACGCCAGATACTAACCGTTTGTTGGTGAAACACCATTAAAGTGGCGACGCGCAAGCGTGAAGGATGCACCGTGCAGCCCGTTTGGGGAACGGTCAGCCGAGAACACGTGCAAAAGGCAGTTTGCTCTAGCACTCTCTATGGCAGCCGCTGGAACTCTTGGAGTTGACGTGCGCGCGCATGGACCTACCCACGTATTGTCCACAATTTCTTGAGATGCAAGACTCTGCACGCTACTTTCTTGGGTGGACTGCATGTGCAGTTGGTTTTCTTGGCACTGGAAACTTTTGCAATGTTTATAGAATCACAGCACGTGCATCATACCCTCTTGGGGGGATTGGATGTTGAACCTGGTTGAGGTCATGCAATTTCTGCAATTTTTTGAGGTGCAGAGCCTGCAACGGCGCATGCAACCACCAAAGTATCCCACCACGTGGGTGTGTGCCTGAGCATATTGTGCACCGTGATAGGTTGAATCGCCACCACGTCGCAGGTTGTGCAGCAGGAGGTGTTCTCTGTCGCAACGGTCCACCACACCGAATCCAGTTCACCTCCCGAAATTCCAAGGCTACTGTTCACTTGCCTATTGCCCAATTTTGGGAAACGGACGCTCGTCAGACTCGTGTAGTTGAGCTCCGTCACTCAAACTCAGACAGGGCGAGTTGCAACGCTGCTAGCGTGAACAGTCGATGAAATGCAACGCTAATAGCGGTATCAGCACGTGGTGCAGTCATATTCCACGTTGGCGATGCTAACCTCTCTACCATGGAGTATGAGTGTTACACCGGTATGTTGTTTCCGTTTGAAGGGCCTCAATTTGGTTGACAGGTGTAGTGCAAAGCAATGCTGGCTTGTGCCACACTTGTGTAGAGTTTCGCACCCCCTTAGGGATATTATTAGTTAATTACTACTGTACTGTCAGGGCGCGGGCCACCACTACTTATGTGTGTGAGCTCCGGCTGCCCCGGTCAAAGTAAACGCAACAAGCGAGTGTCTGGCTCTAACTCAGGTTCCCTGGTGAGTGTCCACCTCCATCTGGAGAGACGCCATCCTGTGAAGGCCTAGTTACCCACCTCGTGGAGCTTCAGCACATTCTTACAACTACTGTTTTTGTTTCTGTGCACGCTTTTACAGCGGTTATTGTTCTTTTGTCCCGTATACAGGTGTCGTTGTTTCTGCGACTACCAGTGATTACCGTTGCTCCTCTACCACCGCCCCACTCGTGTGGACACCGCACCACTCTTGCGCGTCGCCCACCACTCGTGTGTCGCTGCATTTTCCGCTTTCCCACTTCGTGGTCTGTCTTGGTTTCTACACCTGTACGCTAGTCGTGACGGTGAGTCCCGGTCTTACACCCGGCTTCGTGTGCTCACCACAGGTGGTTTTGCCGCTGCGCTACCCTCACAGAGGAGGACGTCGAACAGCCTTGTGTGTCTGCTCCCATCTCGGGGTATTGCACTACAGTCGAACCTCCGTATCATAGATACTGCTGAACCCTTGGGATGAGTCTGACATCTCTGAGGACGATACCTCCTCCCTGAGGTGTATCTATAGCTTAATTTGGCCCTCTTAAGGAATTGAAGCCGCCGGAAATGGCTACGGAAACCGGGAGCCCGGAAGCGCACTCTCAAGAGTTCATGATCGAACACATCGTGCGTAACGTTCGCACCCCCGCAGGGGAACTGCGCTACCAAATTCGCTAGTATGGATACAATCTCGAAGGGGACACAATCGAACCTATCGAGCACCTTCCCAGGTCTAAGATAATCTCGTATCACCGAAAGGTTCGGTTGCCACTACCTCCAAACTTGGATGAGGCTCAAGTCGGGTAACCCTACCATGGCTCGGTGCAGTGTGAACGAGCCCGCTGTGCGGATGGCCCTGCCACTCGAAAGAGTCAAGGATGAGTATGTTGTATGAGAAGAAGGGGATCAATTGTGAAATACCGAATTAACGGTTCTTATACACTACCGATATACGGTTTATGAATAAATTGAAGAAGATAATGTACACCACGAAGGTAATAAGAAGAAGAAGATCCTTGGAGAGGAATAGGAAGAGAAGGAAGAGTACCACTAGCTTGGTTTATTCAGAGCTATCATGAAGCTACCGCTAGTGCTGAAAAGGACCACTACCACCACCCTGGTTCTGATGCGAAGCCGCAAATGCCACCATCTTTCCTCCATCCCTCATACCCGCAGGGATCGGAACGCCAAGGCCTAGAAGGTTCTGGTGCAAGGCCGCCGCTTGCAAAGAAAGCGCCTGACTCGGAGGAGTGTTGACATTCCACCCAGCTGGGGCTGACGCACTAGCACCGGTGGCCTGCTGGGCACTACCTCCCGAGGACGGGCCGGAGGCCGGAACGCTACTAGAACCTGCATGAAGGTTGGCACCATCATCGATGGTTGGATCATCCCAATCGATGGGCGGTTCCCATTCTACAGCGTACACGAACCCAACAGGGTGACCGAACGGCATTGAACGCGGAGCGTCTCTTAAAGCTGCGGCGTGACGTTCGTCGATCAAGGCACCCTCGTAAGGGTCATAATGTACGAAGTTACCCGAAAAGGGACTACACCGACCTGGTGACCGGTCATGGGCGGATCCTTCGCCTTCGGGTTGGTTAGGAACCGGAACCCGGTGCCAATCGATCTTATCGATGAAGCCCAGGATCTGTCGTAACTCTGGCACGTTGGCTTCGGACCCCAATGCCGGGTACAAATCCAGATATCGCATGACCCAACGCAGGAGCGGAGGAATGTACCAGATACAGTAATTGTCATAGGCCTCCCACAGGAGATGAACCGCTACGCGGGCTGCCCATTTGGCTGCCACCAAGGACCAGTACCCAGACGTCGAGTTCCCGATAAGCTGCGACCCCAAGTAATAGATGCCCTTAAAAAGCTCTGCAAAGACCGCACGGGGTACTTCAACCTTGCTCAACCAATAGGGGAGTGGTCGTACCGGGTAGCCCTCGCATGGCTGCGCACGTTTTCGACCTCCAAGTGAGGATACGGGATAAGAAACCCGAAACGGGACCACGATGTGCGCTCAAACCGAACAAGTCAGTCAAAGGGGTACTGCGTCATCGATCTCCAGATGTATCGGAACTCAGCGCTAAGCCAGGGGCGACTACACAGGAGCATACTTGCCCAAATTTGGAGCTGATCGCAACGCAACTCCTGTTCAGAAAACGCCGCTAGAGCGGCTCTAAACGATACCTCGCCGTAGGTCTGGAAGTGCGACACATCGAACCGATAACTTGCCGGTACTAACTGCTCATTTCAAGCCCGCGCTACGCACTGGTACGAAAGCCGCACCATTGCCGCCTGGGCATCGTCGAATGACTAACCGCGGCGACGGTACAAGAAGTGTGGATCGATTGCGATACGGGCCCGTCAGTCGGGAGAGCGAACCATCTCAATGGGAATCCCAACGGGAAGTATACCTTCCTCCGCATAGCGGTCAATTAGGTCGTCGTCGTCGACCGCGGAAGGGTGAAACCATGGAGCTCGGCAGAAGATCAGCTGATCGAATAACGGGTCCCTAATCTCAAGAGATTTTCGTGATGTCCAGCCTCTGGAATTAGCCGTCAACGGCAGCGCTTGAGCTGAGTTTCACGCAATGGCGTCCACATCCAAACCCTGAGGGTGTGGTTGCTGAGCAGGCAGATGCTTCTGAAGAACGGGATGGCCTTGACCTTGAGGTAACGGGGCAGCCCAAAACCCAGCGTAGGCACCGCGCATCGAACCCGCAGAGGGTGACGCCCTCGGAGCGGAGGGGCACCAGACCTGGAGGCACCCGGAAGCGGCTTGGTAGGAAACGGGTTCATATCTTTGGAAGGAGATACAAAAGAAGCAGAAACTTTTCCGGAGTTCGAAGGTTCAAACAAATTCCCATGTTGGGACGTTATTGCAGAAACCGGGCGGCCGGTGGAACTCGGCATCGAGAGTTTCTCTTATAGACCCCACGGAGGTAGCTCTCCGTCGACGGATAGGTGGGACTGCACCCTTAAGGAGGGGGGGATGTGGAGCAACGCGAGGCTTTTATATCAGTGATGATCCTTCTCATAGGATGTGGCAAGGCCTTGGCTCAACACCTCTCAGGTTAGGATTCTTCGCCGAATTTTGGGTTGAATTCTGGTGGATTTTGGTTGGATTTTCACCTGGCAAGGCAGTTTATGAACATCCTCAATTGGGCAGGATGCTTGGTACGCGTATACAGACGTTGGATCCGATTACGGATATACGCCTTGGGCGAGTGGCACCTGTGGACCCTGACAGTGGGTTCCCCACTTTTATGGACCTCCGCAGGTTTGCACAACTTTTGTTAATTGTTTTAGTTAATTACTGTAGAACCTACTTAGGTGAAGCTGACCTCGCCGTCGTCACCATCAAGTAAACTGAACTGAGGTTCGCATCCTAACTAGAGTATTGGCTCTGGTTGCAACTGCCTGCGTAGGTTGACGACACCATGTGGAGAGTAACCACGTTTCGTTTCAGTACGACTATCCCCTCAGGACCACCAAGGACTTCCGTGTAAGTACACCCACCGTGGGTGTAACTGTGTGGGTTATATTTTGTGTATCCTGTTGCAGGACAGATCTCCGCCCCAGTATTGGGTTGTTGTTTGGTTACTTCTAATATTTTCCTCTTTGGTTTTCGTGTCTGTTGCCGATTTGAGCATGATCCTCACCCCTTTTCGGGCTTGGCCTCTTTCCAGTTTGGGACATTTTACTTGCTGTGTACGCTGCCTACTTTCCCTCACTCGGATTCTTCTCTGATCTCGTTCTTTTCAGGATTCTGCGTGTTCACCTCTACAGGTATAGCCAGCATCCACCGTTGGATTTTGCACCTGACACTCGTAAGTAGTAGAGGGCTCGTCCGCTGAGTCTACCCTTCATAGGGAGCAAGGACACGGACGCCTTGAGAGCTACAACTCTCACTGGTTTTGCTCCACACGATGGGCATAGAAGAAGAAGCGTTCGAACGAGAAGTCCGTGATAGAACATTTGTCTTTGATCACACATCACATTATCACGTACTCTTCATCGCCTACTAACTTTTGATCCGCTGAGTTGCACCTGGTTTCCACCCTGCTTTCAAGCAGAGGTGTGCTCCTTCTGACACTATCTCAGTATTCCTACCCGACGGTGCGCTACATCTTTGGCTACAGACAGGAGTCATGGCCGAGTTGCGTCGGTAACTCTTTCACCACGAAACGCGGCTTGCATGTTGAACGTCTCTCTCTGAGATCATCCGGGGGAGAGCTAGTGTCTGTTCGAAGACAAGCTGTCGTGAAAAAAGTTTCGAAGTAAAGCAAATTTAGAGCAAGGTTAAAGCTCAGCAGCACGAAATGGCACTCCCGGAGGCAAGGGACGTGTGAGACCCTTCTTTTTAATGACATCAAACAATTCATCCCTCTTCGTCAATACATCCTCCTCTCCCTCGAGCTCCAATTCTTCTGCATTCACCCAGCTAGCCATCCTCTCCTTGCAGCAGTCGTACCAAGCAAGCACGTTTTTATTACTCTGACAAACGTCGTCAGCATTGATGTTCTCCATTTGTTCAGGCTTGTTTTCTACGCAGAAGTTGTGCAGCTTCATGCATAAGGCTACTATTTCTGAACTAACTTCAACGGAAAACTCTAGATCTCTTAGCACACGCCACCGTGCAACCAACATCCAGAAGGCTTGCTCCACGTGGATTCGTAGAGATGAGAGGTAGAAAGTGAAGCCATTTTCCCAGCAGCTTTTTGTCTGAGACAAAGGGATAGGGCAAATGAGACTGTTATTACAAAGATACGCCTCGTCCCCGGCTATCCAATATTCAATTCGGAGTCTCTTGGTGGCAAGATACTGCCTTAATTGGGAAACGGAATGAGCAAGTCGGTCATGAGTAGATCCCACGCATCGTATAAAAACATCTAAAAAGTGGTATTTCGAGTCAACCAGAGCCTGAAACGGTAGAGAATAAGACCCCTCACGACAGTAGAATGGTGCAGCGTTAGAGCAAGATGGCTTCTTTATTCTTATAGAAATGCCATCAATCGCTCCGACATAGCTGGTCAACGGATCCAGTCTCTTATGGGATTTTTTGAAGCCCAACGAGAGCTCTTCAAGCTCTTTCGCCGTTTGCGTCAGTCCAGGTAGAATCAAACCCTTCATAAGCCCTTTTTGTGTCGCATGAAATACCTGATAGGCCGTAAAGCGACCAACATGAAATGATAGCATAATGTCTCTGTAAACTTACTCTGGTAGAACTTGCAAGGTAATTAAAAGCCGCGTTCATGGTGTGATCGTTTTCTGTTTGGATGTCTAGCCCATTTGTACACCTCTCTTCAAGTCATGCGAAACCCTGCTAAATAAGGTTTCGAATTCATCTGTCGTTAGTCGAAAAATTTGTTTGTGGTCATGATATTTGAGGTTGCTAAAGAGGACTTCATGGGTTATGGGTCGTCTAATAGTGATTGGAAGATGAATTTGCACCGCTTTTATGGCGTTAATTGAATTTCGTGCGTTCTGTAGAAAGCCCAAAAAAGATCAACAGCGACGGCAGTTCGCATTAGCATACGGTTATGAAAACTGGTTGGCATCAACGCAGCTATGTCACATATACTTTACGATTGTTATGCCACTGTTTAATAAATCCTCAATTGTGCTGTGATATAAGAGCTACAAGGCCACGAAGAAATAATATTTTTTTGTTACGTCCTACATTGTTATTTTGATAGGAGAGCAACACAGACACTTAAACGACTTGACGTATTACGGTGTAGTGCAGGATCAATTGAAATGGCCTTACCCCTGTTTCTACTACTGTTTGGGATCAAGTTGGGCTGCGTAGCATAGAATAGAGCAGTTAAGAGGTGCATTGTAGAAAGAGCTGGCGAGAAAAACATGAAGGGTCCATTCGGGGCACGGGGCAAATGAAACATTAATTTAGAACAACAAGTTTATTGAAAGACGCAAATTATCGCTTGTTTACACCGTTGACGTTAACGGGTGAACGCGCTTGTTAAGACAGGGCCTCACAAATGTGTTGTTTTGGCTAGGAAGTTGTTTTTGGACTTACTGAGTTTAGTGGATTTATGTTAAGTTTCACATTTTAAAGCCTACTGTTCTTGTTGTTAAAGGTTTGTTACTTTGGTACTGTCACTTTGAATGTTACTCTATTTCGCTGTCTCTGAGCTACTTCTTCGACTTTGACCTGCCGTGCTCTTTGCCAGCTAGACCGGCGGTCCACTGGACGTATCTGACGTTGGCGGTGTGTAACGAATTGTCCCATGCAATCTTGCTTTCCTCCCAATTGTCTTACTTGGCGAGACCCACAGCTATGAAAGTTTAGTGGAACGCGCGTGGCGAAAATGTCTTTACGATACAGACGTCTAAAGATAGCAACAACTTGCAACAGTGCCAACAAACGTAACCTTTAGTTCGCCGCTGTAGAAAAACAGTAGGGTAAATGTTCTGCCTCAGCGTAGATGATCGAAGGCTCTCGAGCTCGAAAGCAACAATGCGGCTATCCTTTCAATGTAGCGCGTCAAGGGCTACAATGTTGTTTGCTTTTTTGTCCCCATGCATTGACATCGAAGCAGGTGCAAACGCAGAGTGTGCGTTAGATGTGTTTTCAACGAACAGATGAACTGTACAAGGGAAAGTAGCTCAAATTTCAGCCTGTTCACGCTGGCCAACAAAGCCGACAACGATTCGTTCTTATGGACAGTGACGCAGATAATGTTGGTACCACGGTAACCTTCCCTTTATAGGGGTAGTACATATATGAAAGTACTGTAACTCTACGTTAGACACCTTGATATGCGTTCAATCTCGAAAACAGCTCTGCGCTCTCCCGTTGATACCAATGATACCGTGCTGCTTACTCCCTCTTCTGCTTCTCCGTGTGTCTTCTGAAGTTCAATTTTTGTGTGTTCTATTGAAAGAGAGAAGTTATCTGACGCCAACAATCCCTTTTCTCAACACTGTTGTCCAGTTTAGTCGTGGTTCCAAATATCCGAAATGTGAACAACACAATTGTCCTGCACACCTCAGCTCTCTTTTCGTGTCCCCGATAGTCAGAGCAATAAGAGACCACATACCTTTGTCTATATACATATCCATGCTTCCGAGCGGTGGTGCAGTGAAAACCAGTCGCGGTATACAAGCCAGGTCCCACTGCTCTCAACTCTCCGCAACCTCTCAGACACAACAACCACGCCTCCCTCCTCCTGAAAACACTGCAGTACCCCGCTCAGTTCTCCAAATCGCACCCAGTGGGAATCTAGCGCGCACACCATGTCTCGAATGTTGCGGTACTCCGTTATATGCTCTTGATACTTTCCGCCCTTTTCACCAAACAGGCTTCCACAAGCGTTGTTGATGACTGCCCGGATGTGGTGCTTCATGCTTGTGATCGCCTTAGTGAAAAGTATGAAGAGTCAATTGTTGAGAAGTGCAAGAAAGGCATGCATATCTTGTGGAAACGTGGAACTCGGGAAGCGAAGCACGAGTTGACTCTTGGTGCTATAGTATGAGACTATTGCGAGCATAAAGATGAGATGCAATCGCCGTTGCCAATGCGCATGGGGTGCTTCAGGGGTAAGCGCGGACGATGCAAAAGACGTCTCCCGAGAAGTTCAGGCCCGAGGAGATGCAGCGGTATTGGCCGAATTCCTGCGAGACAAAAGAATTGCGTCTCCAAGAAGGGCAAGAAGCCTAGTTGCAAAGGAGCAAACGCTGGCGGGTTAGCATGTGGTGTTGCTTCCACGGTCCTTGGATTCATCGCAGCACCGGCTGGAGCTCTTGCTGGGCTAGGCTGCATTGTGGCAGGCGAAGCTATAGTCGGGATTTGCGGAGTCTAAGTGGGAACTGTAAGCGTGAATAATACTTATCTACAGGTATCGCTTTGTTTATCTTGGTCTTTCCCTTTGCCAATGCTGATTACATCCATGACGGTATCGGGCTTTGTATCTAGCTGGTACAGACTCTGTACTGCAGAGTACAAAGTACAGTCATAGTTGTTTTAGCTTCCTTCCCATATCTGGGGGTGCTATCCCCCCAATTCGCAAAAACTTGTGAAAGTTATTTCAACACATCTCAGTGCTCTGGAACTAAGGATTGTCCTTACTTTCTGTACAGGGAAGGTAAAAGCTGAGTCTGGAAGTTTGGAATCTGTTACTGGTTTCTGCTTCAGATGAGAAAACTAGATTGTTCCACGTTTTGCATGCACTAGATTCGTTCTGGTAAAGCCTTTAGTGTACAAGGAGAGCAGACTTCTTGTAGTGATTTGGCATCACCATATGTGTTTACGATGTTGGCACGATCTTCCGCCGCATTGGGAATTTATTGCACTGGAGCTATCACTAAAATATAGAACTCCAGATCACGAACACGACTCTATAGAAGGATAATCTTGTCTGCTTTAGATGGTGTGGGGGAACGATAGAGCGCTTCAGAAGAAAGTTGCTAATCAGAGCATGCTCGGTGGTACAGGTATCTTTCTTAAGACGTTAATATCTTATATTAAACAGTTACTGAAGTACTGCTGGAACTCGCAGTGTATCGCGGACTCAGATGTTGGGCACAAGAGCTCTGGCTTATATCCTGCCAGGCTTTGCCTTCATTGCACTCCTTCTGTGTCACCACTCGGATCAAATTCCTGCAGTGATCTGTGGTTTCTAAGTAGAAGGGGTAGGTCCAATTCGAAATGTCAAAGAGTATGGGTGGTGAGAGACATCCTATATGCTGACGGTTATTAACGAGAACGTTGTTTACAAAGTCTCTGCAGAAAGCTACAAGAAGCTTTTTTGAGGCTTTCACAGTACGGAGATTATCCTTATAACACTTCACGGAGAACTAAAATAGTCTTTTGTTATGAAGAGGTCATGCTATTTCTTTAGCACCTTTCATGTATTAAGACGATAAAATATATTTGTAAAAACCAGCGCGGAGAAGCTGCGCCGACTGCTGTGTAGAGCAGTAACAAACAAATACTGTGCTCTACAACAAAGAGCTTGGTGGTGGCTCCACCGATGCTATTGACAATAAGTGACTTGACTTACAATTTGCCATCCAAAGCTTTTGAACAAGAAACACAAGCACTACGAGCATGTCGCAACCCTTCGGCAAAGTATTGGGGGCTTGTACTAGAAACTAAAACGAAGAACTCAACGACAAAGTAAGCGTAGCATGCACATAGATTTGTATCTGGCTCTCAGAATTTTCAAGTTTCCTTCTCGAAAAGGGGATCCAGAAGTTCATATCTTTCAGAGTAGATAGTTGCATTCACGACAGCAAAGTGCTTGGAACCGACTCCATTTGGGTGCTTCTCTATAACTGCAGGCATCGCAGCACTTGCCAAAAGCGCGCCCCAAAGGTTTAGTTCTTACACATCTCAGTTGCTTCCAACGTTTGAATGTAGTCTTCCACTGATAGTCGGAAATATACTTCGAGTTCTTGGTTTTGAAGTATCCGGTCATAGTGTAAACTGGCCATTTGCGTCCCTTGCGCTCTTTGCTACCAGTTCGGTGTCCCTTCATGATAAGCAGTTTGTGCTTCGGCGGATCAATCCGAACGCCTTTACCATTCTCAAAGTAAGTGCATCTGTAACAGCGGTTGTCACTTCCGAAGCAACGACGATCGAAGTCAGATGTACATGTTATGATGAAGGCATTGGGGTCTGCACATAGCGCTTGTCGGGACCAAAGCAGGAAGATGAATACGCTGGAAAGAGAAATTTTGAACATATCACGTCTTTTTTGCAAAAGATCCCAGCAAGAGGCAATAACCTATCAGATAGAGCGTTCTGGGAGCACAAGACATCGGGACACTCCCCTCTTCCTCTTCTTATACCGAAAGAGCAGTGGTTTTGCAACCAAAGAGGAAGAGAAAAGTATGGAGCAGTAGATGAGGAAAGAAGGCCAAATACATACGCACCATTCCGTTTACACCTCTCGCAAACATGTTGTCAGATTTGCAGAACCTAAAGTCGGAAATGACGTGTGGATAACATGCCGGCGTTCCTACCCTAGGCTCTCGACATGACCAAAAACGAGTGCGGCTATGTATCAAATACAGCGGTACCGAGAATAGCTGACATTTTATGCGTGTGAGCAGCAAGGTCACGTGGCCGAACATATTTTGCAAGCCGACGGCCGGTGTTTCGTTGGATTTGATGGTTGCCTCTCTTGCGCCTCTTCAATAACCTTGCCACACACTGTTCTCTGCCTTCATACAGTACCGTTGTACTTCTACGGGTGGGCTCGAGGCAGAGGGATTGGTCATTCGTAAAGGGTTAAAAAGTTCATCGCTAGCTTCATTGTTAAAGGCTTAGCACTAGATATACAATGCCGTAGTCATTTAATGTGTGTCCATAAAAAAGAAGAAGACGCACTAGATATACAACAAGGCCATGTTGCTGAAATCGAACGTAGGCCCTTGCGAGGTTCTTCCCACCAATGACCTTCTTCTTCGTGCCTTGTTTCTGTGTTCAACAATCCCGTCTCGTGATTGCATCTTACCTTGTTATCTCTTGCGTTCTCCCGTATTGTGAAACAGATACCTTCTTCAAGCGCTCTCCTCAAGGTGCACTGCACTTCCCTCACGTTGACTAGGCCACTGTAGAGAACATAATGCCGGGGATGCATGAATAGTTGGCATCGCAAGGAACTAGCATTGTTTACACCTTGCGCATCAAGTTGATCGCCCCCATCGAAGAATCTGTTGTTAACCCAATTTCGCCTTTTTCGACGTACTCGAAACAATACCCGTACTCTCAACGAGAACAAGAAGTTTCATTCCTATGTATGTAATAGAAGAATTAATGTTGAGTAACAAAGAAGGGTTAAGAGTTGATGCGTGTATCCAACTCGAAACATGGGCTTGGTCTACGAAAAGAACCACAGTTAATATAAGTTATATAATCCTTCTGCCCAGGTTCTTTCTCTATCGTAAATAAAAGTCGCTGGATTCAGATATCAGACTTCAGAGATTGAGACTACGCCATTTCACGTTTCTCCGGAAAGGATAGTTGTACGACAAGCACAATGTTTCTTATCGTTCCACTTCTCGATGAGTTCGAAATAATTTCTCAAAAAACAGCAGACCTCGAAGGTATTTATTAGATGATTTATGCCACAGAAATTCTCCTACACTTATGGTACACACCAGGTGTAGCAATTTTGGCCTGTAAGCACTTACTGCTGTAGCGCATACACAGAAAATTAAAAAAAGGGTCTTTCTTTTGAACCTTGGTGGGCAGATACTTCTTAACCCTGGAAACCACTCTAAATGGCTTGAGGAATGTGGGCGCCATCACGAGACGGTGACACAGGGGGCCAGAATAAATGAAAAATTAGCCTAAAAAAGGTGTTCCTTGTAGCTCAAAGCCCCCAAAAAAATAAACGACACGAACAAAAGATCAAACAAACAACCAATGCAGAGACCAAAAGAACTCAACCTGCAACAATAAAAACAACCAAAAAACAAGAGGACAAGTCCAAATCCAAAGAAATTCTTTTTATTACTTTCTGCAAGGTCACGAAACCTAAATATTATTTAAAAGGTAACTACGACTCAGACTCCTGGCTTTCGGTAAGAAACTCCAGATGTCAAGTGATTTCTGTAGCCTACGTAATTCTGCACCTGACAGAAGCAATTGCGTACAATATGTACACAGCTTCCAAAAATTGACTACTAATAGCGATATATGCTTTCATTTTATATCTAATCTGACCCTTTGCAGGAGAGGATGCACGGCCAGTCGCCTGCAGACAGCGTCCCATCAAACACTTCCGTTCGGAATCCACCAGGTCTTTGCACTGTCACCGGTATCCAAACAGAGCGCTCGTTGGAGCTCACAGATGACAAAAACGTTTTTAATACACACTAACCGTCTCTGGTCTAAGCCAAGGGCACGTCAACTGGTCTCAGACAGGGTAATGACCCACTCAAAGTATGCATAAAGCGACGAGCGTTTTACTAAATGCGGTTGGGAGTTGATGGTTGATAGTAAAAGTCGAGACAGTTATGGAGGTGAGGACGTGGAGATTAGGTTCTTTAGAGGAGTCCGGACTAAAATCCGAGACACAACTCGGCCTTTTGTAGAGTCAAAGAGCGTGCAAAACAACAAAAGAACGCAATAATGCTTTATAAGTACTCATGTGTGCGTGTAGGTTACTCCATTGGCTTCCAGAAGCCTCTGGAGCTGCACACTAACCAATATTAATTTAGCAACTGGCGCCTGCATCACCGAAATACAGTGGTAATGCTGGGCCAGCGAAGCTTAAAAGGCTCTAGACACTGTTGGAGCACTCCACACGTGTGTTCCAGCAGTGCTGGAACACTCTACCAACTTCGCGACCGACAAGGAACAAAGAAAGAGAAACACGGGGGGTTGCATCACCAATATTCTCCCTAACTAGCACTCCAAATAATGCTAAACCCTCAGTAAACGATTATTGTTGATGCTTATTATGTCTAGCTATCATTATATTTTTAAACTCAAACAATTCTGTCTAAAATTCAAGCAGTGTCGTCTAAAACTTTCTGTTTATTCTAGTTTGAAACATTTATGCATGCATCTATTTGTTCAGTTTCATGATTTCATAACAGTTTCTTCCCCATAAAATCCTTATTCATCTTAAACATATCTGCTCTGTCCATTTCTAAGGTTTACGAATTGTTGTATGGATACATGAAGATAAGAGGATCGTTTTGCGAGAAAATATCATTATGAAATGGTTGATTGCTTCCCAATTTTGACAATGCTGTTTAAATTCTTGGCTTAAGTTTATTCGTCTTTTTTATGTGCCTTAATTTCTCACCTGCCAGGGAGTAGTGAAGTACCAAAAAGTCTACGATTTTGCCATTAATTGTAAGTAATAGAGCTGGTTGAATTTGTTTCAAGACATTCCAAGTATTTTAAACTGCTCTTTAGTCCCACTAAATGGTCTAACGATTTAATAATACTCCAAAAAAGTTGTGCATCTAATTCTAAATATAACCGGGGTGGTGGTGAAATTAACATATTTTTCTCTAAAACGCCTAACAGATGTTTCGGCCATAACGAACCCAAGCAATAAGTTACTTAAAGTACTAGTAAATAAATAAATGTGAAGGCCCATGATTTGCAATAAGTTTGGATTTGTAATTTTCCATAATCTGTGGATTGAAGGTAGTAATGATATTGTGACTATCAACCCAGAAGATCTCAGTATCGTCTCGCGTTTTATATTGCACAAAGTACTCCAGCATTCTCTTTTGAATGTGGTGGTTTAATACCTGATCAATACTGGTGTCCTCTTTTTGGAAGAAGTGTTTTCTTTGCACTTGCTCTTTAATTTACTTGGAGTTTTCTTTCTCAATAAATCACTTCACTAACGATATAGGTAGGATGAAGTTGTTTGAACTCTTTCGGTGACTCCAGTTCAAAGGTTCTGGACGTTGCAAACACTTTCTTGAATGAATAAGTTCCTAAGAACATGGGAGAAAGCACTTTGACTTTACTTGACTTTAAGTTTAAATTTTGCGTTCCACAGAGCACTAACCCTAGGCAGGAGATTTTCCCAAGCCGTTCGTAGCCTTCCTCTCTTGCGAGGTATACACAGCGACAGGGCCTTCCAAACCGCACGTTCGGGTGTAAACCCAAGGTGGGTTCAGGCTATACCAACGGGGTTGTTACCGAGAATCGGGTTACAAGCTGTTCAACGTAGTGCACAGGTCCATGTAAGCTGTGTTCTGCTCCACAGAGAATCCAAAGCAAAGTAAGGCGGAGGGGGGAAGATACGAAAGAAAAGAGTAAAACCCGGCGGGTCGTGGGGAAAGCCGAGAGAAACCCGGCGGTTGGGGTGTGGCTTATTCATCCAGCATTGCAAAACGCAATATTGAGTCAAACGGCTATTTTTGGCCACATTAAAAAGTAACTTAAACCGTTAACACAGTGAACACTGGGAAAAGTAGCGGGTGAGACAGATCAATGGTCCTACATGATACTGTGCAGGTGAATGTAACCAGGCCGAACGCGGTGAGACTCCAAGAGAAAGTTACTCACTTCGCGCGGGCGAAAACTCAGAGCCGGGTCACAGCTTGACTTTTCTTCAGGGTGAAATGGCAGGGCCGTCCTCCATTAAGTAGTATAGGGTCAGGATAAAATTAATAATGAAACTACTGTAGTGTGCCACAGGTGTGTTCCACACATTTCTTTCAATGAGACGCATGGCCGGGCATGGCCGGGCAGGCGCACCACAACACGTGTGAATCATGCCAGTCATAAATAATGTCCATACGCTTACTATGCCTCCACTTATATCAGATATTATAGAAATCACCCATGAAGGTTCCAAAAGCACCAAATAGAATTTGTATCGAGTTTCACCCAAAATTTCCGAGGGTCCATTCACACCTGAGTTGAACCGATGCCACGTCGGCACTGAATCATTCATGATCGAACTCGCCTAGAGGGCATACGCATACGCGTTCCTCTACACACTTTATGTTCTTCTTTGAAGATTTATTTTTTTTGTTTCTTGTCTGTGTTCTCTATCATTCTTAGATTACTTGCTCTTTCAGCTGACTTTGCAATATTGGTGACGTACTTGATTCGTTCCAAGAAATTGTCCGTGGCTTTGACTGTTGTTGGAGTTTCCTCATGATGTAAGATGTCTGTGATATGGACGGGATGTTGCCGAGTTTCCTGGAAGAATGAGTCATCTTTTTTGCTTCACTTTTCTGCTTGTTGTATTCAAATACCAGTCCAAGAAGATAGGTGTCCTAATCTCTTGAGAGTTTCTAATGAACCATCGAAACATTTCTCCTAAAGTTCTGAAACATCGTTCTGCTCGAACATCGGTTTGCGGAGGAAATGCCGTAGATGAGTTAAGATTATCTTTCAGGGTTCACATTAACTGGTTCCAGGAACTTCCCATAAATCTTGAATCTCGGTCTGATTGTACTTTTCGTGGTATTTCATGCTGTGTATAAACTTCTGTACATAATACCTTTGCTCTATCTTTTGCATTTACGTCGGATTTCATTGGTATGAAATGTGTTCTCTGTGGAGCAATATCCCTAGGCTGGAACTCCTCCCAAAGTGTTCGCAGCCTTGCTCTCTTGTGAGGTAGGCGCAACGAAATGGACATCCATACCACACGGTGTTCGGGTGTAAAAACCAAGGTGGCTTCTGGCTATACAGACAGAGGTGATACCGAGAATCGGATTACCGGCTTGTCAACGTAGTGCACAAGTCTGTGTGAACGGTGTTCTGGTCCGCAGAGAATCCAGACAGGGAAGGAGAATAACGGTAGAAACCAAGAAGAAAGGTACAACCCGACAGGGCATGCAGAAAGCAAACAGAGACTCGGGGGTGGGGGGTGTTGCTTGTTTAGCCAGCACGGCAAAACTCAATACTGAGTCGAACGGCTATATGTTCTGACAATAGAAAGTAACCAAAACGGGAAAAACAGTGAACACTGGGCAGACCCACGTGGTAAGACAGATCAGCGGTCTTCGATGATACTGTGCCGGTGAGTATAACGAGACCAAACGTGGTGAAACCCCAGCAGGAGTTGGTCACTTCGTGCAGGCGATAAACTCAGAGCCGAGTCAGAGCTTGTCTTTACTTAAGTGTGAAACGGCAAGGCCGTCCTCCTTTAAGTACTATTGGGTCACCATAAACTAAGAATACTACTACTGTAGTGTGCCACACTTGTGGTCCACACTCTTCTGTCACTTGGCGGCACTACCAGCCACGGAGCAACACGACACGTGTGAATCATGCCAATCGTGAATAATATCCGCATGTTCGCCACTCGTCCATCTGTTCCAGATACCACAGAAACCACGAAGGTTCCAAAAATACCAATTAAAATTCATATCGAATTTCACCCAGTATTTCCAAGGGTCCAGCCATACCTGAGTTGAACCGATGCCACGTCGGTATTGAATCATTTATGATACACCTCGCCTAGAGGGTATGCTTGCACGCATAGCTCGACATTCTCTTTGATAGTTTGCCTACAACTGCCAATATTGAACACATTTTGTTTTTAATTTTATTGGGAAATCGAATATAAAATTTATTGAAAGAACGTGACACTTTTTGCTGGAAGGAGAAATGGTCCTAGCAGTTCTCGAGATCGATGATTACTACGTTAAGAAGTTTGACATCCATACCACATTTTAATGTATTCCTAACTCTCCATATTTATCTTTGGCAAGAAATAGGATCTTCTAATCGAGACAATATTTTTTTGTGATCTTCTATCGGCGCCGAGTCTAGACGTGTGACAATCATATAGAATTGGGTCTCATAATTTCCTTTTTGGAATACATAGACGATTTTCAAGGTATTGTCTATGATTTCTTTTGCTACATGGTTCTTTGGGATTATCCATTACATTTTTATAGAAATCTTCTTGCGTATAATCTGTAATTAGTCTTGTTGATACGTTTTCTTGTACTTGAGTTGTTGTTATATTCATCAGTTTCTTTATAAAAGCATCTGATAATCGCGGTATTTCTTTTTATTTTCCTGATAATGCATCGGCAACTTTATTTGAACTGCATTTAACGTATTTGATCTCACAATCAAATTCATGCATAAACGCAACCCATCTTGCTTGTTTTCTGGATAAAATCTTTTTGTTTTCTAAGTATTTAAAAGAATGGTGACCAATATATAATATGAATTTGGCTCCATGCAAATATGATGGCCATGTTTCTAATGCATAGACAATACCCAGTAGTTCTCTCTTATGTGCACAGTATCCTTGCTCAGTTGCGGATGTTTTCTTGAAGCAAAAGCAACGGTTCTATTAATACATTTTCTGATTGTCATAGTACTGCACCAAATGCTGTCTGAAATGCGTCTGCAGCCAACTCATAGCGTAGTGATGGACATCCACATCTTTGAAGTTGATTAGTCCTTAATGCATCTTTCAGTTGTTGAAATGAACCATTTTCTTTTGAGCTCTACATAAAAGAATTCGTATTCTTAGTTGCGTTCGTGAAAGGTCAGACAATTTTTTAAAATTCCTTCAGAAACCTTCTGTAATGATTTCACGATCCTAAAAACCGTTGAAGCTCTTTTATTCTCGTAGGAATTTTCCAATTCATTATGGCTTCTGTTTTCTATACGTTGACTTTAAGTCCTTCTGTTGTTATTATATGTCCTACGTAATCGATGAAGTTCGCACCATAAACTTACATTTTGACAATATGAAATGTGGTTTATTCTTCCTTAGAATCTCAAATACTTGTTCGAGATGTCTAAGATGTTCTTCTTTGGTTTTACAATGTATTAGTATGGCATCCACCTATAACTAATACGAACTCGTCAAGATGTTTCTGTAGCGCAATGTGATGCAGTGGAGACCAGCCGCTATCAGCGCAGCTAGCAGCAGGCAGAACGTAGCAGGAGGAGCCTACCAGGCCGAGAATAGTTCGAATCCCGATATCGGTTCTATGTTTTTAACGGAAGTACGTGTAGTGGGCGATGCCCACAGCTCCCAAAGGGACAAGCGTACAATAGAAGTACAACAAACGTGTCGGATTCGACAAGAGACCTATCGGTCTACCAGGAACTTCGCGTAGCAACAGGGAACATGCGCATATCCCGGAGATTGGGCAAGCGCCCGGACGAGGACCTACGCTTGCATCGTGTACAACGCTTCAATGAACACCCAATGGGTGACAACAGGAGAGCCGAGTATCCCTGAAATTGCGCCAGAGCCCAGATGTGTATATATGCTACGCCTGCGCCGTCTGGCACTGAAAGTGGGCAATGCTCACTAACTGGGGTTTGCGTCGGCATCTAATTATTGCGTTCGATACAACAGTTCGGCTGTCTACTTAGACGGCAGGGTTGCCGGTAGCCTAACAGGCTAAGCAAGAGCGCAACGTGCACCACCAGCGGCCAAAGGTCGGTAGCAACGAGTACGAAATGGGTAATACTGGGCAAGTGATGACCACAAGGTGGACCTCGACTATAGTTGCCGAGGCTATAGCCCGTATTGTCGGCTTCAACACCGGAGTAAGTCCGGAAGGACTTGCGGTTTCCGTAACAGAACTGGATTTCGGAAGCCTCCATAAGGCCAGCGTACTTTACTTACAAGCTGGAGTGTGCTGCACACAGATATAGCCTGGCCCTACAAGAGCTTTCGTAAAGCTAGTCAACTCTAATAAGTGAAATAAATAATTGTACAATTGTACGCTTGTCAGGGCACCGCCCTGTAAATTAACAGTGCGGCTGCACTGTAAAAGCAAGGCCTCTGGTCTCTATAGAATGGCAAACCCCAGTACGCTACAGTTTCCTGAGAAGAATAGTCATGTATGCTTGAAAGTATTCGGGGCTCCAGTAACACCAAACTGTGTAATTGGATATTCAAACCAACCATCTCTAGTTCGGAAGGCTGGTTTCTCTCTATTACTTTCTCTTATTCTCATTTGATTATATTCTGTTCTGAGATCAACGGTAGAGAATACTTTTGCCCCTCCCATTTGGCTCCAAATTTCATCAACTCTTAGTAATGGTATTTGATATTTTATCGTATGCTTGTTAAGCACACGATAATCAATGGACACTCTTAGCCCTCTATCTTTCTTTTTAATAAAACGAGCGGTGCTTCCCCAAGAACTAACACTTGGTATTATGAAACCACAACCAGTAGCACTGCAAGGTGCTTTCTCATTTCTTGTACCTCCACCTCTGACACCTTATAAATTGTTTCCAGATAGGGCTTGCTCTTTCCTCGAGATCTATCCCCACTTCCAGTTCTTTATGAGGAGGTAATTCTCTTGGTAGCTTCTCCAGGAAGATATCTTCATAATTGTTTAACAGCTGTTTTACCTCAATGATACTTGTACTCTTAAGCAAATTTTATCCACTCTTTGACTTTAACGTAAAGCTTTGTCTAAACCTTAATTTTATTTTAGTCTCAGACTTAGACTTGTCTCGACTGGCCTTCTCAACAACATGATATATCATAGATTTATATTTCCTTACATGCTTAACGAATTCACTACTGGTAACTACGAATGTCGGTAGGGACATAGCGTCATATCTCCCAGAGTCTACGTCCAGAATAATTTTCTTACCTTCCAAAATAATGAGCACATGGTTTAACTTCAAATATATAAGAGTATTTATTTCTCATAACCATGACTTGCCTAAGATTAAGTCAAATAGTATCAAGTCTATCACATATGTTTTAGTGTCAAAGCAAGCTTCATTAATCTTTAGAGTTAGCAAAAGGAGAAGTGGCCTACGGCCACATGCAGCGCTTTGCGATGCGGCCGAGAGTTTCCATAATATATCCCCAAAAATTTTGGGTTACGCAGAATGGAAACTAAGTCGAATTAAAGAACCCCCTTTACAAAGTCTACAGCTTCTTGTGAGACAGGTTTTTTTGATGCTTACCGGCATTGGATGGAAATTGTGCGCATTTGGAGGCGTGTCTTTTCATTATGAAGCTGTAACACATCATCAGATGTTCTCACTCGCGAAAGTTCAGCATAGATCTGAGCTGGCGAGTGAAAGGTTGATCGAAAGTCCATTATCAATTTTTTCAGCGTTTGTCTTTGCGTGTTATGCAAAGTTGGTGCAAATGCCGATCTGATGGGAAACTGTCAAAGTTTGACTTTTACATCTGCAAACGCAAAGATGAATTCAATGCAGTGCAGGAAAAAGCTTTCCTGAACTTCTCCATGTTCGGTAATGGCCGAGCGCCGAATCTCTATGCGAGGAATGTTGGTAACAATGAACATCTTTCCATTCAGGAAGTGAGGATGAAGTACATTTCGAATCACCATAACAGGAGTACCCAATATCAGTTTCAAATGATGGTCCAGGATTCCAGTTGAAACGTAAATATGCGTCAGTTCAGGTCCAATAATACTATTTGTGTGAAATTTTTCACGGTTTGGACCTTGATTGGGATCGATTGTCAGTGCAGACTTCAAGTCAAACATCCTTCACGGGAAGTACTCCAATGCATTCTAGTTATGGCCCTCCGCTCATTGATTTGTTGGTGCAGCAATCAATCGGTTGAGCTTGACATATTCCTTCTTCCGTCTTGAAAACCATTTCCAGAGCAAGCTGTATGCTTAGTATATATCTGATGTAAGCAGGACTGGGATCCTTAGAGATGCCGCAAAAGCCACACGACCAAGACTGAGCACTCCTTTGTCAAAAACGGGATCATCTTATTGACGAACCTGCTCTGTAATGCTAAGAACCTTGAATCCTGTGTCCGAAAGCTCGCCAAAGTACCATAGAAGCTCACGTTGGATACTCACTGAAATAAAAAGAACTGGTTCATCTCTTTCGGACACTGTTCCGGTTCTTGGTACCACTGGAAGCAGTGGCATATCGTCGCTGGCCATAACTACGATCATGTCACAAAAGTCTTTCATTCAGTTCCTTAGGTCCCTCATTACGGTATTCACAATCTCAAAGAGCATTTTCGGGCATATAAATGGTTTATCAAGTACCAGCAAAACCGTCTCCCGGATTCGTTCTGCTCTCTGCCATCGTTATCCGTACTTGGAAAGTGTCCGACGCTCTCTACCTTGCGAATCTTTGTTCTCATCGACTCTCAATCCAACCAAACTATGCAAAGTTCTTCCATCTTCATCTAGATGAGCAGCAGTACCTGTCGTGGCTGTCATCTGCATTTGTAGCACTTTGTGCTCAGCAATATCTCTCTGCAAAGAGAGGAGATAGGTCTTCCCCGTTCCCGCTCGTCTTTTTAAGAAAAAAACGCTTCCGTAGGTGTTGATTCTTCCGGACTCTCTCATTATTTTGTCATAAACTTGCTTCTGGCATTCTTCTAAATCATCATATCGCTCTTTCAACCTTCGCCTGGACCTTGAAGAAAAGCTGCGACGAATTTCGTCTCCTTCCTCTGCTAATTGTAGTTCGCTCTCTCTGAGATGAACTTGTGATAAATTATAATAAAAGAAGGGACTACTTCTGATATGCTAGCCACCATTTTTGCCTAAACTTTCAATGATTCTTCGACGTAGTTCTTATTTTCTTCGCTCTGCTTCCTTGGGTTTTCTCTGCAGTTAGAGCTCGTTCGTGCACTTGAATCACGGTTTTAGGATTCACCCCTCGTTGACAGGATTTGACGACCGATAAAACCATCTCAGCAGCAGTAGAATGGTAACCTACTGCCTTATCAAAAGCTGTTTCGTACTCTTCACCATGGATATGTATTCCACAGGCTACTGCGGCTTCTCTATAAGTTGAGTACGATTGGCTCCCAACACGTTTCTGATCATCGAAGAGCTGAATGCAGAGTTCATGAACAATAATCAAATAGCGAAAAGTAACGGACTTGCGGGAGAGGCAAATCAAATTCGAGTCACAACTCGATCATTTTCGGATCGTTGAACGAAGTACATTCGTTGTCTTGATCACACCCTAGTAGATTGAGAGTCTGCTACAGACCGGGGTAGCTTATCGTATACAAGCACAGTCTCGTACTATGCCATTTAGTCCAAATCCATGTAGCGGGAGGGACGTTTGAAACATCTTTCCAGTAGGGATGAATTCAGATGTCTGGGCAGAGTTATGTTTCGACTCAAAACCTGTCAATCTCCATTGACGTGTATGTCAAGTGCCTGTACCTTTGGGCTTTGTGGACATCCCTGACATCAAAGAGGGTCCATGCAGCTTCAACTGCGCTCACCATTCTCGCTTTCATGTAAGGCCTGATCTTATTCTGAGTTATGTGGCTCTGTTCACCTGATTGGCTTTCCATTCGATTAAATACAACCGAATCGTCTTCTTTGGCACTCTTCACAGAATAATTCATCAGGTATGCTACAGCACTGCCACTTTGGGTTCTTCGAACATTGATGTGACCCTTGTACTTTATTCTGAGATCCAGATTGCACGGAACCCCTTCCATTCTTCTGTCATTCTTTCCCGATAGGTCCCTCGGTTTTTATACTCATTTATCGCTGTTTAAGCAACAATTCTTTGTCCATCATACCCTAATAGGCACCTCAAGTCAAAGGTACGACCACGGAAATATGGAGCACGTCTCTGCATGTTGATTTTCTGCAAAAGTTTTCGGAGTTTCTGATCTCCAGGCGAGTCACCATGAGACAGTTTGGCTTTGATCAAAGTGTCTATGATCTCTGGATCTTCAATTAAGCCCCCTCCAAACAAAGAAGAAAATGATGATATGGAGCGTTTCTGTCCTAGATCACAAGTTTGGTGGCAACCCCAATGCATTTCAAGCCAAAGAGCTGTTCTGAATTATTCTGTTCATGCTTCATGATTTACGTTGCATACTGGCTGTACAACTCTTGCAATAAGATCCAGCCTATCAAACGTAATGCTTCTTTCTCTCTGTGGAGAAAATCCTCCGGTGTTGTTGTTGTCCATACTAAGCCTTTTCATCTCTTCTAGCTTTATGTTCATTTCGACTCTGACGAGAAGCTTTGAGGAGTCCAGTGGAGTGACCATTGCATTCACATCCAGTGGTTTTTGTTTTCAGTACGCAAGAGAGTTTTTGTGATTATCTGTGAAGAAGAGTGTACCGGGAGGGCCACGTTCATCTGTTCCGGTATGGGTTCCACCCCGCAGCTCACATTTTTCAACGATTCTCATTTGTTTTGTTCCCAAGCAACGCAGTTTCAAGTCTCAAATGTTTGCGCTAGTACAAAGTAACCATTGCTGAAAAAGAATGCCATATTTCGGCAGAACACTACGGGTATACAGTCTTCGCTTAGAGTGGTGTGCCCATGTTAGGCTTCTTTCGTCTCGTTTGTTCGCATCTCTGGATGAAATATATGTTGCTGTATCGTACGGGTCATTAGTCTCACCGTAAGGGTAGAGCAGTAGAAAAGCCCCTTTCTCAGCATCCATTCAATCAGGCTTCAAACGCTTGTATTTGATAACTCGATGTCGAAGGTTTCAGGATAATATCTGATGTGATTCTCTTCCTCCCACCAGCAGGGCAACTGGGGCTTCAGACCTGGACAGTCTACTTGTCTCTGCGACAGGATCTCTCATTGCGAGAGGTCTGCCTCGGCTGTCTTTTGGTAAAGATCCAGCACCGGAGTTCACATCGATTAGAGCTTCATGAGAACCTTGATAGTTCTGACAACTATTAGTTCCTGAATAGCGTCTGCAGAGATGTCCAGAGTAGAATCGTCTGCGTTTGATCTCCTCCGAACTCTTTCATCTGGTCTGAAAAAATTTCTATACCTCTGTCGTACTATGTGTGGTCTTGGTTGCAAGACGTCGTACAACTTCAGAACCACGTATCGAATATTCTGGTTAGACACCATCCTTTTCGTGTAAGAAGAAGAATAATCCATTTAATTGGGAGTGGGAGGACCTTCTGACCAAACACAAATGTAACGCGTGTCCTACCATGAAACAAGAAGAGACAAATTGTCTTGAATTCGAAGAAAGGATGGACCTCCACTATGAACGTACTTCATATCCATAAATGTTACAACTGTTGCAGATAACACATTTAAGTATGTTGACAGCGCTTGAAATGAACTTAAGCGATATAGGTCCTCAAGTTGCGAATTGATATGCAATTTTATAGATGAAAAGCCAATCCATCTGGTGCTTTTACATCCACAGCATGTTCCCACCGTCTCCAAACCAAGCCGAACTGCGCCACAATACTTGCACATACGAATATGGAGCACAGACCACGAGTCTTCGAGAACAAATCGAGTTCCTCGATGACGGTTCGCACTGTACGTCCTGCAACACGCTGGACGTGTGCCAGTGACTGCTCGGTAATCCGTACGTGAAGAACTTGGACGTGCAAGCCCTTGACGGATACTTTCTGCTCTTGCATCCCCGACATATTTCGCTTCATAGTGAATGCCTTGACAAGGTCTGCCAAGGAACGGCATAACAGTCCTATCTCGTTCCTATTGAAAGCCAGAAGAATGGTAGTACTTCAAGTACATCTCTTCGGAGTTATGGTTTCCATAACATTTTGGAGATGCTCTGTTCTCGTTTCTTAGTCCGTCTGCACAAGCTCATTCGTTATATCTCAATCATCCACGGTCTGTATATTCTCTCTTTAATGGAAGCCCCTGCTCCCAAGCGGGGTCCACCATGTCATGATATCGATCGATGCGAAGAAAAACTCATGTCGGGTTAAAGAAACGGGTGACAGATTGAGAGATTGGGTGATGACCTTTTGATGGAATCTATACCATTACTGCTGCTTAAGTAGAGAATTGGTGTCGCACAATAGTTTCCTGTATCACATATACGTATACATATTGTCTTCATTGTCTCAAAATGTTCCTGACACCAGCATTACATTGATAGTTCATATACGTAGTACTTTACTAAGTGCATATTCATTGCATTATTGTTTAGTATTGGTTTCAGACGTCACTACATATCGAGTACGGTTTGCCCACGTATGCAGCGTATTGTTAATTCTTAGTCTTGTTAGATTGTTCTACGTTTGTAGTACTGTGTGGCGTACGTATACACTACATATATTTAAACTATTTTGTTAGAAGGGTATACGTTTGCAGTAATGCACAGCCTACGTAGGCACTACATAGATTAAAACTATTTTTGTTTGAAAGGTATACGTATGCAGTACTGCACAGCCTATCCATGCACTACGTAAAATATAACTATTTCTGATAGAACGGTTTACTTTTGCAGGACTGTGCAGCCTACATATGCACTACGTAAATTATAACTATTTTTGTTAGAAGGGTAAGCGTATGTGGTACTGTACATAATTTATTTTGTTGTTTGAATAGGATACCTTTCTATTTTACCTATTGTGTAATGTTCTGACGATTCTCTAATTAAGCTATAATGTACTCTTAAGTTGCAGAAAACGTTTATCCAAGCAGCCACCTGCAAACTTTATCACTCTACTTGCTTCTTGGTTCCAACTATCATCTAAAGCCATGGTCGATATGTCCCAAACAGAGGTTCTCTACATACGACTATGCCGTGCGTGCGACCCTATGGATTCTATTCCACCGCGCTTGTGCAGAGTATTGGAAAAGTTGTGCATAAGACAGGCTGCATTGAAGCATATTGATGTGCACCGTGCAATTTCAAACTGGGTTTTTTTTGGAAGGGATTTCGTGCTCCGTTGGCCCGAAGGTAGACACCGTGTACACGGAATTGGAGGACTACCGCCTGATTGGGTGCAGCAAAGATTTGCTTGTACGCTGGTCCTCAGTAATATCCACGTGTGAGAAGGGTTGGACGGAGGTTATAGACGTCGAGGCTGTGACAGATCTTGGACGTCCTCGAACGAGTCACACCAGTATGGCACATCGTTTTACTACCATTGGCTAGTCCTTTGGAGGGAAATAAATGTGTGTTTATTCCTTTATTCTAAGGGGTCACTGAGCTCATTCCCAGAGAAATCCTTAGGTAGGCTGGACACTTGAAGTCATGTTCATAGAAACGAGAGTTTTATGCCACAGTTCTCCTTGTAAGTCTGACTTATTAACTTCCATATTCAACTTTTCTGAAACGCTTTTGAAAGTACAATCTTTTCACAACCAATGTCTACTAAGACATTTCATTTATATGCCTCTACACTTCTTACTTCTCCATTGAAGATTAATAACTTATTTCTTGTAGAGACTTTCCTTTCTCTAACCGGAAAAATGCCAATATATTTATATATGTTTTGCTTTATGGTGTATTGAAATCCTCTTTTGACTTCTATTTCTGTGCTTTAAACAATTAAGGTAATCATAATGGGTTACATCATCAGGCTGTGCTGATTTACGAGGCATTAACGCTTTGATTAGCTTTTTAGATTATTTCCCCCGTTATTTCTCTTATAATGATTCCTTGCCATGCAATCTTTTCTATTAAAAACAAGAAAAAGTTGAACTTCGAAAAATCGTTTCTTTTCTCCCTTTGACATGCGGGGTATTCTTCTCATATTGAGATTTTGCATTGGCGTTGGCTCACTACACACACAGCCGCTACCTTCCAAGCGATTTACTGCTCAGGTATCGTTACAGAATATGTGGTCTATCTATCAACAATCGTCATTGCTTCTTGAATATCATTGGGCTCAGACCTTGTTACTACAGTTTTGTTTTTGGTTCTAGTCCTTGACTATAATGAAATAATTGTTCTTCTATACTAGTGCTTAGTATCTGTAATAACCACTTTGTAAAATAATGGTTATAGGATCGTACAGTACTAAACTTAGCACTCTTTTTCAACTCACTTAGTATTTTGCTACAGGTTAATTCTTTATTAATATGCTCAAAATATTCTATGACTTTCGATTTTTCTATACGTATGACATTAGTTCACCACCATCAATGGTGGTAGCTTCCCACCATTTTAGTTCATCACCGCTCATATCACTAACGGTGTACTTAATTTTATTTTCATCACTTGGTGCTTGAGGCTTACTATAAAAAATATTTTATAGGCCCTTTACTAAACTACCCATATCTTTACAGGTAACGTTTTCAGTTTTACCTACTTTTTAGTGTAAAACTAGATTGGTTAGTATTAAATAAGGAAATAAAGCCTTGGTTAGCATTATGCAGTTGTTTTTGTAGATTATTAACGTGTTCTTCAAGTTGTTCTATACGTTGTACACTTTGATTATATGATGAATTATGCGGTTTGGTCATTATAGTTCACAGATATTGTACGCAGAGTAATGCAGATATTTAATCAAATCTCGAGATCCTTAAACTTAGAATGCTTATTGACTTGGTCTATATTATCAGCAGTTGTCTTGGGCGTTTTGGAACATTTGTATTATAAGAACTGTCTGGAAACGTAGCTTTATTTTCATGTATGTCAGGAAGACTGACACCCTTTTCTGATGAACTTCTGTAACGTAGTAATGACTGTACGACAGAACGCTGTTACACCACAAGTTACAGACGGAGCAATGCACCTTCATTTTGTCCACAAATTGCAGATGTACGCGACAACATGCGACCCTGAATCCTGATGGGCTGGTCCCTGAACGAATATCTTGTATAGAGCGTGTTACAAACTATACCGATGTCACCATTGCTGACGGTCAGGTTGTCACGTGTTAGCTGACGTCTGTCAATTGGATTACCTTCAGATATGGCTCTGGTTACTGGTGTTAAAATTTTGTCAAGACAGTTACTGGGTCAATTACCAACGTTGAAGTGGTACGTAGTCACTGAAGTCAACGTATTGTTGACCGTCGGTAACATCACGGATACTTGATTAAGTAGCCGTTGATGAAGAATGGGCCCTGGTTTCCTTATTTTCCGAAAGCTGGACATTTTGCCCTTTTTATAACTTAGAGTGTGGCTGAGGCTTGGAAAACGTGTAACAGCTGGTGGTTTGTTACATGAAAAAGATTTGTCAACAGAGTGACTTAAAATCGCTTCGACTGATGACTGCTGGTTGGCACTTCCCTGGGTCTGATTACCAAAACTTGCCGTTTTAGATTGATTGTTGGCTGTATGGTCCTATCAGTACCGTCACGTTTGTCGCTCTGACTGCCGGGAGTGTGAGACACTGTTAATTGGTTAGTAGTAGCAAAAGGCAATGTTACCAGATGTAGGAATCATCGACTGTAAGCACCTCCGGTTGTAGCAAACACACAGAAAACCAAAATAAAAGTGCTCTTTACCTGAATGTTCGTGGCGATGTACTTCTAGACTTTTTGCCCCATTCCAAGTTGGGTGGGGAAGAAAGAGAAAGAGGCGCTGTGGGCCGCAGCAACTCCCTTTCCCTTATATAGAACTAAGACTAGTGCATAGACCTCAATAAACTAATACTTTTGCTTTTCAGTATGCCTAGCCATGAATATCTTTGAATGAAAGCAATGCTCTCCAGAAATTTTAGGAATTAATTTGGAGTTTGTTCTAAATTCGTACAAGTTGGCATACTTTCTTTGCTTTGACAGTAGGGCTACAAAACGCCATGAACGGGACACACGTCTCATCTGCGGCTACGAAACGTACAAAACGTTTATACGACTTAACGTCGAAACCAAAATCCATATGAGTAGCTAGTGGTATACCTCTTCCAAAAGCTACGACTAAAGTTCAAACAGGTCTGTGATCATGAGCATGGCAGGTCATTCTAAGAACTCGTGGAATATGGGTAAGGCTGTGCAGAGAACACCATGTTTGTCCGCTATAATACAAATGAATTTTGTGGAACTACTAAAGCCGTCCAACACATCATCCACCACACACGAACTCAGGCGCTTTCGGTGTTCCGAAACATAAGATATCTTCCTTCGTCTAGCTATGCGAGAAGCAGACGAACAAGTTCCCGACTGGTGGAACACTGACGTGAAATTCGACAAAGTTCTCAGCACTTTTCTTACAGTTGTCCCTAGCGCAGTGTTTTCGTATATGAATCAACCATCACGAAACACCATCATCCATCGTTGTGAGAGACTCGTAGGTATATGCCGAGCGGAGAGTAAGCACAATGTTCCGCCAACCAGTATTGTTGAGAAGTCTGATGAAAAACAAGGCCTCTTAGATGATGTTATCTATGAAATTGAGGAGAAAGGAGAAGCAGTGAAAGTTGAAAAGGAAGAGGTTAGGGGCAATGAGAAAACCCTAATTGAAGTCACGGAGGAAATACGCAAGAAAGCAATGAAGAGCAATATCAGCGCAGTCAAAAGTGATGGAGAAAGCAATATTTTGACATTGTCGGGCAGGAAACGTGCTCGACGCTAGGAGGCTTCAAAGTCCGTTGAAAACATGACAGTTCTTCTTCCGGTTGTATCAAAAGACCTCTAAGTACTACAGCAAAAGCGGTTCGAGTTTGAATAGGAAAGCTGGAATATGGAAAGGGATAGAACCGAGAAAGCTTGCCAACATTTTCAAGCTTCAAGAAAACAAGCTGACAATACGTTGGAGGATGAAAAGAAATTTTTCGAAACGGAAAGAGAAGAGCGTGCTCGAGCACTTGCAGAAATGAAACAGACGATTGGTTGAATTGAAGCTTCAAAAAAGAAGCTTTAGTGATTTAAAGTGCTTATGACATTACATAATTAGATTTGTCTACTTGGGACGGTATTTGAGGGGTCGCTTTCATTTCTCCATGTTGTTTTGCAATTCGGATAGCTCTTTTGTGTGCTCGCTATATATGCACATGTGTACATGTTCTCAAGACGACTGCTAGACTGAGTGTTTTCTCTCTTCGAAATTCGTGGATCTCGTTGGCTATTACTACGCAGCAGCTTTGAGGTGGCACCAACAGCAGAGGTTTAGAACACCAAATCAATATCATTGAAAACCACACGCGCGGGTTGTCAAGAAGGATTGAAGAGTACTTGTACCCATTAATTTACTGTCATCTGCCAACCGTATCTCCAGGGTTTTAGTACCTCTATCGGGCATCCCATACGTCATTTAAAGGCCATGGCGGGTTGTTCGACGTAACTCAAGTTGATGACAGAGTGGCTCCGGTGGGTAGCCGTCTTCACTGTACGAAAGATTCCAATCAGCAAACTAAGTACAATCTTGGACTTGTGAGCATATCTTAACCTTCTCTTGGCCAGGATACACTGCGTTCCAAGCTTGTAGCAAGCGTGGCAGTGTACCATGCCATTTTCTCTTCCAAAGAATGCCGTTTGGTGGCTTTCCAGTGCATGTGTACCCACATTCTCCCCTTTTTGGACTCGACTTTGTCCTAAAGGGACGAAATGCTTCAATCACGTTCAGGGCGAGTATTGTTCTCTATGTGTGCACTACGCCAACTGCGCGTGTTTATCTGCAAGGTAAATCGAATAAAGACCTCGAGAAAGTACCGTCTAGTACCGTCCAAAAAGGGCGATAACTTGTTTCGTCTACAACATGGAAACTCAGGTACTTCAGCGCTTTTCATACCGCGAGTGGAGCTCCCTGCACTCAAAACATTCTTACGATTTCTCAGCATGCGCATGAAGCATCAGTATGTGCAATACTACGGGCCAAATCGGCTATCCGAAGGAGTTGATCCAAGTGTAGTCTGTTTGAAATTGCATAGGGCATGCACGCATGTTTCAGAGTTCGACATATGTGGTGTGTAGTGTGGGCGTACCATGGAACATGCACCCCAGTAGCCACCATTCCTATCGTCCCACGGGACTATCAAGGTTCCCTCCAGTCATTCTTGGGCCTCTCTGCCTTGCTGCGCGACTGGGAAAACCGCCAATTGTACTTGTTTGAGCTTTCTTACCGTTACTTGGTGGCCAAGCGCAACGGGGAATTTGTGTTGCCCTTTAAGGCGGAGGGAGATTACGCCGAAAATTTCCGGAGTAACGAGGCAAGTAAAGAGCTAGGCACTACGTCGCTAAGTCCAGCCTTTGAGGGTGTTGGGCTACAGACTTGATATGTTACTTGGCTACAAATATAATGAAACCAAAATGCGCACCGAAGTGAAAAGAAGCCAAGCAGTACACGTCCTGCCCTTCTTAGCGTGGACGTTTTTCGGCTGGTGAAATGCCCGTGAGCGTGATAAAACCGAAAGACGTTCGGGATCTTTTCTCACTTGAGAGGAATACAGTTGCGTAGAGCTTTTCTGGATGTTGCACGGTCAAGTTGGGTTGTACGGCAGAGACCACCTGTCGTGACTTGCGCAGAGATTTTGACACATGAATTGGGTATCCATAGAGGGCGTTTTGTGTGGGTGAGTGTCCTCGGAAGAATTATTTTTCCATGTGAGTGGCTCGTGCGGACACGGGCCACGGATCGCGGAAAAGCCACTTTGAGAAGGGAAAAGAAAGAATGGAGAAGTACGAAATGAGTGAGAAAATGCTGAACGACGAGAGTGACTACAAAAAACGGGAGCGCCGGCAAATAAACCTTATACGAAGACGAACGACAAGGTAGTTGGAGTAACCATCTGGATATTGTGATCCTTCAAGCGGCCGAGTGGGATGTGGAGCAATATACCTACATGGGAAGTCCTCTCAAAAATTTTGCGCCCCCGCTGTATTATGAGGTAGGCTCGGTGACATGGTACTCCGATCAGGGCGGTGTTTGGGCGTAAAACGAACGTGATTTCATGCTATACCGACGGAGTTGTTACCAGGAATCGGGTTACAAGCCGGTCGAACTAGTGCAAAGATCCGTGTATGCAGTGTGTCCCGCTGACGTAGTACTTAAACGAAAATTGTGCGAGAGAGATAGGAGGAATGGAAGAAAGGTACAACCCGGCACTTCACGCAGAAAGCCGAGAGAAATCCTACGGTCTGGGTGTCCTTATCCATCTAACAACGCAAAAAATCAATATTGAGTTGAAAGATTATCGTTTCCTAGACTAAAAAATTTACCAAAATGGTAGTGACAGTTGACCCTGAGCAACAGCACGGGGTACGACAGATCAGAAGTTCTGGTTGAAACTGTGCAGATGAGTATTACGAAACTGGACGCGGTGAAATTCCAGGAGAGAGTTATTGATTCGCGCAGGCGATAGACTAAGATCTGAGTTACAGCTGAACTTTACTCTAGGGCGAAACTTCAGGTCCATCCTCTTTTTACTAGTATTTGGTCATATTAGAACAAAAATACTACTACTGTGCCACACGTGTGGTCCACCCGTTTGTGTCAATGAGTGGCATGGCCGGCCAAGGCAAAATACGAAACGTGTGAGTCATGCCGCCCATGAGTAGTTTCCGTACTCTTACCACAAGTTACTTGCTTCGATATATCATATACAACCCATGAAGGTTCCAAAAATACCAAATAAAGTTCATATCGAATTTCACATAATAGTTTGAAGGGTCCACTTTTACCTCATTTGAACCGATGCCACGTCTGCATTCAATCATTCATGATCCACCCCGCCTACAGGGTATGTGCATACGAATTGCTCTACAGGATCCCCTCCTTAGACCAGGAATCATCGCAACGAAAGCCAATAACCAGCAGGCGAAAAAGGGTATGAAGAATCCAACTCCTCAAAGCTAACGCCAACCTTGCTTTGGTTCTAGGCATAACGCGACGAGCTAGTACCAAAACAATCGAATCTCATACTTCATGTTCACCAATGATCTCCGAAAATTGCATCCAACACAACCCTGGAGTGGGTGTTTCTTAGTCTGGGAATATTGCTCCTTCATCTTCTGGACTGAGTCCGTTTCCTTACGATTTATTGCATCATGGTAACCGTCCGATAACCGTTCCAGTACTCGTCCGTGGGTGGCACTTCTCTCAGGTTATTCTGGGTGTCATCATCCAACTCGGCTTTGTCCACAGTGTAACTCTGGAAGCACGTGATCTGTTCCAAATTCCTTTGGTTTATCCCAGGGCTCCTTGGTTTCACCCTTCTGATGTTTTTAAACTGCCGTTGATCCATTCCTGCACACACCACGGCGCTCTCTCTGGTCAGCTTCTACTTGACGTGCTCACTTCACGAGATTTGTGAGAACGCACTGCGTTAGATCCTAACCTTTTTAAGGATATACCTCTGTCGTAGATAGAACATGGACACGTCCCGAGTAGAAATGACGCGCCTTGCGTATAACCGGCTAATGCATACTTCTATTCGACACCTGACTCCCAGCGAATACCACTTCGATGCATTGAAGTATCGCACCGATGGCAAATTATCCTATGGAGATAACCCTGTCGAGCACGACACGGTTCACTTCAAAACCGAAACGCAGGTAACCACCTAGTCCAAAATGCATGGCTGGGCCATAACAATAATCTTTGCAGAGTTTCTGTTCATCTGGCGTTCCAAAACTCAAGCAGCGTCCTCCAAGAAGATTCGGTTTAAGCGCAAGGCACTTGTCCGAGAGAATTATCTTATGACGTAAACCCATATCGAATCCAAAACGTATCATCCACAAACTTTTCATAGTCGCTTTGCAGCATTACAGCCATGATGGTGTTAGGTTGAGGTACTCAAGTGGTGGTTCCAGGAACTGCTCCCTGGTCAACTTATATAAGTTTCAGCATCACTGATAATCCGAATTCAGGCTATCGGTCACTCATTGTCGCAGAGTGGGCTGCCCATATAGTGTTTTTCCTCCTCTGGAAAGCTTATGAGAACTAACGTCTATGGTTTATTTCGCTGATGGTTAAAATCATCATCTAACAGCTCGACCTATTAGTCTCCTTGGGATTCCACGACAATGTGGTTGAAGTCTTAAACGTCGTGGATGTGATCGAAGCGGTCAACGGGGATACTGTTCCGTGAAATAAACTTGGTAAGGGTCCAAGGAATCTTCGTAAAAAGTCTCGGGGTGGCCGGCATTCAACTGCTAACGACTTTACTTATTACGAACCGTATGTAAATTCAATGGTTTCCCGTGCTCACGCAGTGGAGCAACGCAGGGTTCTGGAGACTACACCAGTCCGACATCCGACAATACTCATGTCTTATGACGATAACGAGCCTTTGTTAGACCCCAATGATCCGATGATGCATGAAGGGGCTAATTAGAGCGGTGGCCTTTACAATGGACCAGTAGGTGATCCGTTTGAGCCCAGCAACGCTGGGGCTTCCAACCAATCGGGTGCTTCTGAGGGGTGGGGCTTCGTAAATCAGATGATTGTGCCCCATCCCCTAGCAAAAGTACCGCCTTCGGTTCAAACAGACCCTCATTTCATGGCGTTGCGCAAGGATCTCAAAAACTCTGGAATCGCGGTACATCCGGACATAGTAGATGTTAGAGAAGACTGGGCTCTCACTGTGGCAAACTATTCTCAGTCAACCAGTCAATTTGGGGTGGGCCTTTCGTCGGGATGTATTGTACTCTTTGTTCTGACCTTTACATATCAGTTATAACTCTTTCCATAGCATTTGGGTTAAACCAAATTTGTGCTTTTTCGTACGTATTTCTTTGTCCTTTTTCTGCATTCCCCAATTCATAGTGTTCTTCATCATTATGAATTCTCTTCTTGAAACCGTTAATTCGGTCTAACCATTAACTGGGTAGCGTTCTATTTGCTACAATTCATCATCTCCTTTTTCTATTCGTGAGTATCTTCTTCCTTTTCTCCTCTTCTTCGAGGTTCTCCGCTTCGCGGTCACATAGCATGCTTCTGAGAGCGGGTACGATCATACACTACTTGTGCTTTATCCACCGTTGCTGGTATGGATGTCGAAGTCGTTCACTGATCTTGCAGGACTATAGACCTAGGCAGGTGTTTGATGGCTTCTATAGCATCCTATTCTAGAGTTTGTCCATACCAACAGAATTAACAATACACCTCTCCTTCTGGACCATACTCATGACGCACGATTCGTTCGATAACAAATTCTCGAAAATACGTGTCTGGTTTCTTGTGCCCCATGACTGAATCCCATAAAATGGAACCCCTTGTGGGGACCAGGGATTCTTTTCCAATCCAGAGGGAGAGTATTCTGGTTCTGAATCGCCATGGACTTTGAGTTTACTTTCTGTGAGTCCGTCGAGTCGGCTGAACAGTAACATCTGTTATACGCGATGTAGCGTAAAACCGAAGTTATGCACAAATAGAATAGGCATTCTTGAGTAATACTTTGTCACGTGAGCTCTCGAGAGTCAATACCCGACAAACGGTAGCTCCTGAGATTTGGTTAGCTTCTAGCAGCGTCGGGATTACCGTTTAAGAGAGATACTAGTGTGCTGCACGGCCTGTTCATCGAGGCAGAACGACCGCCTACAGTGTGTGCAAACTGTATCCTGATTGGATGATAGCCACCGCTGAATATCCACAGAGTGTCGATGGCGCTTCAGGTAAAGCCTTTTCGATGGATGCCACGGGTTGTCGTGGACACTGTTACGGTTTCTGTTACTTTTGCACCTTAGCGCCTCACGGTGCTGTAAGCGTGCTACGTCTAAATCTGCGTTTCTTCGCTCCCAAATATTGTAGGGTCGTGCAATAAATTTGAGTCTCTGCCGTGACATCGTTACATAACCGGCCGCCGTGACTCTTTTCAAAGGTTGTATTACAACCTTTGAAAATAGCCAGTCCTTTTAAAGCGTGTACCAGGTTGAGCTACTACACTGAAGAATAATCTGGAGAAATCGTCTTCACATGTTTCTGGTCAGTTAGTAGAGCAAAGTCCACTTAGCGACGTACAAACGCGAATCCATCAAGGACCTTTTTAGGTTTGAAAGCAGGCGTAGAAAAGACACTTGCTGCTGACACAACCCACAACAAAAAGGCGCGTAATATTTACCTCAATCGAATAATAAAATATTTTTGGCTCGTGCGCACCGTAGGGTAGACTATGCTGCAAGCTTTGGCTCTTCAAAGAATTGTATGCAACCCAATTCGCCGTTTCTCCCTAGAATCTCTTCTTTTCATTTAAGTTCTCTGTCAAACGCTTCTTGTTTTCCACTTCCCCTTTTGTCACCCAAACCCACACGCGACCCTTTCTCCTCTGCGCTCTATGATATGAGGCGGAGCTGTACTTCCATCAGAAATTTCTTCTCAAAGCTTCAAAAGACGTACAGGACGCAAACAAAGTTGGTGGATCACGGAATGTTTCGTGCAAGAATTCGTTTCAAACTCTTCCAGTTCCGGTGTTCGGATGCAGATATCGTGCAAAGCCTGGGGTTATGTCTCTTTGAAGTCGATATTAAATGCGAAGGAGCGAGGAAAGCATGACTCAGACTGCCATAACACACCTAAACGGATCAAAGATTGCCTTCTTTTAGAAAATGTTGATTGTGTCGATCATTATCGAAAGATGGGTAGCTCAGCGACTGTTTATGGAGTTCTGGAAACCCCAAACCAACTGTTACGAAAAAGTAGCCACAGCGCGGTCCAAACCCACCTAAGTAAGCTACTTAAATCGAAAAAGAGCGAGGTAGGTGAGCTAAGCACGAACAGTTTGGACTCGTATGAGAGGCGTTCATGAATTCTCGAGCTTTTCACCACGCTCATTGTTAACGATATGTTACCATTTTCTATGATCGGCAGGAAAGAGGGCAAGAACCAGCTTTATCTCCTTCTGAAGCTCCTAAATGTTTATGCGCATATTATTCAAAGCACTACTCTCATCGCCTCAAAAAGTTTCGCTGGATACTATCAGAGGGTTGTAACCCGTTTCAAGGGTTGAACTACCGCGGGCTTGCAACACAGCTTTGAAACATTAATTTTCGATGGGTGGAAAGATGAACAGCAAGCAGGTGTCGTCCACGTTCTGCTGCCGATCACTGGAATCAACCGTGTCTGAAAAACTTTCTCTCTGCAGTCCATATATGCGGGTTCGGAACGTTGCGACGCTTCATTTTATGTGCATATTTTGGTGAACACCATGGAGGAATTCGGGTACATGAAACATATATGCCGTTTGACGAGCAATAACACCAGCGCATGCAAAATAACAAAAAGGAAAGCTCGCAGCTCGTTTCAATTCGCTGGTTTGTTGCCATGAGCAAACCCATTTGGCAAACTTGTTAAAGCAGCATATTGGGAGTTAGGAGTAGATCAAAGAAGTTTTAGATGTGATATCAACGCTCGTAACGGATCTGAGAAACCACCCAAAGCTTTATTTTAGGTTTAGGGAACTGAGAAAAGGGTATAACGCAGCGTTGCCAAACAGTGGGTACCAGTCAAACACAAAACAATTTGATGCATATTCGCGAGTACCTCCACCACGAACTGCAATATTGCCTGCCAAGATGGCAACACCGAGGTTCACAAGCCTGGACAGTATGGTGCAATCTTTTTTCACGCCGCCATACTATCTATCGAAGACTTGTTGGTTTTCAGGACTTTGCAAAAATCTGTTTGGATGTTCCACCAATAACAGAAGAATATTTTTCGATAGTCTGGTTGGGGGTGACACGCTCTATGGGACTTGTTAAGATATATATCATGCGCTGAGACTTGTGCGGCACTGTTTTAGAGTCTTCTATAATGAAGGAAGGTTCATTTCGGAGCGGCTGCTAGTCACCCTTCAACTGCGTCGATAGCTGAATGAACTGTCTACTACTTCGTTTTTTACACCAGAGAAGATGGGAAAATTGTTGGAGATCTTTGAATACCTTTTTCTTTGCAGAAAGCGGCGAACTTCGCTGTAAACCCCACTGCATTATGTTGCATACGGTATGGAAATTCGTAGCGCTCGCGAAGACATACCGGAGTATAATGTGCATATCCGAAACCATATGCGCATGTTTGTACTGTCAGTTGCTTTTCCTCCAACTTCGAAGCTGTCCAGCGCTAGTGTAGTGGATCGTGTTACACAGCACTTGTTCGAAGAGTTTACGCTTACGCGAATTGAATGGAACATTGAATTAGGCGATGATTGTGGACGTTGCATTCTGCTCGCGTATAGAAACATGCCAGGCATGTACTGGATACAGAAGAACAAGTATTTATTGCGCACGTTTGAATTGCGTATTCTTTCTGTGAGTGCGTCTTCTTCCTCCTCTGACGAAGGTTTTGTGCTCAAAAACGTTTTCGGAGGTCCTTATGAAACCGTCTACACCCAGAAACCTTGAGGAAGATGGTCGTTTGCGCATTTAACAGCGCCATCCTCAACTCAACGAGTTCTTTGCGTAGTGTTTTAAAAGAGCAGGTCAACACAGGCCACGAGCTCATCAAATCCACGTCGACTGCAGAAGGAACTGAAGCAGAATTCTTGAGCTACGCAGGTGTAGAGAGAATGGGTCAGTGGGGAATTAGAGGGAGCATTGGACTGGGAGGACGTCAACGATGACACTTTGCCACTCCTTGACATGGTCGAGATGGAAGCCATTCTGGAACAACAGAATCAGCAGTTTATTGTTATGTAGTTGTTAAGTAGATATTCGCAGGCAAGGGCGTCCTTGCTTCTCTGTAAGGTGTGGAGCTAACAACGGTTCTACAAAGTTCAGTGGGATGGAAGTATCAGGCAATAGTTGTAACACGTTTTGAGGTGCCTCTATCTCATAATATGCAGCTTCTTTGAGCACTTCCAAGACAATAACCACTACGGCATGAACATGGTTTCTTCACGAGATTATGTTATTCCAAATCCATAGGGTTTCATTGGGTGAAGGCAGTCGCTCGGATCATTTATTCAGAATATTTTGTAAATTCTCAACGTTCTACTCAACTTCAATGTTAGCATTGCCATGTCTGCTGAGAGCGTTCAAATCCTTCAAGATATATGTTGATTCTTGAACCTCAACAAGTTGTTGGAAGGGAACCAGAGTCGTCTCTATACAATCAAATCAGCCGATGCCTGTAGACAAGTGAGTTTCTCAAATTTTCACTCAAACCTTTGCTTCACAAAGGTTTCACCTTACTCAATGTTATTCTGCTGACGGTGAACATAGGCCTTGTAGATCAGCATCTTTGAGCGGTTCTGAGACGGCTTCTTCCGCAACAGATCCTTCAGAGCCGTCCAATCCCCAACCCTCCAGAGGCATTCATGAAGCAATTTAGGAGTAACCGCAGTTCTGGAGAGCTCGGTGAGTACTTCCCATTGAAACAAGTTCTTGGCACTTTCAATGCATCTTTCTTCGCAAAACTACCTTTTTATGAGAACCAAGCTGGCCAGTCTTGCTGGAAATTGAGCCTGTTGATATGTTCTTGCCCGTTCCTTCCTTATATGTCTCTTGAGCGTGTGCGAAAACACCCATTCGTTCGAATTGTAACCACCTATAAGTTTGCTTCATGCGAGGCCTCGCTTTCGACGCCCCAGGCAGATAATTCTTTTCTTGTAGAGGAACAAAAATCTTGATCCTTTAATCAGCAATGTCTTCTAGCTTAGTCTGGAGTACTTGCCGCGTCGTATCGCTGATTTGTTGGCCTTCTGAACGTGTTAGAACTAAAGCGTGTCTCAGTTTCAAGTAGTTCGAAGCCGAATGCCACGCATTCTACATCCGAGATATCGTCTTGAATTAGCTCTGAAGCAAAGAAGAGGCTGAAGTCTGACTACATATTCAAGTAGTGCTTGGATGTTATTTTTGGGCCAGCTGACATGAGTCTGATGGTGCTCTTTGTTTAGAAGAGATGACAAAGAATTCTCTGAGCTGGTCTGTTCTCCAGGGGCAAGCTGTGACCATACCTGTAGTATCACCAAGATCCATGTCTTCCATGCATTTTCTTCATCTCGATTAATCAAACTGATCAACGAAGCCACAAAAACCCCAGAACGCAATCGATCCAACGCGCTCCCGAATTGCCGAAGGAACACATCTGAGATCCCAGGGTTGAAGGCCTGTGAGGTGTTCTTCCTTTGTTGACTGGCATCTTCCATAACAACATTTTCGTCTTCAGTGTAAGGTGCGAGCTTCGGAAACAAGCGTGCTCCGCTCGCTAGCTCCAATCTGTGGTACTTCTAAGCAGATGAAATAAGCAATTCAGTCCCGTTCCTGATCTATGAAGTGTCAGAGAGGAACTCTCATTCTTTTTTCGGTATTATGTAATGAAGACAGAATGGGGCCGAGCCACCAACATATGGCTCATATAACTCAAAGAATTTCTGCCGAAGAGAAAATCCATGAGATTTCAGACCTATCTTGAAACCACGTTTGAGCTCAGATAGCACCACAGGATGCCGATGAGGAGATTCACCGCTTCTAAACAAATTCAAAATGATCAACATATAACCGTTCATCAAGCGTTGCTATCCTTCCACCTTGATTTTCTCAAAGGCTATCATTCTCTGCCACAACTGAGTTGTAAGTGGCTCCCTCTCTCTAGGATGAATTCCATGACCGCTCGGACTCCATAACACTAAGCTCTCGACGTACTTCACGACTTGAATCAGAAGTTCAACATCTATGTCTTTGTCAATCAGTTGCAAAAGTGCGTGGATACCCTGCCGTTCTGGGTTTGGATAAATTGTTGCAATGTAGCAGTCGACCGGAGATAAACATAGAGATAAACACTCAATTTCATATATCTTAAACAGTGAATCTATTTCCACAACCACTTTTCCTTTTGCACCGTTCGCTGCATCACCCACAGATTCCTGTGCCTTTGTACTCCCCACCTTCATATTAGATTTTGTTGCCGTCGGACCGGAGCCCCTTTCAACTACTTTCTGACCTTTTCCGTTCGCGTGATGTGGTCCTTGAACTGAAGATGCCACACTCAGAGTTCCTTCCGCTTGCCCACTCGTCAGAAATTTTTTGACCATGCGCTGCAGAAGTCACATAATTTTCTCTTTATACTTCAAGAACTTCTGAGGCGAAGCCGTCCACAGATCTTTGAGTACCAATATGCTGCAGTAGTTGTGACGGTGGTCGTTTGAGTTCAGGCACATTTCCACAGCTTTATGAAGTTCTGTCATAAATTTCGCAACCCAAGTTTGATCCCCGCACTCGCTTCGTGCCTAAAAGGACGGATAAGGTGATTTCTTCGAGCTCTCCGGGTCCTTAGATTGCTCTTCTCCAGGCTTAACCAAAGCCTCGGAAATACCGGACTTTTGCGATATATTGTTAATAGGCAAAGGTTTAAGCTTCTTGAGCACAATTAGGATAAGAGAAGAGAACTGTGACGCCGTAGAGATAGCATTTTTCGTAAATTATTGTAGTATAGTGAATACTATACATGCTCCTATGGATGCGCTCTTACGAAAGATTCCTAACGGAGTAATTGTATTTTCTAACCGGTTCCACGTAGACCACTACTCCCGATAAATTGTTCCAACGGACTATAATTCAACTAGGTATAATATCCTAACATAGATTTTTATAGGGTAGAGTAGATAGTTTCCGTCAAGGTCAGCTCACGCCACTGTATATAGTGCGCCGCTGGAGTTCCACCTCCGGGGAAGTAAAGTAAGCACCCTCCAGGCTTGTTCTAGTTCGTCTGGTTCCACCTCGTGATACTCACTTTGAGGGACACTATTACGTCATCCTCTAGGTGTGGTTTCTAAACCGCCGATACCCAGCGCGTCCCATAGTAGTGCCTGAAAGTTTATCGTACGCCTAGTAAACCTGCTCTCCTCTTGGTGCTTGCGGATCTCTTTTCAGGATTCCCCCGGTCTCCGCTCCTATATTAGTGAGTGCATCACCTATTGGAACCCATCTGTTAGGCCAAATCAAAAAGTCCTATTTTACGGGTGTTGTGCTCACCACTGGTTGTAACACACTGATGGCTGGATTAAGGCTCTGATCGCGTTTTTGTTCTGTTCGACAAATGTCAATCCCTGATACTTGATTGCTATAGAGGACACAAGTAGTAATATGAGCAATGCACTGTTCCGCACTGCGATTCTCGTCATCCGAACGCGGTCTGTCTTATCGCTTCTTTGATATGTCTTACGATTCTTGATATCCACCGTGTAGCTCCCTGTGGACATGGTAATTGATTTGTCTTTGCCAACTGACGCAGTTAAAGCAGTAAATTCGATTGCTTCTCAGGTTTTAGAGTTAACAGCCGTTCCACAAAGTTCAGGTGGATGGAAGCATCCGACCATAGTTGTTATATTTTCTCAAGCAACTTCAAAGAATCCTTTTTATCAGAGACGTCTCCTTCCGTTCTGTTGGTCTTATGGGCATTTGCACCAGAAACCTCTCAAGTCAGTCAAGCATTGTTGTATGGGGCTGGAATTCATCAGCATCTTGCGCAATTTCTGAAGCAACAGCCGTACTGGGATCTGCCGCTGATGTCGTGAGCAGCTGTCCATCTTTACCTTTCTGAAGCTTTGCCGGAGGTCCCGTATCTCTTTGGTAATTTATTGCAACCCTTTTTTATTGGTGATCATGCTCATTCGAGTGCTTTTTTGTGGTCTTTTCTTATGAGATGAAGGGAGAGCGTCATCCCCTCGCAAAGAACGTCCATGGCATCCTGAACTAGATGCGTGGTGTTGCCTACCTCCTGTGGCCCCGTGAGTTGGTTACACACAGTCTTGAACGCGGGGAGGAAGATATTCAGAGAAGATTGATATTCTTGCAAGTTATGGAGCTCGATTGAATCGCGGATTTCTGTTGCCAGCTCCCTGCGGGTTTCTAATGGCGTGCCTAGATCTTCCAATCAAGCACAATGAACTTCAAAATTACCGGCGAAGAATCGTTCGTAGTGCAGGAGTCTGCAGCGATATGGAACAATGAACAAGTCTTGTAGGAGTGACCTTGGTTTGTATCATGATGTGTGGAAATAGTTGAAAGCTGACAAATGAGCAGTTAGCGCTACTTTGGAGAGCAAGAAGATTTAGATTGAGGTGAGGGTGGGTGATTTTCACATATATGCTGACAAAGCGATAGTAACAGAGAGTGGCTTCTTTCATTTCGCGCTCAAACAACGCTAACGCCTACAAAGAATTTGCATCGAATTGTAGCCCCCGAAAATAGTAGTTGCTGACATCAACAAATTCTTCTACTGTTTTGGAAAATGCAATGGTTTGCTCCAAATCAGTTACGGATTCATGAAGCTTTTTTTCTAGATCCTGTAGAGCACGACAGTATTTGTTCTTGCACCAAAAAAATACTGGTAAACATTCAGGAGAGTTCATGCCTATGCCTGCAAAACAAACATAGAGGATATAAAGGAAACAGAACAGAAAAGCCTGCGAAGATACTAAAAGTATGTTGTTTAACGTAGCCAGAATTCCAACGTTACGATTCTGTGAGGCTCCCTGCTTTCTTATGACGGCAGCTCACACTGTGAGTTGCCGCCATAAGAACGGCTTTAGTGAGCAGTAACTGCTTGAGTCACTGAATTTGAGAGTATGATAGCAGGAATTCTGCGACAGTATGAAGTCTAAGGCTCAAGCAAAGATGTCTATCCGTCGCTCTATATTTTCAAAAACCATATTTTTGTTCCTTTAGTTTCCAGATTATTGTTCAGCAAGATGTCATTTGCCTAGCAGCTGATGTTTGCTGAAAGGCTAGGTCACTTACAAAGAATAGATTAGAATGAATTACTGACATGAATAAGCCTTTCAAACAGTGATAAAGTTTATAATGATGTTTTTTTTACATTTTCAGAGAATATGCACAGAGAAGAAGATAGTTTCGTCAGGTTGAAAAGATTTTCGATAACAACGCGTGACGTTTGGCAAGTGTAAAAATGTTTGGATAGTTTGATTCATGGGTATATATGCGTATAGCGGCTCTGTACCGCTTAACGTACGTACGCGTGAACCTCCCGCACGCCGTGGCATATGTCTCAACATTCCTCCTGTTCAATAGTTTCACGAAAGTCTCGTTCTTTTCACCAAGCAGGGATTTGAAGCACCAAAGCGTGGTATACAACCGATCCGGGTCGTCGTTCTCGTCTAGGTAGCCAAAGTCAAGGTGGGACGACACCGAACGCGGTTCGATACTAATCTGAAGAACAATACTTCACGTGTTATCGCTACTGCAAATTCCTGATTGCAGAAGGCGATCAATGCTGCTACAGCTCTTTCTGCCCCTCTACTGCTTTCCATAGCGGCGTTCTCATCTTTCCTGCCGCGCTCCACTTCCACCTTTGCCATTGTGTAATTGAACAATTGGTGATTAGAAATACTTTGCTATAGTGACGCCAGTACATAGAGGGCAACTCTACCTCCCTTCTCCTTCTTATGTGGAGCCACGGAGGTGAGTAGAGTGTTTGGAAGGGTGAGTCAAGCTGAGTGATAGGGAGTATCTGAGGAGCTGTTCAGAAGATGGACATCTTTTTCCTTCGGAAAACCCGATAAACCACGATACGGATGCGGTAGAATCGCCGATCGCGATGGAGAAGGAGCCACGAGCACGTTGTATTAGTCCAGACTATTATTAGAGGTATGCTGGGTATCAAGGGTTGTGTTAGGAGGTAGAGTAACGCTCTAGCCTGAAACTAGGTCCTGTTGGTCGTCAATATACAAGACAACTGTTTCGTTGGCAGTAAAATCCAGATGATGTTGTTTGTCAATGATTTAAAAAAAACTTATCATGCTTTTTCTTTTCAGGATTAAAGTACTTCTTACGAATGAAAACAAATTCATTTGTTCTAACCTGCGGTAGTGGTTAACCTATGTTCTTGCCAGAATTACGCTTGTACGCAAGTGGAGCTTTATCAATAGCTCCCTGGGTGACCGGGACCATATTCTTCAAGCCTTCCTGCCAATATTTCCATTGTAACGGTGGTGAGGGTACGCCGAAATTCTTAGGTCAGCCTCAATTGCTACAGGGGGTAAAATGCGGGATAAAACCAAGTCAGAAGGTGAGAGCGATGGACCTCAATAGATTTGGGTATTGTAGGCATATCTAACCGCATTGGTTTTCAAGTCCCAGTCTTTGGGATTATCTGCAACATAGAGTCGTAATGCATTCAGCATCGTACGAGTAAACTGTTCCACTTGTCCATTTCCTTACTATTTAAATGTAGTGACAAGTATATTTAGAACACCAAGAATACGGAACAAGTCTTAAAGAACTTTGACATAAACTGTGGACCCTGTGTGGGTAGTACGTTGACTAGTGGAACGTGAACGAATACTCAATGGGGGACCAGGGCTTTTGCTGCCGCTGCAGTGGTAATCCACTTAAGCGGCGCTGTATATACGAGTTTAGAAAACCAGTCGGGTGTTACCAGCAGATAATGGTTCCATAGGGGTATCCAAATCAACTCGCCGAATATATAAATGGCCACGATTCTTAGTAGAGCGTGAGCTGGGAACAGCGTTAACCTCTTTGATTGTTTCCGTAGCTTTACCTTGTTCTTAGCTCATTCCGTACAAAAGCCACGAATTGCATAATAGTCGAGCGCAATGACGGGCCAATAGAAATGTTTGCGGAGAGTCAAATATAGCTTTGTAACTCATGGGTGTGTTTCAAGATTCACATATTGAGACAGTTGGAAAACTTTCACGTAATGAATGGGATACCTAACCTGTGGGGAAGAATGAAACAACCTGACAATGTATCCATGATCGTTTGTCAAAAAGGGTTAGCCATATTCTCCATTGAATCCAGCGCAAATCTGGGTTTATAACGGGCGGCATAGTTATTTGCCAATCAACGCTTCTCGAGTAATAAACGTTAAGAAGCCTTCGTCCGGCAGCCTCGAACACTTAGAGGGACTAATAGCGTCACAAATGTCCTCTGACAAATCCTGGTATTCCGTTCATCGTTTTCAACCAAGAAACAAAGTATCTCAAGATCACCGACCAGTTTTAATTCGGCAGTAACTCCCATGTGGCACAAAGCGTCGGCTTCTGTGTTAACGGTGCCCTTTTTATGAAGTTCTTCGATATTAAACTCTCAGAGTCGGAGGCGACACCACATGACGCGTTGCAGTGGTTTGGCAATCCCTATGAGCTAAAAGAAGCAGAAATGAGCCGTATATATCCAAAAACGGGTGGCTGTACAATATTATTAAGTGTAAATGGAAAGTGTCTATACATCGGCAAGGCACTATCCTTCAAAACCCGAGGACTAACGTTCGTGAACGATCAAATTTGGAAACTAATTTCTGATTGGCGAAGGTTCAGAGTTTTTGGGCACTTGTAATTGTACAAAAGGCACCTGGTTATTACTCGCATCAATATCCACTTCATAGGGTAAACCAATATTTATCAGAGCCCATATTGGTGGACGGGTAAAGGCGTTGATGAGGGATGTGAAAACCGATGCGTCCGACTGTGCAAGAGGTTCTAGTTACACTGGTAGTCCCTTCTCCAGGAGAGCATTCAGAGAAGCCCCGAAATCCGCAAAATCCGCGACAACCCGACGATATACGTTATGAAATCTTAGAAATGGTCGGTGTTCCGTTTGCGTAGTGGGATGCTTCGCGTTCTCCAGCGACTTAACTCTTAGTCCATTTATCTAGAGCTGTCTGGGGCGGATTATTTGTCCAGGATACTTCGCCTAATCTAGAAAGAAGTCAAACATTTTGAGCTTTTAGCGTAATATCTGCACCTTGAAGCACACGCATGACGTTCCTCGCATGGGTTATATGATCATCCAGGTTGTTAGAGAACCAATATTATATCGGTCGGATGCACCAATGATGTTGTCCATTTGAACTTGGGCGGTAAAATGTATCTGGAACGTTGGAACGTAGCAGGTGCATTGGTTAACTTAAAGGGAAATTGTTTAAAACGACATACTCCCTAATGGCACACAAACGCAGTTCTTTCTTGGTTCTCCTTCCGGATAGAAACTAGCCAATAACCCCCTATTAGATTGAAGAGCAGTGAAAACCGTAGCACTTCTAAGCGAGCTGATTTACTCGTCCATCCGAGGAATCTGGTAGCCGTCTTTGACTTTAACCGCGTTAAGTCGTCTGTAATTGACACAAAACTCCATGATACATCCGAATTGGGAACGAGGACAAATGGCGAAGCCGTGGCTCACTAAGGTTCAATAATTCCAGCGCGTAACATCTTCTAAACTTGAGGTCTTTTCTCCTTGCGGGCTTTTGGTGTAGTTGGATAGGGATGTTTTGGAATTGGCCGAATGTCCGGTAGCAAATGGATACGATGCTCTTTTATTACTATTGTTCTAATGGAACAGTCCCAAATTGTGGTAAACTCAAGAAGCATATTCCGTAGTTTCTAGTGGTGTGAGTCAGCGTCATGGTCCAAATGGAGCTTGTGGAGTTTCTTTAGAGGAATCGCATGTTATGAACAAGGGGTTAGCGCACGGGTTTCCGTAGTACGATCACTTCTAAAGTCAGGAAACGAGTTACGCTCAGCGTTTAGGGAGTTGTCGTATCCTTCTTTAAAGGTTTCCACTCAAAGGATTGCAACCACTGGACCGTTCTGAGAGCTCTATCGCCTAATGTATTCGTTACAGTAGAAACTATTCGGACACCGTTCGTGGCCTTCTTCGCTCCCGTGGTTTTGCACAGCAAAGTGGTCTCCTGAAGTAGAGGGTTCAGGCGTATCCACTGCTTCGAAGTGGTTTCTTTTATCTCCGCTTCGGAAAGTTATTCCAAATTTAGTTTTCGTGAGTTGTTCCCCTACTCTCTTGAAGTTCCGTGGTGTTTGATTTGCTCCCATGACGTCGGAGAAAGATGACGGAGGCTTGGGGTTTTCGAGGCCCGGAGCAGTACCGCGATCTCCGGCATCCATTCACCCTTTATTCTGGCTTCCACAAACTATGCTCGACGTTCTTGGAAGTGGTCAGCCCTTTCCTGCTCTCAAAAGGACAAATTCAGTTGCTACGTTTCCCCAATCCCGCAGGCGGGCTATTTCCACTCTAGTGGTCACAGGTGTTCTGGAGCTGGAGGACGAAATCTTACTCCGCGGCGTGGAGTACCAGCTTTTAATACTGCCATTCTCGCAGGTGGAACTCCTCCTCGAATTTACACCGTTACTTACGGGAGTTTATGAAGCCTGTATTAATTATTTCTTATTTGAAATTCGTGTGCAACGATACGATGTTAATACATTTCTGGAGCACCGAGCTACTCCGTTCACACAGATTTCTTTCAGTGGTGGACGCCTGTGGACGACCCAGCAAATCCTGGTTATGTTTGTTAGTGCTCTGCAGCTACCGGATGAGATGTTGCAGAAGTCTCTTCGCTCGAGACATGCCTGCCGAGGGCATAGAAAGCATGTTACAATCGCTTCCGATTGCTCTTTTTTGGAGTCGGACCTGGAAGAGATATTTTCTCTGACTGAATTCTCTGGTAGCGAGAGGGAGCATTACCGCCCCTGCTCCACGCTGTCTCACGCCAACAAAGTGGCTGAAGGTGCTGTACAACGACTTGAGAAAGGACGAAGACACTTTGGAATCAAAAAGCTAAAGGCAACAATTCCCTTACATCGGAAGCTTCTGTCCTACAGATACTAGCAGCTGTAAGACTAGGACATTACCTGCAGATCAGGAAGAACACGAATGATCAGGGACTGCATCAAGCGATAGAAGTTGACACTCAAGCGCCAGGAATTCTCTGATGAGGCTCCAATCTTGGTCTTACATTTCCTAGGCTTCTTCATAGCGAAATTTAATCTCCTCAAGACGAACGAGGCGCAAGAGTTAGTAGCCCCTCCCTACTTCCTAAGAGAAACAGCCAACGATAAATACAACTTGGTTCGTGGATCTTTCCACACCTTGGTAAGAATTTGAACCTGTCGGCCAGAAGCATTTCAGTACCCATTGAGGCCGTATGCAACAGAATATGCAAGTCAGTCGGCCATCGTCGCTATTCCAGATCCCAGAGAAAGACCCCATGCATCGGACAGATCTTTTTCTACCGGCTTCAATACGGCTTTCCATAAATTTGGCAAGGTATACTCTGCATAACATCGTTCTACAATGGACTTAGATGTATTCCACCGCACCATTAAGACACTTCTCGCTCGACGCCGAAGAGAGTTTCTGAGAAATACCTATCTCGAACTGGTTCAAGATACCCCAGCAGAGGTTGATGCACTCCGTCCAAAGCACGGCTCAAAACCCACTCGAACCCGTAAGGTACTCTACCTCGAAGGACGAGCTCTATCTGCTTTCTTGCAGCGCGGCTCCACCTGGGGAGAGTGCGATTCGCTACAACTCGTCAGACAAAAATCTCACTCGCTCCCAACCACAAAAGTCCCGTCAAGAGAAGAACCCGTCTCCGAGGAGGACTTGATCCTGTACGCCCAAACTTATGTACCAGCAACGCCAATTCTTTAGGTGCAGGGCTCATCACGCTACAAGTGTCCGAGATCGGAGGATTTTGACCCCCTGAGTAAGGAAACTTTGACAAGGTCCGCTGGGTCGTCAAGTGATATGAGAAATGTGTTATTTTCATGGACATGTGTCAGTGATCTGCTACCTTACTGACGAAGAGATGACAAACGTGCTTGTACAATACCAAAATCGGACGGATGACGAAAAGCAACAGGTTCCAAGTACCTCAACTTTCCATGCTAAGGCCAATTTATCACCGCCAGCCGCGGCCCGGAGCCAGAGATTGCCGGTAATCTCAATCGTTCTGGTGACGAAGACCATGCTACGATATCCAGGCCCACTGAATATCCGAAGGGAACAAAGCTGTCAAACACGGCAGCAGCTCAGAAAAACTTAGCATGGGCGTCTCCCCACTAGAATGCGAGCCCTCTGAAATGAGTTCAAACGCGCCCGAAGCGTCCCAACCTCTGTCCACGGTCAGCGAACTTACAAACGATATTGCAACCAAAGAAGTAGATTCAGTATATTTGAGTGTTTTTCGTCGTCCGTGGGTACAGTCTAAACACTACGTATCTCGGATAGAGTCCTGGTCATAGCAACGGGAGACTATACGTTTTACGCTAATCTTGGCCTCTCGAACCAGAAAATGTTTTTTGCAGTTTCCCGTTCTGCACACAAGTGCTAGCCCAAACGTCGTGGTGAAATCCTTTTTGCCGCCACTGATGCGGTCAGCAATCCCCCCAGTACCTTGATTGAATATCATGACTGCTACTAATCGACCGCTGCCGATCATCAGTACAGTGGTTTTCTTGGTGAGACTTTGCCATTGTTTGTTACAATTGGCATTTGCAGTTTGCCAGAGGCTGACGGAGCCAGTCGTCATGGTTTGCGACTTTTTTGATCTTTTTGTCAGCTACATTTGCCCCCGTGACCGCAAAGTCGAAATTGTTGACGGGTGTTTGATACTCTTACTCCAAAAACTCTTAGAACGAATCCTGTGGAAACAAGTCTGCTAAGCTGCAGTGCAGGAATCCCCCCTCCGGAACTGTGTCTCTACAAAGCCTCGAGTCGCCTATTTCATATCCATTCCCACCGAATCTAAAACCTCCATATCGGTTGCGTATGCCCAGAGCGGTCTGCACACAGTCCAACCATTGCCTCCTCTATATTAGAAACAAAACGTGAACTGGAAAGTGTTGTAGTACCCGTGCAATCCAGAAGCCTTCTGAGACCCTTATTGCTAACGTTCTGTCCACCCCTCATAAGATGGTTGAGAAACAGGTGATCGGGTGTTTGTCAACCCACCCCACAGAAATTTGTTTCACAAAATTGTCTGCTTCTGAAGCTTTCGGGATAAGTCACGCTGAGAAGAGAGAGGGCAAATATCTGGATCCACTGTCGCCCAGAGATACCCTGGTGAAACACCGACCACTTCGAAAGTCAGTAAGACATTATAAGAGACTCCAGCTTTGACCGAGAAAATGAATCCTATCAAAGAGCTAGACGCATTGAGCTTTTGGCACCTGAACCCATCACCTTGTGAGAAGTTACGGGACAAGCTCTGCAATTCCACGTCAATATGGAATCGTTCTCGTGTACAGATCGGAATCACAGAGCACTGCATCCGTTTGCTCCCCAGTAACCAGTGTATCGTCCAGCATCGTTACAGGGCACGCCCACAGGTATAAAATAAGATAACCCCAAGTTGAGAAGATGTTACGCGCCAACGTTAGAGACCCAGCCCAATCACCATGGGCATCACCAGTTGTGTTAGCTCCCAAGTCCGATACTTCATTGCACATTTGTATCGATCACCACATGCTCAACGCAATCACCGTCAAACATTTCTACTCTACCCCGCGGATGCACGATTGCATCGATTCGCTGGGAAGCTCAAACGTCTTTGGACACCTGGATGCAAAGATCGGATATATTCATGTTCCAGTCAAGGAGAATGACCGTGATACAACGGCTTTCTTATTTAATCAAGGTTTCTACAGTGTTGTGGACTCAGCTTAGTTACTATAACACACCCGCAACCTTTCAACACGCTTCCTACATGCTATTTGTCAGTATTGAGTGAGATACTGACTTTGTATATTTGGACGTTGTTATGGTCTTCTCGAACAATATGTACGAGCCCCTTAGGCACGTTCGCAACGTTCTATGTGCCCTCCGAGAGTCCCTATATTACTATCAAACTACGGAAATTTGATTTTTTACCTCACTGTAAAATACTTCGGTCATATAATCCGTCCTGGACAGTTGTCGATCGACGAAGTTTCATTGAGTTCTTCGAAGGAAGCGAAACTCCCGAAAATTCAAAGTGAACTCAGATTTTTCATAAATTTTTGTAGCATAGACTAATGTTTTGGTGCCTGCTTTGGGGAGATAGCGGTGCCTCCAAATGAGGTCTTCAGGAAAGAATAACCAAATCAGCTGGAATAGTCCTATGAAACGAGAGCTTCGGCTTTCTCATCCCCTTTCGGTGCAGTCACGTCGCTGCTGATCTCAACCATACCAAAAGCCGGTCTACCGTATCCAGTACACATAGATGCAAGTAATGTATAAGTTGGATGCACCCTGTTCGAGACCATCTAATATGTGGAACGCCTCCTGGTTAGATACTGGTCTCAGAGCTTTAATTATCATAAATAAAACTACTCCGTTTCAGAGAAAGAATGTCTAGACGTCCTATGAGCGCTGCAAACACTTCGTTCGTATCTAATGGGAACGAATTACATGGTGTACAGCGATCATTCTTCTCTCCAGTGGATGCTCCCACTTGCAGAAGCGTCAGAGAACTTGATTTGGTGGAGCTTTTGGATATTCAAGTTTGACTTCCACATCCAGTACAAAACCGATAACCTGAACACCCATGCAGATGTTCCTTTCGGCTTGCTGACGGCAGCAGATGACCTCTTCCACTTGCAGACTGGTGCAGAGGCAGTGTAGTAGAATACTACGTTCTTTGGCCAAAGGGGGTAGTAGTCTACTAGGGGGCAGTAGCGGCAGAGAGCCAGCCACTGGGGTGACAATCCACTTGGTCTACTAGTGATGCGGGCACCAACTGGCAGCGAGGCGCAATGAGCGGGCGCTATCTCAAGTCCCTACAGGTGGGGAGAATGGTAGCGATGGCTTGGAGACCTTTGGAGTCCTACTGGCTGCATATGGCGGCAAGAAGACGGTGATGGTTCTTGTCTTTACGCTTCGGAGATCGGCGGCACTCCAGCCAACCTATATGGCTGGTAAGGCTCTCTGACCTTCGGAAACTACCCTAAAAATTTAAACAAAATTAGCTACATAATAATACCTATGGCCACAGTGCCTTGGGGCTCGCACTGTCCCCTGGTACCTCATGCACAGATACACAGCTGGGCCGCGTGGAATATTTCGGCCAGCAATGTTCTGACGTTTCCCAGCCCAGCCCCATGGTTACTTTACCACTGCACCTGCCCAATGGTCATTCTCCTACAGGCAGCTCAATTCGATGACTCTGAAATACGGTGCTTTGTACTAGAAGACACAAAACACAACACCTTAACTGTGTTGGACGACATATTGGATGAATAATCGCCGCCGAATGCAGCGACGAACCATCGGGTTCATTGGTATGGGTCACGTCAAAAGAGGTTGTTGGCGAACAGCCTTTCGGGCCTTTTTGCACAAAGTTAAGGGCCCATATCAGTAGTGGTGCCACAGTCCCATTCAAAGTGAATGAACAGAGGTATATCGTCTGAACAGTGGGACCTCGGCCCCAACTTATGGTGTGCAAATCGTTATAAATTTGAGTTTTGCACATCACGAACTACGCGAGACTCGCCGCTCATCCCTGCAGAAGGAAGTTCTTGCACACCTTAACAAAAGACTATTGTCCCACGATTGCCTTCAACGCCTATTAAACGGTGCACAGTTGCTCGCTTTGCGCGGAAATCCACGTGAAGCTGCAGAAGTATTCGAAGAAGCTCCTCTTATTTCCAACTCGCACTCCGTTGGAGTTTGTCACCATTGATGAAATCAGTGAATTCATCCGGACAAGACGGGTTAATGGCAACCTATTGTTAATTTTCGATAGGTTCTCCCAACTAGCTCGGGTGGTCCCCCTAAAGAGGTTTAGCGCCATAACAGTGGCCCAGGCCTTTGTCATCCATTCGATTTTTACCTAGGGCCCACCGATCGATCTCCTGTCAGAAAATGATTCGTGGATTACTGCAATGTTCCTCCAAGACGTCTTCCGGATACAAGAAGTCAAGAACTGCTTCAAAATGACGTCTTATCCACAGAGCAACACTCAAATGGAGGGGTAAAACCATACAATTCGAAGTGATCAACAAAAGTCGTCGCTGAACACTTTACGGACTGTGACTCATATAAAAACGCCATAAACTATGGTTACAACATTCAACTACACCGGGTTACGGGCCTACGGCTACTGGAACTCGGGCTGTTGCCACCCTTACCATTAATTTCAATCAAACCCCAGCACATCCTGAGTAAGGAGACCTGGCCAAATCATCATCGGAACTAATGGGAATGGTGGTTAAGAGCGATGGTGCCCGCGGTGCATAAAACCATTTGCAAGGCCCAAGAGCGCTACAGCCGTGATTTCGACGCCTAAGCTTCCCGTTATATCCCGCAGATATCATAGAACGATTATGTTTTCTTTCAAAAGAAGTATTATAACTGCAAAAAATAAAAGAGTCATAAACTCTGTCCGATCGATGATGGACCCTCTCGCGTAGTTTCAACCGACGTTTCCCGCTCTACTATGGCTTGCGAATTCAATGGCGAGCGTGAACGTATTTGGCATGACCGCATCACGGTAGTGCGGAAGCCATCATCGGATCAGCACTTTCACCTTCCACCGATTTCCGCTATATTTTCGGTTCTGGATGCGAGCACCACAGAAGGCACTCCTTCCGCTTCTTGCAGACCTCATTTCAAAGCGCTCGATCTTATTTCACCGGCAAACGGGCCTTAACAACTTCTTGTTGCCGCAGAAGCGGTCACCATGTGAGGCAGCCCTTTTATTGCCCACCCTCGCACGGGTTCATCCACATCTTTACATCATGGCTATGGTCCCTCCATCTAAGTACGGGAAGGTTGCGCCATTGGATATCATCAGAGATCCGGTCGATGGGCACACCGATCTCAGGTCCAGACCATACCGCTATTACGTCGCACTCCCTGCGACCGCCCGCAGTTCACGATGCCGCTATTGCCTTGAACCTCACGGAAATAACGGTCTTAACTGACCTCTGACCTGGATACGACAAAAATTAACGCCAGGAAGGGGAACCACTTGGGAGAGCACAATACTACGACCATGTATGCATACCACGAGAGATCTCAAAGAAATGCATTGGAGAGTGAAGGAGTTGGTGTATCACTACCAGGAGCTGGGTCAAACCCGAATGCAGTGCCACGTAGCGACGTGGAGTTACTGCCAGTGAGGCGATGGTTGCGTCACAAGTAAGCCATCCCTGATACGGCAGGCCACGGCGCACGTGGGCACGCATGCGTCAAACGATGAACGCTTCTTTGCTCAGAAAACGCCACCCGTTCGCATTGGCACATTGTTGCGCCCCAACATAGGGGACACTGATAGTCCCAAACGACCGCCTAAACCATGTCTATGGCACTGGAAATCGCACAACTCGCTGAATATGTGAAGTGAAGGTGCACTCAAGTCCAGTGGCCCACCGTCGGAATGGAGAAAGCTCAGAATTGGAGAGTTTCTTCAGCCTTCGATGGAAAATGTTGAAGGAAACCAAGATAAAACTGAAACGGAGCAGGGTTTGACGTTCAAAAGGATGTCATACAAACCTCAGGGACATGTTCTGGCGCACAGAAAGCCTTGCTCTCACAATGGGAAACAAAAGCCACCGCCAGCCAAACCAGAGGATCCCAGTTCCACTCAACTGAACCCACCGCACCAAAAGCGGTATCACTCAACGCCAATCTGCCAATGGAAGACCTGAGAACCCCTAAAGTACGACTGGAATCAAGGAAAGTGTACGACTAGGAATTTGTTATACGACAAAATCGTGAGTCATGACTTGAACCAAGAAGGCGAACTGCAATAAAGAGTCTGATAGAACGCGTAGCTCCCTAACGAGGATACCTTCGAGCCGATCGAGCACTTTCCATGCTCGAAAGTTTTACAATACCAACCGTAAGACACTTGTTCAAGTTGGGTAAAACTTTACATTAGGGACAAGGATCGTGCAGGGGAGACGAAGCTGAAGGCAAACCGTGGAATGGAAAGGAAGGGATTATGAGCAGTTGCTACAGAAGAGTCTGATATTGGTAGAGGGGATACGGGTGGCTAATATCTGCGAACTGTGCCTGTGGTGCTTGGAATTTGCTTGTTCTGGACTTGGGGTGATTCGAATATCTGCATTGTTGGTACGTGTGGTTGCAGCGGCGAGCTAAGGCTTTATGGTACGCACATAGCTGGTTGTAATATATGCGGTGTCTCTGTAAGGGCGAGGGGGAATATGGTTGTCGGGGGGCAAATGTAAGGGGAGAGGGTCCGTAGTCCCCGGTGATTTGGTGGGTTGGAGGCATGATGGTAGGAGCCAGGGGTGTGTGAAGATATAGGCCGGAGAGCGATTTGAAAACTCTCATAAAGCTCTTAATCGTGGTGGGTTTTGCTGGGCAATAGTGGCCAAAGGATGGGGGTGATGGTAGGGTTGTGCTGGAGCCCTGAGATGATTAAGTCAAGTGTTGTTTCCTTCTGGTCAATGGTGTGGTATTTGGCTGCTCTCGTGTGCTGGCGGACTTTCAAATGTGCTGCAAGGTACGTGTCTGTTGTGGAGTTGGCTTCAAAGAGAATATTCTCAGCCTCCGTTTTGAGAAACTGGTGATCGTCCTTCGTGGACTGGTTGAATTACTCGATGCTTTTTGGATGAGGTCGTACGGTGTTAATTCATGTTCCCGGACGAGCAACAGACCAAGTATGTCATTCTATACACTGCCTAGGACTGCCGCAAGAAGACAGTTTTGTTTCTTGATGTGTGGTTGGAGAGCTTGGTCGTCGGTTGGGGGGGTGGATTGGACTGTAAGTGTGGGAGGGCGTCTATGATTGCCACGTACCTATTTAGTGCGAGGTACCAAAGAGTGTAATTGGAGGGGTCCAGTTCTGGTATATTGTGAGATTTGTCTGTGTCGATGTCTGGGATGGTAACTGTGTTGGTAGGTGTTGTGCGTTGCGTGGTTTCTACAGGGTGGTGAATAAAGATGTTGGATGTATGGGTCTTGGCGGAGCTGCCAGCCTAGGCACTGGGCGTGTCGTGGGTCGAGGGAAGCCGTATTGGCATTGTGGAGGTGAACTGGTCGGGGTTTGCGCTAGGTGCGTTTGCCCATAGCCTGTGAGTGAGTGGCACTGACTGTTTACGTTTCTTCGTCGTCGTCATGAGATCGCTTATATTCTGCGTTATTACTGTAATGCTATGCTGTATGACCGGCGGGGTTAAGCTTTGGAGATGCTGCTGAGTATGCACATGCTCACGCCAACCAGATTTAGGAATATCAAAAATGGCCCACATATGGCCGACATGTGCCTGAGATGTAGCCGACTAAGTCCAAAATTTGGAAAAACATGGATATACGGAAGAAAAACAAGTCTAAGCTACCTAAAAGTTGCTCTGACAACGAGCAAGTTAACCCCTTATAACGTGTCAATAAACGCACATTTATTTCCCTCCAAACGACTAGCCAATGGTAATCAAAGGATTTGCCCTACTGGCGCAAATCATTCGAGCCCGTGTATGATCTGTCAATCTCGACAGCCTCAACTTCTATGAGCCCCGTCGAACCTGTCTCACAGGTGGATATCTCTGACTGCCAACGAACAGGCAAATCCTTGCTGCGTCCAATCAGGCGGTATTCTTTCAATTCCGTGTTCACCGTTTCGAGCTTCGGGCCACCGGATCACAAAATCTCTTCCAAAAGACCAATTCACATTGCCATAGTGCACATCAATGCCCTTCAATGCAGCCTGTATTATGTACAAATGTTCCAATAATGTGCACAAGCGCGGTAGAATCGCACCCTTACGGTCGCGCAAACGGCATAGTTGTAGGTAGCAAACTTCTGTTTCAGACATATCGGCAATGGCTTTAGACGATAGTTGAAATGAAGAAGTAGAACGAAATAAGTTGTAGGTGGCTGCTGGGAGAAAAGTGTTTTGCAACATTAGGGTACATTAAAGGTTAAATACACAATCTTCAGCACATTAGACGATAGGTAAAATATAAACCTATTCTATGCAATCAACAAAATAAATAACGTACAGTACAACCTACGTATACCCTTCCAACAAAAGTAGTTATCCTTTACGTAGTGCATACGTAGGCTGCACATTACGGCAAACGTATATCCTTCTACAAAAATAGTTGCAATCTATGTAGTGCATAGTATGCACTACATAGATTGCAACTATTTTATACGTTTGCAGTACTGCGCAGCCTACGTATGCACTGCATACGTAGGCTGCGCAGTACTGCAAACGTATACACTTCTAGCAAAAATAGTTTTAATTTATTTATTGCATAAGTAGGCCACACAGTTCTACAAACGTAGAACGTTCTAACAAGAATAGAAATTAACTATAAGTTGCATACGTATTTAAATCGTAATCGATTTGTAATGACGTCGGAAACCCAGACTGAATAAGAATGCAATGCATATGTACTCAGCAAAGTACTACATTTGTAAACTATCAATGTACTGCTGGTGTCAGAAACATCTTGAGAGAATGAAGACAATATTTAGACGTATGTGTCATTCGGGAAAGTATTGTGCAACACGAGTTCTCTACTCTAGGGGCAGAGACAGTACATATTCCATCGAATGATGATCAATAAATCTCTCAGTTTCTCTCCGGTTCCCGAAGTCTGACGTAAATTATTCATTGCATCCACAGCCATCACGAAGTGGTGGACGCCGGTCAGGAGCAGGCCGTCGTCCGAGAGAGAATATACAGCCCATGCACTATCCAGACATAACAAATGAGCTTGCGCAGGTGAACTTCGGAACTAGAAACGAGCTTCTCTCTAATGTTATGGAATCTCTTAATCCTGAAGAGATTTACTTGAACTCCTCTCATTCTTCCGAAATTCAACAGGAAGGATATAAAACGGTTATGTGGTTCACTGGGAGACCCTGTCAAGGCATTCACTGTGGAGCAAAATATGTCTGGAGTGCCAGGGCAGATAATATTCGTCAAGGCCTCGCACGTCCAAGCTCTTCAAATCCGTAGTACTAACCAATCACGGGCAGACTTCCAGCGTTTTTTGGGACGTGTGTTGCAAACAGCCATCGAGCAACTCGATGTCCTCTCAAAGATTCGGGCTGGGTGCTTCGTATTCGTGTGTGCAAGTATTGTAGCGCAGTTTTGCTTAGTGCAGAGACCGAAGGAAAATACTGTGGATATAAAAGCTCCAGATCGCTTGGAGATTTTTTCAGACGACTTCATATCAATTTGCAGCTTGAAAACATATATTTCGTACGTTCTTTTCAGACGCTATCAACTAACTTAAATGTGTTATATGCAACCGTTGTCACATTCATGGATATGAAGTAAGTTGGGGGTGAAGGTCCGTCATTTCTTCGACTTCAAGGCAATGTGCCTCTTTCTGTTCCAGGCCATGAGGTGCGCGACACATATTTGTGGTCGGAAGGTCCTCCCAGTCTAAACTCACGAGATTGTTCTTCTTCTTTCACGAGAATATTGGTGTCTAAATCGAATATTCGGTACTTGGTTCCAAATTTATAAGATCTCTTACAACCGAGCCCAGATACTGTCCGACAGAGATATAGGAATTTGTTCACAACAGACGAAAGTGTTCGGAGGAGATCAAACCTGGACGAGTTTACTCTGGACATCTCTGCAGACGCTGTTCAGGAAGGAATAGTTGTCCGCAATTATCAAGGTGCCCATGAAGCCCGAATCAAGGTGAGCTCTGGTGCAGGACCGTTACGAGAAGACAGCCTAGGCAGACCTCTTTCAATAAGAGCTTTCGTCGTAGAGCCAAGTGGATGGTTCAGGTCCGAAGCTCCAGTTGCCCAGCTGGTAGGGGAACAGAATCCCATCACATATTAACAGGAAATCCTCGACGTCGAGTTGTAAATTACAAGCGTTTGAAGCTTGATTCAATGGAAGCTAAGAAAGGGTCTTTTCTACGGCTCTACCCTTACGGTGAGATTAATGCCCCGTATGATGAAGCAAAATATGTTTTATCAAGGGATGCGAACAACCGAGACGAAAGGAGCCTAATATGGGCAGAACACTCTAAGCGAAGACTGTGAGCCGATAAAGTGCTGCTGATCTCTGGTAGTCTTCTTCAGCAATGGTTGCTTCGTACTAGCACAAATATTGAAGCCTTAAGTCTTAGTAACTTGGAAACAGAACAGATGAGCATGTGTGAAGAACGGGAGCTGCGGGCTCGAACCCATACCAGAACAGATGAACTTGGCCCTCCCGATAAACTCTTCCTTCCCGGTAATCAAAAACACTCTCCGGCGTACCGGAGACAAAACCAAGCAAGAAATGGTCGTTCGAATGGGCTCTCCGACGCTTTTTGTCACATTCACAATGAACATATAGCAGGAAGAGATGAAAAGGCTTCGTATGGACAACGAAAAATCCAGAGCATTCTCTCCACAGGGCGACAGAAGCAGTCCTTTTGACAGGCCAGATCTTATTACAAGAGTTCACAACCAGTATGCAAATTCAATTATTAAGGATCTACAGAAGAATTCAGAACAGCTCTTTGGCTTGAAATGCATTGGGAGTGCCGCCAAACGTGCGTTCCAGGAGATAAATACTGCTCATCTGACGGGAGGTTCAGATTTGGGTATGATCGAGAAGGACTTGTGGGTGAAACAACGATAAATGAGTACACAAACCGATTGACCTAGCGAAGAAGAAGGACAGAAGATTTGAAAGTGGTTCCGTACAATCTAGATCTCACAATGAATTACAAGGCTCACATCAATGTTGAAAGAAACCAAGGTGTCAGCGTTGTAGCATACCTGATGAAGTAGGCTTTGAAGAGTTCCAAAGAACGGTATTTGGTTGTATCAAGTCGAACGGGAAGGCCAATGAAGTGCACAGAGCGACATGCTTCATTAAGAGATCACGGCGTATATGAGAGCGAGAGTGGTGGGCGTGGTTGAAGCTCCATGGAACGTCTTTGAGTTTAGGCATATTCACATCACTCCAACTGTACAGGCACCCGACATACATCTTCACGGAGGGCGACAGGTTTTGATTCGAAACGTAAGACTGCCTACACGTCTGAAGTCTTCCCTGCTGGAAAAATTTTTGAAACAACCCTCCCGGTAAATGAACTTGGACTACATGACATACTACAAGACTGCAAGTGTATACGATAAGCTACCCCGCTCTGTACCAGAGTGTGACTCTACTCTGGATGGAGGATGCACACAAATCTACGTCTTGCAACGATCCGAAAATGATCGAACTATGACTCGAATTGGATTTGCTTCTCCCGCAAATCCCAAACTCTTCGCTCTTCGAATGTTGCTCATAAACTCTGCATTCGGCTCCTTTGATGATCCGAAACGTGTTGGGAGCGAATCTTACTCAACTTATAGAGAAGCAACGGTAGTCTGTGAATTATATATCCATGGTGACGAGTACGAAACCGCTTTTGATGAGGCAGTAAGACACCAATCTACTCGTGCTGAGCTTCGTTACATGGTCGTCACTTCCTGTCAACAAGGGTTAAATCCTATAACTGTGATTGGAAAGCACAAAAGAGCGCTAGCTGTAGATATAGCCGATGGAAGCAGAGCAAAAAGAAGATAAGAGCTACTTCAAAGAATCATTGAGATTTAAAACAGACATAGTATTCGGCTTATCAGAAATGATCCCCTCTTTCATCATACTCTATCACAACTTCATCTCATAGACAGCGAACTGCAATTAGCAGAGGAACGAGCTGAAGTACGTCACAGCTTTTCTTCGAGGTCCAGCCGAAGTTTAAAGGAGCGATATGATGATCTGAAAGAAAGCCACAAGCAAGGGTTTGGCAAACTAATGAGAGAAATACAGTATAGAGGGAAAATGGGACAGTCTGAAGGACTCAACACACACGGAATCGTTTTTCTTACAAGGACGAGGGGGTACAGGGAAGACCTATCTCCTATCTTTGCTGAGATATATTGTTGAGCACGAAGGCCTATTGGTGCAGATGACAGTCACGACAGGTATTGCTGCTGCACTATATGAAGGCGGAATAACTATACAATTTGCTTGTATTGGGAGTTGATGACAACAAAGATTCGCAAAGTAGAGAGCGTTGGACACTTTCCAAGTAGCGACCACGATCACAGAGAGCAGAACTAATATGGAAGACTGTTTTGCTAGTAATTGATGAAGCTTGAATGTGCCCAAAAGTGCTCTTCAATATTGGGAAAACCGTACTGAAGCACTTAAGAAACTCTGCAAAAAGACTTTGGAGGCATGATCGTAGTCATGGCAGACGAATATATGCAACTGCTTCTAGTGGTTACAAAAACGAGAACAGTATCCGAAAGGGATGGACAAATTCGTTTATTCCAATGACTCTCCTACGGGAGCTTCTATGGTACTCTTGCGAGCTTTGGACCGAAGAGTCAAGGTTCTTCGCCTCATAGAGCAGGTTCATCAACAAAATGATCCAGTTTTTGCAAAATGTTTGCTCAGTCTTGGTCGTGAGACGCTCCTAGCATCTACAAGGCTTCCACTCATGTCTACATCATATATAAACGAAGCATACAAGTTGCTTTGGAAATGGTTTACAACATGGAAAAAAGAAGATGTCAAGCTCAACCGATTGATTGTTGCGCCAACAAATCAATTAGTGGAGGAACATAACCAGAACGCATTGAAGTATTTCCCAGGAAGATTATTTGACTTGAACTCTGCAACGACTATCGTTCCCAATCGAGGGCCAACGGGTGAAAAGTATCACACAAATAATATCATTGGAGCTGAACTGACGTATAATTATGCTCCAACTGGAGTCCCGCACCATCATTTGAAACTGAAGTTGGGTGTTCCTGTTATGGTGATTCGGAATGTACTTCATCCGTGTAGTACAGTGTGTACTATATAAGCTCCTAAGGATGGGCTGTTACGGAAGATTCCTAACGGATTATCTGTATTTTCTAACAGGTGCCACGTAGCACACCACTCCAGAGGAATGGTTACAGCGGACTGGAATTCGACTAGATAGAATAACCTAACTTAGATAATTATAGGGTACCGTATACAGTTTCCGTTGAGATCAGCTCGGGGCACTGTATATAGAGCACTGCTGGAGTTCCACATCCCGGGAAGTAAACCAAGCACCCTCGTGGCGTATTCTAGCTCGTTTGGTTCAACCTCGTGAAAATCACCTTCAGGTAGACTATTACCTCATAGTCTAGGTGTGGTTTCCAAGCTGCCCATACCCCGCGAGTTCCATAGCAGCGCCTGGAGGATTATCGTTCGCCCAGTGAACCCGCTCTTGACCCGGTGCTTGTGGATCTCCTTTCATAATTCCCTCGATCGCCGTTTCTATACTAAGGAGACCACTACCTATTGGAACTCATCTACTAGGCCCAATCTAAAAGTCAGTTTTACGGGCGTTATGCTCTCCACTGGCCGTACTACAAGTTATCTCCCGACGAAGAAGATAATTTTCTTAACGTTGATCTATCGGCGCGCGACAGAAAAGCGCTACACTCGCACAAACTGGACCCCCCTCATAGTAAAAGACTTCCTTAAGCTGAGTTGGAAGTGGAAGCAAATCACCCCGAACTACTTCTCTATGGACCTCCAAGAGCCTACCTCGGAAATCCCCTCTCCAACTCCTCAGGCACCGGGCTCCCAGGGTGGACGCAGTACGCGCAGCACCGATCAAGGACACACCGCCATGCTGGATTATCCTGAAAGTCTCCTGTGGAATGCCTGCTCCAGTGTTGACAGGTTCCCACAACGCCTAAGAAGACTAAATGACCCGAGGATATCGGATAACTCCACTATGCCTCAGGAAAATGCCGCAATGAAAGTTGAAGAACCCCAGACGGCGTCACAAGCGCAGCAGCCTCAGGAGACCCAGGCCAAGGGCGCGATAGAACCTGATACACTTACCGAGTCCATGGCCCCAAGCCTCACCGATTGGATCTCGCAAGAGCTTGCCGAACAGATTCCTGCAGGTGTCGAGGCGCATCTTGGAGCCCACCACTATGCCCTAGTGAAAGAGATTGCGATCGAAAATGTGCACCCCGGCGTAGACGCCCTCTTGGATTCCAGTGCTTTCCTGGGGTTAATTGCTGATTTTATCCAAACCAAGGTTCGCTCCCAAACCACCAACCGACAACCAGTGGCCGCGGCTTAAAATAGATCTTCCATACAGGAGAGCTTCTCTCCATCAACTCCTAAGGTAACGCCGGGCAGAAGAGGACAGGATATTGCCCTTCCTCGTGCCGGAGAAGGAATGGATACCACCGCAAGGAAACGGGAAACCCTTCGGAATAACGCTATGAACCGTTTGGACCTGACACCCACGGAGGAGGACAGGATACCGGTTGCGACAAAATTCACCTCCGGGAAAGGAGGACAGGATGCTCCCTTGGTGAATCGTGATAATTGGGACCACGTCAGAACCCCAGAAACCACTCAGGAAAGACGAAGCAGACAACAGAGGAACAGAAGAAGAAAGATAAGACACCCCGACTCGGAGGGCAGTATGGGCTTCGACTCCGAGAACAGCTCATACTCAGAGGACGACGCACCTCTGAAGTAGAAACGACCAAGGGTCAGGAAGATCGCCCCGCTAAACGATCTATTCACCTAGCTGGTGGATTAAGAAATCTACTGGTTAAATGATTGCTCCATTCTGTACGACACATCGGTCGCTAAACGACTTACGAAGATTCAGCGCCAAATGGATATTCAAATGAAGAAATACACCTTTTCAGGCGAAGACCCCATCTCAATGCTGAACTTCCCTACAGGCTTCCGTTCAGCGTGTAACACCAACGGCCTGCATGAAGGTGCCGCCATATGGTGTTTTTAGTTCTACCTCACTGGGCAGGCGCATTCCGTCGTGCAGCCCCACCTCACAGGAGAAAGCGCCATTGTGGATGATCCTGAAATAGAAATCCTGATGACGTACACCGAGGTGGTCCACTTACTCCTCAGACTGTACGCCACAGACGAGGTAATTATGGATGACGACGCTGACGCCACCTCCTACTGGCAGAGCACGGGAATGGCCGAAACGGAGTTTTCCCAGAAACTTTGGAGCAAGGCCTTAAGTTACAGAAACTTGTACTCCAAACGGCGGTTAAAGTCGCTGTTCGTAGAAGGACTCCTCCTATCGATACGCGCGAGGGTTTGAAACCATTCGATAAAGCATCCTCGGACCACCTATATGGAGTTAGTGCGCTTCACTAAATCTGACGGGTACAGCCACCGCGCTGCAAGGCGAAGCCACAATTCACTTTTGGACAAACCCTCCGCCTTAAGGAATTGCACGGCTACGGCCTTTACGTTGGGCAACAGCACCTCAGGAAACCCAAACGGTATAACGATCGAAGAGGAGCAGGAAGCCCTTGCTCTCAGCTTTGGGTCACCCCAAGGGGCACCGTCCCGTTCACGGACACCGTCGTCACCCAAATCATACAACTCAGCAGGATCTTTTAGGAACATCCGCTTTGCAAATCCTCTAAGTTACCCACCACCTTGTAGGGTTGGTTAGTCCCAGGAACCGGTGCACTGCATCACTCTCACCCGGGCAATGAGGGCCGCCATCCTTCAGGAAAGGGAGAAGAATTTCCAGACAGCGAAAGACACCTTTGGAGAGAATGATAGTTATCATACCGCTTATGGTGATTTCCGTTCCCTCCAAGGTCGTTATGGATACCGTATACCATTGGGGAAAGCCACTCAACTATTCCTGGCACCACCTTCGTCCAGACCGGCTGCCCTCGCTGCAGCTCCTATGACCTTGCAATGGAATGCTGTGACCCCGTTTGCACCGCTTGAACCAAATGTCGAGCCTGGAACTCCGACACTCTCCACTCAGGGAAACCCTCAGAACCGCGCGTAGAGGTCTGCATGGCTCCATTCCGTCGAGCCTCAGTCCAAAAAAATTCGCCTCTAGGAAAGAAAGGAACCCGTGTGCCAAGTGACAATGGAATTGGTGGACCCTCCATTTTCAGCGGACCCATCCACCACCTTCGAGGAATCCGTATATGTGGTCCAACGCGAGAAATATAAAGTATTCGTTTCCTTAGGATGCTCCCCTCTCACAGTAACCACCGCACGTTACATCTTGGACACAGGCGCCGGTCCAAACCTGGTACATGTCCTCATGATCCCCAGGTCGGCCCTGAACTCTTTGAGGACGGAAAAATTACCAACGGTGTGCGATGCCTCGCGGAGAACGTTAAACATCCTCGGGGCCCTGTCCTCATATCTCTATGTCGGATCCTTAAAAGTGAGAATGTGGTTCCTGGTGGTGACAAACTCAGCCGCACGCTGCATACTGGGGACTTCTTTTGTGGACCAGTATGTACGTGCCATTTACCCACGCCTGTGGAAAGTGACATTTCATAAATCCGCTTCTGTAGATATTGTGTCTGCATCTCCGGGACGGGACGCAAATGCGCTTCAATTGGGTATACTCGCAGAGGTGACGCAGTCGAACAAACTCCGCGTGGTGAAAAGTGTTCAGATACTTGCGAGGAGCCAGGCCGTGGTCTGGGTGCAATCATCTACCTCAGGTCTGTTCTTCTTGCAGGGGAGGCCTCACCTTACTACGAGGCTACACTCCATGATGGCGAATAGTGTTATGGAAATAGTGCCCTCCATCCCCTTCAAGGTTGTCCTTGCCAACCTTAAGGAGTCTCCTATAAGGCTCCACAAGGGAACCGTAGTGGGGATAGCTTTGCCTGCTCCTACAGGACTGGCCCAGATCCCGCCTCAGAAATACCTCGCCGTACAGGAAACTGTCATTGAAATGGAGACTGATTCTTCACCGTCACCTCCTAAGGAGACACCCCCTGCCCCATGGCAGGAGAAGCTCCAAATTGGTGAAGAATTCTTGAAGTACCGCCAAAGAATAATAGAAATGTTATCCGATTTTGAGGATATGTGGTCCGGCCTGTTAGGCCAGGTGAACCATTCAGTTAACACCTGAGATGAAACCGGTAAATCAACTCCCAAGGAGAGCCGGACCCCGTGCACGTGATTTCGAGCGTTAGGAGATCCAACGCATGTTGAAAAAGAGCGCGATTGAGCCGTCCACCTCCAAATAGGCCTCCCCAGCGGTATTTGTCAAGACAAAAGATGAATCCCTGAGGTTTTGTATCGATTACAGGCGCCTGAATGAGGTAACTGTGCTAGATTCCTACCCGATACCCCGCATGGATGAATGTATCGACTACTTAGGCGATGCCTCGGTAATCTTTACTATGAACGCCAATAGTGGATACTGGCAATTCAAGATGGACGAATCCGATAAGGACAAGACAACGTTCACCACCCACGGTGGCATATTCAGATTCCTAAGAATGCCTTTCGGAATGAATAATGCCCCCGCCAAATTCCAGCAGGCAGTGGACATACTCCTGTCTAAGGTGAAGTGGCAATACGCCCTATGTGGCACGGAGAAACGAAGCAAACCTGCAGGAGATTCTGTGGAATGTAATAACCCCAGCGGAAAATATGCTGGTATTTCTGAGTTGATGGCCCTAGTTGAGGAGAAGAAGGAAGTACTCCCCATAACTATGGTCGAATTCTTGAAAGAAAAAAGCTCAGATCCTTTCTGTAAGGAGAAAATCGCCACTGTTGGACCCACCACATCTCTATTCGATGGAGACCGGGATGGCGTGTTGATGCGCCGCGCATTCCTTGATGGTGCATTCCAAAATTTGGTCCCGGCCAACCTGCGGGCTAGTGTTCTGTATCTTTCGCATTATCTGCGCCTCGCAGGACACCCCGGTAGTTCCCGTATCTATTTAACTGCGAGGAGAGAGTTCTGTTGGCCACACATGTCCAACGATGCTTTCCAAACAGTGGCGGACTGCCGTTCATGCGCCGCCACTAGGGATAACATAAGGAAGTATAGAAGCCCCTTAAATTTGTTTCCTCCTTCAGGTCCTTTACACTTTGTGGCCATGGATATACCGGGCTGTTTACCGAAATCGGGGAGAGGATACTGTTATATCCTGGTTACCATCGACCGGTTTTCGAAGCTCTTCCGCGCCATTCCTCTGAAGAGCACTACGGCTGGAGTTATTGCCGACGCCTTTCTGGAGAATTGGGTCTACGCGTACGGGATACCCTTCTACCTCCTCACGGATACTGGTTGCGGCGAAATTCTTCGGGTCCATCTCAAGAATGCTGGGGATCAAAAGGCTGTTTTCCATTGCTTATCATCCACAGACGAATGGCCAAGCAGAGAGCTTCAAAAAAACCATCGCCTCGAGGTTAAGACACTACATTGTGGCCCACCAGAAGGATTGGGACGCGTATGTGGACCTGCTCACGTATGCCTATAACCTTCAAGTGCACCGCCCAACAGCGACTTCAACGTTCAATCTAGTCCTGTCACGGATCCCACCAAACGCCGTGACTGCCATGCGCGCCACTGCGCACGATTCAGACGTTCCCCAGGCGCCTACAGCAGCCCAATAAAAAGGGGCACCCGTCAGGCGGTATCAGAACGCACTTGGGCTTGCGGAGGCTAGGTTTACCGCCTCTCAAAGGAGATTCAAACAGGATTTCTACCTGAGGGTGAAGCAAGGCCCACACCTGAAAGGGGATGTAATATTCCTCGACAAACCCCAGGAGACATCAGAAGAGCCACCAGACGTCACCTGTAAATGGGCACCAAATCATTTAATGCCCTACAAGGTCCTTGCCAGCTATAAAGATACGATTGCCACCGAGGTAGGCGGGCTCCGGTACATCGTCTCAGGAGACCGTGTGACAAAAGTCCCAGAGCCTCTCCCACGGAAACGACCTCAGCAGCCATCCACTGCTCATTCTCCTCCGCAGGCGATGCCAGCAACAAGACCGGGCATGCCCCGTTCAATTAAGGTAGTATTGGCGGACCCGCATAGCTCTTCCATGAATGAAGATGCCCCTGCTTTTGGAAACACTCCACAGGATACCCCAGACGTACTCTCGACACCCCAGGGTGAACCTATCTGCGGTGAACCACATCTTGTCGCACCGTCAAACCCGTTCAGTAATCAAGTACCACATCAGATGGTACGGCTACACCTCAGCAGGTGATACGGAAGAACCTCCGGAACACATCCCGTAGAACTTATTCAGGCGTTACCACGCCAAACTGGAGCGAAACCGCAACTTCTCGTAGGCGTTTTCGTTTAAGAAAGCGAGTGACTCACAATGTTCTATCCCCACTTTCCTCACCTACAGGAGACACACATTTTACGACCCTACAGGTTTCTTTTCGTTTCTTTTCGCACCTATAGAAAATAATGGTCACACTTTAACACTAACCTTAGATAGAACTGCTGCACCACCTGAGGGATAAATTTGTTGAATTTACTAACTAGGTTCGTGCAGGCTATTTCACTGCCTAAAGGTGCCCGCGAACGCGTGCGCTGCATATTCCGCATCCAAGCGCACCTTTGCCACCATGGCCTGGCTATCGATGAACTCCTCCAGGCTGTCACTCATCGCCCTCAGGGAATCGTTATCCGTACGCGCCTTCTGGAGCTCCAGCACCCAGCTGCAAGCTTTGCGCATAGCCTGAACGGGAGAAGCTGGTGCACTGATGCCCATCATCAGGCAGGCTTGCCCCAACTCCTGAAAGAAGACTGCCATCGCACCCTCTGGTAACTCGAGGGTGGTAGCAACCACCGAAAGAGCTGCAGATACCACCATTGGTGCAGATGCTCTAGCCTGGATAGGAGAAGCAAATCCAGCCACCGGAGGCTATGGAGACGGAGGAGCCAGAGAAACGGCCGCAGGCGCCGACACAGGAGGTAAAGAAGAAGCCGGCAGTAGCATACTACTCAATGCGGGCTGAACCTCAGGAGCCAAAAGAACCGAGGTCGTTGGACCCACTGGGGCAGGAGCGATCGCATCCCCCTCCATAGGCGAAACATCCATCCCCACCGCAGGGACCGCAGGCACTGATGCCGGAGTGAAAGTGACAGAAGCTGCAGCAGCATCAACCGCAGGAGTAGGAGAAGTATAACCACTAACTGCAGGGGCTACCGCTAATCCTCCAACCGGCGAAGGAACTGGTGTGTAGATCGACGGACTCTCCACATGAGGATCAGAATCGAAGACCTGCACTCGTGGCACCTTAGACGCCCTCCCTTCAATATGGTGGGGAATGGCAACATATGCCTGTCCGTCATCGTCACCGTTCGGATTTCGCCTGATGGGGTAGAACCTGTCTTTCCCATAGTCATACAACAGGAAACCCTGGGTTTCAGACAAGTCCATCTGAAGGTTGTAATCAAGAAGAGCCTATGCTTCGTCCGCACTCCACGTGGTGCCTCTGGCAAGGTTTTGGATACCCGAGGAGCGGATATACCGGATCATGGTCCCCGAAAGGGGAAGTAAACGACACGGTGTAGGTTGGTATGACGATTCCCAGTAGAGAAAACCATTAGAACTCCACGTATAGGAGAGGAAACCGTCGTCTAGCGCCTGAAGGTACGCCATAAGGGCCCCCACAGCGAACTCCGTATGGTCAATCAACATAACGAAACCCCTCAAAGAGCCGTGGGTACCCAGTACCTCAGAGGTGTGATATGAAAAAACGATTGGCGTCGCCACGCTCAGGTGAGACGACACCCAATGGTCCCTCCGGGAGTTTACGATGGGGGCGTAGTATTTGGAACGCTGACGTGAAGGCATATCATGGAACTCTTTGTTGTGCAATTCGAATAAGAATCCAAAGGTGTTCCTGATACGGTTTTTTTCCGGGGAGTTGTTACCCCAGTTACTGCGGTCTAACCAATAGAAGCCGTCATAGGGAGGGTCAAAAGGAAGCAACGCTAGAGGAGAGCAGCCATCTGAGATTCTGCCAGGACGGTGCTATGCATGGTAAATTTATTCCTTCTGAAGGAGAAGTTGCAGACGCGACTGCTTTTTGCGTTCCTCGATACGCCTCAGGTAGGGGTTATGGCAGTACCCCACCGTTGTAGGAGTGTTATCGGTATACCCCGGAACGTGGACCCAATGAGAGCGATACAAATCACCACTGTTACGTTTGTCCTCACTCCAAGGAGTTTCAGGAACACCACGAAAACGCTCCACCTGAGGGTACTGTGCAAAAGACATGGATATATTCACCGACGGAGCACGGTAGGGTGACCTGCTGATCGTGAAAAGGCACAAAAACCCGAGTGGAACGGTGACCGAGATGCTCTTCTGGCCGGAGTGGCGCACCAGTAGAGTTGTGGTACACTTGAGGATCCACGGGGGTCGACGATTGATCATTATAAGCTTGAGACATTCCAAAGGAGAAGAAGAAAGCAGGAAGGCAGGAGAAATTTGTGTGTTGACACCATTAAAGGAGGGAGATACCTGCAGAAGAATGCTGCCGCGTATATGTCCTTTAGGAATCATGGGCCTACCGCAAAAAAGTCGAGTAATTCGTGTGGATGCAGGAGACGTAGGCTGCTCTATAATGCGGAACCGATTCATCTTTTTGCGTTCAGGCGTTCCTCGAGGATATGAAAATCGCCCGCACGATGAAGTGGAGAAACGGTGCTGAAATGCACCCGGTCACTGGAAGGAGTTACACCTCAGGATTGAGTGGACGCGACTGGATACGCGTGAGATCAGGGCCGATTCTGTGCCTTGGGGGTTCTGGACGGACGCCATGCGGAAGGAAGTCGTATGCGAGCACAGCACCTGCGATGGAGGTAACAAGACTCGCGGCTGCAAGGACTGTTTCTGGAGGACTCGCAGAATCATCAGGGGAGACGAACACTTAGAAATGATGCACCTCGAGGACATGCTGCAATCCAAGAAAGGGGTTATGTAGTACAATGGGTATTACATACGCTACTAAGGATGGGCTGTTACGGGAAAGTCCTAACGGAGTATCTGTATTCTAAACTGGTGCCACATAGGACACCACTCTAGAGGAATGATTCCAGCGGACTGCAATTCGATTCGGTAGAATAACCTAACTTAGATTTTTATAGGGTACAGTAGATAGTTTCCGTCCGAGGTCAGCTCGCGGCACTGTATATAGTGCACTGCTGGAGTTCCACCTCCAGGGAAATAAACCAAGCACCCTCGAGGCGTGTTCTAGTTCGTCTGGTTCAAACTCGTGATACTCACCTTCACGTAAACTACTACGTCATGCTCTAGGTGTGGTGTCTAAGCCGCCCATACCCAGCGCGTCCCATAGCAGCGCCTGAAGGATTATTGTCAGCCCAGTGAACCCACTCTCCACTTGGTGCTTGCAGATCTCCTTCAGAATTCCCACGGACGCCGCTTCTATATTAGGGAGACCACAACCTATAGGAACTCATCTGTTAGGCCGATTATAAAAGTCCTATTTTACGGAAGTTGTGCTCACCACCGGCTGTACCAAATTCCTCACTTGCTTAGTGGAAAGATGTTTATCGTTACCAGCATTTTTCGTGGATTGATTTGACTTTCGGACATTGATGAACATCTGGAAATTCACTAAAGCTTTTTACTGCACGGCATTGACTTTTTCTTTGAGTTTGCAGATGTGAAAATCAAACGTTGACAGTTTTCCATGAGATTGGCATTCGTAGCAACTGTGCATAAATGGAAAGGAGAAACTCTGAATAAAATGACAATTGACTTTCGAACAAACTTTTTTTTGATGGGCCAGGTCTATGTTGCACTTTAGCTTGTGAGAACATCTGATGATGTGGTACTGCTTCATAATGAAGACAAGACGCCCCGAAATGCGCAAGATTTCCATCCAATGCCGGTACGGATCAAAAACCCTGTTCTACAAGAGGCTGTAGGCTTTGTAGAGGGGCGTCCTTGAATAACTTAATAATAGTTTTTGGAGTTGCATAGAAAATATTCGAGTGTGAGAAAGTAGGGTGATGGTAGTGGGAGTACTGCAGAAAGATTAGTATTTCTATGGAAGAAGATTTATTGCAGCGGCGCGGTCGAAATGGATCTGAGAAAAATTTTGGAGCCAGCGTGAGCACGGAGTAAACAATATAGGCCGCTGGCGCCGTCTCTTTGCTCGCAGTCGGCTCTGAAAAGCTTCGATCCACTCCGCTCCTCTGGACTCTTCGCGGCTGCTTTACGGAGACCATCTCTCCCCAGACATCTCTTGCCGTTCATCTCGTGCGCGAGCGCATCAGAGCACACAAAATGTCGTACTATGACGCCATCACGCTCGTTCCAAACACAGGCCCCAACAGTCCAAGAGTTACCAATTTTGACCATGTTTTCTCCGCTGTTGATAATAACCCAGTTAAAATCTCACGAAATGCTTCCACCTTCTTTAACCCCCCATCTAACTTCAGTTCATTGTCCCATCTAGCATCAGCCCCATCTGAGTGTCCAACAGTCCAACATTCTTTATTCCTTGCATCCCAAGAAGTATTCTTTGAAGAAAACCACCATATATCCTCTTCCATATCCTTTTCCACCCAACAAAACATATTGCTCAGTACATCCAGCACAAACATGCCAACAATCCTAGACCCGGTGTACGCCAGGAAATCAGCAACCTCCTTTGCATGCTTTCACTAATGTTTCCATGTCTCAAATTCACATCGGACTGTCACGAAAATGCATTCAAGGCTGGAAAAGACTTGGCCCTTCTCAAAGTTCAGCCCCATTTACAAAGGAAATGGTGTTCACCTTTGCATGGTCATTTCTGCACTCGGGTGACTCGGAATCTGCTGCTGTTCTACTGCTCTCCTTTTCAGGCTTTTTACGTGTTTCAGAAGCGCTACGTTCTCGCTGGGATCAGTTTTTGTTTCCCGGGGATGTACGAATTGCCGCATACGATCCGAATGCAACAGGTGTCAATATTCCAGACGCCAGGACGTCACGTAGTACCGGTAGATAACAATTTGTTCCCATCTTTGACATAGAAGCCATTTAGGTCCTATGGTCCTATCAACCTACCGCCTTTGCTATCGTACAGCATCATCTTTTGTCTCTAAACTCTCGTATTGATCCTATCTTCAGAAGGTTAAAAACTTCGCTATGCTTTACAACCTTGGACACGCCAAGCTCACGCCGCATTCTACGCGTATCGGTAAAGCCACCGAACAATTCGTTCTTGGGAAATCAGTCGAACAGATCCCTATACATGGCCACTGGGAATCTATAAACTCCCTAAGAACTACGCTGATAATGGCAGAAGTTGGCTTCTCAATATTCAAATAACACCACAACATCAACTCCAACTCCAACAGGATGTTGGTGCATTCTCTTCTCTCCTCACTCCCGCAGGTTAAGCCCATATTAACAGCCCATATGACCCGGGATGTCATTAAACTCGCCCAGGCGATCGGCGGACTGGTCGCCTTCGTCGACCTGGGATGTCTCTAAAAGTGACCAGGCAGTCGGCAGACCGACGTCCCCAAGCGACCTGGGTGGCACTGTCCAGAAAAGGCCCACGCTAAGCTGTGCGAAACGGTAGGCACGACGCAGGCGCTTCCCGGAAGGTCTTGCCAGTCTTTCCCTGAGTTTTCTCGGAAGGGTCAGGAGTTTCCTACGGAAACTGAGGCGGCAGTCTTACCTCACTCAGCATCTCAGCATCGCGTGGATAATGGAAGAAAACAGGCCCGCCTGTACAAGGATCTGAATGGGTTTACAGGGTTTTTACGGAACTTGCGCCAAGATTGAAGAAAAGCACGTGTGTTAGGTCGGTTCAACTACCCGAAATCGCCAAGGGTAAAGAGGAAAGGGTGGGTAGAACGTCGTTAGTGCTTCTAGACGACGAAAACGAGGCATATGGGAATCCGCCTTGTCGTGGTGTGCCCCTTAGCTGACGTCCTGCGGTGGAAAGGGAAGGAATAGCAGAGAAAAGAATGGAAAAGGCGAGTCGCGTCAGAACGAAATGGATCCGATCTCGGGTCTTCCCGTAGAAGCTTAGTACTAATCTTTCCATGTTCCGAGATAGCAGCTAGTGAGCGCAACACGGCTGCTGCAAGGTGAGAGCAAGCAGCAGTCATGGGCTACATTCCCGGGACATGAATAGAGATTGGTACTACGGGACAGAGAAAATCTTTCTTTCCGAGGAGCTTTACGTACATAGAGTTTAGCATGCTAGACGAACAAAAGCTCCCCTGTAGAGTTAGATTCTACCACAATGCCGTAATCAGGTAATGTGTGCCCATAAAAAAGAAGAAGAACAGCGCATATCCGTACAGCACCCCAAAAAACAGCATGTTCTTCTTTTTTCGCTTCACGCCCCATCTCCACCTCGCACTTTCGGTTCATGGTACATGAAAGCAACAAAGCGGCTTGCCTCCCCCTTCGGATGGGAAGGGGGGAGGGGCTGGCTTTTATTGACTCTGGCCCTCCAGCGAGATCGCTGGAGGGCCAATCAGACGTCTTCATAAAGGTTGGCGTGCCATACGCGCCAGCCAAGTCCGTCCACGTGGACAGCCTCTACAGTCCGCCTCCTAAGCGGCCGCGACGGGCGGCTATATCAGCGTACTTTGTTTTCTCTTGCTTACCTCTTCTCTCCCGTCATTCCGACATCATTTTGCGTCCTCGCCTCGCCCCAACGCGCCATCTTCGCACTGCATGCTTCGCGGCGCACCGACGCTCCATCCTCGCTCTGCCTGCTCCACCACGCCCTGCACTGCCTGCTCCGCCACGCCCTGCACTGCCTGCTCCGCCACGCCCCGACGCGGCATTTTCGCTCTGCCTGCTCCACCACGCCCCGACGCGGCATTTTCGCTCTGCCTGCTCCACCACGCCCTGCACTGCCTGCTCCGCCACGCCCTGCACTGCCTGCTCCGCCACGCCCTGCCTTGCGCTCTGCGCTCTGCGCTTTGCGCTTTGCGCCACCACCTTTCGGCATAGCATTGGGGTTAGCGTACACATCTTCTTGAACAAGGCTTCAGAAACGGTTACTTCGTCTAGCGGTTACTTATCCTGGTTAATAAAGGTTACTGTAAGCTTACTGTAAGACACGTTTGCATTAATTGAGACGTACTAAAGTGGGGTTTAAGTCCCCTAGTATACTCTTAATACAAGCTGACTTGTAGTATTAAAGTAACCAAGAGAACCAACATGGCTCGTACAAAGCCCACCGCTAAGAAGACGGTATGCGAAGCCCCTCCATATCATCACATTGGAACGAAAATCATAAAAGCTATTCCATTTAACCCTAGAGATAATCTTCTCTTGAGGTTTTCTCGACGTGGTGATGTGGAGAAGGTGAAGATTCTGGACGGCCGGGTAGGGCTACGTCAATTTGTCATACGTTGCTCCAACGGCGACGAAGGTCAGTTCACGAGAGAAGAGTTCTGGCAACTTCTAGATCCGCATATTCTTATGTTCCTTGAAGACTCCCCATGGGAGGAGCTCTCTTTCAATGATCTCTACCGTTTAGGGCTGACGCTTTCCGTGAAGGACAACGTCGACTATAGCGCACTTGAGGGGTACTCTTGGGTAATTGAGAAAATAGTATTCAAACATGGATACTACTATGGTGTGGACGAAGCTACTCAGCGCGAACACGCCATTGATCTGTATACCCTTCGCATATTCGGTACTCCTTCCAACGCATCGATGTTTCATTCCGTGACCGAATCTGGAAACTTTAGGTTTGGCACGGATAATCGAATCATGGCAATTTCCGAGGTGGACGAGTGGTGCTTCAAGAACCCAGGACGTTATTTACGAATGTCTACTGGCCGTTCTCGAGAGCCCAATCCCACCCTTAGGGATTACGAGCTATCTCACGTGCAGCCCATTCGCTTCCGGGACGAGACTGGTTTATGTCTACCCACAGCGTTATGCAATGGGTTGCATGCCCTCCACGCTTCTGTTTGTCATGATTACTGGGAAAGGTTCCGAGGTTATCAGAATGCTTTTGAGCAGTTTGGTATCCCCGCGCCTCGGATTCGAGACCTCCGTGATTTACAAAAACACCTTTCTCAGCGTGATGCAAACCTTCAAAGGGTTCATGGACATGGTCACTCGATTCGTCTCACAGATGTTGTTTATCTTCCTGCTGGTGTCTATCTTCTTACCCTGCATGGAACTGGGGGTGTCTACCACACTTTGGCAATCGATACTGATCGTGGTCATATACTTGATTGTATGGAGCCATAAAGATTGGTACTTTGCCCACATTCACTGCAGAGATGCATTGGTAGTGGTTCTGAGTTCCTTGAAGTTACCGAAATGAGGCAACTAGTCTTGACTCCCCATGGTTCTTTTAAAAGTCCACGTCATCACAATGATAACCACACTAAGCGTCGCCGTAGGCATGCGTCACATCGCGAGGAGGAAGTTATAGTCCTCGATTAGGTTCTTCATTAAGGGCTAGTCTTTCAACCCCTATGCATAGATTCAATAAATTGCCCACAAATTGCATACGTGCATCTGCTTTCCTACGACCATATATCAAGGTTTTATACTATATTTGTTTAGCCAATTACTCATGCGTATTCATATTCCTTTCAATTCTCTAGAATTGTTGGTCTTCTTACATATGGGACCAGGCGTCGAGCGTGGATAGGACTCCTGCTTATCTTTCCATGCCTTGAACTTAGAGTATAAGCAGGATGCTTAGCTCTAATGATCGTACAAGGACCATAGAACTTGGATGTAAATGGGGGCCATTTCTTGGCCTTGTTCATACTTGCTCCTCGAGCTACTAGGACTTAGTTTCCTACATGAAAGACTTTATCCTTAGCAGCTTGCTGGGAGTGTGCGTGCTTCAGGGCTCGCGTGGCTCTGTGACGCAAGGCAGACTCTAATTCCACCCCACGATGTAAGTCGCCCCCGCTTAGGACGAGAGCGGATGGGTCATCTTGCGACATGCGTGGGGGAACACCATACAGCAATTTAAATGGAGAAGGCCCATTTCTTAGATGACGGCGCCTATATCCCTACAGTACCTTCTGTAGAACTTCGTCCCAAGGCTCTTGGTATTCTAAGATGCTCTTCGTCATGGACTTCTTTAGAATGCCAATCATCCGTTCAGCTCTGCCGTTCGACATTGGTGCATATGCCATCACCGTTTTCCAGGTGATGCCATGGTGGTTGTTGAATTCTGACAGAGTTTTTGCAGTAAAACTAGTAGCATTATCAGAGACCACGGTGCAAGGCGGGCCGAATGGGTCACGATTTCATCTTTTAGAAATTCAATCACTTCCTTGGCGGTTGATGTCGGTGTAGCTTTCGCAATCGGCCAACCTGTTACATGCTCTACTCCTACCAACATGAATCTATTCTTCCGAACTGTCGTGGGTAGAGGTCCTGCAAAATCGATAGAAAACGTATGAAATAGGCCCGTCAAGGGGTATCGGAGCGTAGTTCGATACGTCGGAATATTCTTTGCTGACTGGCATCCACCACAACTGCTTACATACTCCGTAACATGCTTGTATACCTCTGGCCACCAGTAACGTTCAAGCACAAATTGCTTGGTACTATTAACGTCCCAGTGTCCAATATCATCATGAATACTTCTTAAGATCTGTAGTCGGTTCCTTACTTCTGGTATTACTAGAGGTCCTTTCTTAGTTCTACGGAAGAGTCTTTCATTCCACACCATATAATTCTTTGCGTTCCTCTTAATCTTGCGACGCTCGAGGGGGTCCTTAGTCTCCAATGTCAACCCCAAGATGTAGTTCCCTGTATCAACAAGGAATTGCTCTAAGTCTTCGAATATCGGTATTTCCGAGGAAACTGCTAGTACTACTGCATTGGTCTTTTCTTCCCCAGATACTTCAATACGCGACAAGTAGTCTGCAACACGGTTACTTGCTCCTGGCCTGTACTTTATCTCAAATTCATATTCCGAAAGAAAATCAATCCATCTTGCCAGTCTGCCATGGATATCTCGTTTTCTAAATGCATACTGCAAGGCCTGATGATCAGTAATGAGTGTAAATGGGAGGGAGGATAGCAAGTAAACACGAAACATCTTCAACGCAAAGATGACCGCTAATGCCTCGCGTTCGCAGGCTGAATAACGTCTCTCGGCGGCTGTCATCGTACGACTGGCAAACTGTATAGGATGTAGTTTGCCCTCCTTCTTCTGAGAAAGTACTGCCCCTAGGGAAACACTGGATGCATCAGTTTCAACTATGAAGGGTTCATTAAAGTCAGGAAATCCTAGAACGGGGGGTTTCATTAACTTTGCTTTGAGATTTAGGAAAGCATCTTCCATTTCTGGTGTCCAGAGCCATGTTTTCTTAGGTGACGTGGCTTCATGCAAGGCAGCAGATGCTTCAGCAAACCTGGGTATGAACCGTCGATAATAACTGGCCAGTCCTAAGAAACTTCTTAGTTCCGTCGCGGAGGTTTGACATGGAGCTTCCTGTATAGCTTTGATCTTTTCTGGGTCCGTCGCAACTCCCGTCTTATCGATGATATGTCCTAAGAGCTTCACCTGAGGCTGCCCAAAACTACACTTAGCCAGTTTAATCTTCAGTCCATGTGAGGCAATTCTGCCAATAACTCTTTTGCAATGCATAAGATGATCTTCTATATTGTTGGAGTAAATGACAACGTCATCCAAGTAGACACGAACGAAAGATAAGTCTTTCAATACGGCGTCCATCATTCCTTGAAATGTGGCAGGTGCATTCACCAATCCGAATGGCATGACTTCAAATTTAAATGTACCGAATCTGCAGATGAAAGTCGTCATCTCTTTGCACTCCTCGGCCATCTTCACCTGCCAATACCCTGAAAACAAGTCTAGAGTTGTGAATAGTGAGGATCCACGAAGATCATCGAACACTTCTTCTATGCGAGGTAATGGCCAACGATCGGACTTCATTTTGGCATTCAATGCACGGTAGTCCACGCAAAATCTCGGGCTTCCATCTTTCTTTGTCGCGATTACAATATGGAAAGACCAGGCAGAGTTTGCTGGCGTAATGATTCCTGTACGAAGCATTTTGTCAATCTCATTCTTTACCAAGTCATTATGTCGCGGTGGGAGACGTCTTGCCCGAAACGTTAAAGGTCCTGGATCCTTTAGCTCAAAAGAATGCTTCACAGGGACATCAATGGGTCTGAGGTCCTCCAGGGACCAAGCAACGGCCTTTGAGTCTATAAGGGTCGTAGAGAGCTGCCTCTGTGCCCGCTCCGAGAGATGCTTGACCTTTGTCCCGAGCAATGCCGATTTTAGGTCTTCTTCCTCTTCGGTCAGGTTCAGCACATGTAGCTCCCCTTCTTCAATATCACTATCTTCATCTTCTTCTAAGAGCAGGGCGATGGTTTCTTCCCGATCGCTCTCAGAATTCGTTATTGGGTGAGATTCGATCTCCTTCGCAAGAGCCACGACAAGCTCTGTATCGTCATCAATTTACGAACTGGAAGACGCTGGGTATATCTCTGAGTCTGAGGTGAAATCCTCACTATGGGTCTCGGAACCTTCCATATCGGGGATACGTTCATCATACTCTAGATATAATACGGATTCTTTCTCTTCTATATTCACAGTCACTGTATGATTTCCCATGTCGATGCAGGCCTGAATATTCTCTAAGGTTGGGGAACCGATAATCACATCCACTGGTGGGTCATCAACAACTAAAAAGTTCAAAAGAGTCTTGGACTCACCAAACAGCACAGGTACGTCTCTGACGACACCTCGTACTACACTAGAGCTTCCATCAGCGACTTTAATCTTCCTCGTCGTCGCTTCCGGTGAGAGCATAAGTTCTTCCATCAGAGAAGTGGAGAGAAGGTTTGGAACCGCTCCTGAGTCCAGCAATGCGTTAACTCTAGTTCCGAATAGCTTCAACTTCACCACTTTTATTCCTCTGATACTTCCAGGCCTATGCGCGATAGCAACCTTTTGACTTCTACCATTCTTCACAAACAGTTTTTGAATCTGTCTTTTTGCTTCTTCGGCATCTCCACGGAGCAGGTGGCCAAACGTGAGCCCACATGAAGCATTTGTCAACTCAATGAGAACATTGTACCGTCCTACGAAGTCTGAAATTCCATCTTTTCGGGCCTTCTGGGCCTTCTTCCGGGGCGCCTTGCGGGATTTAGGCTTGGCCTTCTTCCGACTTGGTAGGCCCTTCGTAAGGTCAATGACTGGACCCGGCTGAGGGTTGAGTAACTCTCTCACAGCCAATCTTCCTGTCTTTGGCTGTTTCGGCAGCGCCCTGCCCTCAGCATCTCTCTTCGTAGCATTGACAGTCTCTTCTTCTTCGACTTTTTCAGTCACTATTCCCACTGTGTACTCTTTATCCTTTCCTGAGTCTTTCAGTGTGTCTCCTTCTGTTTTCATATGTGTGTCATTGGCAGCGACGGCGGGCTGTAGCATCTGGGGCTTTGACCAACACGTAGTTTCTGATTGTCCCATTTTCCCACACCGTGGGCATCTGGTATTCCGGTGGGGATTCTTGTCACAGCGGTTCGCTCCATGTCCTGGCTTGTCGCAGAATGAACAGACACGAACATTGTTCTCCTCGGTCGAAGTTTGTTTCTTCTTAACCAAGAGGGTGAGTTCCGCTATCTGAGAGGTGAGATCATCTACATTGTTCTCCAATGACTCCACTGTTTGTTCGGGGCGACGGAGAATCCTCATAGTGTGAGGTCGCTTACCTTCTCCTCCTTTCCCTTTTCCAATGTAGGCTTCACTGAAAGTTTCTCGGCAACGAACATAGTCCCGAATGGTACGCTTGAGCGATTCGTAGTCGCTTGCACCTCTTAACAACACGTATTGAGCCAGGTCCATATGTTCCATGACTGCATTTCTCAGAAATCCAAACTTAGCTTCATTGTTGAAGTTAGCTTTCTCAAAAGCGCCATCCATATCTGTCAGAGAACTAGCCATGTCCAACGGACGGAGCTTGCAGTTCATGGCTCTTCGTATATACTCTTCCTGACTAACGACTTCAGAAAATTCTTCGATCATAGCTTGCTTCACAGCAGCGTAGTCAAATGCTTCTTCAATTAACTGTCCTTCGTACGCGTAGGTTTCGTAATAGTATTCAAACGCCTTTCCTGTCAAACACGGAAGGAGTTGCGTTGCTTTTTCCGAATCATTAGTACCTTTCGCGACAACATTGTCAAAGAAAAAGAAGAACTTGACTACATCCGAGTCAGGTTCACCATTGAACACAATTGCTGAAGAAGACGAAATCGTTCTGAAAAGGTACCTCCTCGAGAGTACCATGAAAGCAACAAAGCGGCTTGCCTCCCCCTTCGGATGGGAAGGGTCGAGGGGCTGGCTTTTATTGACTCTGGCCCTCCAGCGAGATCGCTGGAGGGCCAATCAGACGTCTTCATAAAGGCTGGCGTGCCATACGCGCCAGCCAAGTCCGTCCACGTGGACAGCCTCTACAGTACACTGGATCCTTTCTCTTCGATGCGTTTTTCTTCTAGCCCTCTTACAAACCGCAGACATGTCTCTTTCATTTTCTCCCAACGTTCTCCATCCACCTTAATCCCCAAATCCGTCACTTTACAAAAGTTCACAACACCCCCCTTCGTTGGTTCTCTCCAACCTTACTCTTTACCTCTCACGTCTTTCACGTCATGTCAACCACCAACGTCCAAGCCGGGCCAAGCCAACCACCCCTCCCACAGTTGTCTATGGATCACTACGAACTAAGGACCCACTTTTCTTCCTCACAAAGCTCTCCATCCCCCAGCTGCATGCCATCATTGTCACCGCTCCCCAGGCCATGCGCAAAGATCTCCTACGCACTGCAAACAAAGAAGATCTTGTACATGAAGTCCTTCGTCTACGCGATATCAAACTCACTGCAACCCTTGGGGCACTCACAGACCATGCAAAAGAATTGGATACGCTCCTTAACACAAGCCCCCCTGATATTCTCAAAATGTCCAAAGAAGAACCTCATAGCCTTAAGAGACTCATGCAATCCACTCTCATCGCCGACCCTACTTTTATTCCTGCATCTGTCCCAGAAAACCCTTCTGAAGCCGCCGCAGTTGCCATTACCTGGCAATTCTCTGCCTTCCGCAAATCAATCCCTCCTTCTTCTCCTCAAAAGCATACTGCTTAAAAGCAGCAACCACAGCCACCATCCAATCAAACCCTATCCCAACTTCTGTCTTCCGCCTCCCCCGCGCCACCGCACCAACATTATCAGGCTGTGAATACCTCCGACGAGGACGAAGAGCCTCCTCGCAAGAAATTAAAACATCTCATTAAGTCCAAAGGGTTCTCTGTCGGTCTCCTCTCAGCCCAAACACAGGGCCTGGCGAACTACCCGGGAAGAGGAGTTTCGTCCACTAGCCCCATGGTGGAAGCACTCATGGGCCCATCAATTCTCCTCTCCCGAATTGCGTCGGGAACCGACATCCCAACCTTCCTCTCCCAGTCCTTTCGTCATTGGCGTCGCATGCCATGAGGCCAACCGTCGGCAGCCAAGATCGAGGCCCAGAAACTGGGGCGTATGATACACATCCAAATGCTCCTCCACCCTTCACCCAAAGACGCATTGGAGCAGCGTCCCTCTATCAAGATTGCCGTTCGCCGTCTTTGCGCCATCCTGTACGTGGAAGAAGCCGTCTCCATCGGGGAGCACACCGACCGCCGAGAAACGTGGGCCATAGCGAGCCAAATTCTCGAGTTCTCTCCCCAACGAACCATGCAATCTCAAGAACTTCTCGAAGAAATTACCAAAAGAATGTCATTACAACGCAAACGCATGACAGTTATCAAGTCTATGGGAGAGAACCGTTCACAACGGACACCCCGACCGTCATGGACCCCACATACTCGCCAACACAACCAAATCCCAGCCCCCACATACTCGCCAACACAACCAAATCCCAGCCCCCACCAGAAAGTAACATCCCAAAGCAATGAGCTTCATAACAAAGCCATTCCGCCTCCCATTGCTCCCCTCAAAACATCACCTCTCCCATCAATTGCCTGTACTATGGTCCTCCGTTTTCTCCGCACCAAGGCAAACAAACCAATCACACCAAGCCGCTTCATTCTTCCCGCCATATTTACTTTCTTTTCCGGGCACAGCAGTCTAACCTCTACCAAATCTTGCATGATAGTGCCCCACTTTCTCCATGCACCTCAGACCCGTTTCTTATGGCCAACAAATTTTCTGATCTGACATCTGCTCTTAACACTGAGATTTCAAATCCAGGACGAGCTTTCACTAGAGGCGTCTTCAAAAGCATAACTGTCTCAAAGATATCGCTACCACCTCCAGAACGTCCAGAACATGGTGACCGCAGCCATCTTTGGATACGTTTTCTCCCGCCATTTCTTCAAAGTATATTCTCCATATCATCCCGAAGCGGCCTGTGCCATGAGCTGATTAAGACCCATGGAAATCCCAACGAATATACTACTCCCCCTCAAAAACTACATGCCTCCCAGACCGAATATGTTAAACTCCTGTCTCGTGGACACGACGCTGGAATGCTCCACTGGTCAATTATTGAATCAGAACACTCCGCATATCATCAAGCCGCCCCAGAATTGACGATGTCGATGTTTGCAGTATGGAAATCTCCCCATGAGGACAGGCTCATCCCATGTCCTCGCATGCAGAATGACCTACTTAAAGGTCCCCCGCACACATCACTTCCCGATCCAAGCCTCTTCGACAAAATAAAATTATCAGACGGACATGTCACGGCCATCTACTTTGATGTAGCCAAAATGTTCCGCAACGTCTCTTTCCGCCATTGCTCTCAGAACTGTTCCCCTTGCTCCCAGTTTCTCTGTCAGAGCTCCTTAAATCCCTCAAGAGTAATCTTTGTCAGCAACTCCCAAACCTTTCGCTTGCTGACCTACGCCTACGCCGCTGTCAGAGAACCATACCGATGGGTTTAAAGTGGAGTGTATTTATTTCCCACTGCTTCGCAATCAATCTCCTCACGCAACCATACAACATCTTCCGCCAATAACGCTTATCACCGAACTACGCATCCGTTCTGACACCTATTCTATGCGAATTTGCCCCGTTCAATCTCGACTATGAACACCCGTTGCTGTTTCATATTATCGAAGATGTAACTGTCTTGGTTAGCGACTGGAACGGCGAACCGTTATTGTGCTTGTACAAGATAATGCAAGTAATCCTGCAGTCCAACAACCTCTCCATCAAGGTATCTAAGTCTTCTCCTTTCTCCGCCGTTATCGAGTCCTCTGTAACATTTCTTGGCTGCGAAATCAACATATTATCGCGCAGAATCCCACCCAACTCCAACAAAATACTTGAAGCCTACCAAAAATACAAGAACTTCTTACCTCTCCTTCCGTATCATATGAAAAATGGAGATGTGCCTTGGGCAAGCTAGTTTGGTTTCTGCTTTTGAAACAACCACTACTATCGTGTCTGAACGCATGTTTTGAGCCTCCGCACCACAAAACCGAAGCTCATGAAGTTATCATGAACGACCAAATGTCATCAGAAATCTCGCTTGCCGTATCCCTCCTCCCCTTAGTTCTCGTCTCTCTGGCACTTCCGTTTTCGAACAGTGTCCTCTCGTTTTCGAACACAGTACTCTCTTTTTACGCATTCCTCAAGCTGGAGCTGTTTCATATACTTTTCTAAATGAGAAAAAACCACAGCTCCTGTGGGAGCACGCGTTCGGAAGCTTGTCTGTACGCAATACACATCCTTCTGCATCTCTGTCCAACAAAACTATTCTCTCTACATATGAAGCAGCAAAATCGAATTCTGTTGTCTCATATATTTGGAGACGCAAAGAGCACATGGATGCCCTTGAAGCAGCAGCAGCGCGTTTGGCAGTAAAATGGGAGTTTTCAACCAAAAAACTGTTTCTTTTCACTGACTCCCTCGTTGTTTTGTATATGCTATGCAAAGGATCGTTCATCTTCAGTTCTAATTCTTTTACGCTGTTGCAACAAAGCTCTGGTATGCTTTGCTTACAATATTCAACTTGTGGTGCTGTACGTAGCGTCAAATTGCAACGTCGCTGACTTTGCCACATGAAATTTTATAAGGCGCGCTGACCGAAACTGCAGGTGCAGTTTGCGGAGAAAGTAGTGTTATTACGTTCATAGCCATTATTCCGAAATAAAAAGATCTGCATGTCTTTGATAATAGTATTTCTATGGATGAAGATTTATCAGAGCGGAGCGGTCGAAATGGATCTGAAAAACAGTTTGGATCCAGCGTGAGCACGGAATAAACAATATTGGCCGCTGGCGCCGTCTCCGTGCTCGCAGTTGGCTTTGACAAGCTTCTATCCGCTCTGTTTCTCTGGAATCTTTGCGGCTGCTTTATCCCCACTCTGCCTACCTATAGGCGACAGCTACGCCTTGGTAAGGCGCGCTGACTGCGCACTGCAGGTGCAGTTTGCGGAGAACGTAGTGGTACTCCATTCATAGCCGTTATCCCGAAATAAAAAGATCTGCTTTTGCCTGCTACGCGTCACCGATAATGAGATTTATATCTGATGCGAGCTGTTGTAAAAAACCACGATGTCTACGATGTCTAAGAGTGTCTCAGTTATTTGTTTTTGTGGATGCAAACCTGTTTCGGCAGGTTTGGTGGCGTTTCTTGTCATCCCGGAAGAACATACCCATAGTAGCAACCTAGTTTAGGAGTTCAGTGGGTTCGTAGTTTGCAACGTTGCGTGGCTCAATTCTTTCGAGCGGTGGAGACTATGCAAGCAGCTGAAAGTGCAGGTTTTCTCAAAACCAGACAGGATTCAAGAATTTTCTTTTTTTTTAATCCGAGGACATGTGTTTAAACGTACACAGGGGTTCCCTGCCATTAAACTTTAATGGCAGGGCACCCCTCTGTACGTTTCTGTTGGCCCACTGGCAAATCGCAGGCAGCCGGTGCCACCCAACCAAAATGCACGCTTCATCGTGTTCTATATGTACCAAACTTCGGCTTGATACATATTCTTACAGGCTTCCGTTCTTGAAAGCGAAGAGAGAAATGCCCGCGCACTCCTATGATTGTAGTAGCCCTTGGTACAAAGTTTGTACCGAACCCCTTCTAGCAGCATCACTGCGTGTTCGTGCACTCCTCGGTGCAGCCACCCGAGCCTGTCCACGGTCACTGCTCCGCCCTAACCATCCTATCCTGCCCGTGTTGATAACCACCCGCTCCGCCCTGTCTCACTCATCACCCTCGACAGAATCACCGTGACTACTCGCAAGTACTCTACCTAAACAAGCCCCCTTCCACGCCAGCTCCATCCCCCACCTCACCACCACATGTACTTCAACAATATCGTCGAGCAAGTTCCAGCTGCTCACCTGCCGGGCTCCTCCGAATCCAACGTCTCCGCCCCTTTCGTGCCCCAGCAAGAGTCAACATGGACGAATACCCGCGCAGAGGAGCACGATGAAGAGCAGGAGGACGAAGAGGAAGACGATGAGGAGGGGCAGAAACGTCAGACTCCTGCAGGCAAAAAGCGCAAACAAGAGCTCCATCGTCGTCACTCAAAGCGCTACCGCGACAATTTAGGAGAGCTCTTTAATTCATTGGAACAGCTACTTCCCCGCGTTGTGCCTGGCTGCAAGCTAAAGACAAAAAGTCAGATTATTGCAAACAGCGTCGGCGCCATAAAGCTTCTGCGGTCTGAAGTCTCAGCGCTGGAGATAGAATACGTCTTGTCCAGCCCTGCAAATCGAATGCGCTGGGTTGAAGACACCGTTTGCAATGCATTCTGCTTTCAAGACGTGGTTGATCCATTCATGCGTTTACTTCTCAGTATGCAAAAATGGAAGCATTCAGAGCTCTGGTCAAGACATGAAATGACAGTGCTTTCAGACGGCACTGAACGCAAAGTACCCGTATCCAAGCCGACAGAATCGGTACACGAACTCCGATCATCATCACAGAAGAGATTCTTTCTAAAGCTTCAAACCACAGCCTCGGCGAATGAAACCCCTCCTAATGTACTGCCATTGTACAAGCGCTTCTCTGACAACTCCCGTGAACAAGTCTTCAGTGCTGGTGACAACAGTCTTGTAGGCCGAACTGCCTCTTCTCTTTCCCCCGAAGTGATAGACCTTCGCTCCCCCGAGTCGAGCAACGGCTTCGTTAGAGCTCAAGAAGCACTGGAATGTCAATTCATAATATGCTTTGCGGTGCCGTTCCTCGTCAGGGGCCATGTGTTTGCTGCAGTGTTGTTTTACGACGATCGCCCCCGTGCCAACGTTAACGCAGACTTGAATATTGCACAAGACCTCGCGAGCAGTCTCAGCAATTGCTACGGAGCTTCTAAGGTGCACGCCAAGGAGTCAGGGAGCCACACATCTTCAAAATGACTGTTCGTGTACATATATACTCATCTGGGCAGGCTGACCTCATCTTAGCTTTGGCCTGCGCCTAGTGAGGGAAAAACATTGACAATCGCTTACTTCAGCCCGATGAAAGTCATTTCAGTGCTCGCTATCTGATACTTCTGTCACATTAACCATAGAGTATTGGTCTCGGTTTTAGATGACGACTGGATGGTTTCCACTTGAACAACATATCTCTCTTCAGATAATAGTGGCCACCTTCGTTCGAACTCATCCGCGTCATGTTCACGGAGAAGCCACGCCTCGGAAAGAGCAGAAAGCCGCACGTTGTCCCGGTAGAACTGTTTATCAAGACTGTGACCGGAGTGCGAACTTAGCTCAAGAACAAAAAATTGGGAATGAACATGGTCAGTACCACCGGCTCTCTCACTCACTATGTGGTTACTCCATTCTACCAAACCGAACATTCGTAGAAAGTCTGGATTATCAAGTGTGCCAGAATGTGACGCATTAAGCACTTACGATGCGGAGGATGAATCTGTGTCTTTGTGATGATATTCTGGAGCTGGGATCTCTTCTGTTAAGGGATTAGCGAAAGTTACCCGACGCATCTTACTCGACGGTACTCCTTGATCTCCGCATGTATTATCGTAATTACTTTCTTTCTCTTCGTCAAACTGTATACAACGAAATATATCATGAGTGACGTCTGCGGCTTTATTCACTCTTCGTTTTTTGCTACAGCCAGCCTTCACAGGTGCGCGCGGAACGTCTTCAGTAGTTTCTCGCATAGCTGTTGGATCCGATGCACCATGTGACGCATAAATCAGACAGTGTGTCAGAAACTCGAACTGACTGACGGGTGTGATGCTTGCTTACCACGCTTGCGTTTTGGAGTTGAGGGAGACTCCATTGTTACAACGAGTGATTTGCAGGGCTCGGGCTCGTCGGGTTTCTGCACAATCTGTCCCTTGGGTTCAAAAGCAAAAAGCACAAAAGGCGCGGCGATGCAGAAATTACTGCCGTTCTGCTTCAAGCCATCTATAAGCCAGATACCCCTTTTTCTGTATGCAAGAAAAGCAAGAGAGGTATAATTGGTGTCGCAAGGTGTCGCGCGGTTAAGGTTTCAACCCCGTGGCATTTCGTTTCAAGAGGCTGCCAGGAACGGAATCAATCATGTCTGGCAGAAGCCGCTTCCAAGAATACGTCGCCGCTCAACATTTGAATGATTCGTTTTCTGTAAACGGAACGGCAAAGCTATTGTACTAGAGCCTCACACCTTGCACTAACCGATGTACTACTCTCCTCTGTTTCTTCTCTGTTTGTTCTGACAACCTCTATCATCAAGGTATATTGCGTCAACAGCTACAACCTAAATCAATATGTTGTATTATGTTTGTACCAACGGTGCTTGTTGTACCTCAACTTACACTGAGCACGTGATCGTTTGCCAAAAATGCCAATCCTACTTCGGAACGATGTCAAGTTTCAGAAACCAAAATGAACAACCCCAAACCTGAACGGAAATTACGTTCCTCGCGGTCTTCCCCTCCCCACTTTCTTTGTCCTTCCACCCTTTCGCTTTGTGGATGCAAATGAATAATAAGCTCAACACGGAGCGTATACATGGAAAGAAAACGCCCATGTGTACGTGCGCACACATGTACAGCACTTGAAGCGGTAATACTACGAGCAGAAGCAATGTTGACGCAAATCAAGCGCTAAGTTGAAGAGTAAACCCGAAATTACCACATATGTAGATTTCACCAGAACTTGGCTACGCCAAGTGCCTAGTGTCACGTCGATAGTTAAACATGGTCGGGCTAGAATGTTGAAATGTGTCTTTATGGAGGCCGAGTTCCTCATTCCGAGACAGCCGTAGAGACTGGTTTATGAAAATCCCTTCTCTATATCTAGATATACTAGGAGCTTGCCTGGCTATGTTCAGACTAATGACTGGGCGTTAATACCTTGTCTTCCCGAAGAGGAGATAGGGACGCTAGTTCTAGCCACTTGGCGACAAGGATCCGAGCCCCTTCGGGGCTACAGTCATTGTAACTTATGATATAGCGAGGGCCTCACGACGAAGTTGTCTCTGAATCGCAATTGTCCTGAATAAAAGTAGAAAGTAAACGCTCAGGGAGTAATAACGCTCGTGGCTCTTGTCCTTCCACTGGACACAAGATAAAGAAAAAGAATTGGGTTCACCCTCAACCTTCCTTCATGCGCTTGACAAGAGCTAAGAGACTGGTCTATGATTGTCCTAAACCAATTGCTCCAAGTCTTTGTTCGCGTTCTCAAGCTGTCCATTTGTGCGCAAAACGATTAGAAAGTTAATGAACGACAGAGATCAGAACCTCCGTACGTCGGATTACTTCGCTGCGAAGACGCACCCAGGAGCATTCTCAGGTTGCCTTGCAGCACAAAATTAGCATTAGCGTTTCTCTTGAAGACGAGGACACTGATTTCGCTGACGGGGAAAATGAGTGAAAGTCAAAGCACACCCTCAATCGCTGCTGAAGTCTGTCCCAGAAGGGTTGGAAAAAAGTAGTTTGGCAAAGAGACGTGGAAGTGACTTTCCATCAGTTGGCTCTGGTACACACTCCTTGTTTGCATCTGGTTGGCTCTTATCTACTCTAGAAGAGACTAGCTTGTACTTGCAGGCCTGGAGTGTTGAACGACTTTAAGCACTTTCTATTGCGATGCCTTTGGAGTTACTCAACTGATGAGTAGGCAGACCTCCCCTTTGCGACCGTTGTGATTTACCAGTTGACGAAATGATTAGAAAGAGGCCTGTGAATGTGTTGGTCTACCTTCGTAGCTAGTGAGAGAACGTTTCTTTGAAATAAAACGATCTGCACAATGTAGGAATTAGTTCATTCATTTCCGAGGCAATCACATTATTGAAAGGTAAGCAGAGAGTACGAGACAGAGTTTTCTTCGGTTAGAAAGGTAATGTAAGGATTGTTACGGTCTCACAAGGTGTTATGGAGAACTTGAGTGGTGCTGCGCGGAACCAATCTTATGCCATGCAAGAAGTCTCACAACTAATTAACGAAGATGTTTGGGTCTGCCCAACGGAATGGTTTGGGCCCGCAGTCACTGTCGACTGAGAAGAAATGAATTCGTAGACAATCTGGCCTAGAAGGCTCTTGATATTACGATTGCAACTCAGCTTGCTGTACCCATTGATTGTGCTGATTTCGGAAGAAGAGCAAAAAAAAGAACCATACTCGGCCATTGCTTCAATCTATGCCACAAGAACTAGAACAAAGACTTTCTCGAAGGGAGGCAGAGGTTGCTTTATCTCAGCTGGCTGAAGGGCACACTCCTTGTCTACAGCCATTAGGGTCGCACGTATTGAAGAGGAGACTAGTTTGCACATGTAGGCCTAGCGCCCAAAACGCTCAGATGTGACTGTGGAACGAACGTGAAGAAAGACGTTGAGAATGTCATTTATCGATGCCCTAAGACAAATGCAGCCCGTAGAGAGTTGTTAGCTGGTCTCCCAAGGAAATGTAAGGAAAGCATACAGCAGTTAATCCGACAGGAGCCACAGAAGTTCTTGGCCTTCCTGAATAGAGAAAGCTTTTACTAAAAGCTCTCCTTCAGCTTAGAAATAGAAAGCTGTTGTCCACAATAAAGAAGAAGAAAGAAGAAGTAGGCCTAGAGTGCTGAACGACGTAGAGCATTTCTTGCTCCGATGCCCATTGAGGAACATATCTAGGTAGATATGCTTACCTTCTTTGCGTGAACGGGGTGATTTATCAATTGGAGAGATCATTAGACGATAGCCTGTGAAAGTGTTGGTCTACCTGGTGAGAGAACGTTTCTTTGAACGGAAACGATCTGCGCTATGTGGGAGTTATACATAGGCCCCTATAAAGAGAGAGAGAGGAATTAGACATACTAGGGACCGATAAAGTGAGATAGAGAAAGGACACTGATATTTATAGGCCGCTTCAGAACAAAACGAACATAGAGAGATACGTCACATTTCCCGCTACAAAAGCTTCGAGATCTCTATTCTAACATGTATGTGATCGGCGTGGGACTTGGCGCAGGGGCAGAAAACAGCTGGCGATGGGCTCTTGATAATTCTTTATCATTGAAGCAAAGGGAAGTAGTGAATGAACAGGGGAAGAGAAGAAGGCGATAGTCGTCGGAAACAACACGCTTCAGCGGTTGAAGACACCTACGGGACCTAATACTTTCTTCGTATCATATGTAGCCCAGTGAGTGTAGCACGGCTGCTGGTTTGTAGTTCGTGGCGACGGTATGGGAGTAAGTATTATAGGTTGTTGGGGTTCTTAGCAAACCCTCGCGCTACTATTATTTAATGTATGTGTGTTCGCAAAAGAGAGAGAAAGGGAAGAAATAATGGGAAGTGAGGGGAAGCTTCAAACGTGCGGAGCTCTCTATGCCTCGTCCTTATCATCCGATCTATCCTCGGCACCATCGGTCCACGAAGCCATGATGTTCACAAGGTGCGATTTCCTTTCCTCATTTCATGTACACGTGCACTGTTCTCGCAAGCCCGTCTTCCTTCGGAGGCATGCAGAGTGAAGGAAGGGGGAGGGGGGGGGGGCTCCCACACATAAGCATAGAATATAGGAAATCATTCGTTCGTTCGTTCGTTCGTTCGTTCGTCTTCCTTCTGCAAGTGACAGGTAGCAGCGATTCAAACAGTTGTTACCACCCCGGTGGGCAACTTCGCAGCAGCCGCTGTGCTTCCTGCGGTTGCTTCGTTAGTAGCGCTAACCCTTGTCTGCGAACAGCGAATCGGTTAGAATTACCACTCTTTTTTCATTAGAGACTCCGCATCTGTAGCTTTTCAATCACAGCTTTGCTGCGCGCGTCGCCGCCATCGCGAGACCGGCCTGTCGTCGCCGTGCGAAACGCCCGTTAACCGTCCGCTCAAGGCGCTCTGAGCCACATACGCCACCAAAACACCCGCTCGTAGCGCTTTGGTCTGCTTCCCGGTAGTCACCTTACAAGCACAGCATGATTGCAATAAACTGTCGACCGGTAGCCTTTGACGGGCACATGGCAGCGGAAGAGCTCCTTGGAAGTGGCAACACGTTCACGCTCACATGGGCCGCACTACAGCAGCACAAACAAAAACACGCATGCAAGTTTATTCTAGTGGAAGCCCAAACAAACAGACAATTCAACGAGAGGTCAAAGGTTCTGGAGATAATTGTTGACGTTATCCATACCCAAACCTCTCCTCCTATCATCCATGATGTCCCTCCTCCTGAACTTAATCTCCTTCAACTTTTCAACAAGCTCTTCCCTCGACTGGGTATTCGCAATTTCGCGACGCTCAAACGAAGCCAGGTCATCTGGCATAGAAACGCCAAGAATATCATCCATTTCAGCTTCTCCCATGAATCCATCTCCAGAGTCGTCATCAGAATTCTCATCCGGGTCGCGGTAACTAGATTCACGAATTACATAGCCGTCAGAACGGTCTGAATCGCTACTCATGCGAAGTACGGCCCCGCGCCTGACGGAAGCGCTGATGGACAGCGGCGTACGGGGGGCAAACTTTGAGCAGGACGAGGAGAGTGCAGGTGCAGCAAACACGGTGGTCGTCAACGGTGACGGCAATACAAAGTTCAAGGACGACATGATACACGATTACTTTCGCAGACGGCAACTCAACACAAACGGGGAACGGGTTTAAACGGCAAGGGCGAAAACAGAATACCCCGAGGTGTACCGATATAAATTGAAGCGTGCAGGAAAGTGGACGCGGCTCTAAACAATGACGCTGGGTGACGTGCAATCTCAACGCCGTAGCCGCAAACGCAATTGCAATCTGCGCACAGCGCATCTCTGAATTAGGGGCTGTGAAGCGCCCACGTGGTACTGTTGGCAATCTCAAATCAGGTCTCACACTGCAGTTGGTTCTGTATCAGGATTTGTACCTTTTTGTAGATTTAATATGCAGACTTCATTAGTGTATTAGAGCATTTACGCAAAGACAAATCTGGTAGGAATCTCGAATACAGGGCGTACACGAAGTTTACGTGAAGCTGGTGGCAGATAATTGCACCAACAGTGCATCCGAAATCTGATTTGCCTCCAATTTTCTACGAGGCTCTCCTCGTACTCTCTGCCAGAGGAGGGCGTCCTAAACAATTTCGTCGACTACATGTCCATCATGAACAACTTTCATTCTCAGTTAGATACAGGTACACAAAGAGGCAACTCAACGTATTAAGTCAAAAAAGACAGGGAGCAACGCAAACCATTGTACACTTTAATTGCTTTTCGAGCACCGAATAAATCAGCGCAGTCTCTGCTTCTTGTTGAGTGGTCCCAAGGTGGGTTGCGGTTCGATTGCATCCTCATCATGATCAGCATTTTGCTCATGTAGTGAGGGCAATTGTTTGGCGGCATGCTGTTGACTATCGGATGGATGCGATTCGTTTTGGTCGAGTTGACCGCCCTGTGGAGGGTTTGCAGCGTCAGAGCACTTATGACTGTTGCGGGGATTGGCGTACATATTTGTCCACTCCTCTGCCTTGCGTCGGAAGACGGCGGGAGTTGTTCGATACTCATCGGTGATATCGGCCATAAGGCCGTCGTCCGCGTTTGGGGTGGACATGAGGGCCTGAATGGTTGTAAGCACTGTGGCTATATTGAGGGACGGTTTCCATGCGCCGTTGGGCGGCATGTTGAGACTGTCGAGACAAATGCGCCCTTCTGTGTCGATGTTAGGGTGGTATATCTTGGTGAGGAAGCGGACGCGGGGCGGTTTGAAGGGGTATTCGCGCGGGATATGGAGCTCGAGACGGAAGACGCCGGAGTGGTACGGGGTGTCTGCTGCGCCACAGATCTCGGCATCGAGCAGATCTAGTCGTGAGGCTTCATCGCGAGCCCAGGCGGCTATGCCGGGGGCGGCACTACCGCGTGCGAGCAGGTCGAGTTCGCGCTTTATTCGCTTGTTTGCGACGGAGGTATTCATTCGACAAGGCGCGGAGGGGGGCAGGGGTGGAGGGAAAGAGCACCGGCTCACGCGATAGCAAAGAAGGCGGGGAGGGAAGACAGAATGCGGCAACAACGTGGATGCACGTCGACGCAGTGGTGGTTTGCGATTCGAGAGGGTGTTCGGTTGGCCAAATTTGGCGGGAGAAAAGTTGAAAGCGCACGCGCACCTGTAAAGCTGTGTAAGCAGGGGGCAGCGAGCGAAGGGACAGCACCAGTGACGGAGACCTAAATGGGGGCGAAGATGATTGGCGGTTCGACTCGCAAGAGGGCGCGCGCGCACTGTCATGCTGCCAGCTGTGCAGCTGTGTACGCAGCAGCGCCGCTGTCGAGTGGGTACAAAGGGCAGGTGCGAACAAATTTCGGAAAAAGACGAACAGCGCGCAGCGAGTGCAGCGCATGAGTGTGGCGCGCGGGCGCGTACTTAAAGCGCTCATGCTGCGTCGGTGCGCTCGCTCTTGTCTGACCGGCTGCCGACCCAGGCGGGCTGCCCATCGTCCTGTGCTCGGCTGGCTGGCAAATCACGTTTTTTTTTTTTTCAACTCGCCGCTGTGTCGCCGCTGCTCATTTTGCCCAACCGTGCCAGTTTGTGCGTATGTGTGTTGTAACCGTACTGTGAGAGCTGTGAGCCTACCGCCACTATGTGAGGACTTGTGTTATCGCCCTTCCGCAAGCTCTGTTCATCCCGTTCCAGCCCTCGCCGCTCCGTGGCCCCCCCCCCCTCCCCTGTCTGCTCACGCGCGCCCACCGTGCTATGCCCGTCCCCCTCCGCGCATCGCCACTGTGGAACGCCGTGCAACTGGAAGTGAAAAGCGTCTTGACTGCTTGCACTCTACCGAGAACGGCCGTGGTGGTGCACCAATATTTCCCGAGTGCCGAGCAGCGCGCTGGCAACACTTGCCGGCGCACTTGCAAAACACCCACCACGAAAACGTTTGGTGTACGCTCCGCCGCGACCGCCCAATGACAGCGCCCGCGCGCCAAATGCCGGCGCACAAATTGCACCGCGCTGTACAAATTTGATAGCGCCCACCTCAATTTCATTAAAACGCCAAACACACCCGTCCCAGTCAGCGCCGCCCACCAAAACTCCGCCGCGCACTCGCGCCGCCAGCTCCCTCCACCCTGCACCCCTCACCCCTCGCCCCCTCCTTCGCTTTCGCCAAAACTTCCCCCCTGCCTCTCGCCATTGCTTCGCTTTTCGCCCCAACCCCTTCTCACCCTCACCGTTTCAACCGCACCTCCCCTCCAAGCCGCCTCCGCAAAACTGTCCACGCCCCCCTCCACCTCCCCGTTCTTGGCATTCTCCCCCTTCCCGGGCCTCCGAGTCCGTCTTCTTCGCATCTCCCTTGTACCTTTTCGTGCTGCCGCGCTTCTCGTCTTCACTGCACACCTTGAACTTGGCGCACTGCGCCTCTCCCCCGTATGCGACGTTTGCAGAGCGGCGCGCCATTCGGTCGCGGTGTCCGTTCCGCTTCCGCCCCCGCGCCGTCGCAGCGCACCACGTCTTTGAGCGCTCCGCACCACCGTGTCATTCCGCAATAAGCCCATTTTCCTGCCGTTCCACCTTTCAACCACGCTCTCTCCTTCTACACAGAGAATGGTAACTTCCACCAAATCGGAGAAGGTCAGGCCGCCCGTCTTCCACCCCGTCGAACTCGCAAGGGGTTGGCGCATTTTGCGTCAACATCTTAAACTGCACGTAGATTTGCAAAAGCGAACTCTCACCGGCACAGCCGTCTTCACCTTCTGCGCCCTCAACATTCATTTCGTTAGCGTTTGTCTCAACCTGCGCCGATGTCGCGTCAATTCCTGTCTCATTGCCCACAAACCGGCCCCCTACCGTCTCATATCCCCACTGGATGACCATGAGTTGCTCAGCGTCGCCTCCTCCCAAACCTCCAGATCCCGCATCATTGACCTTGACTACAGCATGCAGCAGCGTCAACAAGCTGCCAATGAACAGGGCGAGCTTGTCATCGACTTGCCGGTCAGCGTCACCGCAGACCTTATTGACGAGTTCAAGGAGCTAGTCGCTGAAGCTAGCTCAGAAAAAGTCAAACCAGAAGAAGTCGACCTGGAAGCTAATGTCGCTCCGCCTGTACCTCTTGACAAACTCCCACTTGTCCACCTCAAGCTCGAGTACGAAGTGTTAGATCCCCTGGCGGGAGCCATGTTCTACGGCAACACCAAGGCTGAGAAGCCCGTACTTGACCCTGTCTACATGCTCACTGAAAGCCGATTTGGCATGGCACGCTTCTGGATGCCGTGTATAGACTCCATAAACTGGTATGACCGCTGCCTCTTTGACCTTGACGTAGTGGTCGATACCCACTTGTTCGCTGTGGCATCGGGTGAGCTTAACGAAACTATTGCCTTAACCCCCGAAGCCTCTCCATCAGAAAAGCCTGCAAAGCTCTTCAGGTACAGCCTTTACGCTCCCGCACTGGCTTCTGAGATTGTTCTTGCTGTTGGCCCTTTCATTCCCTTGCCTGACCCTACAATACCTCACTCAATAACTCACTTCTGCCTCCCTGGCTTTGCTAAAGAGCTAGTTCACACCGCACCCCCTTTGCTTGCCAAATCACTTGCGTTCTGTCGCGATTACTTCGGAGCTGACCCTCCAATAAGTTCGTACAAACAGATTTTTGTTGGATCACTTGGCCTCGACCCGAGTTCTACCGTATCTGGGGCTGGTGGCATAGTCGTGCTTTCCGGAGACTTGCTGCACTCATCAAGATCGATCGATGACGCGTTTGCTGCTAGAGAGGCAATCATGAATGGCGTTGTGATGTCATACTTCGGAAGGTTTCTTCGCCCACGTACTCTTGAGGATGACTGGTTGATTTCGGGCTTGGCTGCACATGTGTCCGCTCTTGGCCTACAAACCATTCTTGGCCGGAACTGGTACATATTTCGCATCTGGGATACTATGGAGTCCCTGCGAAAGGAACCATCACTCGATTTGGCCAATCCTAATGTCGATCGCGTAATCGAATCTTCTTTGGCTGCGCTCCGAAAACGTTCGCACATGATCGTTTACATGATCGCGAAGAGAATTGGTGGCGATGTTCTGAAACGAGCGTTGCGAGACATAGTCGCGGAAGGGCGCAATGCCACGATTGCGGCTGTATCGAAGATTGATACAATTTTGTCCAAGCATATCGTGCATGTTCGGAATTCCAGCTCAAGTGACGGCGATCACTTCCATCGAAAGCTTACAGACTTGATCAACGCCGATTCGAGCTCAAACGGGAACCTGAGCGTGGTTACGAGCGGCTTTGACGATGCGATCCAGGGCGTTGGAGTAGGTCCTTTTCTCAAGAGAATACGAGGCATTATTGGAACAGACGTAAGAAGTATGGTGAGACTTTGGGCATCCTCTCCTGGAATTCCCAGACTGCAAGTGGCATATCATTATAACGCGAGGAAACATTGTATAGAACTTGTCATCAAGCAAGATTGTCTAGCAAATGGCCACAGTCCCGCGAAGAAAGGTCTGCTCTTTACAGGCACTATAAACATCAGGGTAATGGAGACCGAAGGGGAGTACGATCACAGCGTGGAGGTGTCAGATCCTGTGTTCGTTGCCGAAATCCCATGTCATTCGCGGCGCTCCAAGCACAAGTCCGGAGCTCAAGCTGAGAAAGAGTTCAACGAGAATCCTGCACGTGCTTCCCCTATTCTGTGGATTCGGTTTGATCCGGACCAGGAATGGTGCACAGAATGTAACTTCAAACAAACAAAGAGTGCCTGGATCTCAGTGCTTAACTCTGGAAGAGATGCAATGGGGCAGTTCGAAGCATGTCGGGGCCTTGCAGGATCTGGCCATAAGGTTATTGTTAACAAGCTACTAACTGTATTGAAAGACGAACAAATATACTGGCGCGTTCGAGCCGAAGCGGCAAGAATTCTGAGCTCTACTGAAGAAGGGCTAAAGAAATTGCTGTTATACTTTCGTGAAAGTTACACAGAGAGCCCCGGAGAAAAGGACGGCTTGCTCTTACCGCAAAACTACTCTAACATCGCAAACTATTTTGTGAAGCGTGCTGTCTTGTCTGCCGTAGCTGAATCACGAGTTAAGGGGTCGCGGACAGCGAAGAGACCACAAGGCTCTGTGTCTGTGGAAGCTGCCAGGTTTCTTTCTCTTGTACTGTCGGGGCATGATAACACAGGGAATGAATTTGACGACGATCATTTCCTCTGCGACGTATTTCGCGCGTGTGCGGACGTGGCCATTAATTGTATTGATGACCCTGTTCATGCCACTGCTGGCTACGATGAGCTGTCTACAACGGATTCAATAGTCAAGCTCATGGAGAGATTCCGCGCCATTGAGCACATGGTCCCAAGGCGATCAAGTCTGGTAAAGTCAGCGCTACTGAAGGCGCTATCAGACATCGAGGTTGCCAAGCTTTCTCGACAGGATGAGAAAGACCACGGCAAGGTATTGAAAGCTATGACGGAGTGCGAATTTAGCCCGAACCCGACTCTCGTGAAAGGCTTGTACGAGCTTTCCAGCCGCAATTGCTCTGTCTCCAGTCGGGTAGTTTCCGCATCCTGCCTTGCAAATATGTATGGTGGGCATCTGGAAACTGTGCTATGGATCCTGGCGCGAGTAGATAGCGTAAGCTCGGGGTTAGGCATGGTTGACCTTCGAAAGCAGCTTTGCGGCAAACAAGATGCAACAGAAGAGTATGCTTTCGCTGAGTCGCCTGTTCTTCGATACAGGCTTCTGGACGCACTGTGTGACGCAGCCCAGGAGAAACTATGGCGTAATTCAACGTCGCCTCTTGCATCGGCTCTCCGCCGACATTCGAGCCGGGCCATCCAAGTTTGCGTAAGGATTCAGAAGTTGATGGTTGAAGATCCCGATCCGAGAGTACGAGCTTCGGCCCTGAGATTTGCGAAAGTCGTATGGGGTTCAGGAGTTCCAGTATGTCTTCTCACGAGACGTGAGTACTGGGAAGCTTCTCGCCTTACGGAGCTTCGCCAACCAGCGAATTTGGTACCTTTGAAGAAGAATGCGAGCACCCTTCCTCCACAAATAACAGAACCAAGGAAGGATGCGAAACCCTTGAAATCGCACAAGTCTTCAAGGTCGTCGAAGCACGGCAAGAATGGGAAGGTATCAAAGCCAGGGAAGAAGCGCAGCATCAAGATTTCATTGAATGAGCCTGTGCCACCTCGTCCTCCCGTTCAAAGGGAGCCAAATGTGGCTCCTATCGACGTCGATGCTACCGTACCGCTTGCACCTTCAAGCAAGCCTCTGCTGAAGTCTGCATCTTTGGCCCAAGCCGTGAGGAAACCTCCTAGGTCGCAGCATGTGTCTGCTGCAAGGCCCCCGCTTTCCAGGCCCATTCCTCCCAAGCCCCCACGCTCAAGGCCTCTGGTTTCCGTACCGGCACCGCGGAAGCCACCGCTCTCGAAGCCTCGTGATAAGGAAGCAAAAGCAAAACTTCCCATGCTACGCAGCGTTCCGCCGGGCAATCCAAAGAAACCACAGCACCCGAAGCCCAGCGTTCCCCCCCTTGGAGCTTTCCCTTGGGAACCTCTTGATTCCGAGGACAAGAAGTATTTCCAGAGGGCATGGACTGAGAAACAATCGCGGCAACCCCGTCCGTTTAGATCGGTGCCAATCCCGTCAAAACCCATGTTATCGACCCCGAAAACAGTGAAGCGAAGTGCATCGGCTGAGACTGACGAGGGAGTTAGATCGACCAGTGGTCTGGATTCAGATGATGTTGCTCTTGTTTCTCACAATGAGAGCCGTGGGCTGGAGAATGGTGTGGACAGTTTACATGGTGCAGAGCCCAAGAAGAAGAAGAAGCGCAAGCGAACTGACGACGATGCGAAAGAGAAGAAAAAGAAAAAGAAAAAGAAAAAGCACAAAGAGCGGATGGAGTTTGGTGATGGAGAAAGCAGTCTCGCAGGAACAGATGCAGAGGACAACCGCAAAGTTGGGAAATTCAAGATCAAGTTGAACGGGACATTAGCTCACGTTGCTCGAAGTGACTGATGTGTCCGACTGATGTTGCAACCAAAATGTTCCCGGGCGGTGTGTTCATGACGTCACTGAGGACTGAATGATGGGGTGCGGTGTGCAGGGGAGGCCAAGGCTTAGTGTATTTCATCAAAAGGCGTACATCATCGTCATCGATAATGAAGGGGGTGAATGCGTGTTCTTATCTCAAGTGTAAATATTTAGACAGCTACCCTGGTACATGTGCCAAGTCGTGATAGTTGAAGTGTCAATCGACAAAAGAGGACAAGCGCTTCATCTTGTTGACCTAATGTCGGGCAGAACCATACATCTGCACAGCGTAGCAACGACAATGGACAGTTGTAGCATGCATCCGCCCTTCAGGTACTAGGCGCGTTGAGTGCCAGGAGTGGGGCCTTGATAGCCAGTGTCTGTTATCAGGGGCATCGTTGGGACTTTGGGACGTCGGGACGTCGGGACGTCGCGGATGCATCGCGAACTTCATGCCCACTGTCATGCGCGAATTCACAATCCGTTTGTCCGTGTCCATCGCTTGCATACCCGCCAAGCCTTTACCAGGTAAGTCTACGGCTTGATGGTCTACGTCAGCAGAGCCATGCAAAGATCTCTACGTCAGCAGAGCCATGCAAAGATCTCTTTGACGACGCGTTGAACATGACATACAGTACTTATCTAGCCGCTAGATACTAGATTCTAGCCGTGTTCGAAATGTGATTCGCGCCTCGGATATCATATGGACGAATTCCCGCGAATCATAGTTTTCGGCCCGCCATCTGCCCCATATGACTATGTTTGAGCCGTTCCCGTTGCTTCCATGGTCAAAAAAGCTACACGTACACATATATTCCAACCACACCGTATGTGTAGCAGAGTGAAGAGATAACAGGACGCCAGTTTATCCCGACGTGCATCTCTCGCCATAAGCTTACATCCCCTTTGTCCTCTCAGTGCGTTTCAGCCTAAGCTCCTGCTTCATTTGCCATTGGTATCTATCGCTAGAGACAAACGTTGTTGTTCTCTACGTTACGGAAGGGAAAGGGTTAGGAAGTGCAGGCCGCTGTTCTGATTCGAAAGAGACCCAAGGGGTTCTTTCAGAAAGAAACCCTGCGTTTCTATAGAAGCTGAACGCTCCTGGGGCTCGGACTTTGTCCATCGCTGTAAGCCCGTGCCCCTCTTTGAGAGACAAATTCGCTGTGTCTGGATGAACCATGTCAGCGGCATCGTAGCAAAAAAAAATACGCAACCCGTTCTCCACCTTCGCAACAGAGCGAGCGGGATCTTGCTCTGCAGCCTGAGGGTGGAGTATCAGCAGCGTAAGAACCCATACTGATCTCATATTAAACGTGGCGACAGATTGGAACGTGGAGCTTGCTCGATAGCTACCTGCGAGAAGGCTGTATATGCCTGACGAAGCGACCGCTTCATCTCCCAAAGCACGCTTCAAGTTTTCTGCCGCGTGAGCATACGCTGGCGGTTCCTCTGCGGTACATCTAAGATGTCAGTTGGAATAGAGAGAAGCTGCCGAGTCAGCCTAACTAAGGACTCATTTTGAACAACCACACAATAACCAGGAAGCCAGAGGACATACAACGTTAATTGTTATCGTGTTTCTGTTCAAGAAAATCATTGTGTACCAAGGGTACGGCTAATTATTCTTGCCACCGAATGTTTCTCACATCACGGTTCTCTTTGAAACCAGCACAATCCCTTCCAATTGCTTGTCAGGTAGAATCTCAGTTCCTGCGATTCATAGTTTTCGTCCAAGCAGTCTTCTGTATATCTAATCTAGCCTGTTACCATCTTGTCAAACTCTAAACCTCGTAGCCTAACAAACTTCGACGTTATGTCACCAAAGCCTATGTAAGAAGCTTTGGCCCGGATAACTTTCCTTCTTCTAAGGGCATCCAAAAGGAAAAAAGTGACACATTTCTCTCCATGATAATCGAACTGAAAAACTGCTATCTTGAGTATGTAGGTACCGAGGACATACACCATGTCTACATCCTTTGGGAACACACTTATTGAAGCGAAGAATAGTATGCAGATGTAGGCCGGGGGTATTGAATGACGTCGACCAATATGTTCTCAGATGTCCTTTGAGGGTTCGATCTCGCAGAATATGCTTTCCAAGTATGCGGGAACGGCACAGACTTACCGTTAACGATATCATCCGAAATGGCCTGAACGAGTACTGGTTTTCCTCGTGAGAGAGCACTACTTCTATTTGAAACGCTCTACGCTATGTAGACATTAAACTAGTGTACCCGTAAAGAGAGAGAGATGTACCGAACGGTAACATTATGTATTAACTCTTTACCAGTCGGTGGCGCTGTGAGAGCTATCTTCCCCTGAACTTGAAGAGTAAACAATGCATATCAAGATTATGTGATAAGTTGTTTCATTTTCTCGATGAAAGCAATTTTGCTATCCATACACAAGTCCTACGAATCTTAGGTCATCTCCAACGCTGTGATGGATGATCAACAAAACTGAAAGGTAATTGAACCACTTGGAGACATATAACCGGCTGATAAATACAAGAAACGGATTGGTGATCATCTACAGTAGACCTCCCACCGCATTGCTCTAACCAAGCAGAGCGGCATGCTTATTTCAGAACGAACAGGGATTCGTCGTTCTCAGAGTCGTCGCTGAATCATGCAGTCTCTGTTCAGCGACGACTCTGACGATGATGACATAGTCGCACAAACTTTTGGCGGCAGCTTTCTAAGCTTCTTGAAGCATATCGTCCTGCTTGTGCCGAAAGAGGAGCGTAACTTTTGAATCGGGTATACACTTTCTCGATAAACTGCTCTCTTTTCTGGTTTTTTCCTATGGCGGCGTCTGTAGAGGCATATATCCACGAACGTGCCAACGCAGCTCTTTCCTCTTTGTTCCGCGCTTTTCCAATACCCATGGTAATGAGCGGTTGTAACAGCGAGCGTGAAGCACAAGAAATCAGATGATACAGTGTCAGATACTTGCTTCATAAAGGATACAAGTTTAACGACGTACGGTTGTTTCGGTCTTCTGTTGTTGGCGCCAGTAGAGCGTCAAAGTGTTTCGGTGATGATTTCCCGCGTTTCATCTTCCATCAAAATGGGGATGAAAGCGGGGTCGTTTTCGATCATGATGTCGATCCAAAATGAAAACAAATCTTCATCATCATCTCGCGGTGGGTGTAGTTTTCTTACTTTGATGGTCAAAAGATGTCAATAAACTGACCATCACGTCCACGTTGGAGATGGCCTTAGTTTAGGTTAGGTCCTCTTTCTCGAGCGCAAAAAGAATAGCTCCTTGGTAACCAGTTAACCTTTAACTTTCCGTAGTTTTTGGCCCCCTTCGGTAATTCGGTGTGGTCCGGAAAACACCTAAAGTTCCGTGTGTTCTCTATCTCGAAACCAGTGAGAGTCGTGGTAATTAAATGAGAAGTTATGCTTCGCTCTGATTTAGAATCGCACAGGCAAGTAATACTTATGCAGTAGACCCGCTTTTTTGAAGATGTAGGAAGCATGACAATATCATAAAGCAATGATTATTGTTGTTTCTTGTTATGGGGACCATGTTCCTCCTTCCGGGTACACGTGGGGCCTCTTCGTCGGTCTTTCTATTCGACGTAAGAAACTTGCTATAGCTGTGATCCTATATGTTTATATGTAAAGACCAGGGGATTACGGAGAGAGGGGTATCTAGACCAGAATTCCCACCACTCCTCGAGAATTAGCGGGGTGCGCCCATAAACGTATCCTAACCCCCAAACCTAGACACAAACAAAGCACAAATGAGTTAAAAGTGTTCCATTATCGCTAAAACACCAGCACTTCGTTTGAGTCATTCAAGAAGCTTTCCAACACTTGATTTCGTTCAAGAAACTACGTTACGCTTCTAAAAGAGTAGCAGGACCGCTAACTTTCCAAGGGACATCTATCATCTTCACGCTAAGGTAGCATCAAGGGAGCTGAAACATGCTGAACTTGGTATGAGCGCATGACTGGCCAGGCGAGATAAGGGTTACACGGATACCTGCATCAGCACATGATCCTCTCAACCCAGCAGCATGAATAAAGAGAATACTGATTAGTTCATGGTCAAATCACTTGATCGGTGAACAGACGAAGGTTCCTTTATAGCGGATCGCGGAAGATGACCAAACCATTGCGCGGACATTGTACGATCGTCTATCTTCCCGGGAGAAGACGTATACTCTACATGGCGATCATGTCACCAGCGCTGATTTGATTGGACTGAATGATCACTAAGCTAACGTAGTTGGTTCGTCTCTCGCATTCGTTCTAACTGTCGTGCCTGAGCCCGTACCGACCCGCCGGAACGCTCACTCACGATGTCATGATGAAGGCCTGGTAGTTCATGAAGCCATCGTCTCAGTGCATCTGGATCATCTCGGCCTTTTTCAATCCATCGATGCTTAAGAAGCTGAGACGCAGTTTGTCTTCTCGTCGGATTATGTGCAGTGCTAAGGCGGATGAAGTCCACGAGATCCCCAGAAACCTTTCCTTCGACAAGAGACGCTGGTGGTGTCCCCTCCACTGCTTGAACAATATCAAAATACTGATGGAGACTGTCGAATGGAGGTCTGCCTAGAGCGCATTCTACAACAACCATACCCAGTCCCCATATATCACTAGCGTATGTGTAGCTGTCTCCATGTAGCCTTTCAGGTGACATGTAAGCAAATGTACCAACGAAGGTCTTGGTCTCGGAGGTGCTTCCTTCACCCATACTGTTAGCGTTCGGATTGCTTTCTTTCAAATCCCTTGCCAGACCGAAATCACCAAGTTTTGCTCGTCCAAGCCTACGCGATAGCAATATGTTTCCTGTCTTCACGTCACGATGTAAGACATGGTTTTCATGAAGGAATTTCAGGCCGCGCAGACAGTGTTCGGTGATTCGGCGCAATACAGATTCCGGAATCTTCCCAAACATAGAAACTACGTCATCCAGAGAACCGCGATCCATGTACTCGAGAACAATGTGGACCCCTTCTTTGCCATCATAAAACGCGCCATGAGAGCGTACCAAAAACCTGCTCTCATGACTAATGAGCGTTGTCAACTCCTTCTTGAGTTGTTCCCTTTTCTTCTCATCAAAAGCATTAATTCTCTTGACCGCTACCTTTTTCCCCGTGGGCTCATGTCTAGCGAGGTAGACAGAACCAGTGATTCCCGTCCCCAGAGTTCCGTTTCCGCGAATTGTACTTATCCGGGTGAACTCATCAAAGCTTCGCACAATGATTAGGTTTCTACTCGACGTCGGGACCCCGTCGATGTCAAACCCGTTAGAGACTTTTCTTACAAGTTTCTCGGGTGTTCCCTCAAGACCATTTAGGGAGATAACAAATCCGCCGTCTATATACGTGTCTTCGATCTGAAGAATGAAGCTGTCTTCAGTGACTTCGGCCAGCGGGGAGATAGCTTCACGAACTTTGTTAGAGTTGCTCAATGCAGTAGCCGATGAAGTAGTTGAGAGTGCAGAGTATTCTTGCTCATATAGTCTTTGATCAGCTTCAGTGAAATGATTGTCTACGTTACCACTCCAACCGCTTGCGGTACGACGGGGTGCGCCATTCCAAATATCTGTAGGGGCTACTGAACGTACACCGAGAGCTCCGGTGGAGTTGGCCGCAGTGATCGGAGAAGAGCGCGATGAGGGCGATAGCGAGGATGTTACACGATTTGGACTTTGAGGACTTCGGACGCGAGGTGATTGGTCGGTTGAGCCGGTGATACTTGCGTTGCTAGGATTGTCTTGGTTGCGAAGGCCAACGTAAATAATGCTGTCTTCCTTAATGGCTTGCCTCTTTCCAGAAGAGTCTCTTACAAACTTAAAGTGAACGTTACTGTTGTTACTTGAGCTTTGAGATCTTGGAACCATGAGTGGCGACAGTTTCAGTAGTCCACGAAACTTTGACTTTGCTGTTCGTTTCGCAGGAGTAGACTGACTTCGCCCCAAGTTGGCAAGCGCCTGCTCTTTCTCGCGCATGGGGCATGCGGCATCCGCTGATACGCGCTCTTCTCGTTGTCCAGATGAATCGAAAACCTTTTCCGTGACAGAGAAGGAATGGTTGAAACCTGCTTTGTGGGCGGAATAACCCTTCCTGTAAGACAAGTCCGTCTTCGACTGCGACGTGGCTGAGCCCGTGATATGGCGAACTGCAGACCTAGAAATTGGATGGGTGTCAAAACCGAGAGACAGAGAAGCTGGATGAGTCGATTTTCGACTCGTCGAGCCGTCAGGATTGTCGTGTTCGGAGGTGGTTTGTTCAGGGCGTCCGTGAGTGTGACGCAGCGAGCGTTTCGAGTCGTAATCGCGGCGAAACAGATGATCAACGTTGGACATGACTCGACTAGCGCGTGGTCTGCGAAGAGGATTGCCCGACTTTTGTGTTCTTTGGCGTTCGTGAGGCAGAGTGTTAGTCAAGACATCATCCTTGGAGCGCGACAAGGATGAGGCGCTCGCAGAGCTAGTGTCATCGAGAGGATTGGTAGACAAGCGTTGAGGGGAATGAACACGTTGAAATGATCCGTGGGACTGTTGAGCACGGATGAAGGGCGGCTGCGGGGTTTCAGCAGTGAGGGCTTGGAAACGATAGTTGAGTGCACGGGAAGAGTAGTCGAGAATGCTGTTCACCCGCTGGCCGCGGGGACCGCGACGCGAGAATCGATGTTCAGAGGTGGGCTGATCGACTCGAATACGATCGGGGAGTGCTTCTCGAATGCCTGTCAAGGCGGCTGAAGAGAGGGGTGACTTATCGGAGGTGAGGTCGGAAGTGAGTTCTTTCGAGCGGCCAAAGCGGAGCAAACTGCGGTTGCCATGCCGAGAATCGGCAGTGGAGGCGGAGGGGGTGAGGGGTAGGGTGGCGGAGGAGGAGGAAGAGGAGGAGGATGGCAACATTGCGTTTGGGTGCTTCGCGGGGAAGAGCTTGGTGTCGAGCTTCAGCTGCGTGGATTCTGGGGAAACGCGCTGGTGGGAGTGGGAGTTGGAGAAGGAATCAGCGGAGGTACGGGGGGAGCGGGTCTTTGAACGGATGTTATTGACGAAGTTGGAAAACATTGCGGTGCGAGAAGACTCGCGGGGCGGGCGCGTCGAATGCATGGGAAGGAGTGGATTGTTGCTACGGAGTGCACGACGCGCATGTACCTTTTGTTAAATACAAGAAGGACGGCTACTCATGTATACGTACCTTTTTGGCACTGCGTGTAGCGCCCACTGGTGCGTTCCGTGTGATGTGGAAGTGCCGGTCCACCGGTCCACCAGTGGCACCGCGCGCACCTCGTGGCGCGTTGCTCGCGTCACGATAGCGCGTTGTTGTGCACTGTCTGTCGTGCGCTGACGAAAGATTACTCGCCCTTTTTCTCTCTCTTTGCGCTTCGCGCCCCTCCTTTCGCCTTTGTTTAGCCTTTTTGCATTCTGCCTCAACTCGACCAGCAAGCCCAGCGCATTCTGTCAGATCGGCCCCGCCATGACCGCCTCTACTACCTCCACCAACGTGCTGGCCTTGTATCGCGGCTTACTCCGAGCAGTGCGCCATTACCCTAGCAAGAAGCGCGACTCCATTTCCCAGGCTATCAAGGAAGGTGCGTCGTGCGATATCCGTTTTCCCCTTTGCCCCTTACCAACTTACCATGTTGGGACAGAAACCACTATCACGTAGCACACATATGACGTTTTCGTCCATACTTGTCGTGCCTGCCCATTTTTTATCTTATACCCGTGGTAGGATTATCTCATGACGTCATGTCATAAATTGACACCCACTCTCACTAACAATACCCCTCCCCCCACACTGTTTTCGCACTCTTCCGGTAGAGTTCAGAGAAAAGCGCTCTATTACAGGAGATGAGTTGGACAAAGCATTGTGGCTCGCAAACATGGAGCTAGAACGACTCCAGAAGTGGATCCCGACCAGCAAGCAAATGGCTCAAGGCAAAGACATGGACATCAAGCTATAGAACTCGCCCTTTCTTGTTCGATGTGCATTCCTTATCTTTCCGCTTCCTGGTCGTTCACATGATCACACCTGCGGGAAACTCTCTCATTACCAAGTAGCAAACAGCGTTTTCCCGTCTAATAATATCCCGTCCGTGAGACTCACTCAAACTGCCACCGGCATTACTACAACATGTCTGTGTTTATTACAATCCCCTGCCCGCCTCTGAACAGCTTTCAATCTCACGTTCTGTTATCAGCGGAGACTACCGTCACAGCAAACTGGTCAGGATGACAACGTAAATCGCTCACTCTAAACAACTCTTGGTTGTTAACAAATCTTTCTGTGACGGGAGCCGGTTTAAACTCTCGGCAAACGTTTCATTTCGTTTCAAAGCCGTCTTCAATATGGAGTTTTCGCACAACCACATCAAGCTCCTCAGAGCATTTGCAGAGCATGATCACACGTTCAGTTCAACGTTCAGCGAGCGACCTCGGAAAACGTTCCATGATTTCCGATATAGACGCATACCGACGCCTGCAGCTTTGCAGTGTTCAAATTAGGGCAGAACTGGCATTGGCTGTGACCACTAAGCCCTTACCCTAAGATCCAACTGCGCTGAATTCGAACGCATTTCTCCTGTCACATGGTCATGCTCAGCAGAGCGTTATCGACAATACGGCTTACAATGCTTATCATAGATTTGTCTGCCACAATAATGCGGCCTTAGGAGCGTCACCATCGTCTTGGGTGTTGACCTGCAAGAACAAGAAGCCTGTGGCCAGCGTAACGTGCTGGAAGAACACCAAACACGCACCGTCGCATTGATCGGAGTATTTAAGAAGGGAAAGGTTAGCAATCCTACCAAGGGATAGGTCTAGAGTTAGCAGTCCTACATTCAGCGGCGGTTAAAACTGTTGCAGGGGTGAAGGTTAAAACCTTCAAGCGTTAGCAATTGCTACCTGCACACTCAGCAAGGCCTTTTCTCACGCGAAACCTCAACATGTCAACAAGTTGACTCACTTCTTTGCTCTCACAGCTCACGAAATGTGTACACGTCAATAGTTTTTTTTTTTGCTGTAAGCTCTTGACTGCATGACACAAGACATGTCCAAACTGGCCTCAAGCCCTCAACAATCATCTTCGCGACATTTCAGTAACAGCAACCATTGAATGCACGACTCCAGACAGACAACGCCCTTCATCTTCTCTCACTCAACTCTAGGCAGTAACTGGAATGCCCTGTCCCAATGCAAAACGGAAGCACAACTGTCGTGGGAAGAACAAACGAGCGCAGTACCTCACTTCAAAATGGAATTCGACAAAGAGCAATGCCCACTACAGTCAGCATGTCAGAGCATCGAAAACCTGCACTTGACGAACCTGAGCCGTCCAACATGAGTGCCGTGCAAGGCACAATTTTGATCATAAGCTCACTTGGTGTTGTTAGTTTCACAACTTTGGCTGCACTGTTTAGTGCGCGCTATGCATTCTTCGGTTTTCGTGGTAACATGGAGCAAGCCGCTACCTCTTGTTGGCAAACGGCATTTCTGTTTGGTATAATAGCCGTGGCTGCTGCGGTACCTTCTGTCAGCGGTGCATTCAGAGCTTGGCGCAAAGCGAGGCTTTTACGAAAGAAGCAAGTCTTGCCGGTGGCCTATCGACGATGAGCGTGACGTGCAACGGATACTCGTGATATTGGCGTAGTTTATGAACGTATCTACACTCAACGACGGGTCTACGAAGAACTTTTCAAGACGATAATTCAAAGAACGCAGTTTGAATGGAGTATTCAGACGGCGATGTGTCCATTCACTCTAATAATTCGGCTGGTCGATTGTCGTGCTGTGTACATTTGTAGAGAGCGGCCATGCACGAGCTAACGCATGGCCAATCTGCTTCGACTGAAGAACCGACTAACCCACACTTAACTTATTTCGTTTAGGATTCAAAATGTTAATGGTTGATAAACAACTTCTCAGACATCAGAAGGATATTCCAGCCCGGCTAGCTTACATACATAGTTTCGTCTCTCTATGCACTGACTTTGGACTTGATTCGCGACGTAGTACATGCCTTCGCCCTTCAGAGGAATTTTCTTGCACGTTTGGCCTAGAACACAGCAAATCCTTTTTTGTATCCTACATTACCAACACATTAAGAACTGGCGAGAACGAGAAATCAATGAGTACGAGTTTACTTAATGATCGGCCTTGGTTGAGCGTCTCTTGGAGAGGGAGGTCTTGCGACTCTCACGGGCCTGCGCGTTGCGCTGTACCAACAGCTTCTCATACTCGGCAGCCGCGGCCTTTGACGCCTTGATAGATGCGATCTTGAGCGCAAACCTCCGGCGCTTGCGGTGAATGGTGAGCGGAGTTACAAGTCTCTGGATCTTCGGGGCCTTGGATTTGGGCTTAGCTCCTTCCCTGGCACCTTCCTTCAACGGAATCTCACGGCGAATGACATACTTACGCACGTCGTCGGCCTTAGTAAGATTAAAGAGCTTACGGATCTTCGAAGCGCGCTTGGGGCCTAAACGACGGGGGAGATGTCGGTCCGAAAGACCGGCAATTGGCGACTCGCCGCTCTTAACGACGACTAGGTTAAGAACAGCGATTTCATGAGAGATGATGCATCCACGCACACTCTTTCGCTTGCGTTCACCCTTGCGCATACCGTAGCCACGGCAACCAGGAGTACCCCTGTTCATTAGCAGACGCACACGATTCGGAGTGAGCACACCCTGCTTCATAGCAAAGCCTTGCTTGTCCTGCCCACCCATGATCCTGAAGATGTAGCCTTTGTAATCGTCTCCGAGATCATCACCCTTGACTTCCTGGGCCAGGCGCATATCGTACAAGTGTTGCAGCCTCTTTTCATCGTCAACATCGATCTGCTTCTGAGCGCCCGTCTGGGGATCTGCCAGATTAAGCTAGGGATCAGAAATGAAAGCAATTCGTTCGAAAGGTTAGCAAAAGAAACCACGAAGTGCGCATTGCGAGTGCCAAAGCGATGGTGCTTCATTGAGGAGCTTTGGTTGTAATCACGTTTGGGGGGGATACGCGGCAAAACTGCGGCATTCAAGACTGAGGAAGATAATGCAGGTACGTACCTTCATCTTGCTTTTCCCGTCACAGCGTCACCGCGGCGTTCTCTTGTAGCTGATGAATTGGTAGCTGTTGTTGGACGAGGACGGATGCGATTGATGGGTATCAGAGAGAGTGCTGTAGAGGTCCGTCGCCGGCGTCCGCGTTGCTGGTGGTGCACTTTTTCAGTTTTCCAAAAAGTGTGTCGATTTTGGAACCAAAACTTTTAGAGAATATACGGGATTCAATGATTGGATTCCAATCGTGATCAAAAGCTGTGATCTTTTTTGACAGACAACATGCGTGTACACCTGCTGCGGGAGTTGTAGAGGGTACGAGTTGTACCGTATGACAGTACTTCACCACGGACCGCTGCGTGATGCGACGTGACAGATGACCCTTTCGTCCAGAGAACTTCTTGTCCCATCGGGCCAAAAATATCTTGAACGACTTACACGTACCTGTCCCGAGCTGCCAGGCCCCGCCTCATGCATGTATGCGGTCGTCACCATGACATGGCAGCAGCTCTCTTGCAGGAGCAGGCGTGTGCCGTGTAGGGCTTCGCAGTGGGCTCCTAAGACGAAGGGACTTGAACTGCTTCCGGCATGTGGGCCCTGAGGATGCGAGTGTACCTACTGTGATTATTGGGTCAAGAACAATCGTCAGATGGTGACGGGTAGTTTATTGGATACTCAACTCTTATCACTGCCAAGCTATTGTTATCACTCCTACGCACAGCTTCAAAGTTCCATTCCGCGAACCCACAACGTACGTCGAAAAATGCGCACTTAGCCAACCTCCACAGTGAATTCTTCACCAATAGAGTCCTGCATCGCTTTGACGAAGCTGGATGCGAGCAACGCAGACGGCACCGCGAAGATAGCCACCGCCACAACGGCGATACCACCGGCGATCACTTGTCCCCACGGAGAAAAGTCCGCTATCGGGAACTCTCCAGTAAGCATCAAAAGCACGGGAAACAGAGACTGAGGGATCGATTGGAAAAACGTTCCCAACGCCGGGTTGTCCATTTCGACAAGATGCAGCGCAGTGGCACTCACCACCCAGATCAGAACGGCGTAGAACGACGACGCGATAAGAAGAGTCGCGTTTTCCGCCAACACCTTTCCAAGAAGGGAGAATGCACGCAAGTATTTGTCCGCCTTCAGGAGACGGATCAGACGGAACACTCGAAACGCGGTAGTGAAATCTGGCGATTCTCCACCAGCAATCATAAACGACCAGTACGGGGCGATTGAAAGGAAATCAATAATGGGGAAGAAGCTTAGTGCATAGGAAATGCGACCCAAAATAGGTCCCTTCGCCGCAATGGTTGGGTTTTCAACGCAAGCCCAGATGCGCAGACAGTACTCGAACGTGAATATATATACCGAAATAGCTTCGGCCGCTTCGAAGAAACGTTCGTACTTGTCACCCATGCGCAAACATTTCGACCCGAAACAATTAGCGTCCACCACAATCGTGCTAGCAGCAAGCAGTACAACATTGCCGAAGATAAGTAGAAGGATGAGATACTCTAACGGAGAGTCAATCGTCCCTTCCACGTTTTCGTAAGCCACCGAACGCCACTTTTTTATGGTTGATTGAGAGCTCTCCTCGAAAGGTGATGCGTCTTCGTAGTTCCCATCCCCGCTTTCTCTGAGCAGAGGTGTATCTTCTGCCATGGTGGGGATATCGTTGAAGTGTGAAGCTCGGGAAGACGCTACCGCCGTGAAGATGGCAGCACCAGCGGTGTGCACTGATTTGAAACACGGATAACATGTCTCCGACGACCATCCGGCACACAACGGATTAAGCGTGCGTGAAAGATTGCCGTGTGTACCTGATATGGGCCATGATGGGCCCTCAACGACTGGGCATGTGTCAGGCCCACGTCCCTGTGCGGTTAAACTTACATTCCCAAACCATTCGGGCTTCGCAATTGGTACACGTTGCTGTGCAACAGAAGCTGATTTATACGTGACGGACCTATCTTTGCTTCCTTCGTCGGTTGGTCCTGCCCCATTTGGGGCTTTATTCAGCAAGCCAAAGCAATCGCCCGGCTCCTGCTCAGGGCATGCTTCACGCATGGCTCATGAATGCGCAACTTCCTATGGTCTCGTATGAGCAAGTGGGTAAAGAATATTTAGTTTACACATCGCTACTCTCGTATATATGCATACGCAGGCGTGAAACTCCCTCTTCCGTGCTTCGTTGAGTATAAAGCAAATGGATGTTTTGGTACTCGCATTCATTGTGAAGCATATGTAGCGATTACCAAACCTAAGCATATTAAGATGAATGCAGACTGTCGTGCGGAGGGTACAGTGCTAAGCTTTTGTACTATACTTTCTCTGTTCGGAACAGAGAAAGTATAGTACAAAAGCAGACTGTTCCAGCTCTCAGAACCAGCCCAGTCCCGTAACACCAATTCACAATGAAGTGATAGATAACGGAAAATCTTTGAGAGCAGCGAAACCAGGTGCAGTTCGTGCTTCATTCTTGCAGCTTGTATCAGGCATCAAACCTTTTATAGCGGTGCAGACAATCCTTTTCAATGCTTATCACCGTAGCGCCCTACTCGACATGAAGTATCCCCTGTTCGCCCTTCGACACTTCAGCATTCTCTTGAGAAACAGAGTAGCTACTCTGCAGCTGCCACATTTCTCACGTGAGACTGGTTTTCAGCTTTGTTCTGCAATCACTAGTGTGCTAGAACATGTGTACCCTTGATATTCGAGATTAAACACCCTTTCTTTCCGTGTTGTCTGTGTTTTCACTGCAATGTCGATGTTGTTTTGCAATAGACTTCTTACGGAAGCCAGTGCGCACGTTTCTTGAATGCAAAGGTGTAGGCACGCTCAAAGCGGTCTGATGTGGTGTGGCATCGGTGGTCCTTCTGGATCGTATTTCACCTCGTGCGGTTTGATCATGTCTGCTGCAGGCCATTGGTACACAATCTCATCAATTCTAAATCTAGTGATCGGTTGTCGATGTCCTTTCCTCCTCAGATAACCTTTTCTCTTTTTAAACTTTGCGACCATAACCTTGGCACTCTTAGTCTGTTCTTCAACCGTAGCCAAAACTTTGGCGCCTCGGATCAGCGGACGTCCGAACAATGTCCAGTCGAAAGCGCCTATAGCCAGTACCCAATCAAAAGCGACTTGCGTATTCACCTCTCCGGCCTGTCGATTCGTATAGAGCACATCTCCCTTCATAACTTTGTACTGCGTGCCAGATGTTCCGATAACAGCCCACAAGCCTCCGCTGGCACCATGTTCCTCAATTCCACGAGGAAGCCAAATCTCTGGCGGACCATGGATGGCGACAACAGCATTTTCCCCTTTTGTTTCACGCATATCCTTGCTGGTGTCGAGCACTTCGTACAGACCAAACTTATCGCTTTTCAGCCCGGGTGGGAGAGGAACTCTTTCGATTTCGATGGGCTTCTCAACAGTGGAATCAGATTCATCTCCATGATAAGTATTCTGAGCATCTGATGCAGAAGCAAATCCGCGGGGCTGTAGGCTTCGTCTTGACGGATGTGTGTTGCAATTGAATAACGATGAAACAGACTGAATGGTTCTTTGCTGTGCGAGAAATTTGAACTGTTGAAACGAATCATTCTTGATGTTTGATGCGGCTAGTCTTTGTACGCTCTGGGATGGTCTGTGAGTGATAGCCTTTTGGAAGCGTGTTAGAACGGATGGTAGCGATTTGCTTGGCGTTCGTATCATATTGCAAATTCCTCGCAGCTGGGGATTGGAGATTCAGAGAACAACGGCAGCAGGGTTTTCCTTTGTTGTTGATGGTGCTTGCCCTTTCTTGTGGACACGAATGAAAAGATGTGGCTTGTTAACAAAACTCGACGCTTCGTAAATCTGATCCGTCTCTCAACATCAGTCGTGGATCGCCTTATCGGCCGCCGACTACGTGTACTTTTGTTACCAAAGGTACGCTATGGTACACATAAATTTCCATACAAACAGGACACTTTCGGGTGGCAAAATAGTCAAATTGTATTACAAGGTACACATAAAGCAGAAAAAAAGGAAAAAGCTTCACGATTGAACGAGAAGTGATAGAGAGCGCCTCTCACATAGACAAGGATGTATCAGAAAATTTCTAGCTGAGAGCCAAGATCATATGGATACGAGTAAATGGATTAAAGGACATGTCGACACCGTCATACCCTCGAACGCAGCAGTCAAGACTCTTGTTCTAAACGGTAAAGGATTAGCCTTCCTACCCTACAAGGCGAAGTCTGCGAACCCTTTTAACTCTTTGTTGTCGCAGCAAAGAAATGAAGGCCAAAGATGCTCCTCCTCATGGTGTCCTTGGGTACAACAAGGCCACGCCCCGTCCTGAAAAAGTAAGGCATGAAACGGCACCTTCAAAATGGAAGCAAAAGAAGACCAAGGGCAAGGGGGCCACCAGTCATACTAAAAACTGTCACCGACTTGCTAAACAGTGTTTACATGTGCATTTCATGGTCAAATTGACAGTGATGCTGACGTGTCTAGCCTATTCAGGAGACTGGAACGCGGATTCTCTGCGCTCCGTCCGCCGATATGTGGACCTTAGACGCGCACACCAGTGGGTCGCATCATGCGATTCTTATCTAAGGAAGATGGCTACCATCATGATGTAATCATGTAATGTTGTATATTTTTGTCGGAGGCGGCTGGAAATTCCTTTCCAACTCAGCACACGCAAGACTCGCTACAACACTTTTCAGTTTACACGACGTGGAGATCAAAGGGCACAACAAAGCGACCAGAGCAATCCAGCGTGGCATGTCGTACTCTTGTAGTAGGGTAAGCTCACAACCGCACCAATCTACACGCACATGATCGTTGACCGGTGGCGTGCAGCGGTCAAAAAAGGCTGATTGTTAATGACGAACACGGCGTCAAGCGAGATTCCCTGCCCTCCCAAGCAGTAGAAATCGATCATCGCAGCGTTGCACACGTCTACTACCAGGGGTATAGGGATAATCCACACATACGATCTCTCTCGCAGCGAAACGTATGGAAACATGAACTAGCATCACGCGTAGTTCTTCGGCAGCCCCTCCCAAACTACCTTATGATACACCTTAATATAGCTCCCATTGACGACCACAATCCTCTCCAAAACACGCTCACACACACATGCAGACACACCATTCAAAGCAAAACCCAAAACGAACTGCCACCTAGCAACCACACAAAAAACCCAACAAGAAGTATACATGACTGAAGAGAACAGGTAAAAAAAAGAAGAGGGAAAAGAAAAAAAAATATGAAAGAAGGGCTCACTGTCTGACAGGGTCGCCATGCTTTTTACGCAAGTCCTCGTAAACACTCGACGGCAAAATGGTGGAAGCCAATTCGGCAGCGTGACGAAATTCATGTTCTGAAAAGTCAAACAGAGACGGCAAAGGCTTTCCAGAAGGCAGCTTGCAACTAGGTAAGCGCAGTTCATCAAAGTATGGATGCGCCAAGCCTTGCATAGGCTTAAGCCTGAGCGTAGGGGAGTATTGCAGCATCTTGGACACGAGGTCAATGGCATCGACGGTAGTGCGATGGCGGAACACTTTAGACCAGGACAGGGGCTTGATTTGCGGGAACTTGAACTCGGTGTAGTTGCGGTTCATGGCCATGATTTCTTCTCTTGTCGGGGTGCCCAGAACTTTGATGATTTCGACAAGCTGATCAACGCCCGATTCACCGGGGAAAAGCGGATGTCCAAGCATGAGTTCAGCCATGACACATCCGGTAGACCACACATCGATAGCCGGTAGATAGTCGGTAGCGCCGAAAATAAGCTCTGGGGCTCTGTAGTAGCGCGAGCAGATGTAACTGATATTGGGCTCCTCGCGCACGAGCACCTTGGCGGAGCCAAAATCACAGAGCTTAAGAACCTGGGTGCTAGGGTCGAGCAGGAGGTTTTGGGGCTTGATATCGCGATGACAGATACCCAAGGAGTGAATATAAGCCAAAGATCGCAACAACTGATAAATGTACAGCTTGATGTATATTGTGGGAATGGGTGTTTTGACCTTGGAGTAGTGCTTGGAAATTCTGTAAACGGTCTCTGGCACAAACTCCAGGACGAGGTTGAGATAGACTTCATCGGGCTTGTCGCCCGAGGAGTAGAAGCAGTGCTTGAGTTGACATACGTTGGTGTGATCGATCATGCGCATGATTTGCAGTTCGCGGTTCTTGTAGCGCTTGTCCTGGAGGACCTTCTTGATGGCGACGGTCTCGCCGGTTTCACGGACGGTAGCCTGAAAGACGACGCCGAAGGAGCCATTTCCGATGACTCGGGCGGCGCTATAACTGATGGATTCCTTGGGGATAGCGGTGGAGGGGTTGGAGGTGGTGGAGGAGGAAGGACGGTGGGAGGAGGAAGAGGAAGTTTGCGGTTGGTGGGCGGGTTTTGCGGACGAATTGGGTGGTGGTAGCGCGTGTTGAGTGGGGTTGGATGCAGGGGGCTTGTGGCCGGGTTGATTTGGCTGCATATTGTAGGGAGGGTGGGGGGGAAGGGGGGGGAGAAGGGGGAATAAAGGAGGGGGATGGGAGGTAGGGAATGGGAGAGAGAGCGGACGGAGTGGGCGGGCTGCGTTGTTGTGGGTGGGTAGAGGGGGGCGTTGGTTTGGGGGGTTTGGGGGGGTTTGGGGTGTGGGGGGGGGGGGAGTGCGGCGGAGCGAGTGCACAGAGTTGTGTGTGCGAGAGCGATGTGTCGGAAGCGCGGGGGGGGGGGGGGGTGGCTTGGAAGAAGATGGAGCAGTGGAAAAAAAGCAAATATTTTTGGCACTTTGGTCGTACCATTGATGGCAATGGCACAGCCGAAACGCAGGCAGCCACGCGTGCCACTCGTGCAGCCGCGGCGCTGCTGCGGCAGCAGCTCTTGTTGGCAATACTTGATCGAGTTGTAAATGTTCAATGGAGACCGCCACGCTCTCCGGCGCCATTCAATTGCACCCGCACCCGCACCCGCACCCCGCCCGCAAAGTGCACATAGCGCAACGGGCGCTTCATGTATCCACGGGGCGCAACAACAATGCGTTCAGCAGCCGCCACTTCTCTCCGCGCCTTGCCCGCATCGCCGTCCCTCGCGGCCAAGCGCACAGCCACTGCCCACCCGCCATGACTCTTCCCCCCGCACTTCCCGCGCACACCCTCCCTCCCCGCCTCCGCCCCAACGTGTGTCTCACAATAGTGCTGCTGTCCCTCTTCCTCTCCGTCCTCGTCACCGTCTGGTTCGTCGTCGTCTCCCATGCGCGCACACTGGCTCAGCATGTGCGCAACTGCCTCATCCTGGCCTCTCTAATTCCCGCTCTCGTCTTCGCCGAGCGTTGCTATGAACGCTTCCACGCCGCGCGTACCGCTCGCTGGAAGCCGCTGCCACAGGAAGACCCGTCTCAGCTCCGCCAGCTCGTAGTACATACCTCGTCGTCATCCCATTCCACATCACCCCCCCCTTCACCGCAATGCAACCAACACTTACAATTTCGCCCTCTTCCGCTCACCTCGTCGTCGCAATCGCACACATAGATGACAAAAAAAAAAAGGACGCCGCCCTTTACTCCCCAACCAATTTAAATCTAATACACGCGTTTGGCAGGAGGGAACGCCTTCTGCTCCGAGTCATCAAGACTTTGCGAAATCACCGGTCGGTAATCAATGTGCACAAACCCTCTCGAAAGCTGTTTTTCCCCCTCATCACAAACCCATCCCAGAGTATGTTTCATCCATTTTTCGTCGTCTCTCTCCGTAAAGTCCTCGCGAGCGTGAGCACCCCTAGATTCCTTGCGAGCCTCTGCACTGTGCATAGTGATAATCGCGTTCTGCAGCAGATTCTTCAACTCCAGCGTTTCAACCATGTCCGTGTTCCAAATCATGTCCCGATCCGCTGTCTTCACCTGCTTGAAGCTGCTGTAGCATTCATCAATCTTGTCGCATCCTTCCTTCAAGCTCTCGTCAGTGCGGAACACCGCTGCGTGGTCTTGCATGATTTTCTGCATATTCAGTCGAATCTCTGACGTTCGCACATCCCCGTCTGCGTACCGTACTTTGTCCATGTCCGCAATCGCCTGTTCGCCGGCGCGTTCAGGCAGCGCCCGATGCGCGCTGTTCGGCTTGACCAACTCTGCAGCTCGCTTCGCTGTAGCACGACCGAACACCACGATATCCAACAAAGAATTTGCTCCGAGTCGGTTCGCCCCATGTACGCTGGCGCAAGCCGCTTCCCCAGCTGCGAATAGACCTGGGATCACGTAATTCGGGTCACCATCCTTCAGTGTAATCACTTCTCCCTGCCAATTCGTCGGGATTCCACCCATGTTATAGTGCACGGTCGGCAGCACAGGAATCGGCTCCTTGAACACATCAACGCCTGCGAAGATCTTCGCCGTCTCGGTGATTCCGGGCAACCGCTCCTTCAACACAGCAGGTTCCAGGTGATCCAGATGCAGGTAGATGTGATCCTTGTTCTTGCCCACACCACGCCCTTCTCGAATTTCTAACGTCATCGACCGAGACACCACATCTCGGGAAGCCAGATCCTTCGCTGATGGTGCGTAACGTTCCATGAAACGTTCTCCATTCGAGTTTTTCAAAAAGCCCCCTTCACCGCGGGCCCCCTCTGTGATCAGACATCCAGCGCCGTAAATGCCCGTCGGATGGAATTGCACAAACTCCAAATCTTGCAGCGGGATTCCAGCACGTGCAACCATAGCGTTTCCATCACCGGTACAAGTATGAGCCGAAGTAGCACTGAAGTAACATCGACCATATCCACCCGTAGCGATGATTGTAGCATGTGCACTAAACCGATGCAAGGACCCATCCTCAAGACATAAAGCAATGATTCCACGGCAGCTCCCGTCATGCTCATCCATCAGCAAATCGAGCGCGAAATACTCCACAAAGAAGTTTGCGTCATGTTTCAGAGATTGGCCGTAGAGCGTGTGCAGCATGGCATGGCCAGTTCGATCGGCTGCTGCTGCGCATCGATAAGCCTGACCTCCCTTTCCGAAATCCAACGATTGTCCCCCGAAAGCGCGTTGATAAATGAGACCCTCCTTTGTGCGACTGAAGGGCACGCCATAGTTTTCAAGCTCGATAATAGTGTCTGGCGCTTCTCTGCACATGTAGTGAATGGCGTCCTGGTCGCCGAGCCAGTCAGATCCCTTGACAGTATCGTACATGTGCCACCTCCAGTCATCGGGGGTCATGTTACCCAGAGCGCCGTTAATGCCTCCCTGTGCGGCGACGGTATGCGAGCGGGTGGGGAAGAGCTTGGTGACGCATGCGGTCTTCAAGCCAGCCTCACATGCTCCGATCGTGGCGCGCAGACCGGCACCTCCCGCGCCGACGACGCAGACATCGACTTCATGGTCAATGACATCGTAGCCGCCAATCTTGGTGGTCTTCGTAGAAAGAGGGCGCTTTGCGCCGCTCAAGCGCGTGAACAGACGTGACGATGCGGTTCGCAGCATTGCGCAAGCCCGTTAGCTTGTACGTCGACGGTGGATGCACCGCGCGATCGCCCAGATACTACAGCCAAGTGCTGGCAGCTATGACGTTGATAAGCAAGATGACCGAGTGACGGCGCGTGAACGTTGCGAAGGCGGGTCTGGGAAAGGATTGGTGAATCTTTGACAGCAAATAAGCGCTCCACGCGATGAACAGTGTTCATCAACAGCGCTTGTGATGCTGCTACTGTAATAAGCTCTTATTGTCGTCAAATACGTGAACACGTATTTGACGACACGCACGAGCACCTACCGTGCTCGAGGAGCATTTCCAACGCATGTCCTCCCAGCAGTGGTCCATCCAGAAGCACGTCCACGAGCGCCATCGTCTTCATTCCGCACTCGGCTCGCCCAATGCTCCATCTACTGCGTACAGTCTTTCCCCCGCCGCCCCAAACGGCAGTCATAATTCCCACATATAACGAATCCAGCACCATTTCAGAGACGGTGCGCGCAGTCCTCCAACGGAGCACCGAACGTCTTCAAGTTATAGTCGCAGACGGCTTCTCCACAGACGACACAGCCCAAAAAGCCCGCCGCGCTGGTGCACGAGTGCTGCGTGTGCGTGGAGGGCGCGGTCAACAGCTTAACAAAGGTGCCGAGCTTGCAAAAGCTCCCAACCTGCTCTTCCTCCATGCAGACACAAAAGTACCGCCAGCATTTGATGTCCACATCAAACAACTGCTGCAACGTCCTGACGTCGTAGCCGGCGCGTTTCGTCTGCACATTGATTCCAACATGCTTGGTATAAAACTCGTGCAACAAGTTGCCAATTGGCGCTCGATTTTCTTTCAACGACCATATGGCGATCAAGGTTTGTTTATCACAAAGCGTCAGTTTGATCGAATCGGTGGATACGAACCCATGCCCTTTCTGGAGGATTACCAGATCGTGCGAACATTATCGAGACATGGTCGAATCGCCATTGCGAACAGCAGCGTAGTGACAAACGCCAGGCGATGGGAGACGCTCGGGGTTGCTCGAACCACGTTTTTCAACCAAGTGATTTTGCTTGCCTATCACGTTGGCATACAGCCTTCAATTCTGCGCAGTTGGTATCGCGGCATGGCAAACAAAGCAATCACCAACAGTCCTAACAACAAACCCGCTTTCATTCGAAATATAAAACAACGGTAAACACCTTCCCTCACCAAAATCGTTGAGTCCGTCCAATTCCTCCAGAAAAAGCAATGTCACAAGTCAAGAGCAATGATCGCAAGTCCCGCGAACACAGTTCTGCGTCATTTCCATCCCAACAGCGAAGCGCATATTCACTTTACAATCCTTGTATAATTTTGCGATTCGTCACTTCACACGCGCCTTTTGAACCGATTGTTGCACGGCTGATTCAGCACCTCCCATGTCGTACAAATGGGCATCAACCCCAGAAGGCGGAGGCATGTTTGCTCTGTCTACCTCAGTGTGGACCGTATTCCCAGAAGGCGAGTAGCCGTCTTCATAAAGGCTGACCGAAGCCACGGCGAGCCCCACTGACATGGCACCGAGCACGAACAATAAAGCGGCACGATCAACGAGCCCCTCCGCAATCTGACCCATGAAATGAATCACATCCGCATATTCAGTAGGACTATCGCTATAGTACATCTGATCATCAAAGCGCAGCATCGCCTTCGCAGAATCCTCCGATAACATCAGCCATTCGATGGGTTTTTCCTTCTCCAAACCCCCCTGTTGTTCCGTCACAGGCACCGGCACACGCACCGAAGTAGATGACCTAGGAGCAATATCCCAGTTAAAGATGTACACACCGATCCTGCGGTCCTGTTCATATCGATCGGCCAACCACTCTTTGAACGACTTGATATCACTTGCAGAACGTCTGGCCACCCATTCCGACACCTTTCTCATATCATCCCCGGGTCGTTTCTGCAAGACATCATACAGTTGACGATCAGTTTTTGCTCGACCATCCATCCATTTCATAACTGTCTTCACGTCCTCATCCGAACGTTGTCCAATCATGAGTCTCAGCATCTTTAAATTCTCGCCAACGACGCTAATTTGCTTCTGACTCGCCTTTCGCGAATCCTTTTCACGACGCATTCGTCTTGCATTTTTCCTGGGAGGCACCATCCATCGGTGGCTCTTATCAATATGACCGAGTTGCAGTTCCATGGCTGCCCAGGCCCTGAGCATAGGAGTATTGTCCGGAGCGGCATTGACTCCGTTCTGAAACAGTTCTCGTGCAACGTCGTAGCGACGTTCCTTCTGTTCCATAACGGCCCAAGCATGCCAGATAGGAGCATGCAACGGATCAATCTGAGATCCTTTAGTGAACAGTTCGCGGGCAAGATCAAGCTGACCTCTCCTCGCCGCGAACAGAGCGTAAGCCTGATACGTGGGCACTGAGAGCGGATTGACTCGTAACGCATGTCTAAACAATTGTTGTGCACGTTGATGCTTTCCCATTCTCTCTTTGGTAATGGCATACGCCTGATAGGTACGCACATGCTGATCATCGAGCTGAATGGCGTGTTCAAAAAGGTGACAAGCGCGTTGGTGACGTCCATGACGCTGTTCCAAAACGCCCCAAGCGGACCACAAAAACGCGTTGTCCGGGTCATGACGCACGCCTTCTTCAAAAGTACGTCTTGCATCACTTGTCATTCCGCAGCGTTCTTCCATCAATGCCAAGCTCTGCCACACGATACCATCGGACGGGTCCAGATCCAAACAGCGTTGAAAAAGGGTTCGGGCGCGAGTTGACGATCCGGCGCGATCTTCCATGACAGCCCATGCATGCAGGATTCGAATGTTGGAAGCATCCTGTTGAACGGCTTGTTCAAAAGCTCGACGCGCGGCTGCAAAGTTTGAACAACGTGCTTCAAATTGTGCACAGAGTAACCAGAGACGCATGTCTTGTGGATGGGCTTGCAAAGCTGCGCGAATGGCGGCGCGGGTGACGCGTTTGTCTGGACGGGTGCTAAGCTGGAGAATGCGACTGTATTCGGATTGAGAGAGGGAGGGATTGGACGGTGCATTGCGTGGGTGGGTTTGACGAGGACGTTTGGAGGACGAGTTGGGGGGTTGCGGCTGCGGAGCGGGTGGAGGACGCGGACGACGGGCGGATAGAGACGGAGCGGTGGTGGATCGGGGGCAGCGAGATGCATTACGAGCGGGGGTGGTTGAGTGAGATGGGAGCGGGATAGGGACGCAGAAGGTAGGTGCATTCATTTTGCATAGCACAAAACGGGACTGAGCCTGAGACGAGGCGACAAGGAAGAGGGCGCTGCTTGTGGGGGTGGGGGCGATGGCTCAGCGGAGGGTGAAGGCTGTATGTTTATAAACTTTACCTCAGCGAGCAGGGAGAAATGGCGGACGGCGGGAAGGCAGAGAGCATGCAACACGGCGTGTAGCAGCAAGAACTGGGGGGGGGGGGGGGGGTGGCACAAAGGCAGAAAGCATGCAACCGACGTTGAGCAGCACGAATTGGCACGAATGCCGCGTGTGCGGTGGTCGCTTGGCGTGCTCGTACCCTTGGTATGGCCAAAGAGCAGATATTTTGGGGCGGGGGGTTTGGCGGAGGAGAATGGGCAGCGTATCAGCCATGCAACAAAAACGCTTCCATTCGATCCGCAAAGCAGACACAGTTACTGCGTATCAAATGCAGTCCAGGCGCGCCCGGCGCGCCACAGCCGGCGTACGCGCGCAGCCAGTGCTGCACGCATGGCTGCGGGACGTAGGACACGCCGCGAAACGCCAGAGAGCGGCGCAGCTTGCGCTGCAGCAGCGGCCAGTGCTTGCGCGGGCGCACGCGAATGACGGCGGGCACGCAGCGTGCACAGAGTAGAGCGAGTGCTGTGCGCGGCGAGGTGGCGTCTTGTGGAATCACGTCGTACGTCGTCACGCGCCCCGAGCGCACTTGTTGCAGGTGCACGCTGACGTGCAGTCGCGGCGCTGGCGTGCCCGCCGACCCGATGAGCGTGTGCCATGAGCGGTATACGCGCCACACCGCCGTCGAATGCTTGGCGCCGGCGCCGCCGCAGCAGCACAGCGCCACCGCCGCCCAGCCCAGCACCTTCATCAAGCAAAACCGCTCATTCACTATACTTCCTCCTTCCTCCTTCCTCCTCCGCGGAGTACATATACTCTGTACACGCTACACGCTCCGAAAAGGGTGCCGCACTCAACGCGCAACACGTGGCATGCGTGTGCAGCGCACGCCCCCAATCACACCCGCGATCTCACATCTCACACATGCTCAACACATCTCACAGATGCCCCCACACCGCCATTCCCTATCGCCGCAGATCGTCCCTCCCTGATACAGTCTACTTCGTCCTTCCACACTCCGTCCCCCGATATTCCGCCATCCCCAACATGTCGTCATCAGCCTTCGTTCCCACACTAGTCCTATCTTCAAAGCTATCCAAACGCGTCAAACCACTATCCCCCACCCCTCCCGCCCAACTAGCAATCCGACTTCATCCCATTCCAACGCCTCAGCGCACATGCGCAACTCCGCCGTCCATCCCCCCGTCACCGCCCGCAAAACCGTCGCGCATTCTTTTATGGCTTCAATCCGATCTCCGCATTTCTGACAATGCTGCCCTTGTTCAAGCCGCGCAACACGCCTCTGTTCCAGGCGGCGCATTAATCCCGCTACGTTTTCACACCGTCGATCCAATCGCCAATAGCATCGCCTCAGAACTAGCCGCCCATCTCTCCAGCCTGGGCTCCACCCTCCTCAACGTGCTTGGAAATCCAGAAGCGCTTCTTCCCGAAATCTGCAACAAACTCCATTTACACGCTGTCTACTACAATCGCCACCCTCGTCCAGACATCTCTTGCACCCTACATAAACGCGTAACCACAGCTTTGCAGAATGCAGGAATTCATGTGGAGCACTTTGATTCCAGCACTCTCCCAACCACCCAATCTTTCAACGCCTCAAAATCGCCATCTCTACAAACCGTAGCCGCCGCAATTGACAACAAGGGCGCCACAACTCACACCGCCGCCCCCGATCGCTTACCGCACCTTCCGCCCGCCGCCGCAACAATCAAGCAAGTGCAATTACCGCCCAATCGCGGCGCAGGAACTTCGGCCGCTATGAAGCTACTCGCACAAATGACAAAACGAGAGGAGAACAACTTTTCCAGAAACGCACGCTGCGAATTGGTCTTCCGTCTCAAGCCTCACCTCGACTATGGATCCGTGTCACCTCGCATGGTTGCTGCAACGGTTTTCAACGTTATGAAATCGCTCACGGGAAGAACTTATGAGGAACTCGTGTGGAGGACCTTTTTAGGCGTCAAGGCAAATGCCATCGCAACCCGTGGCAAGCTGTGTTGTTAGCGTGTATCCATCGCTGCCCGCCCAACGAGAAAGCCGTCTCTTTCTTTTATAATATATATATTAGTTAATAAATGTTGTGATCGTTTGTTGTGCAAGAACTTTTGCAAAAGCCGTCCTCGACACGAAGGCTAACATCATAAAGAGGAATAGAGGGAAACAAAGGCTCGACAACATCCGCGACCAACACAATACATCTTGAATAACAACACAAAACGAAAACCCCTCTGCAAAAAAACAACAAAAGTAGAACATAGAACACAAAAGTCTTACCGGTCACGAGTATGCAAGCCTCGACTAAACCGATCCGCGAAAGCTTCTGCCGCATGATGCATTGCCTCCGCTGCGTGTTGTACAACGTTATCGGAAGGTGGAGCATCATCGTGCACGCCAGATACCTCGTGCAGCAGTCCACGAATAAACACTTCATGCCCGTAATCCTCACTCTGACCGTACAATGCGTCCACGTCAATCTCGGTGCTTTCAGCGCTAAGTTTAGATCGCTTGAGGTCGGATACTTTTTGGAGGCCCAAGTCCTCCTGTGACTTGATGTGTTCATCATAAAATTCTTCCAGTTCGATAAGCACATCATGGGTGTGTTGTCCGCAGCTGTGCATCGCCTCTTCAAAACACGTGGAGCACACAAAGCTCTGCAGCAGGGGCCAAGAGGCGGGCACATTTCTAAACTGCACCGTGAAGTGGAGAACTTCTGAGTGATGCAGCAGCTCCAGTCCGAGTTGCTTACACCGTGCGAACACTGCTCCAAACGCCTGTGACACGCGGGTCATGAGAAGGTCATTGTGGTTCATCTTGGTGGCCAGGTGCAATAAACAATGTACAAGCGCGTGTTCATTGGCGCACAACAGCTTGGTGAGAGAACTCTCATTAACAGTGGCACACGCCTCTCGAACCAAGTCCACAATGGCCAAACGTGTACGGCCAACAATGGGGGCGTCCGTCCGCAACACGCGCTCCAGTGCAGGAACAATGGTTACCAATAATGCACAGATGAGGGTGGTATCTACTTCAGCGACGGCACTTCTCATGGACGGGAACAGCGACTTCTTCTTCTTGCGCATGGCGCGTAGCAATGAGCACAGCAATGACATGGTTGGGAGAAAAACATCGGGTATCGCGGCGGCATCCGGTTCAAAAGCAATACGTATCAATTCGGCCAGCGGCTGCACATTACGCAATAAATTGAGGTAGTCCTTTGCATCATTGTAGACGGAGGCGGTGATAAGCCCCAGTCCACTAGCATAGGTGACGTCGGTACGCTCATCGGAATCTTCATGCTTGCGGGGAATGCACATGGCACGCATAGAAATAGCGGCCATTGCATTGCAGCAGCCTTCAATAGTGGCAGCAGCGTGTGTGGCACTTCCTTGCTTAGTTTGCAACAAAACGTGGACAGCGTGTTGATAGCGCGCTAGCAACAAGTGATGAACTCGAGCGTCAGCCATCATAAAAATGGCGCGCTTATGCATTGGAAGGATGGGAGAATAGCCCGAAGTGAAGACGCGTGTTCCCACAAAGCGCGGCAAGAGTTCAGCGGCCGGTTGTATACTGATGTGCTGCACGAGACGGGTGACTAGAGGGGTCTTAAACAGGGCGCTTGCGGTTTGTTTCGGGTACTCGTGCAAAAGAGCGCGTAGGACGTCGGCGGCATGGGCGGCTAAGGCGGCGTCCAATTTGGTGGGCGGGGTGGAAAACACGTCGGCGAAAGCGCGAATTAGAGCGGGGTTCTCTGCGACGGCGTCGCGCAGGGAGGAGGGACCGTGACGAACGAGGATGGCGAGGACCCATGTGCGGGGGAGACGGTCGCGGGGGGAACCGGGGGTGTCGAGAGAGGGGGATAGACCGGCGTTGATGAAGCTTTGAAGCAATTCCGGCTTGGAGGCGATGTGGTTTACAAGGTCGGTGAGCTGGTTGGGGGGAGCGGGTTCGGAGAATGAGGCGAGCGACTCGAGCATGTCGAGGGCGGGGAGGTCACGAAGACGGCGCACGCTGGGGGGGGTTGCATCTGTCTCACGTGAGCATAGTGAGCGGAAGATGTTGGTGGTGGGGCGTGACGACTTGGTGGGACGGGAGCGACGACGTAGGGAGACGGCAGATAGACCCATGGCATGTCTGTTGCAGACGACGGTGGGAAGGTATGAAGATGAGCAGTAAATTGGTGGGGGGGGGGGGGGGATGCTGGTGGGGGATAGCGTTGGGAGGAGAATGAGGTGTTGGGGTTAGGGAGGGGGGGGGGTAGGACTTGATAGAAGTAGTGGAGGCGGTGCGGTTGTGGTTTAGTGGGGGGGGGTGGGGGTGGCGAAGTTTGGTGATGGTGGGTTTATTTTTTGGGTAAAGCGGCGACGTGCCGCGCGCGTGGCGCAAAAGGGGTGTGCAGGGTGCTCTCCGAGGCGGGAGGGGCTGCGGCAGCGCGGCGCTGTGCGCTGTCCATGGCGACCAATGCGCGGTGGAGCGCGCAGATATATCGTCGTGTAATATACCCGTAAGGCACGTGTGACAGCCGTGTGTGCGCGCGCAGCAGGGGTGCATTCCTGCGGCGCACTGCTGCGCGGGCGGCGCGCGCAACGGCGCCCGCCCATCCGCGCGCCGGCTGCCCACTTGGAGCCGGACGCCGCCGTTTGTTACCTTCGCAGGGGGCGCGAAAACGCACGTGAATCGCTTCGCCGTAGAGACTTGCATTCTCTTTCGAACGCGTCTGCGTTGACACGGCTCGAGCCTCGGCGCTCGGCGCTGCTCCGACCATATGCGCCTCCATCGCCCGGCGTGGAAGATATCGGGCGCGCGTGCGGTTTTTTTATTTGGCGCGATTTGGCGCGATTCGGAGATGCGATATCTCCGACGCTTGTGCTCATGCGAGTGGCTGTTCACTTGCGTCAGGGCGGGTGGCGAGCTGGAGGCGGCTCGCGTGCATGGTCCAACGGACCGTTTCATTATTGCGCGCGAATACGAGCCGCTTCTTGTTGACGCGCCGCCGCGTGCTCCGACATTCGCGCAGCGCGCCCCGCCATTGAGCAGGCGCGTCTCGAGATGACAGCGCGCGCAGCTGCTTGCCTCCGAGCGTGCTGGCTTCGACGCTGCGCCACGGGCTGACTGTTTGCCGCGTTGTGAGTGGACCGCTCGCTCCCCAACGCCGCCACGCGGCATGGCTTTGGCGCAACTGTGTAGCTTCCAGGCCGGCATCTTCCCAACTGAATTTCCTTCCACAACGGCGTGCGCCGCGCGCAATGCATCGTTGCGGCCGTGTACCCGGAGGCATAGATACTTCGGCACACCTGCCAACTATACCCTGCGCAAAGTTAGTGCTCGCGTGCTCTTCCATCTGCAATCGGCGGCGCGCTGGCTGCCGCCGCTTCCCCTCCCACATTCAAAGCGCAATTGCCACGTCAGCCACTCGCACCCGGAGCACACCGCACACGCATGTCGTGGTGTAAGCCGCTTGCCCACGTCGCCCACGTCGCCCACGTCGCACAGCGTGTTGGCGCTGCGCAATTGCTCGCTCTCAGCCTTGGCCTCAATTTTTGTCAGCGGCGCATCCTTCCATTGCCGGTAAGCCATCCGCGCCAAGGCACGCCCCCGCCCGCTATCTCCGCCACCTTTTCGCGATCGCCACCCACCCCCCGCGCACTCCCCGGCGCAAACATGCCCCTCTCGATTGCCCTCCTCACTCCCCATTTCGCACCACTTCTCCACTCCCAACCCCCACGCATCTCCCCCCTCTCCAGATGGGCACCGCCCAACAAGACCTTCCCCAACCGCAACCGTCTCACCCTCCATCCCCCACCCCTGTCTCTCCCGTCTCTCACCCCTCTCAAACGCTCCCACTGAACCCCGCTCCACCTTTTCCCACCCTTTTCGATCCCCCCCAGCATTCCGCGCTTGACAGCAAGCCCACCCGAAAGCGAAGAGGCCGCCCTCGTTCCCCTGTCTTCACTTATTACCGTCGTTTAGTCGATGAACATGGTACATTTCTTGGAAATGAATGTACCTTTTGTCAATTTGTATCTCGTGATCGATCCGAGAACCCAACCTACTTAACAAGGCATATCATTCGCTCGTGCACTGCGGCTCCAGACCATATCAAGAGCGCCCTTGCCGCCCGTTTCACCAACTCTAACACCCCTTACGCCCTTTCCAACATTTCCAATCCAAACGTCATTCATACTACTTCTACTGTTGCTGTTCCTCCTTCTGCATCGCAGCCCCATCCAGTTGTCAACTGTTCACCGCACCCTGTGCATCCCGCTCAACACACTCCATCACATCCCTCTGTCTCACAGCCCAACACCCCCTCCCAACAACCAAATCTTCCCCACCCACCCGTCCACACCCCATCTACCCCCCAATCTAATCCTCAGTCCTCGCCCATACAAACTACATACCCTGCTGCTATACAAGTTGCATCAGCTGCCGCTGCTGTCCCGTCCGTACGTGACGCCTTACCACCCCAATCCACTCCTGATCCCGCATCCCATCAACACCAACATCCTCAACACCAACAACACAATCCTCAGCTTACCCATCTGGCATCGCCCCCGCAGCAATCGTTCGTCCGATCAATCGGTATAACAAAATCAAGAAGGGGTCGTCCCAGATCCCCAGCGCTATTGCACTTTCGTCGTCTCGTTGATGGAAAAGGTAGCTTCATAGCAAACCAATGCATGTACTGCACCTTTGTTTCGCGCGATCGCTCGGAAAATTCCACCCTCTTGCTGCGACATTTGCTTTCTCCATCCTGTTATGCTCCGGAGCATGTTTGCCAACAACTGCGAATGCACAGAGGCGCCGCCAAAGTCCTGCGCAAGAAGAACACATTGCAGCTTGCGCCAAACACTGTGCATGCCAATGGCATGTCGCACCCTGAACTGCACTCCCCTCGACAAGACTTGGTCATGACCGTTCTCCGGTTCATGTTGGCTAATGATCTTCCACTGGATGCTGCTGAAAGCCCTCTGTTCCGTGATCTTATGCGTTGCGTAAAACCACCACTATATAAGCGGGAGGAAGCACGCACCCCTTCCGCGCCTGGTAGCCAACGTGTCCCTTTGCAACCTTCTCACGTAGAACTGGAGAACTACCTTGCGCAACATTCAACTGAGCACATGATGAAGCCGTTCAGCTGTGGCCCACCCGCGGGCAATGTTGGAGCTCAGTTAATCATTTACTTCACAGATTTGTCACACGAGGCCACCACTTCCGCCAGGTTGCAAATCACAAACAACAGCGATATCAGGGTCGCAGAAGAGTCGGCTGCCTATATCGCTTCCGTGTTCCGTTTTGCATCCGGCTCACATTTGTCGTACCTGTTTTCCAAGAACTGTCATCTCAATTTCTCGTCCAGTCTGGCTCACATTGTTCAAGAAGCGCAGAAACGTTCCGCAGTCAAGTGTGAACAGATTGTAGTCAGCAGACCGCTTATTGATCTTGACAAACCGCGCTCCATTCCTCGCGATGATGACGATCATATTTGGATGCCAGATGTGGTTAGAGAAGTCGACATTTTGTGCCAAGAATTGCTCGCTCAAATTCCACTTCTCATTCGCGTGCACCGAAGGAACAACATTATCGCATCATACTTTCAAGAAGAGTATAGTAAAGCTGTTGGTCAAGAGATATTTGGTCGCAACTTGGGTGAGAAGGAGCAGTTTCAGCGATATCGAAACTTCATCGCGAGAAGACCGCATTCGATTCAATCCTGCCATGTGGTTGACACTGCGCTGCACACATACGATCTTTTATGTCAAGCGCAGAGTAGTCATGAGAACTCTCAGCGTGTCATTGACACACGCACATTCATGACTACGCTCACAGAGGAAAACTGCGGCAATGTACCGTTGAGCCAAGAGGTTATACGATTGGTACTATCCGTGCCATGTCGTTCAGATCTCAAGGCGTTTTTGTCGGTCATGAAGCCGTTGACCTCGTTGATTTCTTTGTACAGTAGCAAATATGACACCCCAATCAGGTTTTCTGGAGCTGTATACGACATGGCCGAATTGTTCCGATGCCCGCTTATTCTACGAGCGCGTTCCTTAGCGCATGTTCTTCCCGACTGTGTGCGAACACTACGTGAATTGCATTCGGACAAACTCCGAGAGTATAACAACGAGCTGCGACAGCTACGTGAGCATGTGTTGTGTAGACTACTCGGAAACGGCGTGGACGGATGTCCCCCAGTTGCGGATCATATATCATATCTTGCTGCATTTCTTAATCCGACCGGAGACCTGTCCAACACAAAAGGGATACTGGTGGAAGACGCGTGGAGAAAAACTGCACAGTTTGTACAGAAGCACTATTCTAAGAGCGGAGATATGTCAATGAGCGCGATTCTTGAGCAGCTGCGAGAGTTTCATGAACGGAGTGGTCGATTTTCGCGTGAGGATTTGTTTAAAGAGTTGCCGGACGACTGTGACCCGTTGGAGTGGTGGCAGATCCATGGCAGTGTTGCGCCCGAGTTACGATATGTCGCGCTACGTATTCTGTGTGTACCGACAACTGCTTTTCCGGCAGTAAGTCATATTACAAATCTCAATGCGTGCAGTGAGGACCTGCAAGAAGGTGGACACGATAGTGAAATGGAAAAACGACGGTTTCTTACTTGGAATTTGCGGCTTTGTGTAAGCCGCATAAAAGCGGAGACGAAGGCTGAAGAGGATGGAGAGCGTTCGCCGAGGTTTCAGCGAGCGAAGGACGAGAATGTTATGTTGTAGAGGAGTGTGGCTTTGCTCAGCAAGAGGTCGAAAGAAAAGCGAGTATAGGTCTGATGCAGTTTTGTTCTTCGACGTTAGCCATGCGTGACTTGTGATTATAGCTCATCTCGGTTGGATCAAGTTGACATAGTGGGGGAAATGCTCTGAATGCAGTAAGGACGTTGTTGCGAGCTAAACAGACGAAGATTAATGTCTGCCGTCTTGAGAGGTTGCGGTGATGACGTGGGTGCTGAATTGCAAGACCAAAGTCATCGATTATTGGCCACACCAAAATCTCGAAGCGGTAGCGCACCCCATTGCGTGTGCTGCCTTCATCCTCCATCCGTCTTTGCCACCGCAGCGCGTGTGCTGTGCTTTAAATGACTTCGGCTGTGAGCCAGTCTCGTTACTGCTCACCTCGACATCTCCCTCGCAGCTACTGACCATCTTCCGCATCAACACTATAATAGTAATCACTTGTATGTTCACGCTATCGTCGTCATGAGTAGTGCACGTCGTTTACGAACAACCTCTGCGGTGTCCTCCGACGGGCATTCACTCTTACCTCTCAATAGTCGCCGTTCATTTGCCCCGCTTTCCCCACGCCTCTCTCCAAAGCCGTACACACGCCCGAACTGTGTTCTGATAATAGTCTCCCTCTCCTGCTTTATTCTGTTTGGCCTTTCCTTGCTGTGGCCGTCACGTCATGTGCCCCCTTCATCGATGATTACTCCCTTTTCACACCTCACCACAGCACAGTTAGATCGATTCTTCGCTGCGTCATTGCCACCTGTGGCAAATCCATCCGCTGCATTTGCTGATCGTCCTGCATTGTCTTCCGTGCGTGCCCAGTATCGACAACAACCTTTTGTTGTGTCCGACAACGTTTCAGACTCGTTCTTTGCAAAATGTTATGTTGCTTCCCAACGCGCTGTATTTCATCCCAGTTTGTGTCGAGTGCCAGATGAGAAAGAATTGCATGCGAGACTTGATGCAAAGCAACCGAGAGATTATGATGATATCTTCGCCACGGTCGATCAAAGACGATTTTTGTATCACCCGGATAGAACGGCTGTTCGCACCGTGGATGAGCTCGGTGCGGACTTGGATACTGACTATGATAATGTTCGCACAGTTGCAATAGCTGTTACTGAACATGATTTAAGGAGCTCTCTCATCGTTTCTGACACTCCAGTTGTGTACATGCGCAATACTCGTCAACACGGTTTCCAAGCGATTGTCAACGTGCGCGCCTCTTTTAATCATACAGGCAGAATATCAAACGTCACTCGAGTTGTAACAGTCACGAAAGGTTTCGGAAGACCATGTGAGGTTCATTTTGTACGACCACGTGACCTTGTTCCAATTCATATCGTGTTACCGTATTCGAATCGTCCGCGAAGGTTAGCAGCCTTCCTCTCTATGTTGGACACATACTTTCGTGCTACTCGGTCTGATTTTCTGCATATCATCATTTGTACAACGGAGCAGGAAAAGGCCTTTGTGATTGCAAAAGGAAGGAAACATAAACAACTTACGTCTGCGCGGCTCACCGTCATATCATCGAAAGGTGATGCTAAGAATAGCTTTTCGCGCGCTGTGGCTGTCAGGGATGCTGCCAAGAATGTACCACGGGATGAGATAATGTTCGTGTCAGATGTGGATATGCGTATGCGTGGTGAAGTCTTTGAAAACTGTCGCACCAATACAATGAAGGGGTCCCAAGTTTGGTTCCCTGTTATGTTCTCCCTGTATCCATATGGAAAGTCCTTGTCAAGCAGAGATGGAATGTGGAGGAGAAGCAGCTATGGAATGGCATGTATGTACAGATCTGATTTCGATAAGGTAGGCGGATTTGGTGGTCACGAAGAACGACGGTTTCAGGGCTGGGGTTCAGAAGACGTGATTTTGTATAACCAGTTCCGCGACAATCCAGATTATGCCGTGTTACGCGCTCTGGAACCAGGGCTTCTGCACCAGTGGCACAGCAAAGAATGTGTGCGCAACAAGCACTACAAGGACTGCATGCGTACCGTTTATATGACGATTGGCAGTCAAGAGGCAGTAGCCGAACTCATGGCAGACGCTAAAGTGGACTACTCTCGACTAACAAAAGGTGCATTGCCACTTTGAGAAATACACTTCGTATATGCTCGAAGCGAACGCACTACGCACCCCATCCCAGCGATGCCCAGAACCGTGACTCTTTGATAAGCGTTTTTGATATTGTAGCCCCTGATAGACTTGCCCCTCTAATGTATAGATGTTAAACTGCTAAACGTAATTGCGTAGATGAACTAACTACACTATGCTCGAAACTGTGATGCAAATGCGATGAATTCTTTTCGTCAATATGAAGCATGCGAGCGAACGCTTCAGTAATGAGCATGTACGTATGTTTGCGTGCGTTTTGGCTTCCTGGTGGGTGAGGGCTTGCCTTGAAGTCAATTCTTGTGACCAGATAGTCAACTTTGCATCTTAAAACAAGGCCTCACTCGAACGCTATACTATGGCTTCGAGGGACCCTCGTGGATCAAAGACTTGGAAACCAAACCAGTACACACTGGGACAGGCTGCGTGACGACCTCAAAAGTCTTATGATTTCTGAGTCGCATTTCCACAATGGTAGGCCTCGCCTTTGCCTTTTCGGGCATAAAAGTTGAAGTCCGGTTGTGTTACAACTGGCAAACCTGCAAGGTCTTGATGATGTCAGTGCTGGAGGAGCTTTAGGGTTCAAAGCAAAGCACGAGGAACACACGAATGTGCTGGTACCTCGTTCTATGCGACAATTTCCAGCGCACCTCGCTCAGAACTTGCAATACTCAAGTCTGACTTGCCTATTTCCTTCCTCACGAGGTTCAAAGTTTGAACTGCACACGCGGGGCCCCGTGTCGGAAGTTTGAACCTGCAGTAATGAACGAGGATGGGGAACATCATGATGTTACACTCTCCTAGTAGACCCCTTTGCCAGGTGTTAGCGGTCTAACCCTTTAGCAATGCTAGCGGTCGTTCAGAAAACATAGCCCTGAATACCGACAGCTATGATTTCATAACTGAAGGGTTCAGAACCCACAGAAGTGGGTAAAGTACAGATTCTGTACTATCTACAGAACGAACAACTGCGCTGGTGATCTAACTTATGCGCGAGCGGACTTCTGTCAAAAACTTGACACGTGTAACCTTGACGTCACAAGAAATCAATACATCTACAAAGGACACCTTTCGTACCCTTGGTACATGCTTCTAGTCGTGATCAGCGAGTTTTTTAACGGAGCCCTTCTCGCAAGTTTCTCTTCAACGAAGAGACAGACTGTTGGCTATGCTCATATATCCGAGGATTCGTATCTCCCTCCAAGATGGTTTTGCTTACCTTCGTTTCTGCTCTACCTCTTGCTTCACGATATGGTTCATCGTCCGTATGCAAGATCGAACGTCGGGCACCTTTACCTCGCGCTGCTTGCGCTCGCGCCTGCCGTGCGAGTGTGCGTATGGCCGCATCTACTGCCGAATCTCTCCGGTTGAATCCCATTAAACAGATGTCCGGAACGATCAGTCTACCAGGATCAAAGTCGCTCTCCAACCGCATTTTGCTCCTGTCTGCCCTGGCCGAAGGAACTACTATCATCGAGAACTTGCTCGAATCTGACGATGTTCGTTACATGAAAGCGGCGCTCGATCAATTATCCATCCGTCACGAACAGATTGGATCGTTGGTACATGTCACGGGATGTGCAGGTGACATCCCGGCACCGAGTGCAGAACTGTTCCTTGGTAATGCAGGTACCGCCATGAGACCCCTCACCGCGGCTCTGTGCACTCCTGCCAAACCAGGAACTTTCGTGCTCGATGGCACACCTAGAATGAGGGAAAGACCCATTGCGGACTTGATAGACGCTCTGAAACAGCTGGGTGCTGATGTTGAGTGTTCTAACACTGGCTGTCCCCCGGTAACGATTCGCAATAGCAGTGGACTACCAGGCGGTGAAGCGTACGTGAGCGGCAAAATCAGCTCGCAATACCTGAGCGCGTTGCTGATGGCAGCTCCTCTGGCTAAAAAAGACGTCACCATAATCATCAAAGATACGTTGGTGTCCGTACCTTACGTAAAGATGACTATCAATCTCATGGCCAGATACGGCGTCAGGGTTGATGTGAACCAACAGTACACGCAATTTACGATTGCGTCGCAGCAGCAATACAAATCCCCTGGTCAAGTGTTTGTGGAGGGCGATGCTTCATCGGCAAGCTACTTTCTGGCAGGTGCGGCTATAACTGGAGGAGCTGTGACCGTTTCAGGGTGCGGTTCTGACTCCATCCAAGGCGATGTGGATTTTGCACGTGTGTTAGAACAGATGGGGGCGCAGGTAGAGTGGGAGAAGAACTCGATAACCGTGTCTCGTGAGACCGGCACAGAGCTGCGCGGAGTAGATGTGGATTGCGGAGATATTCCAGACGCAGCAATGAGTCTGGCCACTACAGCATTGTTCGCGAAGGGACAGACAGCGATTCGGAACGTTTACAACTGGCGGGTCAAGGAGACAGAGCGCATGAAAGCTATTGTGACAGAACTGCGCAAGCTTGGCGCAGATGTTGAGGAGGGCTATGACTACTGTGTGATCACTCCCCCTGGCGTGATTAAGCCGGAAGTGGCAATTGATACGTATGACGACCATCGAATGGCAATGGCGTTCTCGCTTGTTGCGTGCGGCGGTGTTCCTGTGATCATCAACGATCCAGGCTGCACTGCAAAGACTTTTCCAACGTACTTTGAAGAGTTGGCTAAACTAACTTAACTTGCGTAAAGAAATGTTGCACCCGAGGCGACCAGGGTGCTTGTATGATGCGTTGTTGTTTGAAACTGTGCGAACTGGCTTGCTTCGCACAACTCTAGAACTCTCAACATACGCTTGTATTTACCAAAGACAAAAATGCCAGTGCCGGACGGCTCGAAAGTTTGAGGTGAGAGTGCTAGGTAGGCTGTTAGTCGACATGAGAGCTTGATGGACGTGAAGTGACAATGCAATGCACCGCAGGCAGTAATCCGTTCATAGAAAAGACTGGAGAAGAACGAGATGAGGTTGATGGCAGGTCTCTTTCGCGTACTCATTTCGCCATCGAAGGTCGCGATGAACAAAACCTGATGAGAAAGGGGGTGATGCAGCAACGCGGTCGAGGGATGGAGGGCAAGGTAAATTTATACTCTCAGATTGACCTCCTCAAAGTGTGACAGGCTTCGAACCAAAAATTTCGCTATTTCTTTCGGCCCCATCTCGCTCCGTGTCACGTAGCGTCACAAGATCACACCCATGGTCTTGCCCTTCCACGACATCGTCTCCCAACGCAGAGCACGCGAAGTTTGAAGTTACTCCCGGCCCTCTAGTGTTTCTTTCTTTCTTACTCCTGGTAGTTAACTCAAGTTCCCACGCCTTCCCATTCCTCGCTACTTCAATCTTCTCTCGTTTAGTCAATTCTGCGTAGCTCTGGAACGATAGCCGTTAACCGTCTCCATCGTAATCCCGGTTCTTGCTCCGCAATACACTACAGTCGCCAACGTTTTCTCAGTTGCAGTTTCCACATCACTAAATAGCTCTCCTGTGTGTTGTGTTCACAAAGAGCGCCCATGGATCAGCGAGCAACTCCTCTAGTATCATATCGTGCTGCGCTTTCTTTTGTCATCGCATGTGTAAGCGTCGGCATCACGACCTTAACTCTCAAGAAATCTACTCTTGCACGTGACCAATCGTTTAGCGTATATAATTTGCACACTGGTGAAGGAATGCAAGCGATCGACCCTATAACGCTTGATTCAGAACCAAACACCAATCGAACAACATGGGAAACGGTCGTCTCTCCTCAATTCCACGCAGGCCTCGAACGTATTGAAGTAGGTTGTTGGATACCCCCTCATTCGCATCAAACAGAAGAAATCATACTCGTGTATAAAGGCCGCGGCTTTGTTCACGGAGAGAACAGCCATAAACAGCCACTTCAAACTGGCTCCTTAGTGCACATACGCACAGGAATCACTCATGCTTTTCATAACACCGGTGATGAACCACTGTGGCTTATGTGGTCGTTTCCTTCCACAACGAAAGATGACTTATTCAAGTTTAAACAACGATATTACTCCACATGACATCATGCCTTTCGTCGTTTTTCGGATGACGCCAGAACCGGTGTGCAATATTTCTACAGCAACTTACACCGAGCAGTAGAGTGCACCACGGGAAGTATGAAAGCGATATGTGTTCAGCTCTTTATGCGTAGAAGAAGAGCCTTTTGCAGCAGTGCCTTGTTATTTCGCTCGTTCCTGTTTACTATCTTCCTATATACAAGGGTTAGAATGCGGGATGCACACTGCGAAATGCTTTCATCAAAGAGCTTTCCAACTGAAAGCTCAAATGATTCGAGTTAGTCGGTCGTGGATCTCAACAAAAAATGCGTTTAGTATTTGCCGAACTGGTCTAACGGCATCAGCAAGACTCGTTGTTCGAAGTCATCGAGGCGACACGAATGAGTTGACTTCTGAATAGCCGCGCGTTCTTGGGCAAATACTTTATCGGCAGCGACATTCATTGATATTTGGGATAAAGCATTAGGCACAAGTATGTCTTCGTAGTCAGAACCCGTTGACACAAGAGAAAGGAGCCCGGCGTTGCCGAATAGATTTAGCACATACCAACTCAAAGAGCTGACATAGCGAAGGTCAAGGCTTTGGGACGCAATGTCTAACCCGGATTGCAACATGGGCCGAAAGCGGGGTGTCAAAGTAAAGGGTAATCGACAAACAACAACCCCTGCAAACGTATATCTCGCCCAAACTCCGAGAAGCATCTGAGGGATGATGTTGATTACGACAGATAGAACTTGATTGGCCAAACTATCTGGATTCATCAACGGGGACATCGCGCTAGCTCTTACAGGTGGTTTGTACAGAGGCCCCTTTCCCTGACTGAAGTAGTAGCGACGGGCTTCAAACTGAATTTTTGACACAGCGAAGCAGTTCTTTCTGAAGGTTTGGGCACGATTGAGGAGGTTGGCATCCCGAGTTTTGTGCAGAGTGGTTGGGGGTTCTCGCACAATAAGTTTCAACAAGTTCCTTTTTAGTAGATTCATCAAGATCGTGACGATCGTTATTGGAAGCAAAACCCACAGCTGCAAGGAGCGATCAAGATGAATATCCAATGTCTCTCCAGTATTATCCATATCTTTTCAGAAGAAGTGAATGACACAACAAGAGATCTGTCCTGTTCACAAGGAGTATTCCTTTATCCCCAACCAAGCCTCGTAGATGGTTATGCTACTAGTTGAAAATGAGAGGAGCCCCTGGAGAGTCAGCGCAGCTTTCGTTCTGTGGGGAGGGCGGGGTATGATAGATCCTGGATCCGTGGCGCGAAGCTTATCTCTCGTGGTTTTCGACTGCAGAAGCGCTGCGTGCTTAGTCATATAGTAAGCGCTGCTCACTAACCTTTTACTCTCGATAACTTTGGTACCGTTGTACAGAGCGGACAGTTACATTACTGCTTTGGGCACCAAAAAAAAAGGGTCTGCAAAATTGGCTTCTGTATAGGATGAGAACGCGGGCATTTCGAGAATATGACCGTCACCATCTTCTTCTTTACCCCTGGTATATTGTTATACTTGTGACCCTCTACTCTTCACCCTATATAGTTTTAGGGATAAAAAGTCACCCCTTCACCATATGCTAGTTTGCACACGTACTTTTGGTAGATTGCATAGCTACACCGTTCGGTAATCTTTTTATGCGATGCCCTTCCCTCTCAGGCGTGATCATCATGATGTGTACATGTCTTTACATAACTCAACGAGCCTGGTTTCGTTCAGTGTCACTTGTGCCCCAAAGATGACTTTACGCTGCATTACAAGCGAGGTTCTCCAATGGACAACAAGAAAATCAAATAACAGATGCCAAGTGAGTCCCGATGTGTCAGCCGAATGGCAGCTAGCTAACTCCTACCCATCCTTTTCACATCAAAACTGCTGTTAGGTACAAAGTTAGAGCCGCAACCTTTCTTATGCACAACTAAACCAGTACTCTTACGCAGATTTGCTGAGCTGCTTCGATATATCTCTGATTTCGTCTGCAGACTTCTCCATTATTGCTGCCCAATTGGATACATCTCCCAGCTCTTTCAGTTCAGAAGTTAGTCGATCAAGCAATGTTGTCCATTGGTGTATCTGATACCCGTTTGATGACAACAAGCGCTCAATGTTTCGCAGCTCAGACTCAATTTGACGCTCTGCCATATAGATCTGTTTCAATGCCCGGATAAGTTAGACAGTCGTGAACATTCGGAGTACATTTGAATAAGGATTAAAGATTACCTCTTGTACGTCTTCGTTGATGACCTTCAAAAGCTCATCGCTAAGGTTCGCCGCAGCTTCCTGCACTGCTTTTGCTCCTGCCTCTACAAAAAGAATGTTAAAAGCCAATTAGAAATACCAAACAGCTGAAGCAAAAGTGGGGTGCCCTACATACCAAGCGCCGGTTTAAGCTCGTTTTTTCTTCTCTCAGCCTCACGTAGATGAACAGAGAGCATTGCGTTTCTATTTCAAATCCGCTTCTCATGCGACCTCTGCCCACAGTTCTCACCCGCCCAAGATGTGCACTTTGCACCTGAGCACTTCTGCCTTGTGGGGTAGTCAAGAAGTCAGTGAGATGAAGAATTGACTTCGAACGTGCTAGGAAAGATGAATGGGCAGCTTGAAAAGCTCTCGTTAATGCGTCCAGGTAAGGCGAAACGAACACGGTTCTACGTGCTTACAGTTTACCTTTGGCACTGCACTGGACCAATAGCTGGTCGGGGGCAAGGCACCGGCTCTCGCACGGCACAGATCCCATTTCGATTAAGGCGCTCATGTGCATCTAGAAGCGTTCTAGATAGTCTCTAGCGTACCTTTCGCAGCTCTGTGAGGTGAGGGTAATGGATCAAGCGTCAATGCGTAAAAGCTTTGTGACGCTTCTGCTTCGGACAGCTTTTCTGTCCGTCCTTTGAACTCCACTTTGACGGATCGATATCAGAAAGGAAGTGGATATGAACCGTGTTCTCTTTACTCGTCTCAGTGCGCAAGCTCTAAGGAGCTATTCATATGTCAGGACCTCAGCGTTCCGAAGACCACGGTATCTCTCAACAACACCGTATGCAGCCAGCGTTTCACAACGATTTAATGTGTCTAACATCGCGTATGCAGAGGAAAGTACTCCCAAAAATGTGGATGGCACTGTGGGTTCAGATTTAAAGTCCAGCCTAGACAACTTGCCAGCCGCAGGAGATAACCCCCAGATTGTTGACTTGAGTACCGTCGATAGTGCAATCGCTTCAACAGATGCCGCCACTGCTGTTGCGGATGTCGCATCATCGTCATTTTCTTTATCTGATACTCTATTGCAGCCTACGATCGCTCTACTGAACATGACTCATGATGTTTCGAATATGCCGTGGTACTTTGCGATTGCACTCTCCACGATAGCTATACGGACCGTATTGCTACCAGCCACATTAATGACGATGCGAAACTCTGCAAAAATGCAAGCAATACAGCCCGATATAATGGAAAAGCGAGAGGATGTGATGCAAGCCGTTAAAGTCGGTAACCGAGCCTTGGCGAGCGAAAAACAAGCGGAAATGCAGAAGTTCATGAAACAGGCCGGAGTTGCACCAGCCAAAGTCCTGATCGGACCTGTCGTTCAGTTTCCCGTCTTCATCTCGTTCTTTGTTAGCATCAGGAGGCTTTCACAGTCTGAACCATCAATGGTAGATGGAGGCGCAGCATGGTTTACCGACTTGTCTGTCATGGATCCGACATATGTCTTACCCATAGTTTGCGCTGCTTCTTTGTTCGGCATGACGGAACTTGGAGGAGATACGGGTTCCACCAAAATGACACCCCAAATGAAAACCGGAATGCGTGCTATCGCCGCGCTTTCAGTACCGCTAACCTATTGGTTCCCGGCGGCAGTGTTTTGCTACTGGATACCTAATAATTTGTTTTCGATCGCGCTCGGATCACTAATGCGTGCAAAGGGCATGAGGCGGAGACTGGGTCTTGACATGGATCCGGCAGATATTCCAGGTACTCGTGCTGCGAAAGCGCGACAGGCACAGATGGCAATGCTTGCTCGAAAGACTGGCGTAAACAAGGAGGTCGACGTCGGAAAAATCCTGGCGAGTTACGGAAAACAGCCTGGCTCTCTTAGCGACGGGACAAAGGCCACACCTGTGCTGTTGAAGCAAAGACCATCAAAGAAGAAGATGAATGTCGCTGCTAACTGAATGACGAACCTTGTTTTTGCGCATACCGATGACAATCATTGATGTTGGAGTGATAATATGGGCATCATGCAGTGGACACGAACTGGATCAAGATGTCTCATAGATCCACAATAAGACTCAAACACAAAAAGAATCGACATTTCAGTCGACACTTCGCTCCAAGCCAGAATCTGTGCCCTCGTAATACAGCTCATCTACGAGAGTGCTACCATCAACATATAGCAGTCCTGCGTGCAACAAGTTGCGTAGCAGGGGTTTGAGAGATGGGTGCGATTTATATAAGCGGGCATACTCTGCAGCACTTCGACTTCTTCGTCCGCATATGAAGCTTGCCAACTGGGTGTTGTCCGCATGCCACTCCTCCCCGTCAATGTACATACAGACTTTCTCTCCGCCAACCAAGTAAACAAACACAGATCCCTCTTTTTGCCGCACAACAAAATCACTTGCATTTTCATTCAAGTCGAGAATGTCCAGTATCATTTGTTCCATTTCAGCTTCATCAGCTGACGCTTCGTCCTGCTCATTAGCGCCGCCGCCGAGCTGACTTACATGTGAAGCGAACCACGTACGAAATAGCCTCTTAGTGCCTTTGTCGTCTCGAAGCTTAGAAAGCACGGTGTTGTACGCCTTTTCAATTGTAGCGTCACTGAGTCTTGAAGGATCTGAGATGCTCTCCAAAAGGGCGTGCAAGTCATCCTTCAAAAGGTGATCCCAAAGACCTTGTTGATGTACTAACTCTGTAATCCATCCTGACAACAGACTGGCCACAGAGGGTGCGCGGAATCCGATGCTGTAGGTAACACAATCATCGCCCATGCTAATTCCGTGATGAGGGTATCGGGGCGGGACATAGAGCGCGTCTCCTGGCTCAAGGACCCATTGTTCATCAGATTTAAAGCCACCCTGAAGTATTCTAACGTCCAATCCCGGAACTAACCGTTCTTGGTGGATATTAATTGGTGAGTAAGCGGTTTTCCAGAGCCTTCTACCAGAGGTCTGAAGTAGAAAAACATCGTAGTTGTCCACATGAGGGCCGACGCTACCTCCCATGGGGGCGTACGAGATCATTACATCATCCAACCGCCAGTTTGGTAAAAACCTAAAGTTGTCCAGCAGGTCAGCTACTTGTGGAACACACTGATTTACGCGATCGACAAGTAGGGTCCAGTCGCGATCTGGGAGAGTGGCGAAGGAGTGTTCGGAAAACGGGCCGTTTTCCAGGGTATACGGCCCCTGGGTCTCACCATCGCCGCGGCCACGAATGATTCGAGAGGGCAAGTGGAGGGAGAGACCGGCCAACTCGTCAGGGGTCAAGGACTGGACTGGGAGTAGGTTACGGAGCAGATATGGTTTTTGGCCCCATACGTCAGTCAGGAAAGCCTTTTGGGCTTTGGGGGATGTCAGCAGTGGGTGAGGGGTGAGAGCACAGAATATTGTGCGATTTGAGCGCGATGCGTTCCGTTGTAGACCCCATGGAGGCGATATGAAGGTGTGAGTGGAGCAAAAGTCGTGCTGGAAAAAGGAGCGGCGCATGACGAATTGCTGTTTTCGTCAATTCATTGATGTGCCAGCCGTTATTTTGCTAACCCCTTCACCGTTCGCACTTGACCGCACGCAGTCGTGGCGGTCGCCGACGTACCCGCACGCAGTTGGCAGCCAAATTGGAACAATTGATACCAAAAGCGACGAGACAGCTGGTGGACAATCGGGACCGTCACAGGGACTTGAGTGGGGAAAGCGGGGGGAGTGGACACGACATTCATCATTAGGCTGGATACATTTTTTTTAGTAGTAGGGCTGCTGCCGAGATCGCAGCATGGCATTGCTCACCGGTCCAGAGGAGGCTTCACGTCGAGAATCGCTGTGCATCATTGAGGCCCGTTCGGGTGTAGTACGCCAGCTGTGCGCATTCCGCGCAGCGCTGGACGGTTACTTCAGCGCACTGACCACGTGTATGCGTAGCGCACGTGCATCGCTCCGCCATTCGTCCAATCAAACGGCAGCGACACATGAGCAGTTTGATTTGAGGCTTCGGCAATACACTCGAGAGGCTACTCGCGAGAACCGGGCCAAGCCCACAGCGAAACGAACCAGCGTGGACAAGCGCAGTTTGCGGTTTGTCGCATAGCATACCGCGTTACACGCCGCCCTTGGAATGCACGCACGTCCTTCTTCACAACCCCTCTTCGTGGTCAGCACTACTCTCCGACGCCCTTAACTCGCTGTGTCCCTTTCGCCTGTTTTGCCGGCCTGTTTGCTCTTGCTTACAAGCACAAAGGTGGTCTAGCATACCCACAGCCCAGCCCCTTCCGCTTTCGTTCAACCAGCCTGTAATTGCATCCAATTTCCTCACCGTTCTCTCTCTTGCTCTACGCGCAGCAACCCCACCCCCTCTGCATAATGTCACATCGCAACTCGGGACGGTTCTTGATCTCGTGTTTTCCGCAGCCCGCACAACTGGACCCGCATTTTGCGGAGACCACATGGCAAACCCTTGATCACGCTATCAATGAAATCAACAAGCGCAACACCTCAAATCTCTCCTTCGAGCAGCTCTACCGCTACTCGTATAACATGGTTCTCCACAAGCACGGTGAATTTCTGTACAATGGTCTTACTCGTTTGCAAACTCAACATCTCGACACCGTAGCGGATATCATCAAGCGCACAGAACCTCCAGCTTTTCTGGCCGAAATCAAGCGCCAATGGTGCTGGTTTGAAATTAGTTTGGCGCACGTACGCGACGTACTTATGTACATGGATCGTCATTACGTGAAGCCCAACAAGAAGAAGACAGTGTACGAGCTCGGCCTTTCTTTATTCCGCACGGGTGTTGTAGGTCATCCCGCTATTCTCCCTCGTTTGTCTGAGACCCTGCTTGCTAGCATTGACAGGGAGCGCAACGGTGAGGCTATTGATACCTTTCTTGTGCAGAACATCACCCAAATGCTTGCGGAGCTTGGCGTCGATGATTCTGCCAATTCTGTTTACGCAAACGTATTTGAAGACGGTTTCCTTGAACGCACGCGCCAGTTTTACGCCAGGGAGGCTACCCTCTACCTTTCCGAAACTACTTGTTCCGAGTACTTGCGCAAGGCAAGTCAGCGTATCAATGAAGAGCGTCTCAGAGTTGAGAACTATCTACAAATGTTGACTGCACCGAAAGTACGCCGCGTCGCCGAGACTGAACTCATTTCCAAGTACATGGATAAACTCATAAACATGGAAAACTCCGGCTTGCTCTGGATGCTGCGAAATGATAAGGTTGATGACCTCAGGCTCATGTACACTCTCTTTAAAGATGTCACGGACGGTGAGGAAATTATGCGCACGTACTTGAAAAAGGAAGTTCTTGACCGAGGAACTGAAATTGTGCAACACCCGGAAAACATACGTGACCCTATTGCACTTATCAACGCCATACTCGTCTTGAAGGACAAATATGATAACATTGTCAACTCCGCTTTTACCATCCCCATCTCCCAAGAATCTGATCTTCTGCCTTCACTGAACTCCGTAGGTATACCCGGAGGTCCAGGGACAAATTCTATCACGATGAACATATCTGCGAAGCACATGAACACAGCAGTTCAAATGGGTGCCGCAAACGTTGATACGTCTAATGCTTCCCAGTCATCCAAGGAAGCAGTCCCTGACAAACGTTTCGTCTCCGCTGTCAATGAATCGTTTGAGCGGTTCATCAATGGCTTTAATAGAGCAGCAGAATACCTTTCGCTGTATGTGGACAAATTACTCCGAAAAGACTTCAAGGGTTGCGGTGATGACGAAATCGAAGCGAAACTGGATGCAGTCATGGCTCTTTTCCGATATCTGCACGAAAGAGACGTGTTTGAGCGCTACTATAAACAACACTTGCAGAAACGTCTCTTGTATTCGCGATCAACTTCATCCGAAGCTGAGCGAAGTTTCATTACCAAAATGAAAACCGATTGTGGTTACATGTACACATCCAAAATGGAAGTTATGTTCAAAGACATGAAGACGAGTGACGATACTACTGCTCAGTTCAGAGAAAGTGTGGCAAAAGAGGGTGCTGACATGCGGGGCATTGATCTCAGAGTGTTTGTACTTACCACCATGAGTTGGCCTGTAACGCAGGGGCCAAACGTCATTCTCCCAGAAGATGCTGTTCACTGCACGTCAAACTTCGAGATATTTTACTACAAGAAGCACGACGGTCGACGACTCACATGGCAACAATCGCTTGGCACTGCCGAACTCCGAGCTACTTTTGGAGATCGCATGTACGATCTATATTCTGTTTCTGCGTATTCAATGTGTATTCTCATGCTGTTCAACGACCACGACAGTCTAACGTATAAGGAGATTTCAAATGCGACCCGTATACCGGACTCTGAGCTTGCTAGGCATTTACAAAGTCTGTCGCTCACCAAACACAAAATTCTCCGAAAGGAACCAAGGGAGAAGGATGTCAAGCCCGATGACAAATTTATCTTTAACTCTGATTTCCAAAGCCGGAGCAGAAGAATCAAGATTCAAGTTGTCACTGCCCAGAAGGAAAATGAAGCCGAAAGAAATCAAACCCGGTGCCGCATCAATGCGGACCGTGGACCTGTAATAGACACAGTGATTGTACGCATCATGAAACATCGCAAAGTCTTGGAACATAATCAACTCATAGCCGAGGTTACCAAAGAGTTGGAATCCAAGTTTGAACCTAACACACAGGACATTAAGAAGAGGATAGAAAGTTTGGTTGAAAGAGAGTACTTGGAAAGACAAAAAGAGAAGAGACAAGTTTACCAGTACGTCGCGTAGACTCAAGTTTCCTCTGTAGCGTTGTCGGCTCACGGAAGAGTACATTGGTTTTGTGGGGTTGGACGGACAAAGCCGTTTGATATTTGTGGATACAGGTAAATGAAGGCATAAGATTAAACAGAACCTCGTGGGATGCCATACCCTGTGACAGGTTCCTGTCGTCATGACGCCAGCTTCCGAAAACTTGGAAGGCCCTTGACTAATTAGCATTGTAGTCTTTTATACTTACAGATTAGATACAATAGAATGTCCGAATCCACCACTAACCCTTTGAGGAATCAAGAGAGAGCTTTTCCACACCATCGAGGAGGCTTTCAGGGAATAGACGTGTGCTTACATCTTGGGGAAGATCGTCGTGTGGTTCAAAGGGATCGAGGTAATCGCTCACTGTTTCTGTGTCTGGAACACCCAAAGCAAATCGAGTTGAATCCCCGAGCTTAACCCAGAGTGGCACATTCTTCAGAACTTTTTCTAGGCCTGAGAAATCTGCATTTAGTTCAGACAACAAATCGGTATCGCTCAGTCGTACTTTCTCAATATCTTCTCCTGTTGAAGACTTTGTCGCTTCCTCAAAATCTAAGCCAGTATCATAGTCGTTCTCATTTTCAACATCTTTACGATACCTGTATTCGTTCGACCCAAGATTATCGACTTTCCTCGCGTTTCGGCGTGAAGTCCCTCTAGACACTCCGCGCCCGCCGCGTCCCCGACTGCCACGTCTACCACCCGAGTGTGCGCTGCCGCGCCTTCTCGATGAGCGGCGTCGTGGATCTGAAAACGAATCGCCTTGCATTCGTCAGAGATACAGGACTATGCTTTCAAGAAACGCTAGAATGTTGCGAGGATCTTGAGCAAAAGTTGATGCACCTACGCCACCTACGAGAGCGCCTCACACCAAAAAAAAAGAACTGGATTGACGCTGGTGACCAGAATGACGGAGGACCAAGGAACGATGGGGCATAGGTTGTCCCAGTCTGATCACCACCGCGAATGGGACAAATTATTGTCTGGACAAAGAGAGCATTTAAGATAGACCCCTTCAGACAATTTCTTTTTTTTGCTAGCCGATTTTTCATGCTTCATGAAGTTGTTCGAAACCGAGAGCTTGAGGGGCACCTTGAAGGGTTAGATTTCTAGCCAGCCTTCCCTTCGCAATAGAAAGTGCGCACTTTTGAGTCCATGCTTTCTAGTTGAGGTCCGCTTTGCTCAGTATCTACCGTAAGGTTGGCGCTCTATTTGTGATGCCAAAACACTGATCATAATAGAACTCCTACTGAACGGAATCTAAGGCGTATTCAAAACGATTCATCACCCCCTTTCAGGGCTTGAGCGTGTACCTCCATGTCACCGCAATCTACGAACTTTGAAACGGGACTTGTACACATGGAAAATCTTGATGTGCGGAATCTTTGCCGAGATCCTAGGCGCTAACATTCCGCCTCTACCGAATTGGCCTTTCTGGGCGGGGACAAAACCAAAGCTATTGTTGTCTCCTCCATCAACGGGATCTGGCTATACCTCGTCTCTACCATCTATAGAAAACCTGTTGCAGCGTCGTGGTCCCGACGATTTTTGTTCAGAGGTCATTAGTTTAGGTGACTCAGCTACCCTATGTCTAAGTCAAAGCGTACTTTCTCTTCGCGGATGTCAAGAGAAGAGAGATACCTTGGAGACGGATAACAGGCTCTTATATAACGGTGAACTCTATGATGATATATGGTTACCTGACGATGAGTCAGACACCGACAAACTGAAGTTGTACTTACAACGCGAGACTGAGTCGGAAGCACTGACACCGCAGATATTGGACAGGCTTCAAGGCCCATGGACAATCGTATACTGGCATGCGTATTCGAAGCGCTTATACTTTGCGAAAGATCGCATCGGGAGAAGATCTCTTCTACTTCGCGTTGTACCTGGTCGAAAGCTTACGCTTAGTTCGGTTGCCCCGAAAGACGATCCGACAGGCTTCGTAGAAGTTCCCCCAGCTGGAGTGGCATACATTGACCTCTCAGGTACACCAGAATTTGGACTCTACCGAAGAGAGAGCTTCTCTGTTGTACCGCGTCGTGTCCTGTCTCTATTCGGAGAACCCGAAAGTGATCATCACACTCGCCTGGTGTCTGGTAGCACTGTTGATATGTATGCATCGTTTCTTCCAAAGAAATGGCTCAGAAGCTTGGATTCGACGCGCCCTGGGATGATGACTCCCGAACAATCGGCTGAGGAGTTCATTTCCTTTTTCATCCAGAGCGTCAAAAGACGACTCACGATCAGCATTAAGCCACGCAAAACTCAAGCTAGATTTGCAGTTCTGTTTTCGGGAGGTATTGACTCACTGTTTTTGTCCGTCATCCTCGAGTCTTGTCTACCAGAAAGCGAACCACTGCACCTGATCAATGTAGCCTTTGGAAAAGATTCTCAATCTATTCAGAAGTGTCCGGATCGAATCACCGCACTGCAAGGATTGAAGGAGATGAGAGCCTTGTGTTCAGGAAAGCGCAGGGTAGAGATGCTTTGTGTTGATGTGCTTCCAAACCAAGCAGACTTTGCGCTTGTAAACAGTGTACGGCACCTCTTGCACCCCTGCGACCAACTCATGGACGCGTCAATTGGTACTGCGATTTGGTTAGCTTCCCAAGGTGTGGGGTATAGAGTTAATGAAGACCTGCAGGTATCCAGTGAAATAATGCGGACGTCAGCTAGAGTATTGTTCAGTGGTCTAGGCGCTGATGAGCTGATGGGCGGATACAAAGGTCGACATCGAACAATTTTCGAGAAGGGAGGCATTGACGGTATTCTTCGAGAGATGGATGCGGACTTGAGCAGGTTATGGTTTCGGAATCTCGGACGAGATGATCGATTAGTTTGCGACCATGGTAGAGAAGTCCGCCATCCTTTCCTCGATGAAGACTTGGTGAGCTTCATCACGCGTCTGCCCCTTACCGATCACGTATGTGACCTCTCAAAACCCGACGGGGTTGGTGACAAGCTCCTCCTTCGAAGAGCTTCCAGGATGGTTGGCATATCTCAGCTGGCTTCCTCACGCATAAAACGGGCGATACAGTTTGGGTCAAGAAGTCGGCATGTGCTTGAGCGAAAATCAAACAAGTAACCTAACTACTGAGTGAAATTATGGTCGCGTAAACACTGTCAATGTGCTCTTCTGAAAGGACAAAGAACTGCGGGTTTGTTGATAGCACTTTTAGTAAGACAAGAAACTGTGGGTTTCTACACAAACACCGAAAACGACCTAATCGGCGGACATAGGTATACATCCGCTCTTTCGGCAAGCTCTTGGTCGTTGGTCTTTTGAAGCGAATGGCCACCAGCGGCTATTGCGCCGACTGGGGAGGCTGCTAATGCGTAAATACTAGAAGTAGATGATGAAACCACGTGGAGATCTTCACATCTAACGTCGCATCGGCGAAGGCATCGGCTATCCGGAGATTTATCACCGTTATTAATGTCTGAGCCGCCACAATAAAAGTATCCATCTGCGAAGACAATCGCCTGAGGTGAAAAAGGAGCCCTGAGAGATGAAACAGTAGAACTAGTTGGGAGGTGAAAGGAAGTGATGTTGTGATTGCTATCTGCGATCATTGCAAAGGTTGAATCGCTGTTGAGCGCGAGAGAAGATATATATGGTTTGAACCGACCGCGTCTTTGCTGTTCCACAGAGTAGACGTGCACAATCGGTTTGGGTAAACGAACATCGAATTGCCGGATCATATAATCATTGCACCCCTGTTGATCAGAAACGTAACGGTTAGGAAAACTTGAACGCTTCTATAACTTCCAACATCAAACCCTTAAGACTGAAAAGAACTTACCGCCAAGAAGATATTCGAGTCTGCATCCCCTGTGATGCAGTGTGGGTAGGCTGCTTCGCCAATACTGTCCCCGATTTGATGGAACTTCTTCCCGCCATCACTCACTATCATAAACGCACCCGTACCAGTGGCAGCAACTACTGATGAAGTCCGCTTTTTCTGTCCGAGCTTTATGACGGCATTGATTTGTGTCCCTGCGAGAATAACATTGGGAACAACGTGGACGTTGGGTTGGTCTCCTGAAATTGGAGCAATTAAGTGCTTCCAGCTGAAGCACAAAAGTCCGTTATCGGTGGCAACATAAAGCTCTTGCTCTGTTACTGCTAGTCCGTTGATTGATCCGTGCCTTGATAAGTCTCGAACAGCACACAAGTGAGACTGCGAGGGAGAAACGTAGCAGGAAAGCGCGATGGCCGATAGCGAAAATATCTTCAGCAAACCATTTATTGTGCCTGCTACAAGGAAAGAGCCAGAGGTATCAAACGAAAGAGCAAACACAAGCGTAGTGGAGTCAGCAACGCGTTTTCGTAAATGCGATTTGTAGGCCTCTATGTCGAAGAGCGCCATGAGCGGGTAGTGCAATTGAATCAGAAGAACACAATGGACGGCAGTGCGTCGAGCGTTCTGAGCCTAGGCAGAGCAGTGAGCAACTTTTTGAGAGCTTCTGGGAGCGATTGTCGTTATTGTTGGTCCCGTATAACAGGTGATACTCAGGTTCGATAACGGAGGTTGCACAAGATAAAAGACACTTCAAGCATGATAGTCTCTCAATGGCAAGTAACAGACGAAAACATAATGATAAGTTGAGATAGGCGCAGAAACGTGAACAATATGGTTCGGTACAGATTGCTACGTGAGCTGCGCTGACAACGGAAGCTTAACCATTCACTGGGAAGAAGCGTGGATATGAAATGACAGGCTTATGATGGAGATACCTCTTGGTGCCGTTGGTACCCTGTACGAGAAAAACTTCTCGAATCCGCTAATCTTCAACACTGCGAGGCTTACGAAGTTCTGTTTGAGGAAGGTTCGCTCGTCACGAAAGACAAGTTGGCAACGACTCCGGGATGGCAACGTGTCTTGCCTTCACGCGCATGTATACTCTACCGTTGTCACAGCCCTCATGGTGTCGCATAACCCCTGCGGCTGCTATTTCTGGTTTGACAGTCCGACTACACTCAGTGTACACTCAGCTCAGTGTAGTTTGACTGTCAAACCAGTGTAGTACACTGTGGACACGTGCTATCGAGTTGTGAAAAGACGCCCATGCGACGCCGATGCTCCACGGTGATAAGGGTTAAAGGGTTACAAGGGCTCGATATCTCGTGTCCATCCCCCCCAACGCTGCTATTGCTTCACACTAGATGAGCTAGACTTTCACCATTTTGGGACACTCGTCCGAAATTCCGCGAGCCCATGCTTCGGCTATCAGCCTTAAATCTTTCGCAGCTCCTACCACCGTGACCACACCCTAGTCACCAGCCCCAACCATGTCAGCATCGCGTCTAGCATGCGTCGAGTGCGGCAGACTTTCCGAACGCACCAGCTTCGTCACTTACGCACCATTAAAACTATCACCAACCACTCCGTCTATCTGCGCCCCGCGAAACACACCTGTGCGTCGGCTTCGTTCCCTCCCGACTAGAGCAAAGCTCTCAGCCACAGAGAAGAACCTAGCGAATAGACCTGACGGATCATCTAATGCCTCAGACCGCCACAAAACAAGGGCAGTTGTTGCTCGCTTTAAGGTACAACGACGCATCGCCGTCGGTGTTATCATGGGTGCCGTCGTCATAGCTTTCGTCTTCTCAGGGCGTTGGGTATTTGCGCTCGGAATGCTCGCGACTAGCCTCACTGGCCTTTACGAATACTACCGCATGGTGGCCGCCAAAGGTCATTTACCCGCCTACAAAATGGGTTTGTGTGTCACAGCTGCTACGTTACTCTCCAGCGCTTTCTCTCCAACATTGGCCGACGTTGTCTTTCCGGTAGGAGGTACTATGATCTGTATCTATCTATTGTTTAGACGGCGGAAGATCGCTACCATTGCAGACATTAGCACTACGTTTATGGGTTTATTCTATGCGGGTTATCTACCCAGTTATTGGATTCGTTTGCACGAGTACAATGGAGCCTTGACTCAAAACGTAGTTGCTGGAGTCATTTCCTTCGTTTGGCCACATGCATCAGGCTTTCAGCCAACAATAACGGTTGGCTCACTCATCGTGTTTTGGACTTGGTTGGCGGGTGCGTGTGCTGATATCGGAGCATTTTTTGTTGGACGCACATACGGCAGAACAAGATTTAGTAACATCTCGCCGAAGAAAACCGTTGAAGGTGCCGTTGCTGGCTTTTTGTGTTCTGCAAGTGTTTCCATTCTTGGAGCATATCTTTTGCAGTGGCCTCTGTGGTGGGCTACGGGTCCTGTGTACGGAGTAACTGTTGGTATTCTCGGACTCTGCGGGGACCTTTTCGAGAGTTGTTTCAAGCGAGACGTCGGATGGAAGGATAGTGGCTCTCTGTTTCCAGGACATGGTGGAATGTTAGACCGTGCAGACAGTTACGTACTCGTAGCTCCTCTGGTCTATTTCTTTGCCACTCTTGTGCTGCCCTTCATCACTCGTATTGTTCGATAGAATGAGCGGCGCGGCCCTGACTTTCGGTAGTTGGTTGAGCTTAGAAGTTCTTCTTTTGTTATTGTTCCATAGCGTGGCAGAACTGTGTAGATATACTGTCGCATTGTTTCCCAAGGCCTAATTTGTTTGAATGCATCTTGCGTGCATGGTTGACGCGTACATTCCGCGATCCCTCCCAGTCTTCCTGATCAAAATCTGCTCTTTGTCTAGCATTCTTATCTGCGCATTTAGCTTTTATGGATAACAACCGACGAATACCTTTTAGGCTATCTAAAGGTATTCGTCGGTTGTTCTCCCATGGCCCGATACTCAGGAGCCGTGCTGCCCATGTAAAACAAATGGATTTGAAACCTCTGAAACAAACAAACAAGAGAAGTAGAGAGTCAATATCTCAGATCGCAATTAGAACCTTGTCAACATGTTCCTGAACACATACAAGCCTGCTGTCCATTTCACTTTGTCAGACGAATAAGGAGAGAATCAGCATAATGCTGCACTATTTGCGTAGAATCAAAGGTTGCAATGGGTGGTGATGACCTACAAAGAAGGGGCCATATAAGTAGTTGAGCTCTTGGCTCGTTTAGAGGTTGTATCTTACAACCTTTACAACTTGCAAGGATATCCTTTTAACCTTTAGCCTTCCAAGAAGGCTATAAGGAACGGCGGTAGAAGGCTACTTGAAACCTCACTTGATGGACTGCTGTGTGGATAGGAACGTTTTTCTGTGCCTGTTATGTCGTGGTTCGTTATCTACTCCCCTAGCTTTGCAAATGCGCAATGCGGCATCTGTACAGTGCAAGCAAAAAGGAGTCCTGCTCTGAACGTGGGCTCTACGCGATCTGAGCACTTGTGCTCCCTCCGGAATATGTGGTTGTTATGCCGACTTGAAAATTTTGTGATTTGCATCTCCGCTAGGATTGCTACCCTTGGTGGCTTTGGTGAACGGTACCAACGGTACCAGTTGAACACGCACTGCTGTCCGTCGTACCGCCGTTCCGTGCTAGCATTAAACTGTGCCGTTGGCACCCAAGGCCCAGCCGTCCTTATACGAACATCGCCCCAATACTAGCCGTGATTGCTATCTTGGTTCAACCGATCCTGCACTCGTACAGCCTCACATATTCGCCAAACGATCGTTACAGATCGAGCTCAAGTCTCATCCTTCTCAAACATTGAGTATTCTTAGAACTACAAAATGTGGCCTTGGAATCAGACAACTCAACTTAATCCCGTTATTTGCGCACTGCCGAACCCTTCGTTTAAAGGTGCTGGGCGTCTAGTACGTTTCATCCTATCATACAGCCATTTACGATTCTTCATGTTCTGACCCTCGAACATCTGCTTCATCGCCTGCTTCATTGTTTGTGACACAGGTCGCTGCCAGAATAGACACCGATCATCCTACAGGAAAAGGCAAAGTTGCCATAACTGGCCGCTACACTTCTAAGAAGGACGCGTTCGGAATTGATGCCGCATACGCCATTGATGATGCTCACACAATTTATGCCTCGTATGGTGTTACGGAGGAGAAACTTGTCGCGCTTGGGATTGAATCAGGCTTCACCGCATTCGGAAAACGAAGCACCTTCGACTTAACTTATAATCCACCGAAAGACTCTGCGACACTGAAAGCAGCTGTTCGCCAAGGTAAGCTTAAACTTACAGGCATATTCTCTTTCGATAGCTTAAAGAAAGATACGGTGAAGAACCACTCCGAGCGTTATGAGGTGGATGCGAAAATTAGTGGTTCAGAGTCGTTGAAGATGTCCTTTGACGGAAAGTCACGTGCGGCAAAGGTGAAGCTATCGCGCAAGCTCGATCCCAAGAACAAACTCGATGCCGAATATCATCATATTTCTGCCGGCTCAAAGGCAGTTGTTCTTACACTGAAGCACGCATACAACAAAGCCCACACTTTCTCCCTCGGCTTCAACTATGGAGGGAAAAAATGCAAGGTAGAGTGGGACTGCAAGACTGAGAACGGCCCATGGACTGTCACCACAAACTTTCCTTTCAATGCAAGGTACGTTCTAGTTTACTTATCAAGCACCGCTCAATCTCTTCTTCAGCAATTCTGACACACGTTTTCTTCTTTCATACCTACGCACGCTTATCATTATAGCCCGCTTTCCGGGGACTTGTCGATCAAACGTCGGTTCGATTTCTAGGCTCAATGCTCCGTTTCATGTCTAATCGCTTATTTTCCGCTTAAATCTTATCGCCAGAGCCTTCACATTCTGGGAGCCAGAGCTGAGCCACACAGGTCTTTGCCCTCATGTATGGCTTCCATTCTCGAAGTAGTGAGACTGTAGTGAGAGGCATCTCAGTGGAATATCCAGCAGCCTTTGTTAGTATGAAAGCTTCTGAGAAAATGTTCTGCAGTTCAAACACAGAGAGGTTGGGAGCTTTTCTCCAACGCAGAACAGTTGAATGGATTATGTTTGGAATCCTAATGTCCGCATTTGTGCATCTGATATAGTAAAGACTGTCCTTCGACCTCGCCTCTGACATCTCCTCTCGAATGCATTCTCTCATGCGTTCGATTACTCGAAGCTTATCGGTGAACAGCAGAGTTCCGACTCCATTATCTTGAACCTTTGCTTCTTGTAATGAGAGTACATATGTGCCTGGTGCAGGCCACTCTGCCCTACGTGATGCTCGGAGCAATATTCCTTTCCATTCACTGACGTAAAGCTCCGGACTTCGGGGCGGGGGTTTGATAAAAGACCGAAACGTTGCTAGAGTTGTGTGCAACATATCTGCGTCGTAGAGATAGCATGCAGATTCGTGTACCCCGGCATTTCTTAAACCTTCTTGCAGTAATGCGCTGAACTTCTTGTAAAAGCTCAGCATGGACATAGGCGGTGGGGACATACCACATAGCACAAGCCCAAACACAAGTCCAATATTCGCGCAAGACGGATCAGGTTGGATATAGTTCATGCTACCTTGCGCAAGGTTTATAGGTTGACTCCCTTTCAACTTTGAACCTTTTCAGTTGTAATTATTATGTGCGGTGTTACGTTCTCGTTGGCTGCTCATCGACGTAATAGACGTGGTCGCTTCAACACTACGCAAAACAGCAGTCCAGAGGCGATGTCCTTCACGCTGATGAGTGTTGACTCATGAAGGACATGAACTGGATTCGGTTTGCCAAGACGTTACAATGCTTGAGTGTAAAACGGATAAAGACATTCGTTCCGTTCGAACAAGTAGCTACGAAGCAAGCATTGCATTTGATACTTGAATGTAGTGAAAATGCGGCGGTTGTAACGAATTCATGACTCGAAGAGATTCAGACCGAAAGTTAATCTGAGCTTCCACACTTGCCGATGGTGGCAATGTTGGCATAGGAATTTCTGTGCCCAGTGAATGTCAGTCATCCGACAAAGGGAATGCAGCTGGAATTACTGATGGTGGCACGAAGCTCGAGCGATTTTCACCGTTAGTACGTTTGGTACCAGAAGCACCGTCGGTTCTATGAAAGCCAGCCATCCAGCTCGGCCGCCTAGAACGATAACGATACCGCAAGTCGTGTGCACCACATCTTCGTGAAGCAATACAATCCGAAAACACTCTACAGTATTTTCCTTCCCTTCATACAAGGACGAGAACAAATTTGCTCGCTGCGCAGCGCTTCATGCGCGTTCGCATGATCGCGAACCGATGCCGTGTTGTGTGCACCTTGTCTTCGACTGGTTCCGCCGATAACGCGTTCTGCATCGAATTCACTGAAGCCCCTCACTGTCATACCTCGTGGTGTGTTAACGAATGACGAGTTTCCATATTCTTAACGTCGCAGCTGGCCTCCTTGAAGATACTGTTGAGATCCGATCTTCAAAGGGTTCCATTTGAAATGTACAGAGCCGGTTATCCGGTGTACCGAACAGGTCTTCGTTTCGACTCACTTTCTCCTTGTCGGATACTGTCCAAAGATTGGCGGCGTCAATCAACATTCTCACAGTTTCAAAGTCACTATCTAGCCACATCAGGGGGGGATGTGCCATCACTCGCCAAAGTGATCTCAACTGAACGCGTGAGGGCCACGGATGCTCCTCAAGTCAGCATTCCTAACACCCCAATTAGAAGCAAGAAAAGCCATTCAGTACGGGCTTCAGATCTTTATACCGCTCTGGTTTACGAAGAGGAATCCCGTCACCACGCCAAGCTTTGGGTAGAGGCAATGGCAGTGACACAAGATGGCTCTAGAATATCCGAGGTGGAAGACGCTGACTACCGAAAACGATTAGAAAGAAACGACTCCCAACAAATACCGCGCGATCCCTTGGGTGTAATTTCTGATATAACCCGCAAAGGTTATACACCCTCTGCACGTGCGTTCATTATGGCAATCGAGGCATGCATTGCCACCGAACAGTATGAAAGTGCTGAGCACGCCCTATCAATCCTTGACGCACTGCCTCGGGATCATGCAACGCGTACTCCGCGATTAGTTTGTATTGCGAAGACTCTGTTAGCATTTTCATATACATCGACTGGTTTGTATGAAGAAGCATTGCGAGTAATGGGTTTTCCTAATAAACCATTCGCTCGCGGTGACAAGCAACTAACAGAAATACTAAACAGCATTGGTCTCGGGCGCGACACGCTTGCATGGGGTGTCTTGGTGAAATCGTTGACAAAACTCGGTAGTGCAGAAACTGCCATTGCCGTAGTTGACGTTTCTATGCGCCAGGGGGTTGGAATGACAGACTCCTTGCTTCACCTTACGATTGATTCATTGCGGAAACTGCACAGATGGCGAGAGGCCGATTGGCTGTTCACCACAGCCGTCGAAAAAGGGGTGAAACCCAGTGAGATCACCTTGGGGTCAATTTTGTTGACGCTGACAGGCAAAAGCGCAAGAAGAGTAGTTGATCGAGCTCGTGTAGAAGAAATCGTTGATATGGCAAAGCATCCGTCTCCAAAGTTCATGAAGGTTGCGCTCATGGCTTTAACGTCCGTTGGACTAATGGAAAGGGCTGAAGCTCTGTTCTATGAAGTAGGACACCACCAAGAGGACGGAGTTTTGAACGAAGACATTTTTGGGTATCTTATGACGGGATATGGGAATTACCTGCAGCTCTTGACTGTGGAGGAGATTGACCATGTAACTGTCAACAGGAAGTACGAGGAAATCAACAAGAAGGCAGATCTTCTTTGGGAAATGCATGTGCAGCATTACGGGCATCAAGTTGCTCGCAGATCGAAGCGAGAGGCAAAGAATATGCTCTTGAGAAACTACATACGAGTCAAAACAAGATGTTTCAAAGCTAAAGAAGCGGTAGATATCCTTGAACAAGTCGTGTTGAACCGAGAAAAGTACCCTATGTTAGAGGTGAGCACAGGTCACATCTGCACAGTTCTTGGGGCAGTAGAACTGTCATGTGATGTGGAACAACTGACGCGCCTCATGCACATTATGCAGGTAGCAAACATTAACCACGACATGAGATCTCTGGCTTTCTCTATTGGCACTCACATCGGTGATGGAAATCTAACAGCAGCATTGGAACTGGTGAAGGAACACCTTGCGGAAGTGATGAAGAGAGAAACTATTTCAATGCAATTCCGACAGCATCACCCTATTCTGCTGGCTCGGCGACTGGAGACACTAAGAAATGGTCTGAGGGATGCGGGAATCGGCAACGTCGAATACCTTGAAGACGCAGTGCGATCTCTTCGGAGAAAGAATGTGGTGCCGTAAACCCAGTATGGGTCCGATGTACTGGACTTATCACATTCGCTGAGCACTAGAATTGATCGATAGCGCTTCGCGGTCATAGCTTCGTTCGAAGAGCATAGTTTGATCAGAAGTGCTCAATGTCCAGTAGATTACACCTCTTCACAAGCAGACTCTCTGCAGACTCCGAGTTTTGCTTCGACACGATACGCGTGCAGCACGAAATATTAATGAAGATATCTTTAATGTTCGGCTTGTTGCGTCCCAACTCACTACCGGTGACTTACGACCTCGATGCCAAACATCCGTCATTGGAAAAGCTATCGGAGAAAAAGAGAGGACGAGGCAACGCTGGTAAAGGTTAAAGAAGAAGCCTTCCAGCATCCCGATGCAAGGACCCTTTCCAGCTTATCATGTACTGTACACAGTATCAACTTGATACTATCAAGGGTAAAGGATTATGTAATACATAGATACATACATGTAGACTCTCTATTCGAGTAGGGTATTGCTGGCGTAGGGTGACAGCAGTCGTTGCATCCACAGTGCGGCTGTTGAACATCTGTCATGCGGTTTGAGGTGCCAGCATACCGAGATCGATGGAGGTGCCTACGATGCAGTTTAGCTTCAATTTTTTGAGGCTCGCTTGCAGCCACCAGATATTAATACTGTACCACTCTGATATATGCGAAGTGCGCCTTGTGATCAGCTTCTTGCATTGCCCTCGTTCGCCCACGTTATTGCTGCTAGCAATCTACCCGCACACCCGCCTTTGGTTCCCTGCGCAGAAGCGTCTACTTCGTAATCATCATGACGCCAGCATTCGTTACAGGGCCCGCACTTCCTACTACTCGCAGTCGCTCTCGCCACACTTGCCCGCGCATGGTCGATGCGCAGCAGATTGTTGATGAAAAGTATCCAACTTACGCGCGAAATCGTGCACCTTTCATCAGCTTTGACGGCGAGACTGGCATCCGTCTCGAGATGAAACCCGTTCAGCAGTTCGCACTCGTGGACAAGACTACTGAACCGCTCTTTGACTATTCAGACCCAGATGAATTCAAGCCAAACAAGCCGGTGCCACCGTCGCCCATTTCGTGGCCCAGTGGTGATGGAAGAGGAAAGAAGATGAACGGAACAAAGGGTTATTTCACCCAGCCTAATCTGAAGGAATACGGCCCGTTCCCAGACTTTTTCAAGGTACGTGTCGCTGTGTCTCATTCAGGTAGCGCGGGTACAAAAGCGCTGTTGATTAGTATCTAACATGTACTTGTGCGTCCAAATGTGTTGTGCTGATGCTGCAGAGGTCTTGTGATTCTTGAGCTGGCGTCTGCTCTTCAGAAAAGACGGCCACAGGGTATGCCCGAACAGGAAGCTAGAACAGTTTTTTTCTAATAAAGTGACAGAATCGAGAAGGGTTGTGTTCTCCAAGCTTGGATTGCCCTGGAGCATTTGACAAGGAACACAGAGTTTCACAGTCTGATGTTCTCCGCACGTGCACATGCCAGGAGGGAAGCCTTTGCCCCTCCGACTTGGGCCAGTTCCTTCCTGTGCAGAGGGCTAAGAGTTAGTGCCCCGTATACAAGTGTTTACTCCATTGCTTGAAAGTACAGTCCGTCTCAGGCAAACGGGTTTTAGTGTCACCGATATAGCCTCTGTGAGTGGCAACTTCTCCAACAGATGTTGTCGCCTTGAGACACTTTGCCTGTCCCCTGACTTCAGCCACTAAGTGATCGACAGACAGAAGCAAAATGTTGCCGTGGACAAAGAGCCCCTTGATACTGCTGATAGTCCTAGCACCTTTGGTGCCTCTGTTTCGATACGTCTTAGACTATCTACTTTCGTACTAATCGAATGGGGGGATGGACGGCATAGTCTTGCCTCTAAAGCTAGCTAGAGGGATACCGACACCTACAGAGTCTGTAGTACAATGTACAGACAAGGCTCCGCCATCGAAACTGATGTCAAGTACAAGGGTAGATCTTCTATAGAAGAACGGCTATTTTTTTGTATTTCGGTACGAATTATGTAAGGCACCGAGATCAGGCGAACAACAGTGGACAGGTATTTGGAATACAGCCCAGCCCAGACCACCTGATCCCGCCTCTACACCCATCCGCTGTCCGCCCAACGTCGTCGCATGCGAGATTGGCTCCGCACGGCGTCCTGAGCTCTAACCTTTGTTCTCCTCACCACTTCCAACGATTTCCTTCCCTGAGCCAGAACGCCTGCCTCTCCCTCTCTTGTTTCCGTCCCTTTCCCTTTCCTTGGTCCGGCCCGCCACGCTATGGTGGTCCCATCTATCAACGGTCTCCAGGCCGCATCGACCATTGCTGGCGATGCGTTTGCCGTCGTATTTGCGGCTGCTCCTCGCAATGCATCGGCTGTTCGTGTGCTCAGCACTGCTCTTGACGTCAACATTTCCGTTCCGGCTCCCGATCTTGCCAAATCACCGCGGAAGGCACACTCACAGGATACACATATGCTCTGTGCAGGCGCTGCTCCAGGCGGGCCGCTGCTCATCACGTTTGATGGTCTTCATGAGAGTGGCAGTGCTTCTTCGCTTGAAAATTCTTTGACGTTAGCCACAGCCGTATCGGGTGTGATTCTTCTGAGCGTTCGACTGCACGATCTCGTTAGACCATCTTCGTCTGGTATTCCAGAGATCATGACCGCAATTGAACGTAGCCTAGTACTCCGTGTATCGGGTGTTGCCCCGCCCCTCCCTAAAAGACGTCTATTCGTTGTAGCTGTGCGGGACTATGAAAGTGACCAAGTTGAACAAGATGAGCTTGAACACGCTCTTTCTGATAGGCTATCCGCCGCTTATAGTGAGATTGATCTACCGTCTGGTTACGCTGCTACAGAGTTCTCAGATTTATTTGACCTTCACGTGTTCACTTTTCCCGTGGAAAGGCACTGTGCTGCTGATTTCGAAGTTGCAGTTAACAAACTTGGTGGCTTCCTTCGAGACGCAAATAACAAATACGCGGACGCTGGCATGACGGGTCATCGATTGTCAGATATCATTGCCAAAGTTCAGGATTCCATACGGGCAGAATCAGCCGAGGATCTCCCAGAGGACAAGGAGCTCACAGCCACTTTTTCTTGCAGCACAATTATGCAAAACGTTTTTGATAAGTATCGCAACGCAACAAAGCGATGGAAGGCTACGGTCGATACTGGTCGTATTGTTGCTAACTTTGGTGCTGAGAATGATCGTCTTATAGAACGAACACTTGAAGTTTACGACAAGGACGCGTCTGCATTCAAGTCCACCGCCGCGTACCTGCGCAAGCGAGAAGAGTTGAAATCTCGCCTGCTTGCTGATTCATATGCTCTTTTTGCCAAGCAGATTCTCAAAGTTCGAGAGAACGCTTACCAAGTTTTCCGGGCGAAGCTTGCACGAATTAGGATAACGGATAAGGTTGAAAAGAATGTGAGGGGCGCTGTGAAGGTTGCGGAATCATTCTTTGTTGAACATGGAGAAGTGCTTCGTTCTAAACTAGGAAGCTGGCGATTTGATAATGAACGCCATGAGCTAGTCAATCACATGCGTGATGACGCCACTGAAAGATTACAACTGGCGCGGCTACAGGGTAACTACGTCCCATCCATCCGTGCGCCGATTGCATTCGCGTTTCATACTCTTCTACTTGCACCGTTTGGCAAGGACTCTCGAATGCAAGTTCCATATGCAGAAGAGATGAAGCAGACCTACGATCCTGACAAGGTTAAGCAAGCGTACATTATGCGTATAAGACCTTTCCAAGGAGGCCAGGTTAGATCCGTGAACAGTTCTGATGAATTTGTTGGAAGTAGTCTGGACCAGCTTGGGCCTCTCTTTGAGGATGGTTCAGCAGATGATTCGTGAGCTCGCCTCTGCCCATTGCTATTGGTGCTTCACGGTTTTTTCCCTTGTAGTCTGCGGTTGAAAACAAGGAGTCTTAAACTACTGGCTTCACCTCTGAACCATTAACTAAACACTGAACATTCACAACTCTCTTCAGTCTCTTCGTAATTGTTGTATACAGGCAACGTGCATGTCCACATTTCAGTCATTAGTGCTGATCAGCGATGATGGTATCTCGCTGAACAGCGGGCTTCGAGAAGTGAGACTATCCGAATCTAATTGAGAACATTGAAGCAAGTGATCCAAGAAGGCACGTGCGAGAAGTAAAGCACAAAAATTCATAGAACTAGCGACTAGCATACCATTCTGTAGCCAAACCTCCCACAACGACAACATAAGCTAAAGCCACAGCGATTGATTATATAAAACTCTGTCGTTTCGGCGCTTGAGCACAAGCGTATGTGTGAAACGCACACAGTTCCCTAGTAGATCCTTCTTTCGCTTTATTCGATCGTCATGAGTCATTGACGTCCTGACACATGACTCCCGTGTTATTGTGGAATAACATTCAGCACGGTCTTCACCTCATCGACGATGTGTTGCAATGACTCGCTTGTGTTCTCATCGGGGATTGATCCCGTGGGTATGTCCCGCGTGAAGTCTGGTCCATAAAGATCAAAGAAGTCGTCATGAAGCGGCACATCACGATTAATTGACATGGATACAGCTTGGTTGCCTTTTCTTATGGAAACATGACGGATACATGTTTGCAGCACATCTGCCCACACTCTAGCCGCGTTTGCCGTGTCATACCCACCTCCTCCGAGAATCAACAAGGGGATATTATAGTCGAGCAGATAACTTACACAAGAAGTGTACGCCTTTCCGCTCAAGTTGAAGTCCCCTAACGGATCTCCATAAACTCCGTCACAGCCGCATTGCAACACGAGGACGTCAGGTCGGTGATGATTCATTACAAGATTCATCATGTTACGAAAGATGCTTATGAAGGCGTCATCGCCAATTCCCCGACGAAGCGGCACTCGGAACACACTGTAGTTGGGAGGTGTCTCGCGTGGTGTGATAGTGTGACCTGTTCCCGGATAGAATCCTTTTTGTGCCAGATGAAACGAAACTGTAGTGACATCTGGGTTGTAAAGAAATGATTCTTCAACACCGTCACCATGATGAACATCAATATCAATGTACAAGACCCGACGAATGCCTGGCTCAGAAAGCAATATCTTGCAAGCAACAACTACATCATTCACTTCATTGTTGAAGGGCAGCGTGGTTAGCATAACTGATTAAGTGCATAGTCTATCCATAGAGCTCTGAAGGAAAGTTATATTCATTACAATAGCAAAACCCGTGCGCCATATCAAACCTCGCATGATGGCGACCGCCGTCAAACCAACAGGCAACATTAGCACGCCTCGCAATGAGTTGTTGCGAAGCCACAACAGCTCCACCAACCGTTAGCATTGCTAGCTCCCAAACACCATTGAATGTTGGACAGTCGTCAATTAGTCCTGCATCTTCCAAGTGCAGTTTTCTCTCTTCATCATCTCTAAAGTCAATGATATCAAGATCGGAGTATGGAGTATAATTCGCAACTCCAGGATAGTGATACAACGACGAAGCTCTCAGTACACTGAGGTAGTGACGGCTATGCGCCAGCAAAGCCTCTGACACAGTCGCTATGCGAAGTGGTTCCAGGATGCAACTGCTCTCCAACCCACAACTTTGGATAAGGGAATGAACCACAGAGGATCTCTGCCCATGTTTGGTGAGGTTGTCAAGAGATTTGAAAGAGTGCGTGGGAGGAACGTATATTACTTGATTCGTGTGGTGAGGGGAAGGAACAGAAGTGCCGTCAGGGCAATTTTCGCCTGCAAATTGGCTCATCGCTCTCCTACTCCAAGAAAACACCACGCTTTTCGACAAACTCAGAATAATGGGTTGTTGTCCCCGTTACCCTTCTACTTTGAGAGGAGTGCTGCGTCAGCACCGTATTGTATATTGAAAGCCTTACCTTGGAACCTTGTTTCCAAATTTTGTTCATGCAGTTTCTGCGCGTATCTTACCAGCGGTATAAAGGTATCCTTATATCTTATCTTTCGCAGCTGTACCTTCTCGTTTCGACGTACCCTGGTATAAGGGTAACAGCCTGGCCGTACAGGATAAAAGAGATATCTCCCGCAGATGAGATATTCGACTTCATGCGTCGACGTGTGCATCCATAATGAAGGCAAGAAGGCAGGAATGCGAGGAGAAAAGAGACGCCACGTTACCTCTTTGGATGTAGATAACCCTTACCCTTCGTTCCCAAGGCTTGCTACCCCTGTACTATGGGTATCTATTACACCTGGGCCGTGTCGAGCTGGTTCACCTTTTTGGCTTGCTGGGCAGTAGACTACACCGCCGAGAATGCTGGTGGCTTGTCAACACGTCATTCTACAGTTGTTGAGAGCCAAGAGGCGGCATTGATCCGTGTTAAATTTGTCGAAAACATCGAACGAGCACGCATGCCCCCAACAAATTATGCGATGCATTTCGGCCACAAGTTAATAATCACATTCCCGGACGTCACCAACTGCTTGCAAACAACGCGGCTAGGAGAAATGACGAATCTCATCAATACGGCCTGTCAGATGGCGAAGGGCTTGATAAAGACTTCATCAAGTGCGTCGTTGCTTGTTCTGGGGTACCCCGACACCCCTCCCAGATTTGGGCAGTTGCTGTTTCGCACACTCTTACTCTTCGACTAACTCTAGCGTAGCCCTCTCTGCAGCCACCCTGTTAACTCTCCAAAGACCGGCGAAGTGAAGATAGAGAACTAATTGCATTTCTGACTGTGAAATGATTGCGTTTGTTGGAAGTCTTCCACTTCGGTGCCATCACGGCCATCAGCGTACTCTGTTACGATCATCATGGGTAAACCCAAGAACTCCCCAGGTTCGCATTCTCGGATCCACGAATGGTAAACGCGTGACCATATCTGCAACGGCGCAACCTTTTCCACGGGATCGCCAATCGACCCAGATAGTGACAGCATCGCCTCCATCTACGAACGTTACAACTATTCCAGAGGCTTACAAGCCAGTGCGCCTCCGGATCTTTCTAACTATGCTTTTGGCATACGCGACCTACTATATAACGCGCTTCAGCTTTCCCTTCTCAGCACCTATCATGCAAGACAAGCTTAATTTATCTTTGCAACAAGTTGGACTCATTTCATCATGTTTCCCTGCCGTTTATGGGGTTTCTAAACTCTTTGGAGGCATGGCAGCCGATTTACGCTCTCCTCGAATAATGCTCTCCGCAGGCCTTTTACTAGCAGCGTTGTGCAATGTTCTGTTCGCTGCTGGAAATTCCGTTCCTTTCTTTGCAATTCTCTGGGGTCTTAATGGCTTGGTGTCCAGCGTTGGCTTCCCAGCGTGTGCCAAAATACTCTCCGTTTGGTTTTCTCGTTCTGAGCGTGGAACTTACTGGGGCTTGCTCAATGTCAGTCTCAACGTCGGTGGTGCTGTATCTCCGATCATAGTTGGCGCGGCAGCAGCCATGTTTGGCTGGCAGTACGGCATGCTTGTCCCTGCGGTTATGGCCCTCGGAATGGCAGGGCTTGTTCTCACAGCAATACAAGACTCACCTCAAACAGCAGGGCTACCGCCAACTCCTCTGCTTCCCCCGCCCCAGAAATCTAAGCAGGAAAGTTCGCCATGGAAAACTTTCGTGCAGCAGATGCGCGAAGGAATTCTTCAAGAGCGTTCCGTATGGCTTCTAGCAGTGTCGTACTTTTTCGTTTACGTTGTTCGTCAGGCGCTGACAAGCTGGACCATATTTTATCTCATGAAGGCTCGTGGGGTTGCCAGTTTAGCTGAAGCAGGTTTGAGAGTGTCCGGACTGGAAGTCGGAGGCTTACTCGGCAGCGTGACGTCCGGATGGTTATCCGATCTGTTCATTCGAAGAAATGCTTCTTCTGGCGCTGTTGGACAGCGAATCAAAGTAATCTTGCTCTATGTTCTACTTACCGCATTGTGCGTGATGGGCTTTTTTGCGACACCTGCGACCAGCGCCCTACTGCCAGTTCAGTGGATCTTGTACGCGTTGACGGGAGTGGGATTATACGGACAGCAGCTGTTAGTGGGTTTATGCAGCACTGAATGCGTAGATCGTCGCTTCGCGGGAACAAGCAACGGTTTTGTAGGACTAACAGCGTATGCTGGGGCTGCACTGGCTGGGTTTCCGTTGTCAATCTGCGTGAAGCGCTTCGGATGGGGAGCTTTGCAAAATATTGTCATTGGGTGCTCCATGATAGTCGCTGTGTTGCTGCTACCTCTGCTGAAGAAACGTTCACATGAGCAAGAAGCAGCACTCGCAAAGGGGAAGAGCCGATAACGGCGTTGTCATGGTGACGTTTAGCACCTTTGCTCTGTACATGAAGACGCGAAGCTGCACTTTACTGGAAGCCTTAGTCTTCTATTTGTAAAACGACCAACATTCATTTTCCAGATTTGTTGCCCTCGTATGAAACTGGTAACAGCGCCGCAGCAACATTTCTGTCCTCTTGGTTCAGCACATTGAATGTGTGGCTTGCGTTCTTTGTGTCCATCGTCTCCACATTAACTTTGATGTCTTTAAAAAACTCTTTCAAACCTGGTGGAAGTGGCTAGTACGTGGTCATCAGGTTACGTATTGGTGTTAGTTTGAACCGCATCACAGAAGATGAACAAGATGTACAAAATAGGAATGGACTTACCAGCAATGTGGCTCCTGTACCAAGCACAAGAATATCTGGTCGTGGTACAACGAGCTTCACTAACGCGAGAGAGCTCGGTGTTATACGCTCGAAGTGGTCGACATTCCATATAGTAGAAAAGAAAGGCATAACAAGAACAGATCCCGCAACGCGGACACCACTTACGGTAAACGAATTGGGTCCTAACCCATCGATAACTGCCCGTTGTATAGCTTGCGGTTCGGCAGGACTTGAGTCAATTAGCTCGTATCCAAGCGAGTCGAAAGGTGTTTTTCTGCCGCTCTCGGGCTGTGCCGGAGAACTCTGTGGTCCGGGTTTTGAGCTAAATAGTCTTGTATTTGCTCGAATGCGCGAAAAGATGCGTCCCTGAATCATAACGCGGTCACATCGGAACCTATGTTTGAGAAATGGAAACAGATTGAAGAATTAACGCATACTCTTCCTACCAGAGGTACAATGGTACAAAGGTAGGTAAAGGCAAAGTATCTTCGTACTCTGAAAAAAGGCTGGTGTTCCTGTGACACACACACGTGTACACTGTCATGCCAAGCCACGACCGCGGCACCTCCCGCGCTCCTCCCGGCGCGGAGGGGCAAGGGAGCCCTTGAAGTGCGCGACCTAAAACGAATAAAGAAGCGCCAGCATGACGCTGGCGTGGGGAGCGGACAGCCAAGGCAAAACGGCGGAATTACGTCCCTCTCGGTCCCCCGCGTTTCGCCTCTCACTATCTAACCCTCCAAGCGCAGCGATGACTCAGCCTTCCATATTTATGGGCCCAGGCCCAACGCTCTCTAAACCTCTTGCACCGACTGACCCGACAATGTTTAACCCAGAAGGCGATCTATAAGAATATCGTTGCAATGCCACTCGCTGGGTAGAAACCATTCAAGCTGTCACTGAAAACGGCACGGATCTTATGTACAAAACCGTATACAATACACTAGCACGCCATTTGTACGACCATGCACTATGCCGAGAACAGAAATCTATGGTGGATGAGTCACAGGCCATAAGAATCATCTACTACAAGCAGAATGATCAGATTGAAGGAGTTACGCAGACTGTGCAGCTTATGTCAATTACCTCACCTATTGCGGTTTGTACTATGCTGATATCGTTCTTCACTCAGGTTACGCAATATAAGCATCGTCTTCATGAGACTTTTAGCCTCTTTGTTTCACGCTTCCGAAGCTTAGCTTCCGATTATCTAATTTATGTTGGGGTTTCGAATTCCGCCCAAGTTAGCGAAGTCTTCTCAATCACCCTGCCGAAAAATGCCATCTTTACCGAGACAACCCTGTCGAACGCAAAGTTTCAGCCTACCTTCTTAGCAGAAGCACGTCAGAGGTCTGAAGGTGAACCAGAATTATCCATGTCCAAGTCTTCTCACAAATCATTTCTGATGTTTATCCCGGAGATCACTGAATCTCATGAGAAAGAAGACGCCACACCACAGCCCTCCGACAACGCTAATACCGTTCGTCTCAAGGCCACTGATTTGGTTAACGTTGCAGGTCAACTCATACACAACAACTCCGAACTGTTCAACTACATAACGGAGATGACGAACCAGCTGTCAATAACTCGTGACATGTTCTCTACCGGCAAACGCCGCAAGCTCAACCTTGATGATGCGCTAAAGTTAGTAAGGAATCTCACCTTCACTCCCAAGAAGTCTGAAAAGGCCTACACTAAGGCTGACAGAGAGAACATGGTCGGACAACGCGTTCAACAAGCTCTTGCAGCCTTTCAGAATCGAAACGAGCCCAAACGTAACTCTCGCTCTGCAAAAATGCCTCCCAACAAGGGAAGTAACAATAGCAGACTGCCTTCTAATCGAGGTTTCTCGGGCAAGAGAAACGACCGAAGCCCGAATTCTGCTACGACTGTGGTGACCCAGGGCATTGTCTTGGTGATCTCAAGTGCAAGCGCCCTAGCTTCCTGACCAAGAAGATCAGAAGCGAATCAGAACAACGAGGCAATCTCAAGGATACCAAGAAGGACAGAAGCAACCTGGCTTTTCGCCAGGGCTCCAACCCTTCACAACGCAGTCATCTCTAACTGCCGGGGAAGGAGCCTATTCAGTTTTCTCTCAAAAGATCCAAATCCTTTCGTCGATCTCGGCTGTCCGAAAAGTGTTGGATGGCTTGATGGTATAGCCCACCTTTGCGTTTCGTTAGAGGTGGAGCTCGTCCTTCAACAATTGGATTGCCAGCCCTTCCTCCAGGGCTTTGGAGAAAATTACGCTGACGAAAGGCCCACCTTCGCCAGGTGGATCCTTTGTGGTCAAGACGAGAACGACGTTTCATTCTCAATTCGCTTCTACGTCGTAGACGGCACTTGCCCCATCCTTCTTGAACAAGATGTTCTGTCTCATTGCGACATACTTGGAAACCTAAATAGGATCCAGGCCCCTGTCGATGTCCTCTCTAATGAGAGCCCTGTCATCCTGCCGACGTAGTACAACGGAACAGACCTGTCAAAGCGCAAACATTTGGTGCTAGTACCCTCCAGAAACGCTTCGGTCAAGTCGCTCCTATCCCGTACAAAGACCGGTTCGTCTCCGCGAAAGCTCATCGAAAATGAACAACGTTTCGCTAAGCGTTTCTACCTGTACACCCACTTCCCTCTGAGGGACATGAAGAGAATCTGTAACCGGGCCGGTGTGCTTACCAAGACCCTCGAGTCTCTATTGTCCGACTCGTTCTCATCATGTCAACAATGTGCCTCGACGAGAAAGCCACTTTCTTCTCGAAAGGTATCCTTTGCTTGACTTTTTACGGCTTTCAACGGGCACGTACAAGTAGACTTCATGTTTATCGCCGAATTAGGGAACCTTCCCATTCTCCACATGAAGGATGCTGCAACGGGCTTCTCTGCAGCGGCTCTATCGCTCTCAAGGACGATGAAGGAAGCTCCTAGGAACTTCGTCGTGCACTGGATATCGGTCAAAGGCCCCCCAGCAGAGATTTCCGGGGATCCCAAGCTCTTCACAGATGATTTCGCCACCATGCGTGCGTCTCACTCCATCAAGTACTCTGCAAGGCCAGCACGCCGTCATAACAAAACGGGAGTAGCCTAATCCTCTCACGAGGCGATTCGACACCTCGCCCAGCGGCTCCTTAAGGACGGCAAGGTCGCTTCTTCTAACAAGTTGACGGTGCATTCTGACCAGGAGATCTTGGCTCGCGCAGTTTTCTTGAAGAATACGCTGCTCGGCTCCAAATACCTTTCCTGCTATGAGCTGGCTCGGGGATACCGTACAGGTCTCTCGGGCCTTGATCAAAGCCCCGTCAGCAAGGAGCTATTAGAAGCGTATCACGAGAAGACCGCCCGCCACGCTCTTCACACCTTCCTGCGTTCGAAGGATGTCAAAAGTCTCGACCTGACGTTGCTATCTCCTGGAACAGCCGTCTACTTCTTCAAGAAAGGAGCGAAACGAGGCCAGTGGTACTCCGCATTCGTGAAGTAGGTGCACCTTCACTATGAAATTGTGTCTACTACAAAGAACCTTAAAGGCTTCAGCCACACTGTTGCATATGAAGACCTCCGCCTCAAGCAACGATCCAACCTCCTCCGTGACATTGAAGATATAGAAATCGGCTGGCATGAGTTCCCCAAGGAGAAACGGGAGCAACCTCTGCCTGAATCTCCAACTTCACCTGCTCCACACGACACTCCAACTAATGACCTCCTTCAAGTAACCGAGGAGCCACAGAGCATCTTCAAACACGACTAACATGGCCTTAACTATTTTGCCGAGTGGAACGACCATCCTTCAAGCATGGCGTATCTGACGCAAAACAAGCACGTGCGCCCGGTCAACTGCCCGTCGAAGGATATTGGAGACTATGCTCTAGTGAACAGCCCTTTGCCAAAAACTGCTCAGCTAACGTCTGCCAAACAAACTATCCTCCGAGAGCTATACGAATTCCCAGGGAATGAGCCTCTTACTGAGCACAAGCTGCAATGTGCGCCCAGGTGGTTGCTCGACGAGGCTATCGAGAAGGAGAAGCAGTCCTACCGCGAGCGAAAGGCCTTCTAGCCTGTATGGATACGCTCTTTGCCACCATCGGCAAACTTCATCTCGTCACACCACTTCTTTTTCATCAAGCATGATGGCGAGAGCAACACTCTCAAGCTCAACTGCGGACTTGTACCTCATGGCAACAAGGATAACCAGAAGCACGACCTTCGGTCCGATTTTTCAACTGCCCAGTTCCCAACCATCCGTCTCCTACTTTCGCTCGCTTCCATCTCCCACTTCACACTAACTTCGCTCGATGTTAAATCCGCGTACTTGCAAGCAGGCGAGCTCCACAGAGATGTATAATTCCGCCTGCCAAGAGGCTGGACTCACTACACAGATGAAGTGTGGAAACTTCTGGCCTCGTTGTACGGACTAGTGGACTCAGGCCACCTGTGGCAGCTCTTCGTTGAAGAATGGCTCCTTGAGCAAGGTTTCGTGTCCGTCCTGGTTGTTCCCCAACTCTTTCTCCTGTGGAAAGACACCGAACTTCAGTTGATGCTCGCCAAGGTTGTCGATGACATGATATTCGCCGAAAAGCCTTCGGCACTCACCCATTTCTGGGAGGAAATAAGCGCTAAGTTCGACGTCGGAAGGTTTACCGTTCGGATATAGTCTTCAACCGATTGTTCACCCGCCAACATTCGGACTTCTCCATAAGCGTGTCTATGGAAGAGTTTGTGGACTCCATCAAGCCGATTGAGTTGACACACGCGCGTAAAAAGGAAAACGACGCCTAATGCACCAGGGAAGAACTACGCCACTTCCAAAGATTGACAAGGAAGTTGAACTTCCTAGGGCATGGCATCCTTCCTCAAGCATCCTTTGTTGCTATCAAGATGCAACAGAACGTGTCACGCCTTCGTGTCTCACACATCCGCCAATTGAACCCTGCTCTTTTTCACGTGAACTCTTGTAGCCCAAAGCTCACCTTTCGCTCACTTCGTGAACCGTATACTCCCAGCCCAGTCCTGGTGACTGTAGTCGCACTCAGCGGTGCGTCAAATGGCACTGGCTCTTATGAGCAAACGGGCTCACTATGCTGCCTGCTCTTCCATTCGGACGGAAATCTAGTCCAGCACTATGTAGATTGGCATAACTCGAAGCAGCATGGCGTTTCCTTCTCCTCTGCAGGAGCAGAGATTCTTGCCGCTGCTCAAACTGCGGACAGGGCCATCCACCTAGCACCGGTACTCCCGTCTGTCATGAGTTCGACCAGTGAAACCACTAGACCCATGCTGCAATTGTTGGTGGACTCGCACGGATTGTTCTCAACGATATCTACCCTCCACTAAAGAAAGGATTATCGCTTGAGACCAACAGCCGCCCGCCTGCGAGACTCGTTTGAATCGAACGAGATCAACAAGCTAAGTTTTATACCAGGTCCACTTAACCTTGCAGACGCGTTGACGAAGATCAATCCTCATACGTTCAAGATTCTCAACAAATCTATGAACGATGGTGCAATTCCCGATAGTTTGCTCAAGTTTATCGAGGTCTCGCAAGTTTAAATATCATATACGTTTCGTCCCTGCAAGTTGTTGTAACCTCCCTCGCCTTACCGTACCTTTTATCCTTTGCAATGAAGAAGTTTCGACGAACATCGGTTTTCTTTACTGGACCGACGCAGCTCTTCCACCTTGCGGACCTCCATCACACGTTATAATCCATCAGCACTACCAACACAGCATCTCAGTGATTTCACTCTCAAGCTCATTGGAAACTGCTCCACAGAATACAAAATCATGCGCCGCGTCGCGTCAATGCATACAACATGATCCACGTTTCGCGCGCGCAGCCTCACAAGAAAGACACCACTAGTTTGAGCTACCAACCATTCAACCTTACTCTCACAATTTTCAGCCCCAGAGCGGACACGATTCAAAATCACCCGCTTTGCGTGCCTGTTAGTCCATTGTTCAGCGCTTACAAAAAGACAGCATCGGTGGTAGAGCCTCTTTGAGCATCACTTCCGTTGCGTACTCCTCGCTAATCACAAGCGCAATTGCATTACTAAGTGACGCTTGTAAGCACAACACCTTTGTGTTGCAAATTACCATTCGATCCTCTTTCAGTAGAAATGGATCTGTGTCTGGAGTTGCAGCGCGAGCACCCGGACTTGACACACTCACAGGTACAAAGGGGTGTTGCAAGCAATATTCATCCAAAGCATCAACTGCCCCAGGCGCCACTCGAGGCACAATCTGGCTCGCGTCGGTCAATGAGTCATACTGCAGCGAAAAATGTGTACCTCGTCTAGGACTTCAAATCCACCCCGGGAACCTCAGACCTCCACGTCGATCCCGTTATCGATGGCCGTGGATGGCGCTTATCCGGCTCCGGCCGGGGCCGCCGCCGCGCCTGAACCCCGTCCAATGGGCGTTAACACCCCCCAGGGGAACTCCCTGGAATCTCAGTTTCACACTTTGTAGACCGCCCACGACACCGTTGTGGGGGAATTACAAACAATTCGTGAGCTGGCGTTGGACATCCCTACAAAGGTGGTCGCAGAGGATCTCCGTATCTTACAGTCAGATGTCAACTCTATGTTAGAGAGTTTGGGGCAACCCGCCACCTTCATAGAAGAAGTTGACTCTCGATATGATCGAGTTTGTGCCCGTCTGGAGACGTTACAGCAGTGTATCCTCAGGAACAAGCCGTCCCTGGATGATCCGGCACCATCTGTTTCAGACTACGACCAGCATGTTGGAAGAAAGAAGCGCCACTATAAGCGGAAACACAAACGAGATCACTCGGATTCTGATTCTACGACATCATCGGATTCATCCCGAAACGGATCGGATGGTTCTCGTTCCTCGGACTTCTATTCGGAGGACGAGAAATGAGGCCATTCTTCCCGATCGAAGCGTTCATCCGCCACCCAAGGTGTGATTTGGACCCGCTACAATGGGAGATTACACCCTGCCCTTAGGGAACTAGAACGAACGAACCCGTTGTATCGGAAGTTAATGTCATACCGGTTCTACCAGCTGGAAGATTCCTCTTTCAGACGAACACCCCGTGGCACGAGGAAGGTGAAAGGGTGCATAAAACGTATGCATCTCACCGCGTAACCAGTGTTTTACTGGAGAAGACCCAATTATGGTGTTAGAATTTCGTTACTGCTCATTAGCGGAAGCCGATATCCTCGGAATGAATGAGAGACAAGCCTATTTGGAATTACTGTATTCCTTACGGGGAGTGGCAGAGGACCAGTACACCTCTGTCAAAGGATCATCTGGTGCTCCAGAGGGAGGAGTACCTTCTGGCCGGAGGCTGTTCAATACTCATTGTGCTTCTATGCCATCAATACCGCCATTCAGGGGGCTATCCTCGCTTAGCGAGATACTCGTCAGCGCTCAGGCGAGACTGAAACGGATTACTTGGTGCGCCTGAACAAGGCCTCCCAGCGTTTTGGGAATGTATACACCGCAGGGGAACGTTGTACCATGTTCATCATTGGCCTCGACCCGGCAATCCGGAGTCTTGTCACGCGTTACCACGAGGACAAGCGGAGAATCACCTACCTCGAGCTTGTTCAACAGGCTCAAGTGCAACGGGAAACACTTCGTGCAAGAAATGCGAATCATCGGTCTAAGTCCGCCAAGGCTTTGGTGCTGGAGAGTGATTTCTCATCGCCCTCGCTTTTAGCGGATACGACCCCCCTACAGGGATACGACACCGTGCATTTAGCACAGGGAGATGGTGTGTCTATACCAACCACGAACGTACCGTGAATGACGGAGGACACGTTCGGAACGGCGCAAAACAACTCCGTATTTTACGTGGCGAACAACTGCGTTTTGCCACCACTAGTTCCATTTATGAACTGTCAATCACTTTATCAATAGCCTGAATGGAATGACACCCGCCCTGGGGTACGTTTCTCTGATGAACGGGATATAACTGGCACATCGCCGTGTTGGCTCTGATTTGCCTCCTTTGTTTCGCCCATGGCTATACGTGCCCTCAGTGTCTTTGCTAAATGAAGAATATGGCCAAAGTGGTGGCAAATTTCGAGGCCCTCACTGTAAAGGAGAAATGTTCCTTCCCGACGGCTTCCTGCCTCCATGCTAAAACGAACTTCTCGTATGCCTTGCCACATACTCCACGTGCGCAGCTAGCTTCAATTAACCCGAATCGGGAAGTCGCGCAAACGTACGATGCAACCACTGCTTTCACGGATAAGAATTCTGGCCCCCGGAATGAAGCCCTCGTGGTCACGGATACTGTTCTACTGCCTACGTTGGGAACCTGCCAGGAAACCTAACTGAAGAAGTCTCCCCTTTGGTAGAGGCGTCCCCAGAAATTAGGCTTTTGACGCCCAAGGCGTCGCCGCCTCGCTCCACAGTGAAAATCCTATCAAGCAAAGACACCGCAGACGCGGACTCTGCATACGTTTCTGTGCTGCGCTGCCCGTGGATACGAAGTAAAATCCCCAGATCGCGGATAGAGTCTAGGTCACAGCCAAGCGCAACTACAAGGCTTACGCCGATCTTGGCCTTGACACCCATTTTAGGTTGAGATTTCTAACAGTCCTGTACACAGGTACAGGCCCCAACTTCATCTTGTAATCATTGCTACCCCCACAGTTGCGGTCTCGTATCCGTTCCGAAACGGTTCTCGACGTCGCAGGTGCTAACAATAATCCAGTAAAAACGGTGGGTACCTTCGGTCTTCGGTTTTGTCCTGCGGTTTGGCACCTCCGTGGTAAAGCTCGACTTTATTGTTTGTAGGTTGTTGGCCGCTCCAGTCATATTGGGATGTGATTATTGCGACAGATTTGTCGACGCAATAAAGCCCTGGTTTAGGCGTGTGGAACTCGACGACGGATTGTAAGTCCTGATCTTCCGTTACCCGCTGAAGCGTGCTTCCCACAAACAAGTCCCACTACCTGCTGCGCAGAAACTATCACCCGCGTCTTGCAGGTATGTCAAAGTTTGAGTCGCAGCCTCAGTTTCTATACCGCCTTAGTCCCAAGTCCAGGTGCATTTCAATTGCCGTCAACACAGTCTTCGGGTTATTCAACCTCTGCCCTCTTTATATGAGAAACACCAGCTCGCGCTGGCGAGCGGAATTGTTCACGTTACCCCGGATGCTCCTTTTCAGATACTGGTGGCCAATCTTGGCCAACGCCCCCAGTATCTGGTGAAGAAGCAATTATTGGAAGCATCACTCTACACTCCCTTGAAATGCTCCCGACGAACTATCGTCAAAGGAGGGGGAGCAAACCGTTGTTTTAACGTCGAAACCCCCGAGTAGCGCGGAATCAACTGCCACACCTGTATCACAGGACAATGCTACAGCGCGTTCTGACCAAGTGGACTTCATAAAGGCACTCGAAGACATAGACCTCGGCCACGTGCCGGATTCACACTGTGACAAACTCCGTGCAATGCTACTGGAATTAACCATGATGTGGGATGGCTCGCTTGGCGATATTATTGCTACGAAACACCAGATAGATCTGTGATCTGGTGCAAGTCCGATGACACAACCACCTTAAAGGGGAGGACCAAAAGCTCGGGAAGTGGTGCAGTCCCAACTGGACCGAATGGTCTACGCAGGTCTGATAGAGCCCGCTCAATCACACTGGGCATCCCCATTTGTACTGTATTTAAAGGTGGATGGAACCTGGAGGCTCTGTGTCGGCTATCGCCAGCTCAATTCCATGACCGTTCGGGACACATACCCCATCCATCGTGTGGACGAGTGTATTGACTCCCTTGGAGACGATACCGTTTTCACGGCTTTGGATGCCATTTGGGGTTATTGGCAGGTCTCCGTTAGAGAGAAGGATCGCGATAAGACCGCTTTCACCTGCCATGCAGGATCGTATTGCTTCTATGGAACCGCTTCAAGTCGCGGAGCTGCCTGGTCTACCCGGATGATATTATCATCTTCCTCAATAATTTGGATGACCATCTCACCCAGTTCAAGGACGTTCTGACAATGCTCCGCGATGCATAAATTACCCTAAAGCAGGGTAAGTGCGATTTGTTCACCGAAACAGTTAAGGGTTTGGGATATATCATCCGTCCGGGACGGTTAATGATCGAGAAGGCTCAATTCAAGTCCCTCGTTGAGGCCAAGGAACCCCGCACTCAAATGGAACTCCACTGCTTCTTGGGGCTCGTCAAGGTATATCGACGGTGTATCCCGAGCTTTTTGGGTATCGCAGCATCTTTGAACGCGTTGTTAAGCAAGGAAAATCCCCCAAAATTGGGATATTTCACGCCCGAGCCATTGGAAGCGTTCAACTTCTTAAAGCAGGCTGTCACGTCAGCACCTATCTTATCTTTACCGAAATTGGAACTCCCTTACTCCATGGACACGGACTCGAGTGACTACCAAGTTGGTTGTGCTCTATTCCAAACCACTCCAGAGGGGGACAGAAGGCCAATTGGTTATTGGTCACGCTCGCTCAATGTCCATGAGCGGAATTACTCCATTTGGGAGAAAGACTCTCTCGCCGTCGTGTGGGGCCTTTAAACCCTACCCCCCTACCTTATGGGAGTTCACTTTACCTTTTACACGGATCATTCCTTGTTGAGGTGGTTAATGAACACATCCCATCCCTTGGGCCGCCTTATGCGTTGGAAACTCGGCCTTGCAGTATATGGCTTCCAAGTCATATAAAAAATTGGTTCGCTCAAAAGCCAGGCTGCCGGTTTGTTGTGGTTACCCACAAATGAGGAAGCACACCCAATGGAGGATGACGACATTCCATGCTTCATGGCTGAAGAACTGGATGACCCGGAGTGAAAGTTCGAGAAATGGTCAGAATACTGGGATGAAGATGCTGACTTTGAGAACTTACTTGCATCCTGCAAGACCCCTGAGAACCACTTACCGCGAAGCCCTGTACCGGTTTCACCTTTGGCATTGTTCCGAAAACCATTCGGTGACCCCTTCTGTATGAGGAATCGTGCCTGTTTAAACGGTGGTGAAGACCACCCTTTTGAGGCGAACGATAAAGGCTACCTCTTTGGGTTGGTCGAAGCCCGCCCACAGATTGTGGTCCCTCATTCCCTCCAGTCTAAAGTTTTACATCTTTCGCACGATGCGAAGCTTTGTGGCCACGTAGGTCTGTGGACGCTCTACCACACCCTTTAAAGGGCTTTCTACTGGCTCTTCATAGCGGTTGAATGCTGCGCAACCGTGCAGTTTCGTAGGGAATGCTCGAATAACCCTGTGGAGCTCTGCAGGACAGCGAAAAAAATGAAGTTATTCCCTGCTAGAGCGCCAATCGAGTTTATCACAATCGACACTCTCGGACCTCTCCTCACTACAAGAGAGGTAACAAGTTCTTAATTTTGATCACAGATCGCTTTTCAAAGCTTTTTCTGACTGTCCCTCTTCGGAGGATAACCACTTTCACGGTGGTCCGGGCTATGATACCGCACTGCATTTTTTTTACAGTTCTTCTGTGGAGGTGCTCTCCGATATCGGACAGTAGTTCGCATCCAAGTTATTCTAGGATGCATGTCGCATCCTGTACGTAAAGAACTTGTTCACAACTACCTACCATCCCCAATGTAATGGGCAAGTCGAACGGTTCAACCAGACCTTGTTGGGCTCTCTCTGTTCCTACGTTGCTGATCCCCCCAAGACTTGGGACTTGGATACAGATGCTTTAACATTTGCATACAATACGCAGGCTCACCGGACTACCGTATTATCACTGTTCGAAATGGTTCTACCTCGTTCACCCCTGCCTGTGGCGTTAGAAGCTCAAGCCACCTTGGACAATTTATCATCTGTGGGTCGCTACCGCCAGGAAGGGAAGCAATGGCTTACCAAGCTGTTCTCCGCAGCGCGGAAGTCTATGGAACGCTCACAAGCCGCGTAAAAGCGGGGTTTTGACGCTCATCTATTAGATAAGGCTCTCCGCATACGGGCTAATACCTACGTCTGTATACGGAAAGAATATTATAACCCGGAACGGGAGAGGTGTGAACAGCTTTCGCCTATGTTCTATGGATCATTTAGAGTGGTTTTCGTTAACTCCGACACTGTCGTAGTGCATATGGGCAATGCAAACTAGCGGCTTTCCTGCAATCGTGTTGTACCTGCCCCTCCTTCCTCGCCTGAGGTCATCCTGGATACAGAGAAACCCGTCTCTATAGATTCAGCAACGCCAGAAACCCCTGGACCAAGTAGACCGACTACTATACCACACCTAACTCGGGGCCTCTCAGATATACCGACTTCGTCGGAATCGCAGGCTTAGCCAGATCGTTCAGGTCCAAATGGACCTTTCTCTACTCCTAACACTACCACCTTTTCGGTGAGCATTTACTGCCGCCATGCGGGATACTCTACTGCTACTCCCTTTGCTTTATACAAGGAAAGGGAGGGGACCCATTACTCCTATGGGAGTTTACTACCATCGCCACGGGATTTGAGCCATGGAACACGTAAGGTCGATGAACCCTCTCAATCCATGCAGGGTTCCGGAAAGACGCAGTTACACCGTATGATACGGGAGAGTGGACCGACATCGCATTCCGTACACCTGAACCAGGGTACGTCTCTGAATCAGGATAGCAGAATAATTTCGGAGACCTCTCACCAGGTTGTATTGGCAGAACCCTCGTCGACGGAATTTCTCGCCAAAACGAATTCTTCAGCACCATTCACACTGCAGGTAGTAGGCAACGCACGCATTGGAAAACTGGAAACTCTGGAAGCTGAAAAGACCCTCTTGAGGTAGGAAAGCAGGAATTCAACTCTTGCAACTCAAGTCCCTGGCTCTACAGCCCCTTACTTACGAACGGTTCATAACGGGAATGTTTTCCGAACTTGGGAGATCAAAGTGCTGAAGTCCCCGCGTAATCGCAGTAATATACCAAGCGTCTCAGAAAAAGCCGGCGTCGTCGCCAGGGCTCAACCGGTCGTCCGGGATGATGCATCTCTTAAGGAAGACATCACACCTCAATTAGAGGCAAAGTTCCCGGAAAGGGTGTCCACGGTGTCAGCTATACACGCCCCATCAGGGAGTTTGATGCAACCCATTGGAGCACCGGAAGGAAGCGCCAGATACCGGGTGCCAACAAAGCAGTGCACGGTGCAGCCGGACATTGTAAGGCTCATTCCAAGGGAAACGGAACGCAAGGAGGCAGTTCAGAACCACATGTCATGGTAGTCATGTGAACGCACGGCGATTGCGCGCCCCGCACCGATCACCCCGTGACGCGGAAATCCACAACAGGGAATGACCTCTACTACTCCACCAAAGAAGCCAGATGCCCGCATGCTTGCGGTCCGACCAGAATACCGTCAACAGGGCATGGAGGACCCCCGCATACAAGCGGTCTGACGCAATTACCGCGAAACGCGGCACCTGTTCCACGAAGACACCCTCTTGAGGGATATTATTCCGCACTCTGCGGCACACCTTCCGAGCGAAGCCGGCACGTTGCATCCTGACTCACCCCTGAGGGTGACGATCCCGTGCCACGGGCAAACCCTGACAAGCGAGGTCACCATAACACGGCAAGGCCAGCAAGTATACAAACAAGAATTTGTAATTGACCGAATCGTTGGGCATACCTGGAATCAGGAAGGTATTCTAAGATACCACGTCCGTTGGTACGGATGTGACCCAAGCTGGGACATCATGGAATCCATCGAATACCTCCCCTGTTCGTAGGTGGTTTAATATCACCGCAGCGCGGGTACCGCAAATCCAGCTACGCTGTGCAACCCCCAAATTGGATAGAAATGCCGCAAAGACGGGGAAGGTAGGAAAGAGGAGTACATCCCCTTTTGTATGGAATTCTTGAGGGACGGGAATGAAGGAGAGAACGCCGTTCTAAACTGGAAAGCTTACTCAGGAGCCTCGCGCTTCTGTGAGATGCTAAGCTACATTACTGGCTAAGCCAGGGAAAGATACCAAGATACTGGATTAGAGATTTGACGCCTTCAAATCTTCCAGGGCGTGACCACCTGCAAGGCGGTAAGCCCATGCATTCGCCATTGCCGTGGTGTCATTCGAAACCTCAGCAGTGCTTAAAGGCGCTCCGTGGAGAAGGCGGGCAATGGCATCGCTTTCATTGACTGTACCCCCGCTGGAGAATGAAGGCCTGGCAATCGCCGTCGGAGGACTGGGAACCGGAGGCACATCCTCTGGGGATTCGTCTACGACCATGTCTGCAACATCTAGTTTTATAACCCCCGGCTCTTCGGGTTCGTTATCGACCATCGGGTCATCTCCACTATACACACTAGTAATCGTCAGAGTTGGTGTACCCAATCGGATGGTCGTCCGGCACGTGCCGCGGTGCGTCGTGGAGCTTCCTGGCCTCCTCAGAGGAAATCTCCTGGAACTCCCAGGGATAAAGTTAGAGAAAATCACCCACGAGGGCGGTTTTCCTAGCAGGACTCGGACCACTGGTACTGCTGCCACTGCCGTTAAGCCGACCGCTCTGTTCCGGCGGTACCTCGCTCTAGTCAATACTGCCAATCTAACCACATAATTGGAGTACTTCGTCATTGTTGGCAATAACCCCAAGGAGGACACTGAGTTCTAGGTTTCAAATAGTGGCCCGAACACGCTGTTGGATGAACCACAGTCGATACTGGTCATAAACCTCAGCGAGAATATACGCTGCAGCACGGGCAGCCCACTCGGTTACAAATACCGACCAAAGCCTCGACCGGGGATCCTGAATCAGGAAAGAACTGAGGTACCTGAGTGCCGGCGTGACCCCAACGTAGCAAACCCGTCAGGCCTCTTCAAACCTCCACCACGTGGGGAGTGCAACATACCGACCCTGTTGGTGAGGCGGAGCAATCCCCTCAATCTCCACGTTTTGGTAGGGGACAAAGTACTCGAATCAGGATCGCCAGTGCCGTTCATAACGGATGACGTTTTGGAGGAAGTTGGACCCGGACTGCCGTGGAAGGTACCGGAACTCAGCCAGAGGTATCGGTCGTTTCCAACACAGGGCTTCTGCCACGCAGCGGGAAAGTTCCTCCACGCGAGGGTTTCGAGGCTGGCCAGGCGTTCGCCGTAACCCCTTTCAATGCACGTGCAGAATAAGCTGACGTCACAGCCAAAGCCAGTAGGTACCAGGAATTCGAAAGGCGCCTGGCTCTGCTGGTGATAAGCGATCCGCACCAGCACTGCATTAGCTGCCGTCGCAGATTCTCCCGAGTTGCTTCAGATATGGTGCACTGGAATGGCTATTCGATGCCGCCGGCCCCACGACGAGGTGACGGGGCTGGGTATATCCCCTCGAAGGGTACCGGAACTATCTGCGTAGGCCAAAACCAAATCCTCCTCGAGGGCAGCGATGTGATGGAACTAAGGCGCAAGCCGGAACCAAGAGGCGTAACTCCGATTTTTCAGACCTTGCACTACGAGAGCATTACAAGAAGGCCAAGTCGCCGCCGGGGTCAGTGTGGGAGGATTCACCGCTGGTGAAAGCTGGAACCCATCCTGGAGTGCTGCTTCAATGTTGGCCGGCTGTGCCGGAGTTCGCCTCCCTTGTGGCAGGGGTACCGACCGGAAACCAATTGTGAAGTTTCCGACTGGAGTCGGTCCTGGAGGTTGGTTGTTATTTTTGTTCATATTCCCCTTCGAAAGGGTGTGATCTGACTGAGTTGAGTAAGAAGGAGGAGAGCTTGCACTTGTGGAACGCTGATTCGCTGCTCTTACAGGAGGTTGTTTCTCTGAGGCAGGGGTTTGACACGGTGACCGGGAGAGGTCTAGACTTTTATCACACATGTTTTACTGGGATTCGCACGCGTTCGCCGTTGCTTCTCCGACTAAGAAGGGGGATATGAAGTGCAATGCCCTTAGGGAGAGATTCTTGGTACTTGGTTGATTTCCCGAATTTTTCGGTAATGTAGTCATTGCATGAACTATGACCACTAATAGTGGATTTGGCACGTAGCACACGGAAGAGAAACTGGCGGTTGGCCACAGTAGTGGGCATGAACCACCGCAGTGTAGTAATTTACTTAATTTTATTTATTATTTTTACACCCATTTCTGGGATAGTTAGTACTTAGTGCGCCGGGGAGTTGCCGTGGAACCAGTAAACCGTCCCCAACAAAGGACCCCAACCTTGGGGATTGGCTCTAAACGCCACCGCCTTCGTGTGTTCTCTACTCCTCCTTGGAGTGAAGCACCGCAGCATACGGAAAGTCTAACCACCTTGCCCATATAAAAGAACCCATTATTTTGATTGTAATTCCAACTGTCTTGGCTTTCGTTTTGTATAAGGTTTACTTACCAGCACTGCCGTTAGTCTTCGTCACGACACTCGTGACTCTGCTCCCCCTTTCTTCTCCCTTTACTGGGTGGCTTTCCCGCCACCCACGGCTCGTGTGTGGGTGTGCCAATAACGTGGAAACCCGACCTCTCTAGAACATGACCACCCCCATATACCGCTCCTGCGGGTACCCGATTCTTGCGTCAACACTCCTGCGGAAGTCGTGACGGGTGGCCTCGACCTTACAACCCGACATATTCGTGTCACTCCTGGGAGGGCTCTACCCAACTAGGCACAACTCTAACGAGGAAGGATCCCGAACATCTTTCGGTGCACTTCCGCTTCCGGGCATTGCACTACCAATGGGATGCAAAAGAGTGGTTCGGTTGAGCAAGGGAGATGATTTTTGGACTGCGCCAATGCAGTATATATGTTCTGCCCATTGTTCTGCACTGGTGCAGTGCAAAATGCCAGTTACGTGTGGCGCAAGCCAGCTGCTGCTGAGTGGTTGGCATTGCATTCATGTATTGTAGTGCTAGCCACTCAGCAGCAGAAGCACTCAACATGCACCAGCATGCACCAGCAGCCAATGAGCTCTAAGCTTTGCTGTTGATGCTGCTGATGAATTTGTTGAAAGGAAGAGAGGCGTTTCTGGAAAACCCATTTTCAGCTGCGCTGAAGGGGGCGTGCCCCGGTTTTTTTCGAAACCTCTCCGTTCAATCAATAACTACCCCCTCGTACGTGAATAAATCATTATAGTGAAATGACAAGAGGAAGTGGCCTTTGGCCGCAGGTGGGTCTACGCGCCGCCGTGGGGAAGTGAGAAAAGGCAGTGGGAAGCAAAAAGGGTAGAGAAAGTAAAGCAGAAAGCAAGCAGTTTAATTCAATGAATGAAGAACGCAATAAATAGGATTACGGTTGTGGAGAGAGGCAGAACTGAATGGCTTTAGGCAGCACTGTGTTGGCAATAGCCACAAGCACGGGATGAATTGTATGCGCATTCGCCGATGTAAGCCACGGGTCACGCAGGAGCTGCACCTTCTCGATCCTCCGAACGCGCTACAATGCGACATAAAACTGACTGGCGCAAAGGACGTTGGATGGCACATCCACAAACAAGCTACCCAAGGTCTTTCCCTGTCTTTTGTGAACGTTTGCTACAAACCAAGACAAATGGGGAACTGCCTTCGAATCATGCAAATGTCTGCGAAAGAAAACTCGAATTCGATACAATGTAAGAGCTGTAGTTCCTGCACCTGTCCGTTTTCGTTGAATTGAGCCACCTGCGTGGGAAACTGATCGACACGCACGAGTACGAATAGCATTCCATGGACCAAAGCGGAATGCAGCACGTTCCAAATGGCCATACATGGCACACCGATCTTCAAGTCCAAGTTATGAGGCGGTACTTTAGTAGGCGCAGACTGATATGCAAATTCGGGACCGATAGTATTGGCGATGTCAAACTCTAGGTTCTGGCCAAGATCAGGTTGCACAGTCGTCGTTGAAGGAAGAATTGAAGCGCTCACCAGGACACGGATTGAGCGCTGCCACATTATGTTCGTCCACCAACTGGTTTGTGGACGCAATGAGCCTTTTGTTGAAATCCACATCCTCCTTGCGTCGTGTTGTGAGCCACATCCTCAGGCATTGGTAAGTGGTTTGCATGCCACCGGTAGATCTGAGTGGTAGTGGAGCGTTGTGGGATATTGTGTTGCGTGCAATGGAACGTAATAGTGATGCAAATACCAGATCATTGGCTCGGCGTACTTGTTCGATGAGATACAGAACTTGAACTAAGCACAATGTCCACAGATCATTCTTCCACGGTAACTCTTTGAGAATGTTTGTGTACACTCGTCTCACATTTCCACTTGGGTTGGCCTCCATGTACACCTGCGGTTGCACTGGAGGCAGCTGGGAGTAGTTGCCGCGTAGAACGATGGTCAAGCCCCCAGATGGAAGCCAATTTTCTATGCCACTGCAGCGAAGATCCTTGGGTAGCGCATCCATGAGTTCAAAATGCTTTCGTCAGAGCATGGACGCCTAATCCAAGACGAGCAGTTGTATTTTGGGTAGCAGTTCTACACGTTGACATTGGGAACCGTACTTTTTCAAAATGGCTGTAGTGCTGCTTGTACTGTCCTTGTCAGCTCCACCCAGTCCGAGCAGGCTATATAAAGTGCGGCCACCTTCGTACAACGATGCCGCAATGCCTGTTGTAGCAGTTATTTTGGCGAGCATTGTTTCCGACTCAGCGATATCCACAGAGGAGCACCTGACCTTCCCCAGATCCGTGGTACTCAGTGCGTTACTCCTGTGGCAACCTGCACACGAGCTCGGCCTTGCCTAGGTCCCAGGCCACCAACAGTGCCCAAAATAGCAAAAGGTTATGACACTGCGCTATTGGCCAAGCCTGAAATGAGAGGTGAAAATAGTGGTTAGGGTCAGCAAGCGAGATGCGTCTTGCACTGCGCCAGTGCAGTATATATACACTGTCCACTGTGTTGCGCTGGCGCAGTACAAAAACTGAGCCACGTGTCGCCCAAGCCAGGTACTTCTGAGTGGCTGGCACTGCAGTCTTTTACTGTAGTGCCAGCCCCTCAGCATTCAGAAGCAGTCAACATGCTGCAGCATGCTGCAGCAGCCAATAAGCTTTGAGCTTTGCTGCTGCTGCTGCTGTTGAATTTGGTGAATGGAAGGTGTTGTGCAAAGAGAGGTTTTTGCACTCGCGTACGGGGGCGTGCGCGGGTGTTTATTTGCGCAACGCCTCCTTTCAATCAACAGCACCCCCTCATACGTGAATAAATCTATAGAACAGAGAGGTAATATACATTTCACGACAAAAAGCTAAAAATATTTGTGCATACCCATCTATAGGTTTTATTCAAAACAAAATATATAATGTAGTAAAATAAATATTTTGCGAAGGTGATATGAAATTTTATGTAACACACATGGCAAAGCTATTATACTACCTCCAGCAAATACTTTAGTTTTATCGTAACTAGCAAAGTCCCACAAATGATTGTCATTTCTACAGTTGACAGAAATCTCGCTGCAAAATACATTCATCCAAAAAACGAAACGCCTTAAACTTGCGGTATAAATTTTAAGCAGTGATCAAGATTTAGCATCACAAGCGCCATAAAAGCAATATTAGGACCATGTAAAAAAAAAACTGCGCCCAGACCATTGAAAAGTGTTTTTGCTTTTTTTGGGCAACACGCCCAATCTAAGTGATTGAAAAATATCTATGTGCCACTGTACAACCACCAACTACACTAACAATGGGCATTATTTCATTTTTGAAAATATCCGGGAATAAACAATAAGGTCAGAGAGCATGATATCTTTTAGGGTGGAATACTACCTCCAAAAAAAGGAAAACGCTTCAAAAGAAAAAAAACAAGAAGTCAGACGTCTCCGCCAATTTATTAAAAGAAGAAAGAGCAAACACCCAATGTATAGTTGAAAATATCTTATGTAGTTTTTGTTAAAAACATACCCCATTGCTGCCAAAACTTAATTTGCTCGTGTTCATAAACGAGAAGAAACGTTAACCTGAAGAATTCGTCTGTGGCAAAAACTGGAAAAATCTTCGAAGTGTAGATAGCGTAACTTTATATTCCAAATGGAAACAGACAGCATAACTTTAAGTAGAACCCAAATACTTACAGCATTATCTATCAAAATGTAAAACTCTACGATAATAGTCAGTGATAAAAACGTCTTCATTAGGAACAAGATAATTTAAGAGGCCAAACAGGAGTGCTGATATGCTTTAATTGATTCTTTTCAAGGAGGTATGAAAGCAGATTCTTGACATATATATTCCAAAAAAATAATTGCTGACTAAAAATACCTAAACACAATTCTTTTCTGCAGCGTAAACTTGTTTGGTGAATTATATATTCGGTATACTCAACCAAGAAATCAATCACCACTGAAATATGCACCTGTTGGTTTTTTACCGAGTATATCTATGTGAGTGTTAAGGTGGTCATTAGTGCTTAAACAGAAACAATGTAGCTTTTTGGTGTTTAATTACTCAAACATATTAGATGTGAAAGTGAATATGGACCATCATTAGTGGTTAAACAGAAACAATGTACCTTTTTGATGCTTAATTACTCAAACAAATTGCATCTGGAAGTGAATATGGACCATCGTAAAACAGCTGCGTTGGTATTCGAGAAACGAAATCTGTGCATTGAGAGTGATAAAGACAATTATTACCATGCGTTTTATGATAAATGTGCGGTTATTGTAGAATCAATCAAAGATTCAAACGCTAGATTTGAACTGGTCAGTATAGAAACTTCTAGTACGGGTACGTTAGAGGTAAGCGTTAGATCTAATTCGAAAAACGTTGCCAACGAGCAATCAAAAGCTTAAGAATAAATAGAATAAATCGCAAACAACTGTTTAATATCCATACTGGTAATGTGTTTAGTAAAAGCATAGAAAGTTCAAGATCCAACAACAATAAAAACTTTCTACTAGATTGATAAGCAATATAAAAACTTTCCATTCACAAAGGTTGAACGAAGGCCGACAGAACTGTCTTTTGTAAAAGTCAATCTGAATCCTGCAAACGTACACTTAGTTCTTACAGGAAAAGAAGAAAGGCGGCCTTCAGCCACCCGCGGTGTGGCCTTCGACAACGAATGGAGTGTAGCAGCATATTTGACTGCAGAGAATTGTGTTGTGCAAAGCCCTTTGGCGAAGTTTTGGGACGTCCAAGATATTTGATTTTCATTGGCCAAACGCTTTGAAGGTCCCAAAACTGCGTTGGCCTTAGCTGTCCGAGCATTCCGGTATGCAACGTGGGCGCGCCAAAAAGGCTCAGCTCGTGCTGTTTGGTAAATGTTTAAGAGGTCGGCACTCGTTGTGAAAGCAATCCTTCGGTAGGTTAGATTGGGTGTTATAACAATGTATAAGGCGGAGATAGTTGCTTAAAATAAGCCCATATAAGAAAGGATAGAACTGTTTAGATTCATACCCCAGGAGTAAAATCAGTTATTACTGAAACTGAACCAGCACTGATAAAGCTTTCTGCTGCAATGAAAGGTGAGCTGACTGAAAGACATGCGACCAAAAGCATAATTTGTATAACATGACCGATACCATATATTTTTCTGCGTAAGATGCACATAGCATTTTTTGTTCTCCAAAACCTGGTAGCGTACGTGTGATTCGTGGCTATGAGATCAGCCACGAGAATTTCTGCGGCGTTAAACCTCTAATGAGAAAAGTGTCTTTCGTGTCAAACAATGGTGGCAAGAGTCAAACATTACAGCTGAAAATGTAGTACTTAAAGCCAACCCAAGATGAGATCGAAGTAAAGTTTAGCTGGAGTCTTCTTCTTACAGGTTATGGGCTCGACGTATCACAAGTAACCATTCCCCTCCTCGCACCCATACTACTTCAAAAGCCTCAAACGAAGAAGAAATTTCTCGTCAGTTTCAAACAACTCTATTACCTCTATCAACCTGTCTATGGCCCCTCATCAGACTCATCAGTACCTCGACATTCATCTGGAACTACGGAACCAAACAATACACCGGGGATTATACCACCCACAGATATGCAACGGGGTACCTGTGTGGCGTCAGGAGTATTCGGCTTTCCGAGGCACACTTTTTGCCTAAGTCTCTGAGGACGATTCATACCAAGACGGTAAAACCGGACAACCGGGGGTACCAATATCGGCAATTGGTGGGTGCACTGGGTGATGCCGCTCATATGTGGATTGTACCACTAATTTGGTTGTCGCACAGTAGGTGCTTTCCACGGCGCACACGCTTATAATATCTAGATGTTTTATGATTAGCAGTAGCTAGGAGCGGTCGTCTAGGCAGTGCTTAGTAGCGGACGCTTGGACCTTTTCAGAAAACGGACGGACAAAGAGGGCATGAACTCAAGTCCCGATTCTTGGATCCTTACTCGGATTTCCGAAACTAAGGCATGATTTGGGCCTTTCTGCGCCATTCGGAGAACATCACTCGCCAACCGCTTACCCATGATTACACGTTCCTTCACGCACAGCTGTTCAGGATATATATAGGACACTCGCCGCCGCAAGCGACACTCCTTCGTATAGGGTTCTTTGTGTGGATCACTGCGAGGTACGGCATCCCTCTAGGGAAGTATTGGTCATAGCATAACTTGCCTATAGGCCTAAACAGGTACAAGAAAACCTCGCTCTTGTACCATAAATACACCTACAACCAGCAATGCCTCACTTGTGGAAATGGCCATTACCGCATTCGCATCTCTCTCTTCATACTATTCCTTCACAAAGACGACGAATTTTAAGATCTTGGACATTTTAAATACCGAATCAAGCCTTAAATCAACATGGAAGAATCGCACCCCACCGCCACTTAATACGCACACCCATATCCGCCGATGAACCACCATCATCAATTTGAGGTCTGTTTTCATCTATAATACTCAGCAACACTTCAGGAAATAGCAAATGAAGATCATGATGCAACCAACTGTACATTTTTTTTCAATAGCCGATCCAACCCAACCCATGTCACTTTCCCCACCTTCAATATGCCCAAAGTTGAGCAACTCACTCTAAAACTCGCTGAGACAAACACACGGACCCCTTTCACACACCATGTAGTAATACAAACAGTCTCCAACCAGACTAGAAAACGATAAGAATGATAGCGATGGCAAAGAAACATATCCCACACAACATGCTTTCGACTTATGACGTTGACACTTCATAAGGTCTTACGTCCTTTACCTCTCACAAAAGTTACATCATAGAATATACAAAGGCACCGACACGAATAATAGTGAAGAACCTAAGAAAGCTTTCGCAATATCAATTTTAAACATTGATTATAGACAGAACAGAAGCGTGTACTGCATCAACAATAGTAACGAAATCTCGCGTTTTCAATACAGTGCCCAAACACCAGTATTCACCACATCCTACAACCCCGACCAAACTACAGCAACACCAGCAGAACGCACCACCCTACCCACAAGAACCACCACCGGTAGCATACAACGAACGCAACAACATCTCCACCCAAACACTCAAATCAATGACGTATCCCACAATCAAACCCAAGCAAGCACACGTACCCAAAATGGGGCATAGCTGGCATATCCGACTAGACAATGCACATCCAGCCAACCTAGCAACCATCGCTAACAGGAGGCTTATCACCACTATGCCTCATAAGTTCCCAAAAGATATCAAAGTGACCTGCAGTGCATTTCAGCAGGCTCACCATGTCCCATCACTAGACAAACCAAAGCAACAAATGTACCCGATGAGAGCTTACATCAGCTCAGATAGCTCTGGAACAGGTACATCCAATGCCACGTACTGAAACAATCACATGCTTCTAGTAATCTGCGCACGGAGCAGATTCACGGTAGCATATTTCGTGAAAGATTGCAGAGACATCCCGGCCCCCTTCGACGCCACATTGCATCATATACGAGGCAAAATGCACCGCCCGCTAAAGGAATTCACAGGGGACAACGCCAAAAAGTATATGTCGTACACAATGGAACGCATCTACGACCAGTGAAAGTTACAAATATATATGTGCACTCTGCACCGGCCTCAAGGGATTTCCGGAGCGGAAAGAATGAAAAAAAGAATCATGAACTCCGTAGGAGCGCTCTTGGCGACAGCTAGTCTCAGCACTTAGTACTGGTATGGTACAATCAAATGGGTGTCGAATGCCAGCATGGTATTCCGTTTGTATAACCTTTATTTGGAGCATGGAGAGCTGAATCTGAAGGGTGTAACTTGGGTACCAGGATGAGGTTGGTAGCCCCAAACCACTAGGTGCGCGAGATAAGCAGTCGCCCTAGACGTAACCAATTGGTATTGTTGGTGTAACGGCACACACGGGCTAAGAAGGTCCAACTTTAACATAGTTTACCTTGAAAAGCCGTTGCGTACTACTTGGTTTATGGACAGAAGACGTTGGGCCCGGGACTCAGCGAATGGTTCCCAATTGGCTCATCGAAGGGCGAACGGGCGGAAAAAAACTCGTACAACTTAGTGCAATTCTTTTTGCAAGACGGCACAATTCGGTGCAAGATGTACGTCCCAAGACCACTTTGATAGGAATAGTACAAGGTTTGCCAATTCCTGAATTTGCCAAACCTAACGGTCTTAGCCTACTTCAGATGCAATATCATAGACAGCTTCCTCTTCGCAGGTACTGTTCGAACAACTGCCCTCGTGAACATCCCTGCTACGTACGAGTTTCTATGCCTCTAGACAACACTCGAGGACGTCACCTGGCCCACAGGTTCCAATGATGCTAGCTTCTTTGGTCACACGCTTTATCCAGTTGGTCGCGACTTTACGTCAAACCCCTGTTACAGAGTATCTGTGACGAGGCCGGCTTGGAAAACCTTGTAAGGGATACAACAACTTCATTTGACGAGCTTACCGCCCTTTCGGATGCCGATTTGAATCACCCCCGGATGGCGGACCTAAACGCAACACTGAAAGAGGTAAATTACCAGAGATAGGTATGGCGGAGTCACAAGATTGATGAGGCAAAACGGCGATGCAGGAGGAAAACCTTATACAAGGGCCAAACCAAAATGGTTGGTACAACACTCCCAATGATGGGTCCCCCTATTTGTGGGAAGGGGGTTGGACGACCGTGTGCAATGGTTTATACCTCCTTGGAGCAGTAGATGACTCGCTAGAGCGACAATATCTAGAATGAGAACCCCTTGGGGGAAAGGGTTACAGGTGCAGCGGCGGGTGAGCGTTCGCACTAAATACTAACCATCCTAGGATCGGTTGTAAGCTAAGAAGTAAAATCATCTAGAATTCATTCCGTAATATGTGATTCACTTCCGATATTGCGGCCAGCCACCAAGGGAATTGAAGAGCACGCCTCGTAGGAGGGATATCTGGGGACTTGGTAATTTTCCCGGTTACACCGGCATTAATACATGTTCATACATGACTTTCCCTTTTGCCAGGTGGTACTGCCTATGAGTAGGAGCTGGCCCGGTAGACCGGTGATACACGTGAGACACGGACGGTTGCAAGGCTTGCAGGCAAAGCTAGATAGGGAACGGGTGGTTATCATATATATTTTTTTTTATCTATTTATGTAGTTATTACACTAGGGAAGCTACTCTACTTAGTGCGCCGGCCTCGCGGCCGCCGCACCAATTGATCTTCCCCAAAAAGGTTGTTCTACTTCAAGAACTTGGCTCTAAGCTCTTACGCCTTTGCCGGTACTCAACTTTACTTAGGAGGGATATCCCGTTGCCTACGGAGTCCTCAACCCTCTTGCTCGCTAAGACACTTATCTTGAGGATTGTTCCCATTGTTATGGTTTCGTCCGTGTATACACTACATTTCTCGGCAGTGTTGGGTCTCCTGCGAGCCACTGGCGTAACTCGTTGTCGTCCCTTTTCCTTACCCCGATTCCCCCTTTCTCCTTTCCATTTCCCCTTTCCTATTTAGGGTAGCCCCCGCTATCCGCAGCTCATAGCGACAACTGTCGTGTGTTCGCCACTGTGTGGAGTCGCCCCTTCTTGATATAGTACTACAATGTGTTACAGGTTCACCATTCACCTTCCTGCGCTAGTCGCGAAGGCTGACCTCAGTTTACACCCGACTTTGTCGTGGCATCCCTGGAAGGGCTTTTTCGCTGTGCTCACCTCGTGAAAGGAAGATCCCGAACATCTTTGTTGTGTTTTCCCATCACTGCGCATTGCACCAAACGAATCTGTCATGTGCCTTGTGTCCAAGTCACAACCTGAACGGTCAAACATTCGTGTGGGCAGTATACATATTGCATATTACTAAAACTCTCAGGAAACTATCCAAGGCACCAGATATCTTCTTGGGGGGGCGTGCATCTCATCAAACTTCATGTTGGTTCTGTAGTTCTCCAGGATAATGTTAAGGTATTTTGCCTGGGAAAGTGATTTCTCTTAGAGTTACTCTGGTAGGTTCGAACCGAAAAGGAATTTGCAAGCCATCTTCTATGGGTTTTGGAGGATATTATCAGCAGCACCATTCTATTGATGGGCGTACGGTTGGAAGGTCCTTTTGGACTATGCAATTCTCTATTTCGTAAGATAAGAAACCATCTGCCATGTTCCTCACCACCTCGTACAGGCGAAGTCTTTACACCCTAATTGGAGGAAAATCGTTTTCTGCACGAGCCTCGTAGTATCTTACGTAGCGGAAGAACTGCGGTTTCTGCTTTAAAAAACTATAGGGCACTTGCACTAGTCCAATCATCGATACAAGCTTGCATGTGTCTCGAACAATGTAGAGAACGGAGAGTATTGTGACCGCTGAGGTGGTTATGCGTGAGTCCTATTGGTCGGTGTGTCATCAGTTTTTTTCTTCTTAGCTGGGCGTGCTTCTTGTCAGCTTCGATGAATGGGGCGCATACCACATTATTGACCTCTTTGGCATAAAGACTTGTTATGCTGTGGGATAAACCGACGCTTCGAAAACATTTGTCCCGACCTTGGTGTCCTAGTTTCGTATGCCAGTTTTTGGCTCTGTTTCCACGGGGCAACCAGGCGGATTGTGCAGTTGGGACAGAAACCGGGCTTTGGAATGGGTAGAGTCCGTTTCCTTGTAGCATTTATGAAGAGTGCGCCCAGTACCCTGCACTTTGATAATGAATCTGGATATGCCTGCCTTGCTCGTGAATAGTAAATATACGCATGTGAGTATGATTGAGAGAGACACCTGCTTGACTTTAAAGCTTAGAAGGTGATTGGCTGGTAGCGTACGTCCTTAACAGAAGCTTTATCGCACCGTAGCCAATGAATTTTGACTGTTGGTCACAAGTGAGAACTGCTTTGGAGCATGTGAGGTTGTAGTGCAAGAACATCTTTTCCTTGATGAACACGTGTTTAGCTCCAGCGCCTAATACAATAGAGGTGCACGCTTTGTGCTGAGGAATGGCTTTGGCTACTGCTATGAATTCGTAGTGCTTCTTGCCGTCTCCGCAACCATTGTTGCGGTTGGGATTGGATTGTCAACTGTCGCTGTTTTACAGGTGTGGTGGGAGTCCCAACCTCCCTTATCGCTTTCGGGGTTATCAATTTCATTTTTCTTGTTTCAGGTTGTCTTTCCCTGTGAGCCATGTTGTTTGTTGGAATTCTTGCATCAAAACTCGTAGTAGATTTGACCAATGTGGACGGAATTTCAACAACCCAATCTTTCTTTGTTGCTTCTTTGTCACTGTTTGTGTCTTTTCGAGAACTTTTTAGTGGCCTGGTATGGGTGGCTATCTTCACCATAATCTCTCGTTCTATAGAGCGGTGTAGCAGTAAAATGGATCCATGTGTTTTTTTTTCGATCGTACGAATGCGAATACCTCATTGTATTCCGTATGCTTTGCAGCTGAAGGAAGAGGTATAGCCATTAGTATTCCAATCAATTTGCATAGCAGTCTTGATGTTCGTTTCTTGTCTGTGAAGGGCCAGTCTAGGCCCTCTATGTCCAATAATGTTGCCTACTGGTCGAGGAAGTATCTTTGTATCTCCTCACCATCCATGAATCACAATGTGCATAGCTTTTTAGGAAAGTTTAATATGGACTGCGTTTTGTCCTTCTTGTTAGTGGTTTCTTGGTTGGACTATATTCTTAAGGCTGAGCAGTACTCCCTTTCTGAGAACTCCGAGACTGCTACGGTGGATTATGTTCCAAGGCGTTGAGAAATGGTGAACCTGCCCTTTCGATGGGCATCATCAAAAATTCTGTTTTCCTGGCTGCCAGGTTGCTGTGAGTTGGTTGAAGCTACGTCAGAATGAACAGAGTATGGATGAGACCATGAGCTCCCAGCTATAGATGCCCGATGCGTAATAATCAGTATTACCCTTCGAGCGTTGGATGCGTTTATTATCTTGATCTTTATCTACATCCCCTGCGGAAGATTCTCCACGCGAGATGGGGAATGTACCAGCTTAAAGTCTTCACTGCTCTCTTCCCGGCAAGGGATTCTTCTCCAACTTCAAAAAGTAGCAGGGGTCACTGGAAGGAGATGCCATCCCCGACCATCTAAGGAAGAGGAATCTTTAGTTATTCAAACTCTCTACGTGAGATGTCAACTCAACGGTCTCTCTATGTACTGCGCAGTCCAGATCGAGGGTGAGTGTAACGTACAGAATAATCGGGAGCGGTTACTATACCCTAGAAGAACTTTTAGTGCCTTCCGCAGTACAACTGAAGTGCAGTATTCCAGGATGCTGCAGTACATGTGATTTCGGGCAGAAATCCATTCGTACTCCAAAATGAACCCCCAGACAGGAAATGTTACAGTTTTTCATATTTTAGATGTCACGTGGATCGCAAATGCAGTGTGTCCACTGTCGAGGAAATAAATTCTGAATGTCAGTTGATTGCAAAGTATATCCACAGCACTCCACCTGTGTACCGTCGGCGCTCCATGTAGCGTCTAATGTAATAATTCGTGTATAGGCTAGAATTCTAGATTGGACCAGTTTGCATGGCTTTACTGTGTCGTCCAAAGTTGCAATTCGTACTCCAAAGACTTTTTTCGATTTTCTTAAATTTTTTTTGGGGAGCAGCAGTACTTGCGTACCGCAGTTGGACTCCTCTGATTCATGGGTGTTACTTGCGAGGCGATCCTTCTCCATAGACCGTTCTTATCTTCAATAGTTTACGGGCCGAACGACAAAACTTCTTTTCTCCGTATGAGAAGCACAATTTACGTCTGCTGGAGCCACTTATACGGCAAATGCACCACCCGTGCATCACCCATGCACCATCCGTGGGCTTAATTCATGTCCTAGGGGAATTTCCTGCCGTTCTTCAGCTTGCAATGCTTAGATCAGTCACGTGGTGACCTAACCTTTTGGCCGATGCTGAGAGTGGTCTTGGTCGGGGCAAGTGCACTGTGTCTCGTCTTATAGTCAAATGCCATTGTAAGGTAGTGACAGGGGATACGGTACGTTCTGTACTTTGAAACTAGTCTTATATTCAACGTTTCTTTCTGGGAAATGAAGGGTGAGGTCTTGTGCTCAGGACGTACAGAGCTGTGCATGGGAAGAGTAGCCCAAGGGTGCGCAGGTGGGGTAGCTAGAAGGGCACACCAAAAGCGTTGTTACAATAATGCACGGGAAGACCGGCGAGGCATTGGAGAAGCGATGACAGTAGTCCGCGGTAGTACCAGTAGCCAAGGTATGCCCAAGCAGAAAGAGTTGGAGCACGCAACAGGTGCTGAGCTGAAGTTGGAATGGTTGCCAGGGCATGCCGAGTCTCGGAGGGTGGGCAACGGTGCGGAAGTAGAGTCGTAGCAGCGACTGGGATAAGTCGAGGCTGAGGCACTGTGGCACACACCCACATTGGCGTTGAAATCAGAGAGATAAGAGAGGCGCACGGGAAGAGAGCTGCTGGATCAGATGGAAAGTAAGCGGAAAATGTAAAGCAGGGAAAAGCATCATTGTATCTGATTCTCTTTTCCAACAGAAAGTGCTTACAGTTCAGAACTGTTACCTCTGGTAGCCTCACCCACTGACATTACCTGCCCAGTGAACCATCGAAAACTGCAAGTCACGGCTACGTAATTCATAATTGTACACTGCAAAGCCGTGCAGTGGTCATTTGACGTCTATTGTGAACCATGTCACGCTAGGTGTCACAAATCTAAAAACTCAGGAGAGTAAGACGTCAGCCTCTTCATTAGCCCTAGAAACTAAACTACAGTACTCTCCGCAAATTGAAGAGTACCCGGAATTCTTGTTTGCACTACGAAACATCGCCAAGCTTATGAATACCCACACGCTCTCCAACAACATTTTGATTGTAGTACCACCTTCGTTAAAATCTGCAACGTTCTCCTTTTCTTTCTTGGTGAGTTACCTACTGGAAGACATGGATTGTAGGTGGGGGTGGCATAACGAGCCATCCCCGTGCCACCAAGTAAGCATAGCCCAATCAGTGCCACAATGAACAGAGCCGATGTGGTTTAGTTGCCCTCACCATCACGTCCTACAGGCATACCCCACTGGGCGCCATGGATTGTACGTGGAGATGGCATAACTAGCCCTCCTCGTGGCACCGAGAGGGCATAACCTACTCAGTGCCACAGCTAACAGAGCCGAAGTTGTTTAGCCGCCATTGCCATGACGTACAACAGGCATAACCTGCTGGACGCCATCGATTGTAGGTGGAGATGTCATAACCAGCCCTCCTCGTGGCAACCAAGTGGACATAGCCCACGCAGTGCCACAGCAAACAGAGCCGAGGTGGTTTAGCCGCCCTTGCCACGACGTCCAGCGGGCATAACTCAATGGACGCCATGCACTATTGGAGGATGTGGCATAACCAGCCCTACTCGTGGCACCAAGAGTTCATAGCCCACTCGATGCCACAGCGAACAGAGTCGAGGTGGTTTAACCGCTACCTTCATGACGTCCAGCTGGTATAACGTACTGGACGCCGTCGATTGTAGGTGGAGGTGGCCTAACCAGCCCTCCTCTTGGCACGGAGTGGAAATAGGGCACTTGGTGCCACAGCGAACGGAGCAGAGGTTGTGTAGCGGCCTTTGCCGTGAAGGTCAGCGGGCATAACCCGCTGGACGCCATGAATTGGATTTGAACGTGGCATAATCAGCCCTCTTCGTGGCACCGAGTGGGCTTACCTCTCATAGTGATCTTTGTATATCTTAGTCTATATACTTAGAATAGTATAATTATTAAATGTGGAATAATTACCTTACCTAAAGTTAAGGATATTGTCGTTGTTGTGTGTAAATTATTGTATACTTCGCACAAAAATTATACGTTAGCTACTTCTCAGTATAGCAGATATAGATTGTGTTCTTAGTCCCCGGTTAAAGTGCTGATTGAAGCCGTCAATAGCTGATATCCATCTTTCATTAGTTCCGTCTTCATTGATTCGTAAGGTAACTGAACCGAAATCTGATATTATTTCCACAACAAACCCAATTCGGTCCCCACCGTCTTGTATAGCTTTAACCTTCCCATGGAGTTCCATGTTTTTAAGATAGTCGTAGTAGCTTTGAAAGATGTTGGTAAAGGAAGTCTCTGTGTTTAGTGCATGTTGGTGATTTACATGAATAGAGAGACTGTACTTATGCAATACATTTTAGGGTACAAAATGGCAAAATAAGGAGTCTGGGCGGTAATTTTGACAGTTTGAACCTGTTGCGACCCCATTTTTTGAACACTTCAGTGTTTTTCAGTTATTTTATATACATGGTTCCGGTCAACGGATAGATTGCTTTCTGTGGGTAAATCACAGTCAACATAGTTCTTATTGAAAGTTTGCTAAGCTTCTCTGGGCATTGTTGTCCTGGCTGGTTTGTGGGTTATAATCTTTTCTTACAATTTGCTTTTGACGGCAGTAATTATTTGTTAAGACAATTTTGAGCACTTATTCGGGTAACCTAAGCGACAGTGGTGTTTACAATATGTCACGGGGTTTTGGACTCACCTACAATATGACGTAAGGGTGACTTACACCTGCGAACCTGGTGAGGGGGTTCTATTTGGCTCTAAGACGTTTGAAATTTCTGACACTGCTTAGGAGCAGAATACTGCTGACCTTACACCTGATGGGCATACTGACAAACCTGCCACAAATGACAGTCTCCCAAAGCTGATAGAGAACCAAACGAACCCCAGCGGCACAAATGAGACGCCGGCAAACAGCAGTCAGTATTCGGGTGTTGTAACAATTTCCAGACCCTTGGTGGATAAGATATCTACGTGTAACCTGCGCCAACTTCATACGCTTGGAGAACTCATCGACCTCTTACACTGAAAAGGGCCGAGTTTCAAAACCTTTCAATATACGCCTGCTAAGGACAGTTCACCATCAAGTTTCATTGACATAGGGAGAGGTGAGACGAAAGAAGGACAAAGATGAATATACCAGGATAAAGCATTTCATCTGAACGTTTTTAGCGGCTCGAGTAAAATCTTGGATCGGATATTAACAGCATTAAATCAAGATAGATGCAAAGTTGATCCAATTAGTCGAAGTTAGCTGACGCGTGACACCAGGATCACCAGCAGGCCTGACACCTGTAGCAATTGCCTGCTTCTAACGTCGTACACCGTTTTGTGAAGAGATTACAACTCCTCAGCCGATCACATTCGTTTCTTGATGAGCCAATCAAGATTTGGTGTTGCACGTCATCCTGTACAACTGAAATACATGGATATGTTGAAGAGCATCGCGCCGTCTGTAATTTGTGGTGAAAGGACGTTATGTCTAACATTCACCAGTGCTTTACAAAAGCCGATCAACAACGGGTGTCAGGATTCTTGGATTATGCGCATGTGGCTACTTTTCCAGACTGGTCACGTATTAAGAGTATATGAAAAGGTCGAGATAAACGTCTGATACTATAATTCAAGTATTTAATCATTTTAAATCTAAGGATCTTTTAATTTAAATAAAGTTCCGCATTATGTTGCGAAATGTATCTGTGAACTAGAATGGCCATTCACAAAACATCATCGTGCAATGGAATTATACGGGCATTACGAGAACTGCAACCCCTAAAAGAAAATTTTCCGCTTCGAGGAGTGCGGATGGAGTTCATTTTCAAGGGTTTCACACTCAATTGCGTTCCCACAGAAATCCACATATCCTCCAAATAGACACCTCTTGCAGAAAGAATTCCAATTTCTTCACGTTTGGGATGTTGTAGTGAGAGTAAAAGGAGTGCAGTCGCTTTCAAAGGATTGCAATGGGAGCTTACAGTGAATGCAAAATGTATGGCCAGCACTCCATCTGCCTATTATTTGTGTTGCTTAGACCTTCCATTGGGACACCTCGAATCTAGGACAGAAACAGAGATTCCGACATTTCCTGATAGCACCCATTTACGTTCCGTGCGTCACCCACAACAGCCATCCAATGTCGAAATGCACTCCTATAATCCCAAAAAATTCTTCTAGGCAATAACAAGTATGTACTTAGCAACAAGAATGGCATAATGCTAATCAGGCCTTTATACTGTAAATCAAAACTTACCAATCTACAAGTACACTAAGAAAAGGGCAACCTGAAGAGAATTCCGGTAAAGGAATACGTAGTTTAATAAAACAATCTTGAACATATTTTCATTGGTTTGCATGCATAAACCACGAAATGATGATAAACACTAAATAGATTGTTAGTTCTATAAGTGGAGATGCAAAATGGTGGGAAATACTTACCAATGAGTGTGATGAACTAGTATTATACTAAGTACTTAAGTTTAAACTCTTAGATTATTTTGACCTAGTAACTAGGGAAAAAACACCTCTTGAAAACCTACCTGACTTCAAATCCATTGGAAAGTTTAGAAATCTCCGATCTTATAACCAAGAGTTTATAAAGTGACGATTACAGCTTCCTATCATGAGTGCATCAGCAGACTTATTTCTTTATAGTCAAGGACTAACACAAAGACCCAACATTAAAGTACGAGAGACCATGGACATTGCAGATACATAAATGACATATTCTATACCGATATTTGGTGACGAGATCGTTTGGGTACTAGTGGTTCTGGAAAAAATGGGACAACCCCAATGGAATTTGGAAACCTCAACATGAGAAGGATAACCTTTGTATACACCGAACAAGAAAGAATATGTTCAGAAGATTAGCTTTCCTTCATATTTAAGAAAAGAAAGTGTATCACAAACAATCACTATCAGAGAAATTATGCAAATAAAAATCTCAAAAGCTAACGAGAGCGCTAAGAACCCCTACACTACTGCAACCCAAAGATTCAATAAAGAACTATAACCTAATGTACGAAAACTACAGAGAGCAAAGTCAGGATTTGATTTCTAAACGTCGTAAAGAAACTGAAACCATCATGATTTACGCATTTAATCCAGTCAGAAAAAGAAATTTCTCCAGAACACAAAATGTACTAATCTTCAACGCAGGAGTAAAACTCTAAAGCGAGAGAACCGTAAGAGCTTAATAGACAGTTGACCTGAGGAGATAAAATTTTAGAAGACTTTGCAGAAATCTATATCCACGAGTGAGTAGTCAAATTTACAAACAGAATTGTGAGATGAAGCTCTCGTTTCCATGAACAGGGGTTCGAGTGTCTAACCTGCCTAAGGATTTCTCTGACAACGAGCTGGTGGACCTCTTAGAATACTTGATTTAACGCATATTATTTCCCTCCAAACCACAAGCGAATGGTAATCAAACGATTTGTCCTACTGGCGTGAATCGATCGAGCACGTGTCAGATCTCTCACTCTCTACCGAATCAACTTCTGTCAGATCCATCGAACTTTTCTCACACATAGACATCTCTGAGAATCAACGAACAAGCAAATCTTTCCTACGTCCAGTCAGGCGCTATTCTTCGAATTCCATTTACACGGTGTCGATCTTTGAAACAACGGAGCACAAAATCTTTTCCAGAAGAAACCACTTTAAAATGCCACAGTGAACATGAATGTACTTCAATGCAGCCTTTACTATGCACAAATACTCCAATAATGTGCAGAAGTGTAGTACAATAGAATCCTTAAGGCCGCACAAACGGCAGAGTTGTAGGTAGCGAACCTCTCTTTGTGACATATCGGCCATAGCGTTAGATTGTAGTTTAAACGAAAAAGCAAGGAAAGTAAAAGAGGTTGTAGGTGGCTGCTTGGAGAAACGTTTTCTGCAACTTTAGAGTACATTCCAGCTTAAATAGAAAAGCGTTAGCATAATAGGCAATAGGTGAAGTAGAAGCGTATACGATTCATAAACCATAAAGCATTCACGTACAGTATCACCTATGTATACCCTTCTAACAAAAATATTTTTAGTTTATGTATTGCATATGTAGGCTGCACAGTACTGCTAACGTATACCCTTCTAGCAGGAATAGTTATATTTTGCGTAGTGCATAGGTAGGATGCGGAGTACTGCAAACGTATACCCTTCTAACAAGAACAGTTCTAATCTATGTAGAGCACACGTAGGCCACATATTTCTACAAACTTATACCCCTCTCACAAGAATAGGATTTAACTATACGATGCATACGTAAGAAAAACCGCCCTTGATATGTATTAAAGTCTGAAACCAATACTGAACAAGAATGCAATGCATATGTACTTTGTAAAGTACTAAGTACGTATACCATCCATGTACTGCTTGTGTTACAAACATCTCGAGACCATGAAGACAATATATATAGGCATATCACATAGGAAACCATTCTGCCACAGCAGTTCTCTACATAAGCGGCAGAGACGGTACATGTTCCATCGAAAGGTGATCAATCAATCTCTTAGTCTCTCTCCGGTTCCTGCAATCCGAAATTAGTTTTTCTTCGAATAGACTGCCATCACAACGTGGTGGACCCCAGTCAGGAGCAGGCCGTCAACCAAGAGCGAAAACACAGCTCGTGCATCATCGACACATAATCGATGAGCTTGCGCAGGTGGATTTAGGAAGTAGAACCGAGCTTTCCCAAGATATTATGGAGCCTTATAACCATGAAAAGGTGTACTTAAACTTGTGTCATTCTTCCGGCATTCAAAAGGAACGAGATAGAATGGTTATGCAGTTCCCTAGGAGACCTAATAAAGTCATTCTTTATGGAGTGAAATGTGTCCGGGATCCAAAGGCAGAAAATATACTTTAAGGCCTGGAACGTCCACGTTCTTCACATCTGGAGTACCGACAAGTCACTGGCACAATGTCAGCGTGTTGTTATACGTGCAGTACAAAATGTCATCGAGCAACTCGATTTCCACTCGAAGATTCGGGGTGGGTGCTTCGTATTCGCATATGCAAGTATTGTGGCACAAGTCTGCTTGGTGTAGAGACGGAAGGAACATGCTGTGGATATAAAAGCTCCACATCCGTTGGAGTGTATTTCAAACGAGTGCACATCAATTTGCAACTCGAAGACATATATGGCATACGTTCTTTTCAAACGTTGTCAACATAATTAAGTGTATTATTTGCAACCGTTATCATATTCGTGGATATGAAGTACGTTCGGAGTGGATGCCCGTAATTTCTTCGATTTCAACGAAAATTGTGTCTTTATGTTCTACTCCAGGACGTGTCTTACAAATATTTGTGGGCAGAAGGTCCTCCCAGTCTTAATTTACTGGACTATTCTTCTTCTTCATGAGAAGAATGCTGTCTAATCCGAATATTCTATATATGGTTCCGAAGTTGTACGATCTCTTGCAAACAAGACCACGCATTGTCCGACAGGGGTATAGACATTTCTTCGCACCAGCTGAAACTGGTTGGAGGTGTTCAACGGCAGACAAGTCTACCTGAACATCTTTTTAGACGCCGTTCAAAAACTACTACTTCTCCGGATCTATGAAGGTTGCAATGAAGCCCTAATCGATGTGAACTCCAATGTTTAACCTTCACCAGAAGACAGCCAGAGCAGACCTCTTGCAATGAGAGCTTTCGTCGTAGAGCCAAGTAGACTGTCCAGGTCGGAATCCTCAGTTTCCCAGCTGGTGGGGGGAAGAGAATCTTATCACATGTCATCCGGAAACCATCGACGTCGAGTTGTCAAATACAAGCGTTTGAAGCTTGGTTTAATGGACACTGAGAAAGAGGCTGTTCTACTGCTCTACCCTTACGGGGAGATTCATGAACCGTATGATGCAGCAACATATATTTCATCCAAGGGTGCAAACAACCAAGAGGAAGGAAACCTAAAATGGGCAAAACGTTCTAAGCAAAGACTGTATACGGATATTGTGCTGCTGAAATCTGCCGTTCTTCTTCAGCAAGGTTACTTTTCACTAGCACAAACCTTGAAGACTTGGGAAGACGTTATCTGGATCCAGCACAAACTTGAATGGTTGAAGAATGTGAGCTGCGGGGGGAACCCATGCCGGAAGAGATGAAATTTGGCCTCCCGGTACACTCTTCCTTCCAGGTAATTACAACCACTCTCTGGCGTACTGGAGACAAAAATGATTGGATGCGCAAGCAATGGTCGCTTGATTGGGATTCCCAACGCTTTTCGTCACAGTAACAATGAACGTATGGCTACAAGAGATGAAAAAGCTAAGTATTGACAAACAATACCGGAGCATTTTCTCCACAGAGAGACAGAACCCGTCCTTTTCATAGGCCAGATCGTATTGCAAGAGTGTAGAACCAGTATGAATATTAAATCAAGAAGCATTAACAGATTTATTCAGAAGAGCTCTTAGACTTAAAATGCATTGGCATTGCCATCAAACGTCAATTCCAGGAGACAAATGCTCCACATCACCATATTCCTCTTTGGTTGGAAGGGGACGTAATTGAAGATCCTGAGATAATGGAAACTTTGATTGAAGCCGAACTGACTCGTGGCGACTCGCCTGAAGACCAGGAGCTCCGAAAAATGTTGAAGAAATTTAACATGCACAGAGACTCTCCATATCGCCATCGTTGTACCTCTGGCGTGAGGTGCCGACTGGGGTGTGATTGAGAAGACATTGTTGATTAAAAACGATAAATGAGTACACAAACCGATTGACCTATCGAAGAAGAAGAACAGAAGGGTTTTGAGTGGTTTTGTGTAATCTGAATCTCACAATGACGTACAAGGCTCACATCAACCTCAGAAGGACCCTAGGTGGCACTGCTGTAGCATAACTGATGTACTATTCTTTCAAGAGCGCAAAAGAACAGGATTTCATTGTTTTAAAATTGAACGGAAAGCTAATCGGGTGCACAAAGCGACATGCTTCAAAATGAGATCAGCGTGTACATGAGAGCAAGAGAGGTGGTGGCAGTTGAAGCTGTTTGAAACCTCTTTGAGCTCAGACATGTCCTCATCACTGCAAATGTACAAGCACTTCACATAAATCTGCGTGGGTAGCGACAGGTTTTGATTCGAAACGTAAGACTGCCTAGACGTCTGAAGTTTTCCCTGCTGGAAAGATATTTCAAACGCCCTTCCTGTGACACGGACTTGACTACTTTACGTGTATACAATAAGCTATGCGGCGCTGTACCATAGTCTGAATCTACTCGAGACGGAGGATGTCATCGAATGTACGTAGTACAGCGATCCGAAAATGATAGAAGTGTCACTCGGATTAGATTTGCTTCTCCGGCATATCCCGAACTCTTCGCTCTTCGAATGTTGCTTATGAAATCTTCATTCAGCCTCTTTGGTGATCGGAAATGTGTTGGGAGCAAATCTTATTCAACTTATCGAGATGCAGCAATAGCCCTTGGACTATATATCTATGGTGACGAGTACGAAACGGCTTTTGATGAGCCGGTAAGTTACCGTTCTACTCCTGCTGAGCTGCGTTACTTGGTCGTTACTGCCTTCCAAGAAGGGGTATATCTTAAAACTGTGATTGAGAAGCACCAACGAGCTCTTACTGCAGATATGAGCGAGAGAAAAAGAGCACAAAAAAGAGAAGTATTAATTCAAAGAATCCTTGACATTTCGGACAGACATGGTGGTCAACTTATCAGACATGATCCCTTCTTTCATCATATTGTATCACAAGTTCATCTCAGCGAGAGCGAACTCCAATTAGAGGAGGAACCAGCTGAAATACGTTGCAGTTCTTCTTCGCTGTCCAGACGAAGGTGAAAATAGCGATATGATGATGAAAAAGAAGGCCAGAACCATTATAAGAAGTAATGACAGAAACAAAATACAGAGCAAGAATTTGAGAGTGTAAAAGACTCAGTACACACGGAAGCATGTTCTTCTTACAAGGGCGAGCATGAACTTGGAAGACCTTTGTTCTATCTTTGCAGAGAAATGCTGTTTAGCAAGAAGGGCTATGGGTGCACATGACAACCAATACAGCTAATACTGCTGCACTATACGAAGGCAAAATACCTTTGCACATTTTGCTTGGATTGGGAGTCAATGACAACATACATTCGCAAGGTAAAGAGCGTCGGACACTTACCAAGTACGGACAATGATCACAGAAAGCAGAACGTATCCGGAAGACTGTTTGGTGGTAACTGATGAAGCTTCAATGTGCCCAAAAATGCTCTTTGAGATCGTCAAAACCGTACTGAAGAACTTAAGAAACTCTACTAAAGACGTTGGAGGGATGTTTGTATTTTTTGCCGGAGACTATATGAAAGTGCCTCCAGTGGTTCCAAGAACTAGAACAGAATCTGAAAGAGATGGAACAGTTCTTGTTATTCCAGTGAGTCTCATACGGGAGCTTCCATGGTACTTTTGCGAGCTTTCTAACAGAAGAGTCAAAGTTTTTCGCCTTACAGAGCAGGTTCGTCAACCAGGTGATCCCGGTTTTGCCAAATGTTTGCTCAGCCTTGGTCGTGGGACGTTTCCATCATCGGCAAGGCTTCCACTCATGTCTATATTATATATAAACGACGCATACAAGTTGCTGTGGAAATATTTTACAACACGGAAGAAGGAAGATGTCAAGGTCAACCGTTGCACCAACAAATCAATTGTTGGAAGAACATAAACAACACGCATTGGAATATTTCCCAAGAAAGATGTTTCCATTGACGTCTGCAACGAAACCCGTTCAAAATCGAGGTCGTGACAGTAAACGCATTCACAAAAATAGTATCACTGGACCTGAACTTTCCTACAACCACTCTCCAACTGTGGTTCCACCTCATCATTGGAAACTGAAGTTTGGTGTTCCTGTTATGATTGTTCGACATATAATTCATATCCACTTGCTAAATCGAAAGATTCTTATCGTTACAAGCATCTTTTGCAGTATGATTCGGCTTTCTGTCATTGACGAACATACAGATAGTCAGAATAGCTTGTTGCTGCTGTGCATTGGCATGGGCTTTTGCATTTGTGGAAGTCACAGTCAAAATTCGACAGCATTGTATCAGAATGTCATTTCCAGCAACCATTCAAAAAGCGCCATACGGAACGCTGAAGAAAGTAATAATGGAGTTTTGAGCAAACCCTTTCTCGTCGGGTCAAGTTTATTTTGAACATTTGGGTATGAAAATATCGGGTGATTTGTTACTGCTTCATAATGAAGAACAAACGCACTAAAATGCGCATGATGGGCATCCGATGCCTGCTGCCATCTGGGAGCTCTTCTACCAGAAGCTGTACACTTTGTAGAGCACCGCATTTAGTGTTGCATAGTTTAGTCATGCATGAATTAATGTATTGCCAGATACAATATGCAAACTCTACGCCGTGGCGTGTAGCCCCACCGGCAGACAAGTGCTGCTTTTAATTATGCTGAATCTAAAGATGAAAGGGGTTTGGTTTGACACTAAGCCAGATGTGTTATGCCTCACACTTTATGATGTAATCCTAAGCAATTCATAGTGGTCAGGCGTAAAGCAATGCATAGATTGAAATTGAAACCCCATTCTCATTAGTTCAGGAGGTAAAAAACTTATCTTAGACGCAGAAACTAATCTTCATTAGGTCATATCCGGACCGTTAGTCGTACTGACCAGCAAACAATTTGCAAGGCTGGTAAGGAAAATTAAATCTACATTATATAATGTTGTTGTAAACGCAAGTTCAGACAAGTGTATTTGTGAGCCTGAGATGAAATAAGAACTCCAACAAAGTTCTTAGTTAAATTCAAAGACTTCGTAAAGTTTAATGGAGAACAATGAAAGCGTCATAGATTTAAATAACGTTTTAAAGGATGAAAAAGATATTTTCTCTGAGAAAGTATTAAGACAACTACATCCTCATAGAAGATTAAAAATGGAGATAGGAGAAGAAGGAGCAAAACATAAAATGGAAACAGTTCATAAGCTATCAGAGATGGAACTACAAGACATGAAAAGCAGCTTGTGGTAAAATCAATCAATTGTCAGATACCAGCAGCGTAGGCGGCGTTGGCTAGTTTTTGGTGAGAGTGCGACGAGGGCTAAACCTGAATGGTGGAAAATATGTAAGCGAATGGGGTTGGCAGCACCGAAGCCTTACGGCTGCGAGATAGCCATGGGGGCTGAATGTAACCAACTTTGAGTGTTGGTTGTACGGTTTACACGGACAAGTAGTGCCTGAATGGTCTTAGCCAAACTAAAAGATTGACCGTACAGACCAAATGTTTCTACACCTATCCAAGCGGTTCGTGTCTCTACTATCCTTGGTTACGGAGTGCTGCACCAACCTGGTGGGTCATGCTCAACCTTCGTTGTACTCTGCTACGTGGCACATGTTGGGGCTTTACTATATCACTACCTGTGTAAAAGACTTGAATGAAGGAGTAACCTACTTAATAAGCGAATACAAACCACATGGCACGTTGCAAAATTGATACGGCTCGCTTTGCACGGCCCTTGTGGTTAAATCTCACTTTATCACAGACCTTCTCCTACCAAATACCACGCCATCGTGGCTGTAAAGTGTATCCTGACGGCCCGTTTCGCTGCCTTTTTCATTGGAACCGTGGGCACGCGCCGCTGCTCGACGTGCGAAGTAGTAATTCTGTACACCGTCCGTCGGTCGCTGACGCATTTTCCTTGCGATCAACGTTAACCTGGGGCTTGCGGCTTTCTCTCTCTCCCTAACACACTTTGGGGTTTGGCTAGTCGCGTCCCGTTCCTTTCGGTTTGCTTCCTAATCTCATTGGGGCTACGCCACGCTTACCTTGCGTTCGATTCTCCTTCGCTCTTGGGCCTTCGTACCATTGAAGTTGATTAACATCTACTTGGTCTTTTTCACTTGGTAGACGGACAATGTGCAGCCAATTATTCTCCGCGGGTAGTCCTTAACATCAATTGCATCTGGTGTTCTTTATTAATATCAGCCTTGGCTGTTTGTTGCTCTTGCTATGAAGTGGTTTCGCACTACTGCAATGTCCACTGGTCTTCGTTCCAATCAGTCTATGTTTTTACGTATCGTTATGCGCACGCCAGAGGAAGTGGCAGATCGTTTGGCCGTATAGAAGCCGAAAGGCGAATCTTCTGACGCATTTATCGGTTTTGAAAAGGCCCTCTCTTGACACAGCATTACAGTCACACCATCACGAGTTATTGCTGCCAAAAATGGCAGTCGTTCTACCTCTCTAGGTTTACCCGCGTGGACATAGCCACCTCATACCATTAGGTTATTCCTCCGTGCTCCGGATATATTCACCTATGGTGCGAAACAAAAATGTAAAACTGCTTCCCAAGAGTATATGGAAGCATCTCTTGACCGTCATGTAGCCGCTCCTGAAGACTTCCGAAACCAGACCTGTTACCGTTCACCTCCAGGGTGTTCCACAAAGCCAATTTGTTTCGGCGTCCGCCATGAACCATAAACCCCGCATGGGCCCATACATTGGTACAACTATACGAGTCACTTGTTCCCAATATCTTGGTGGTTCTTAGAATCGTAGCACCTCTCGCAGTCACTGACAAGGCCGCAGCCATCCCTCTACCTCTCACGATGGTTACGCCAACGCACTGCTTGTTCCACGAATCTCGCACGCTGCTCTCGCTTCCATCTTTCCTATGGTTCAACCTAGGTCTCATCCACTTCATACCAGCGAGTTATTTTGCCACCGTGGTGGTTATAGGAGAGCCTTGGAGGAGATTGATCTCCGTATATCTCAGTAATCTATTGGCCAATTAAGACCTACCGGGGTCAAGCTCCCAATGAGTATCGCAACCCTCCGTAGAAACGTACATCACCTACAACTCATTGGATTTCAACTACTCGGGCCAAATCGCAGTTGCAGGCCTCCTACACCTCTTGCTACCAGGAATCGTATCCTCAACCGTTTAGTGGTTATTGATCCATGCAGCACCACACGTTATTTGTATACGTTACTCACAGGGTTCTGTCTGACACTTTGTCGAAGGTCCACAAGAGGTTGTATGCCTCCATAGATGGTTCTGGGGTCTCTTTGATGTGGGCCTCCGAAGCTATGTTTTCCCGTGCAACCTGAAAATTTTTTTTTGACGAGCCCTTGCACATCACTTTTTTCATGGATCGCAGTCATGGGCGGTATGAGGATAAAGCTCCACTCACCGTTCTTGTCAGACGGTGAGGAAAAAGGAGATGGAATGGACCATCTCACCATACTTAGGGATGGTGAGAAAGCCTCCTGCCTTCTCACCATCCCCGAGGATGGTGTGATGGCTCCTTACAATGCTGCATTCATGCGAGCATGTTAGGACTCTAACTACCGATAAAAACAACTAGCGTCTTTCTCTCTGAGTATAAAAGGAGGGAATAGAGCTCGGCCTTCACCTCTCGTCTGTTCCCCAACCCATTATTATCATCAACTCTACCTCTCTAAGCAAAGGAATCATCCTTTTTGGGCCGCCCCTAGCTACCACTACAGACCGCCCCTTTTTTTTAACGTATTATTTCACGACAGGCGGGCCGGGGATTCAGCGAACACGTCTCGACTCCTTCACCGAGGAGCTGGCGTGCAAAAGATGGACAAGTACAACCTCCGTAGGTTCCTTTCCGATAACAACGCGATGCAGTGCAAGATGTACCTCCCATTACCACGTTGTTGGGAATAATATGAGGTGTGCCAATTCCTGAACGTTCCAAACCTACCAGTCTTAGCTTACTTTGGTGGCAATATCATAGACAGCTCCCCCATTGACGGTACCGTGTATACAGCTGTCCTTGCACAGCTCACTACTATTACAGCGCTTCTATCCCTGCATCTGGCACAGGAATATGTTACTTGGCCCATGCGGTCCAATGACCGTGCCTTTCTGGCTCACGCATTTTATCTACTTTATCGCGTCTTTTGCATGTCGAAACGAGTTGTTAAAATTATCCGTGATGAGCTTGGCTTAGAAAGCAAGGTAAGGGATACAAAGTATTCCGCCGGCGAGTTCAACGCAATTCCGGATGCAGCTATGACCCACCCTTGGAGAACGGGTAAGGCGTGGGCGGTATGGAAGCATAGAGAACTCTGCATCGCTACCCCAGAAGAATAGGACCATCCTGGTCACTTTGATTATCCGGAGGAGGGAGAAGATGAAGATTTCATGATGCTGCAAATCGGCTATAGAGCTTTCTGGGGTCCCTCCGTGAGACCCGGTAACTGGGAAGGCTCTTACTACGGTTGCATCTCCTACTATTCGTGGGACTCCTTCCGCTCCAGTTGTTCAAGGCGTTGTCAGCCACTTTGTCATTTTTTTGTGGTCACTTCATTTGTTGCTCATGACGGCAGGCACCTCGATGATATCAAAAGTGCTCTCTATCGTTTCCATCGTGATTTTCTGCACTGTTTTAACCTACCATGTCTTCCCAATCCCATCACGGCCATTGACACTCCGACCAGTTTCCTTCACGTTGTCGTACAGCATAAGGCCTAAAACGATGAAATCCATAGTTTCCGAGATCAGTCCCAGCATACATTATAGCAGACGGTTATATAAAGTTTGGGAGCTCTCTTCCATGTAATCGATGACACTTCTGCTGCCAGTACTTCCAATATCCAACAGGCTGCCTTGGATTCGTACCGACTGGTTTCCAACTTCTTTCTTCAGCACCTTCCAGTTCCTATTCATGGGATACGACCGTAGCTCCTTTCGGTCCTGCGATTAAATCTGATTAACAGCTGGAAACCCATCCGGTATTACCTAATGCCCCTCCTCCCGTTCTGGTCAAGCAAGGTGTAGCATCTGGTGAAGCCGGTCCCTCCACCGATCCGGGTCTCATGGTTGGTATTATTCCAAGCGGTGGCCCTAGCTCCAGTGTAACGGCCGTTCATAGTCGTGGATTGCTCACTCTAGGGCGTACCATACCTCTTCGTCAAGAAAGTGCGCGCGGTAGGTACGATCGAAGTAGTCGTCTGGGTATGCTCCATAGGGTTGTCTATCCTTTTTGTACCATCTTGTGCCATTTTCTGAGTATTGTTCTGCATAATGGTCTGGTGGTTTTGTATTTGGTAGTTCCCATTTGTGATATAAAGCCCTTGCAGTTTAGACGCCGCGAACTTTTATCCCCTTTCCTTAGCGTTGCTGCCGTGCAGCAGAATTGAGTCATGCCATTGGTGGGGCTTGATTTCATGTGCGCGAATAAATTATGAGAACGTGATTACGTATGTCGTGTTGCAGCTCCGTGGTACCATGAAAAACGCCCACTCATACCACCGCACAGGTTAGCAGGTCCCAAATTAGGTGCGCTCCCGACCCAGTATGGAATTGATTGCCCTCTTGTTATCAATAGATTTATGGGCCTTGGGTGACTGATGGTTACCAGCTGGAGGGACTGCCAGGGCAACAGTTGGAACCGCCTTTACTGCTTCGGTCACAGCTGATCTGATGATTCCTGGCGGTTTGTGGCTTAAGGAAGAATCCGTCCTGTCAGTACCTGGTTACAGAACTGTTCTCTGTTGCCCTGTATCGACTGGGGATAAGCTGGCTATTTGTGTTGATGGTACCACTTTGGGGGGTTTGTTCACAGCGCGAGAATCTGTCTATCTGTTCCCCCAAGACGTTATTATCCATTCCATTTTCAAAGATGGCTAGGTTTTGGTCGTTACCTTTGAACACCATCAAGGCTTCTGGGGACTTGGGCAACAGTTTTGACTGTATGCTCTCGTTAACCAAGCTGTCATCTGATTCATATCTTGGGGACGGCCGAGCACCATTTGGTCGTGTATGCACAAAGACGTACTCTTCTGGTTCCACTTCTATTATCGTGTTCACCCTTTGGTTGTAGTACGTCTTATACCTTTCCTGGGCCTTCGATAGTTCGCTTAGTGGCATCGGTAGGGTTGTTAAGCAGCTGAACGATATCATTTTATAACTGGGTGATTGATTGTGTATTCGTGGCTTGTCGGTTACTCGGACCATATTGGAGAACATTACCGGGTGTTTGTCGTTATAAAACAATATGAAAGCCAGTGGATCCCGCCTGCACGATGTGCGGGTAGTTTTTACGCATACGTAAGGGACTATAAGATGTCAGGACAACCCGTCGGGTGTTTCCTCATATAGTGTCACAACCGTGCCACTAAAGTTGTGGTAAACCTTCCATTTACCCTGCAGTTTGGGTCTGGTAAGCGGGGATGAATAATGCTTAAGACAGAACATCGTACAAACCAAGTCAAAGAATTTTGATGCAGGTTTTGGCCTACTATCAGTACAACGACATAGCTGTGGGCGATGCCAGTAGAACCAGTGTTTCAGAAAGGCCTCTGCTAGTATCATTGAGGTCTTAGTCTTGAGAGAGATTCCCTTGTGAGCATTGCGAACCGATCTTTGAAGGCCATCAGATAACTTTTATCTCTCACTGGTTTGAGGACGCGGTACCATTAGGGCAATTGGCGCAAACCCCACTTAGCCACCCGTTGAGTAAAGCTTCTTTAAAACTCGGTTCTTTCGAGTACCATCGCAGGTTCTGACGCATGAAGGGCATCTCGCTACATAACTGCGAACATCATGAGCCAACAAGGTCCAGTAGAAGTCTCTATCCACGTTTTAGAACAATCGTGTGACTTCTGAATGACCTACGAAACCCAGCTAATGGGCAGAGTAGGGAACGCTTTGAAAAAGCGATTCCAGTACATTGTTTTGGAGTAGGCCATGCAGCTTGAACCGCCCTACTAAGTAGCCTACATGGTCCACTTCAACCTACGTTTCTTATTGTCCAAAAAGATGTAGCACTGATGCGAAATACCGATCAGCAACCTGCTCTCGTAAGAATCTTTCTTTGATAATGCGGAAGTAATCCTTCTTTTGCACTTTATAGACCCTACTTGTGGGCTCATCTCTCCCGACAAGCAGAGATAATTCTCCCTCTTCGTCCAGAAAGATACTCAGTTCAGTTTCCGTTCCCTGTTCATCCTCACCAAATTGGGTTGTGAGGCATGCAATACTGAGCTGCACAGTGTCATCTTCTAAGTCACGAGTATTCACGCGCGACAAGGCATCGTCCATGTGCTTCACCCTTGGGCGGTATCGTACTTTGTACTAATGCTCTGAGAGTGGAAGCGTCCACTTGGCTGAACGTGCGGAAGTGTCTGAGAGGCCAAAAATCCATCTGAAAGCATCATGATCTGTTCTCGGGATAAACATCCTTTCATATAGGTACGAACAAAGCATCGGCGTGCCCTACACAATTGCCAGGGATTACCTCACCGTCAAGGTGTAGTTGTGCTTCTTTCTGATCAGCGCTCTGCTGCAGTTGCTGATTGGTAAGTTGGTCCCATCCACTTGGTCCTTCATTAGGCAATATCGTATCTAGACGGAGGACGCGTCTGCATGAAAGGTGTACCAGTAGACGAACATGGGTAAACCTAAAATTATTGAGGAGATCTGGGAGTTCTTTAGCCTCTGGAAACCGTCAGTATCATCCTCTTCATGGTGTCCGATCCAATCTGGTTTTCCTTCCTGCTGCTTGCTGTGAGGGGACCTGCAGTCTAGACGATTCCTTACCTACATGAACGGTGTATATTATATAAACTGATCGAGCATCGTCTATCTGTCTTGGTCTGTGGAAGTGCGACTTTTTGAACAGCTTGGATATTCTTTTAGGCTACCTGTAGGCGTCCTGTGCTTATCATGTGCCCCAAATACTTTATGTTTGGGTCTAGGAACCTTTTGCACAGCTTGACGTCTACCTCGGTGTGTTTAGAGAGATGGAACTGTTCAAACGCGGGTGAAATGTTCTTAAAACAATCAGGATTAGATGAATGCATCTTCTATAAACATCAATGCGGTATGGTACCTGACCTTCGATATGTCTATGTCTAAAGCTCTTTGGATCTTAGCAGGCGCATTGACACACAAAATGGCATTCCCAAAAAGCGGAAAAAACCAGCATGGCACGTCAATGTCGTCGTTTGGCTATCCTTCTCGGCATGTCCACATGCAAGTACCTGCCATTGACGTTTAGTGTGATGAAGGACCTTGCATCCCCAAAAAACTCGATAAATTCGTCCATTCTAGGTATGTGATTGGAATCCCTGACAGTAGCGCCGCAGAAAAACTTTGTGCGCTTTGAAAAGTGCAGTTGGAGAGCACTACTCAAGAGTCTCATATTCCATTTACCTTCGCGGAGAACTCCGATTCTCCTCCAAATGGACACCTCTGGCACTAAAGAATTGCATTATTGATATTTTTGGAATACGCAGATTGCAAATCGAGTGCAGCCGCTCTCGAAGTATTTCAGTCAAAGTGTAAGTTGAATGAAAATTGTAGTGCCAGCAGTCCATCTGCGTACCACTTGCACTCCTTGGAAATTCCATTTGGAAATTTGATATCTAGGCCAAGGACAGAGTTTTCAAGACCTCCGTATAGCGTTCAATAACCCTCCGTGCTTCATCCGCAACAGCCGTCTAGCGTCCAAATTCACTTCTAGATTCCAAACTTTTCTTCTAAGGACGGCGTTTAGGTTTCGACAGTTGATACAACACGGCATTGTGGTGTCTGCCTTCTTTTGAACTAGAACCACCGGCTTCGCATACATCCTATAAACATGCTCAATGACGTCTATTTCTAAAATCCTTCCTACCTCTTGGATCTCAACGTCTGGAGCGTCCCCACGTGCCTCATACAGTTTTTCGTGTATTCGCTTGGCTCCAGAGTCCATGTCGATACGGTTTTGAGTATCTGTGATCACTCCTAGGTGATCTGAGCACATGACATTAAACGGATCCAATATGTCATGGATGCATTTTTAAGGCTGCCTTTCAGAACCCATGGTTATATTCTTTTTCCAGTAGATATTTCCGTTTGATGTTGGTGTCGACTTAGCATTTACTGGAGTGGTTCGGTTTTCGTTTTCTGCTATCGGCTTCCCCTTTCTTCTTAGAATAGCGTACGCCAGCGATCTTTGTGCTTCGGAGGTTAAGACGATATCTGGAGCGGGAGAGGATAGTCACATGACGGTGTTATTGGGTAGTTTGACCACATGTTTGCTGACGTTACTTACGCATACACGAAAGGTTTGATCCAAGACGTTGTCGAAGATCTCATATGCCCACATGGTGATGCAACGTTCTAATACCTGCTGGTGGATTTCCATTGCTACAAGACAAGGTCATCCACATACAAATTTATCTAACACGTGCTGCACGGGCGAGATCTTAATGATTTTTGTGAGCTGAAACTTTCTGGATACGGTCACCGAAGTCGTTTCTTGCCTTAACCCCAGTGCCGTTGTCGACTCATGCCGACTAAGAATGACTACTCTCGGATTTTTGTAGAACAACAACGTTCTGGTTGGTGGCAAAATTGCTCTGAAATAGTTCTGAATGAGTATGGTTCCAACGCAACAATCCATTGCCGATTGGTTGATCAAGAGTAGACTTAGTCGGCCCCTCAGAGATCCCACGGCTCCCATTAGGTCTACACTGCCATGGGAAACTAATGGGCATTTATTCGCATTCACCAAAATGTGTGCAAGGATGCACGGCTGTACCATTTCCAATACCTTCGGAAATAAGAACTTTTTACTAAGCAGATTTTTTCCACGTCCCGTATACAGAATTGCAGTACGAGGGACCAAATGGCTAACAGAAAACCCAATTAAAATGTGCAACTTGTATTTATCATTCTTTAAGAAGCATATAGGTACTGGATGGTCTTCTAACGCTTCCCTTCCAGTTAACAAAGGGTAAAACTCCATACGAGAAAGAGCTGGTACCGGTTGCCCTTGCAAAAGAGACTACATGAGAATGGCCCGGGCCCAAACTTTAGGCTTTTCCCGCCTGGGATGGTTTGTGGTCGACTTTATTTTTCAAATCCGTATCGGTGACCAGATTACCCAGTCGGTTTACAGGAGATTGCTTATTCAGAACCTGCCAGTTTGTTATCGTTTTGTCAAATACCACCTTGTAGTATTTGTAAGCACTTCGAGGAGTGTGGACCGAACATGATCAGCAACATTTGGGAATGTCGTAGCCAGGATGTAAGGAGACACAAAAAAAACAGCTAAAGAGATTCCGGGTGGTCGAAGCTCTCAAAGCCATTCAGGTTCTGTGGATCGGCGTCCTGTACAGTGTTAGATTTAGTTACTATTTTACCTTTGTTTGAGTATGGTTGGGTCTAGCATTAGTTCTACCGTGTTTAATTTCCTATCTTTATTCTACTTGATCTCCTGAAGAGTTCGGTTACCTATTTGACATGTCTATCTGGCCTCAAAGCCAATTTAACAGCTCTTGTGAAATACTGTCACTATGACACGACAACATGCTTATTCCAGGAAAGCCCCCACCGACCACATGGACAAAGGTGGCCCAAAAGTACACGTTTTCTAGTACGTCGAACGTTGAAAAACACCTCACATGGTACAGCAATGATCAAACGGTCATAGAAGGTTCCTCATAGATACGTGCCAAAACATCATGAGCACTTTGGGGTTATGCCAGATCATCAAGACCCTCTCTGTTCCTGAGCCTTGCGAAGTCAAAGAACAAGTCATCAGCTAGGGAACATGTCAAGTCATCAAACGGCTAGATCTGGCATTGAACCCGTTAAACCAGTAACGTATGGAGGCCCACAAGAAGGTCAAAAATAATGCCGTTAACCCCGGACGATTTTTCATTGACTAGTGGCACTGATTGAACTAGGCTAGACCTTGTATATAGTCCTCCATGGATGCTTCGAATTTCAACTCGGATCATCAGCATCCACTTCTAACCTTTCTCAACCATTGCACCTCTATTCCTAAGAATAGATTGGACTCGCACTGTTTCGTACTACAATGGAAGAATTTGCGGTGTTGTCATTCCAAATGGTTCTATTTCAGGTACTGGGTGGTCAAGAACGGATATTTGTGTTGATGGAGTCGATAACTTTCCTGTTGCTGTAGCCATAGTAGACGTCCACGTGTATGAGTGAGAGACAGATGTGAAGGCAGATCCAGGGAGTACAAAAAGGAGCGTGGATTCAACAGGTGTGACATCTTGCGCTGGGTCTACAGAGAGTGAAGAGTAATCGACCTTTTAGACGCCCCATTTCGGTTTATCATTGGCAGCTTCGTCAACCAAGTTTGGCTCTCTTTGAAAAGCTTTGTGAGTATCTCCAATGGCATGTGCATACCGCGTCAGCCCGCTATAGCGCACATTTCTGTTTTTCACGAGGGTATTCCTCATCTGCGAACTAGTGGCTTTGTAGATGTTTTCAGGTAAGAAAAACTTCGAACAAGTGGTATCAGACACATAACTAAAGGGAAACGCCATTGCGACACAAGGTTTCGCAGATTCCAATTAAATTTGTCTTGACCTTTTCTGGTAATCCAGAAGCTCAGCATAGGATCCCTAAATAACCCCATCTATAGCATATGTTTCTAAAATGTAGATGGCGACGTGCAGCTAAGCCCGAAGCATCTAATTTTGGTCCTCATCGACGGACATAGTATTCAGTTGCATTCTAGTGTAGAGCAAGGATGCTGTATGCTTTCTCAAGTAGAAATGAAATAAATACATTACTCTGCCTTTTGAAAAACCATTCTGATCACAGCGATCTGCAATGTTTGAAGAATATCCATGATCGTTATGGGATCATCAACTGTGAAGTTATTATGCCCCATTTCAAATCAAAGCCACTTGTACTGCTTCGTTCTTTTCTGCATATTCTGTGAGGTATACGCACGATCTCGGTTGCGTAACCTGGATGTCCTGTAGCACACCGCTGGGGTAAAAAAAAAATTGAACAACCAAACTATGCCAGATGCGAATCCATATTTTACTTCTTGTCACTGGATGAGCCACAGCATTCGGATTCACCTTTACAGCTTTTCTTCACTTTCCGAGGGTGTTTTTCCTTCCACTGTTTCCTACCTTTACGGCGTTCGTCATACTCCGAAGACTTCGTATCCGTGCTGTACTCCGAGAAGTCAGGGTCATACCTACGGCACTTTATTCTTCTACAAATTTTCTTCTTCTTTATTTTTGGTGTCCGTCGCCGCTCCTCCTCTGAGCTTGACGAACAACCACCAGCAGGGTCTCTTTCGCAGAGCATCTGATTGGTTCTAACAGTTGGTTCCAGGAGGTATATAAACCCCAGGACTTCGTCCAGGTAAAGGTCTGTCCATATCCGAAACTGGCCGAGAAGACTCTCACCAACTTGGCTAAAGGGAGGGATGGCCGGATAGCTTTCGTTACCGGGAAAACCTGTGCGCTACCTTCATTGGTTGGCACTATTACTGAGACGGTATAGAGGCTGTGCGGGGCCACCCATCCGTGTTTCTGCAGCCCCTTCTTCACCATTTGGCCTATGCTTTCCCGAGCTTCTTGCTGGAGGAATTGAAAACCAAAGCTGGTATGTGATTGGCGAGCTCGTGAGTAGCTTGGTTGATCACCCTCTTGGTATTGAATCCAAATCCATCTTTGGTAGGAACATCTATGGTTTATGTTCATCCTTGTTCCCTACAACGTGGTCTCATGTAGGACCAGTTCTCGGCCTCGCTGGGGACGCGGTCTCAATCACATTGGTTGCTGGGGGAGCGGCATCCTCCCCGCCAGCGCCCCGTCGTCGGCATAGACCAGTACGGTAGTTCTTCGTAATACGTCTTTGTGATTGTCTAGTATTGGTTCGACGAATCCTTAGGATAGGCCTGGGCCTGTTTCTCGGCTCGATAAAACTCTGGAACCTGTGTTCGTTTGTGGCATATCAAATTCGTAGAGTGATGTTTCACTAAATCGCTTTCTAGTGATAGCCAAACCAAACGCTGTCCCAGAACACACTTCCTTCCAAGTTCTTCTTTCCAAATCCAATAAGTATAGTTCTAGATGTTCGTTTGGGACACCAAAATGTGGTACGACAAATTTGGAATTGAGTACCAGCTGGGTAGTACGTCGGGATAACCTGTGATGGGAGCGCGACTACTAATCAATCTGAAGGGTTGGGTTGGCTAACCTAATGAGGGTGGCGGCATCAAACAACTAGGGGCGCGAGGTAGCCAGGCGCGGTAACCGTAACCAAGTGGCAGTGTTGGTCGTCTGGCACCCATGGGCTAGTACAGCCTGAATCGTCTCATTTAAACCAGATGGTTGACTGTAAAAACAAAATGGTATCACAATAATCCAATAAGTGCTTAACTCTACAATTCTTCTAGAAGCAGCCCATCACCCACTTTGAGGGTACGTGAGGTTCAAATTCAGGTGCAATTTGGTACGTGGCACATGTTGGAGCCAGCTGTAGTGGTATGGCGTTGTGACACAATACCAGAGTGTCACTACCTTCGTAAACGAGTTATATGAAGTAATACTCTAATGAGCAAGCCACTATATCCACGTGGCGTATTACAGAATTGGTACAGCGCGCGTTGCACTGCCCACGTGGTCAAAGCTCATTGTATTACATCACGTAACAAACGAATCATTGAAGTAAATTCATATTGAACGTTTCCAAAAAACAATCGTACTACGCAAGATTTCCGTAGCACGAGGACGAAGTTCGTCAAACTATATCTAACATCACTACAAATCTGCGCTTATAGCAGTTTCGTATTTACAAACAGAAACGACCAACTTGTGCCTCTGGAATTACTAATTCTACTTGCAGACAAGTTTACCAAGTGCATAATTTTTATCTACTATGGATAAGAAATACGCCGAGTCATACTTCATGCTCTTGGAAGAGAAGATTACGCTTTCGCAGATACATTTAGTTTGCATGAACATTAAAACATAGTATGAAGTTGGGAATCTCAGGTCTTACTGCCATGAAGATTATGAGGAACTCGAGAAGCCTTATTGGCGTGAATAATAGTGATTTCTTGAAAATTATTTATCGCAGCCAAATAATGTTTAATGATTAAAATCTGTTCTGTGCGCGAGGCATATCATTCATGCGATATTTAAGAATTTAGATTAGTTGGATCCAGCCAAAACACAGCTGGTAACTTTACAGAAAGCAGTAACCACGTATTTAGTCACATGTGCAGCAAGAATGGATGTTATTAAGATATTGAACACTGCGCAACTCGTAATTTAGAAATGAAGAAAATTGAATGATAGTAACAACAGACACCAAATTCTCTGCTGCGTAGATGAAAGGTTGAAACTGCGTAGGTTGCATCTAGAGATCTAGCTACTGCGTAGCTTGCGCTATATTTTAAAATCACGCAAATCTTCTAACACATAAAGTGCAGGTGTAAGCTACCGTTACGCAAGAACTGCAACCCAGGACTACTAGCGACTGGGTCTGAAGCAGAGTACTGTAAGAGACGGAGTTGAAAGGACTCTCCGTGTCTCCCTTCAACACTAACTAAATATTTTCATTCAATCTGACTGTCTTCTTCACAATTACAATCATCACCAACCATCAACATCATCATCATCATAATCCAATTCCCGTACTATAGGAACCCGCCGTCGCAGCCTCCGCAGTAGTACCAAAATGTTTAGCTATATTCTGGTTATTGATGGGACGCCAAGGTTTCGTCATTTTCGAGAGGGAGGTAGTTATCCTCACCGCCATCTCACTCTACGATGATATCGTGGAAATAAGCTATCAAAATTATTTTCTATACTGAGTGTGCATTCGAGGAGACAGAGACATTTCCTGTTGTGAAGGTTCGTAGGTACGTAGGTACAGGGTATACAGACAATCTACAGCACGTCGGGTATGTGAAGAAATTGGCGTATACTTTCAGCAGCGATAGGGGCAGATCTTCAAGGTGTAACAAGTCAGGATCTTTTTTAGTACGGGCGTCTATTGGCCCTTCTCTTTCGCCGCATTCAGAGCGCGTCAGAAAACTGCGCCCGAGCTTACGTTTTTGAACGCTTACGATTCATCAACAACACACCTGCTCAAACTCAGAAAGCGCAAGCATAACGTTGAGCTCTAACGCATTTTCAACGACGTAGTCAATCTCCAATTCTGTGCCCTGGTGCCAATGCGCTCATCTCTGAAAGTGAGAAATTTCTTGCGCGTACTCTTTCACCTTTTCCTCCTTTTTTTCGCTGCGTGCTACTTGCGTTACGCTGCAATCGTACTTTATGTGCTGGAGTTGTTATTTATAGGCACTCCTGGGGATGGTGCGATTCAAGATCTTCCAAATGGTATGCGTGATAGGTTCATGAACTGTTTCCGGGATCCCACTAATGAGAATTCTGGTGACGATATATTTTGCTACGATACTCCGCAGGAACGCATGTTGGCGAAAAGAAAGTTGAAGGTCTTTCAACAACCCTTAGCAGATCTGCAAAAACTGAAAACAGTCATCAAAAAGTCTTGCAAACCATTCAAAAGGAAACCAGCAAAAGATTCGATCGAACTAGCCCTGTAATTTTTTCGTGAACTGCGTAGTGTTTGGATACATCTCATTATTGTGATGCAGAATGACGTAGACGCAAATGGCAATTTTTGCTCTCCTTCATATTCTCCTACGTAAGAAAAGTATGGTTCTGCAACACGCTTTTCGCACCTGGTATATAAAACGTAGAACCTAAACGTGTTGTTGTGTTAGTGAATTCAGAACCTGGCCGTAGTATTGGATACGTTGCGGACAAGATGGAGCGAAACAGAACAAATGAGGTTGAGGTTGACCTCCTGCAGTGATTCGAGAAGCGAATGACCCAGAAGCTATGTATATCACCGTGATCAATTAGTACAATTTTTATCCCATTGATTGTCTCCAATTGGCATTGGGGAGCGTTAGTAGCAGTGGAGAAAAAAAGGTAAAGTGTGGTCACTTAACTGGGTACATGTTAGATTGCTTGGTTACGCTCGTCAGGCCGATTCATACAGTTACCGCGCATGCAATATATCAATAATGTCTCACGTCGCGCGCACTCGTGAGCATTTGCTTTTTGGCAATCTCATACGGTATTACCTTATTCTCAGAGAAAAGTACGGGTGTTCATGTGCAACAACAATTTCTCACGAAGCGCTTCGCTTTGAGTACGATCTGACAGCAAGTGGAGTGAATGACGACGACGTACGCAATAACACATCAAAAAGAGGGTTTCTGATACTGTTGGTGAAGTGTCCTATCTGGAATCTTTCGGGAAAGAACGTTTATGACCACTGTATTGTAGAATGGTCATTAGTTTTAGAGTTATAGGTACACAACTCTCCTCCCACGCTTTTGGAGCGGAGCTCAAATGCAATAGAGCACGCAGAGGCAGCTGATCTGTGCCGAAACTCGACCTCACCCCTTTAAATAGGGCTCTGCAGGGCTATGTCTCGTCCCGGGGAAAAAGGTATCATAAAATCCGGTAAATAATTGCTAAAATAGTTGCATCGCTCCACAACGAAACTTTTTCTACAGCTGAGTGATAGAAACCTTTAACAACACCCCTGCACCAGGCAATTGGTCTGTGACGATCAACCTCACACCAAACAAACCGGAGTCTTTTTCAGGTGAAAGGGATTTTCTTGTACTTAATACATGGATTTACAAAGTTGAACAGTACCTTAACCTAATGCATCTTTCTAACAACAATGTGAACTTGGGTGATGATAAGAAGATTTCTTTTGCATGCAATTTGCTAACTGGTACTGCGCCAATATGGTGGTATACACTTCTGCAACATAATGGGTCGTCGACAACATGGGAAGCATTTACTGCTGTGGGTCGGAAGGAATTTGTTCCAGAAGACCGCGAGCATCGAGCACGTGATAAATTACGTTTTTGCAAACAGATTACAACTGTGGCCACTTATTTGTCAGAGTTCAGGAACTTAGTACTAACAATTCCAGATATCAGTGCAGGCGAGAAGTAGGACAAGTTTGTGAATGGCGCAAAGCCAAACATTCAGTTTGAGGTAAGAAATTCTAACTGTTCCGAGTTTAATGAGGCTGCAAAGATTGTGATGAGGGTTGAAGCTGCATCTAATGGACGCCGTCGTGCGGATACTGTCTCCATCGAAAGCTTTACCCTTCCCAAGACTGATGCAATTGATATTGGGAATTCGGAGGGGCGTCAAAAATTTAGGTCGAGACAGCGTCTTAATGATATTAAGAACAATGCGGGCCTTATATGCCACACTCCTGGATGCAGCCCTTGGGAACATTGCCAGAACGCAGCAGGCCGGTCTGGAAATGTCGCTAACATCCACATCGAGCGTGACAACGAGAACGTAGACTCGGATAACTCGGAAAACTAGGCGGACATTTTAGAAAAAAGGAGTGCGCGCTAAAACGACTTGCGAATTGTTATGACTTGTTGTTGAAAAACCGAAAAGGTTCGGAAAATGATGATGTACGTTGTGTTTCTATTCTAGTTTTAGATGGAGCATTCGAAGACGTGCCATTCCACGTTCTAAAAGACGACGGATGCAATATCAACGTTATCTCTAGACATATTTTCCCTTCCCATAGAGAGATCTTTGAATGGGAGTCAACTCTTGTAGATATTACACATTCTAAGGAGGGATCACAAGAGATTGGATCTGAGATGGTACATGGAACATTGCGCTTGGGGAGTTTATCTTATACTTCGAGGTGGATAGTGGCAGACAGCCGCTACGATAAGCTACTGGGCATGCCCTGGCATGAAGATTGTAACCTAGAAACAGACTACGAGCAACGTACGGTGAGGGTTTTACAGCACGTTCTCCATGCAATGCCGGTTGAAAAGAGGACAAGTATCAGAATATGTAACCTGGGAGTCAAGCGGTTCCAAAAGATGCTACGCACACCGAAGGCCAGAATGTTGGTGTACCATGTTGCTCCTGTTAGTATCCATTCAATGACGGGAAGTGAGGGAGATGGAAGAACAGCTATTCTACATTTGGAAGACAAAGACGTCCAAGATATTCTCCAAGAGTTTGGGGATGTGTTTAAAGACGAGCTCCCAGATTGACTCCCACACCAAAGAGACATTGATAACTGCATCAATACAGAGAAAGAGGCAAAGCTTCTCCACTATCCATTGTAACAGCTTTCGCCAGCTGAGCTTGTGGCTGCGAAAGAATATGTAAAGAAACTTTTGAGAAGTGGCAAAATCCGTCGAAGCAAATCTGCATGCAGCTCTCCGCTGCTATTTGTGAAGTAACTGGGAAGACCATTGCAAGGTGTTGTAGCTTATGGAGCATTGAATCGTATCACAAAGCGAAACAAATCACTAATTTCTCGTTGCAATGAAATGTTTCATTGCATTGGAAATGCTAGATTCGTTTCCAAGCTCGATCTCAAAACAGGGTTCCATAAAGTACGTATGTGTCCTGAGGATATCGAGAAGACAGCCTTCAACACAAATTACGGCCAGTTCGAGTATCTGGTGATGCCCATGGGTTTATGTACCGCGCTTGCTAACTTTGAAACAGTGACGAACCGTATCATGCATGAATACATTGAAGTTTTTCTTGCAGTATATGCAGACGATTTGATTATCTATAGCAGAACCAAGGATCACCATTTATCGCATATCAAACTAGTGCTTAAACCCCTGCGTGATCACAAGCTTTATGTATCTCTAAAGAAATGTGAGTTTATGGGTACCAAGGCAAAAATACTGGGGCTTGTAGTCGGACGGAATGGGTTGCGTGTCAACCCATTCAAAGTGGAAATTGTGAAAAATTGGCCCTCTCCTCAATCTCCCACAGAATTGCGCAGCTTTTTGAGACTCGCTCAGTTTTTCCGAAGATATATAAAGGAATTTTCAAGCCGGGCAGCTCCGCCCTCTGGCCTCACAAAAACCTATAAAGGAATCAAGAATTGGAATGAGAGCTGTGACGTGCCATTCGCGGATTTGAAACATGTTTTAACCACGGCACCAACACTCTGACCTCCCAATTGGTCAAGGACATTCCGGGTTCATGTTGATGCTTCACAGGTTGCTGTTGAGTCCACTCGCTCTCAGTTAGAGGACAATAACTACGACAAAGCGGTTGCGTATATGTCCAAGAAGCTAACACCGGCAGAGTGCAAGTATACAACGAACGAGAGATAATTGGTTGGACTTATTAACTTATTGCAGTGGTTTCGTTTCTACCTAGAGGGCTCTACATACGACGTAACAACCTATAATCAGGTGGTAAAGAACTTCCTTACGTAGAAGACAGTGAATCGCCCTGAAGAACAGTGGCTGGAGTTGTTAGCCTCCTACAATATTCGGGAGGTATCTCTCAAACCAGGACGGATTCATGTATTGGGGGATGCGATTTCTCTTATTCCATAGAGTTCTGTTGCAGATGTGGAGATGGATGCTTTCCACATTGATGAAGTTGAAAATCTTGTGGTGAAGTACGGTGACGATCAGCTTTTTTGGCCTATCATGTCTGCGCTACAGGGTAGCTAACCCAGTACTCCGAAGTAACGAAAGAAGATCGAGATATTACTAACCCAGTTCTGGCGAAATGGTTGGAAGCTGCTTTACAAGAAACAGCTTTGCATCGAAAGAAAAGCTAGAGAAAAGGTTCTAGAATTGGGGCATGGTTAAAAACCTGCAGGTCAATTCGGGTTCAGCAAGACGCTTTCTCTTCTCGTCAGATTTCACTGGAAACAAAAGACTCATGATGCCCAGAATTATTGTGAAGGATTTCAGATCTGTCAGTTACAGAAAGATCATCACGGTCAAGCCCTCAATAACCCTACACCTTTACCACTTCGTACAAACCGATGGGGTCTACTTTCAACAGATTTTATTGTGGAGTTACCAAAGACATAAAGGGGCTACGACTTCATTCCAACATGGGAACGCCACATTTCTAGATGAATCCATTTCATATCCTTGCATAAGACCGACGATGCACCCGCTGGTGCCAGAGTTTTTTTTAAGCACATCTTTCCCCATCACGGTCTCCCCGATGCTGTGATTTCTGACTGCGACTCTCGCTTTACTTCATTATTCTGGAAGGCGCTCATGACGCTTTGTGGAATCCATCTACGAATGTCTTCGTCACGGCATCCAAAAACTGAGGGAGCATCAGAATTAATGAACCGTATGGTCGAAAACTAAATCCAGTGCTTTCGTTCTTTCCAACAAGATGGTTGGGATATGCTCCTCCCTACAGCTGAGTTTGCTTACAACTCAGCAAAGTCTGATGACCTTGGAATGTCACCATTTAAAGTGAATCTGGGTTGGAATCCTAAGACCACTCTTGAATTGATCCATTCCTCCACACCCTTGGCTCTTTATGCAGTTGAACAATTCAAGAACAGGCATAGTTCTCTCTTGGAAGACGCACAATAACCTACACTCTCGCCAAGTCCAAGCAAAGCGCGGAATCCTTGATGCATTTTACCGTCCCGTCGTATAAGGTGGTTGACCGGTATTGATATCTCAAAAGCTATTTCGAGATGATTATAGAAATGCCCAGCCAAAAAAGAAGTTCTCAGCACGGATAATTGGACCATTTACTTTTTCGAAGATCGTAAGAAAGAGCACAGTTCGTTTGAACCTCCCTAGCCATATCAGAATCCACCCAGTAATAGATGTGTCATTTACAAAGTTGTATGTTACTCAACCGGACGGAATACGACAACGTATGAGGAATAATGCGATGCCAGTTGAAGTTACCAGAAAGGGCTCACTCTACTTGATTGATTGAAGATTAGTGCTCCGAAGAGGGGGTCGTGGTTATCAATGGTTAACCCTGCTGCAAGGAACACCAGCTTATGACGCGCAGTGGCAACCTACTAGGGATTTCGTCGACGCGGATGGCGCATTGACAAAAGCATTTCATAGTCGCATTATAAAGCACAATGTTCCACCACATCTGCATTCACCCTGCACATGCACATTGGAATTGAAGAGGACGTCAATAAAAGGAAAGATGCAATAGTGCAACAACAATTTCTTACAAAGCACCCCGCTTTGAGTACGATCTGACAGCGAGTGGGGTGATTGACGACGAAGTACGCAATAGCACATCAGAAAGATGGTTTCTGATATTATTGGTAAACTCTCCTACCCAGTACCTTTCGGGAAAGGACATTTATGACCACTGTACTGGAGAACGGTCATTATTCATAGATTGATAGGTATACAACTCTCTTACCACGCTTTTGGAGGAGAACTGACACGTAATAGAGCAAGCAGAGGCAGCTTACCTGTGCTGACACTCGACCTCACCCCTTTAAATAAGGCTCTGGAGGGCAATATCTCGTCCCGGGGAAAAGAGGTATCGTACAATCAGGTCAACAGTTGCTAAAGCATGTGTTGAAGCCCGTCTTTCGATGATCATATGTGGAAGCGTACATTGCAGGATGTCAATCACGAACGAAGTAGTAATAGATATGGACATAGACAGGATACGAGAAGCGAGATGTGTAGAGTAGCACCAGCTAGGAACGAATAAAGTAACACTACATACTGGAGATGTGTCTACGTGTGCACCGAAAAGGCCGAATGAGCTGGCCCAATCCGCAAGTAAATCGCCACCTTAGTCTTCCACGGCATTGTGGAAAGAAATAATTTGTTAGAAAAGGAGGATTTACTCGAAAGCAGTAGAAAAACCGTGGATCCCTATCTGAAAGCACAGATGAAGAAGCACTCACACATTTAGCGACAGCTTCGTCAGTGTCTCAAAACTCTCTTATCCAGGCGAAGGGAACAGGCAAGCGCAGAAACGTTCCCCCACAAACCTTCAAGCCTGTTCGCCGCCAAGGTTGAACTAAGCGATTCAGATGCACAGTTTGTGGTGGAACAGAAGATGCGACGGTCCAGCATAGACATGCTGGACAGTGGAATGAATATCGTGTTAGGCAGAGGACGCAGCGCTTTACCGCTCAGCACTGTGTTTGGGAAAGGGTGCAATATGATACGAAACTGCCTATTGACGTGAAAAGCAACCCGGGCCGTGGTATATGTTTGAGAAGCAAACACCGTGTTGAATGTGACGATACTCAAAACGGTGTAATTGAGATTTCTGTTCCTGAGGATATTTACCTAGGTGTAAGAGCTGTAACTTGAGAATCTCCATAAGGAAAGTCTTCTGCTTGGGGTGAGGGCTCTGCGTAACGAAGACGCTTCAAGGGCTGTAAGTCCCCTGAAACACCTTAGGGAGAAGTCCCGATTCTCAGATTACAGGGAATGGAAGGAGGGGGATGGAGATGAAACAGTACCTCCGGAACATGCGGAGGTCGAGGATCTCCCGTCCTAAATTATGGATATGGGAAGAGACGGGTACGCGTACAGAATAAATTTCTGTAGCCCCAATACGATTCATAGGAAGCATAAGCCCAATGCTCGTATTCGTTGTCTACGATACAAAAAGTATCCAAAGGGCACGTCCTGTAAGGCAGCATTCATCGCAAAGCTTCTCTCAAAGAACCTTAAATGGGAGATACGTGGGTAAATTACCCACAATGATAGGCGTGGAGAACTTCATGAATCCGAATATGTGAGGAGGGCTATAGCAGTGAAAGAATCTTTGAAGAAAGGTAACCCTTCGGATTTGAACATCCCCTTCATACTTATCGATACTTCCAGAACCCTTGTACAGAGCTTCGGGAGAGCTCTTGTTTCCTTGGTACTCAAACTAGAGAACCGTCAAGATGGGGAATACGATGGTGACGAAAAGAATTCTGTCATGGATGTGACAGGGAGCGTACCACCCATCGAAGTGATGGACATATCTCCTCACTAGAAATGCACAATTCAACTTCGATATGATATAGATAAAAATGTATTAGAATGGATATAATTCTAATTCAACGTTAAAGCATTGATATATACTTCATTCCGGCAGCATATATGCGTGTGTGTCGCGCAAGAACCCGATATATATTTTCAAGGGTTTTGATATCGTTTGAACCATTTTCAGATATAAGAAATTTTAAAATATTTTGAACGTATATCAAGCTCTCACGACAACTATATCAGTGCTTATCAAAATTATACCACGTTTATATCTTGAGCGTATGAAACATGTCATGTGCAGTACTATTTACATATTAATCAAGATTCATTTATGTATGAGCCATGCATCAATCATACCTACGTTTTCCTGCCACATCTGTTCCATATCAAAATGATATCTTGGATTTCTATTGGGTCTGCTTCCCATTCTCAGGTATGCCTTTCGGGTCGCCTAGCAATACAATAAGAGTATCTTTCAACATATGGCCGGGGTTCATTCTGTTCTTAAACCATGCTTCATACAAGAAGAGCAGAAGAACCTGGTGAACTGATAATCACTGGGTCACAGGATCAAACGAAAGACAAAGTAGTGGATGTATTCAGCCAGGTTGAGGATCAATTCAGCAATACAAACGCATTTCACCCCGATCTTCAGAATAAACCAAAACAGCAAGGTGAGCGTGAGAAAAAGGCAGCTCTCTCTGGGAGCGATAAACAATCCTCTTCAGAGACTGAGAACCTAAGCGTGTCAAAAGATGAGGTGGATGAGATTCTGGTAGAAATGATGGAGGAACGGGAAGAGGGATATGTTCGCCATGGGTTTGCCGCACTTCTTAGCTTGAAAGAGGCAACTTCAGATGATAAGCTTTTGCAGCACCTCCAGTACATATCAGAATGCTGCGGACTGGAGCTTCATATTAGAGACTCTTCGTACCACTGCAGCGAGGAAAGAAAGTCACTTTCAAATGGATACTTGGGGTGAAGTCTACGCCACCACGACCACTAGAAATGCCCATTTTCTTTTCGCATGCGTCGTGTTAAGCTCTCCCCATGCAGGACCACAGAACGTGAGCGTTGGGGGTATGACTTTGACCTCTCCAAAGTCTATCAAAATCCTGTAGAAGAAAGATAGAGATTTCAAAGCAAGCTCCCTCAAAAATGCAAGCTGAGGAAAAATTTACCTACGAGAAGCTGCACCTCAGATAACACGATATTCTCGAACTAATGCACAACAAATATATATTCAGAGTACACATCAACGTCTTTCGAAAAACCTTGAAGTACTATGGCAACATTCGCAATCTGAGGGACAAAGAATGTCTGTTTTTGTACAAAAACTGTATGCTCTTGTGAATTATACCGAAACAAACTAATTTTACTGCACCACAGCTGCAGACAGGTCTTTTTGCTATACTAACTGGTCCTTTGAGGACTATGGCACAAATTATGAAATATATGGGATAGTTTCAGTGGTATCATTTGATTTCAAGGCCGTTGCAAACCTCTTCGATCTTCCCCTGGTTACGATTACGGAAGCAATAACGATGATAGTCTAATGTCGATCTCCATGGGGTTTCTTAAGGACAAGACCGAAGAAAGTTTTTTTTAGATCCTCAACAAGTTCCTTGACTGTGTATGTAGTTTGCCGGGCTCCATCACAATAGACCAGTGCACTTCTTTCGTGGCTATGCGACAGGTATATCCGCAGTCTTATGTCACGCTGGATGAGTGGCATTTGAGCCGAAACCAAAAGGCAAGTGTGGCTCACTGGTGTGGAGTGATTTGGCGTATTAAGTGGATGACTTCTGCAATGCCGGAGGTCCTTCACAGTCTGCGACGGAGATTTTCTATTGAGTTAGTCGAGACATGAAAATCTGCATATTATCAAAAACACTTCTTCGGCTTTGAATACAAACTACCCAAAGGAAAACTACCAAAATGTTACACGTTTTTGTACCATGACAATCCCTTGCTACTTGCGCATTGCTACAAGCAAATGTAGCCGCCCACTCGCGTTATGTTCCAAGGAACGGGATACACCGAACGATATGGAGCGAGGTATCAAAAGCTGATACTTGGACGCTGAATTCCAGTCTTTGTGGTCTTTCAGAAGGAGAGGACCACAACCAAACGACTCCACGATGAAAGGAAAAAAAAATCAACACTCATGATTGTTCCCTTTTCAGTAAGCTGAGTGTTTGCCAGCTTCCATTCATCGCTTCGGTCAGGACACCTCTGGTTCCTCTGTATCGAGTTACAGCCGTAAGAAATTTATGGAACATAGTTTGCAAGAAGCCATGATGATGAAGCTACACAGTGTTGTTGTCAAACGATTCATTGACATCAACTGCGAATCATTCGAATTAGATTCTGGGAATGTCAGGCTTCACGATAACAATTTTGTTGCAGTTCCCACACTTTGCTCCTTTTGAAACTCAGCCAAGACTAACACCTCTCAATCAGTTTCGACATGCAATGTATATGTGCACACTAATCGAGACAAAACAAAATACATTTTCCGGTGGGTGCACTTGCCCATATTATGAATCCGATGGTTTTCCCTGTGCTCATATTGCTCATGTTTTGACAGTTTCTTAAGACATATCCGAGCGTTGGCCCGACTTGAAAAAAGTTGTGTGCAAACCATTACAGCTGAGAGATTTCTAACACCCCTTATGGGAACAAAAATCGTAGAAATTGGGCTCTTGGGGACATCATTGGACTGCACAAGTCAATGGAATCCACAGATCACTAGCTTAGAACTGACAACGGGCTATGCGGAACTTCGCCAGCGGTGGAACTTGTAGCATTATACGTTCAAAATCCGCTTAAAGATCCATCTCAAGAACGGACTGTGAACCTTTTGATTGAAGAAATGAACGCCAAAAGAAACCGAGAGCTTTGAAGCTATGCAACGAATAACGATTGCGGGGCAACTACGAATCAGATACACCCCGTTACCGAAAGCATAGGTCTTGTAGCAGAATAAAATCTTCTTGCTTGTCTCCAGGAAAGATTAAGTAGCATAAATGATGGTGTTTATTGGACTAGCTTTATCATGTCGCTGCAGAAAGACGTGAGCGACAAAGATGTTGTTGCAGGATTGAATGAACCAAGGCAGCACATAAATATCTTCGTAAAGAACCCAAATAAAGGTATGGTTAGAGAAAAGAAAAGAAAGAACTCTTTTCTTGAGAAAAGGGGAACGCTGAATGGCAGAAAAACATACCAGAATAGTGACGTCCTGATCTTTTTTTGAGCATGCTGAAACGACTTTGTATATCTGAGGAAGAATGACAAAGGCAACTGAAAAATGGAAAGACAACTGGCAATGTTGTATCACAGATGTTGAAAACCGTCAATAATCCTGATGTTTCCAATGGTCAGAAAAATTTGGAGGTTGAGGAAGGGAATGGTCCAAACTGAACCGGAATAATGCGCAAGTTTTGGGTATTGTCTTCCTTTAGTAAAATTGTGAGTTGGTATGTTTTCAAAAGAACGTAAGAGTTCAAGAACGTAAGCGCGGGCGCCAGTTTCTGATGCGCTCTGAATGCGACGGAAGAGAAGAGTCAATAGAGGCCCGTTCTAACAAGGCTTCTCATGTGATACTCCTTGACCTTGAGGATCTGCATCTATTGTGGCTGAGGGTCTACAGGAATTCCATACATGCCCAACGTGCTGTGAGTTGTCCATATATCTAGTGTCTATTTGACATTGTCCTCATATGAAGCCAAATTTAAACTTTTCCATTAACAAAAAATGTCAAACTATTTATAAAACTTTTTATACCATTTTAATCGGAATCCAATAGAATGTTAAGGCATTCAAAAGTCATTAGATTTGAAACAGATACTTTTAAATTATCTATAAAAACAAATTTCAATAAAAGCTCAAAACCAAAGCAAAGAACTACTTGTTGACTTTGCAGTAAAGAATATCTACAGAAAAGTATGTCAAGTAGCTAAATTAATGACATTTGCTAAGAGTGTTTGGAAAACGTTGAAAAATAAGTACCATAGTTATTCCTGCCGGTATCATACGTGAGTTTTGCCATACAAGGTGTCAAGAAGGCTTCTTATTTTATCGAAATTTGAACATACCCAACTTTTGTTTTCTAATTGGCAGTAAAAGTGTCTGCGCTTCACAAAACTTTCGGATAACAGATATTTTAGGAGTCCCACTAGATATATTACCAAGCATCTACGAATTGTTCTGATTGACATTAGAATTTCTGTGTAGATTGCACGTGGTAGAATAGAGGTATTCTCAAAACAAGCACCATCAGGTAGTAATAGTTTTGGACGCTCTTCTGGCCTCATATGTGTAGCAATCCACTTATATTACTCAGAATGGCTATTTTCGTCGACCTCACGATACCAGTATCGTTGTATTTGTCTTTGTGAGAGCTTTAGAATGGACTCAGAACTACAGAAATTGGAGGTGTGAGGGCTGAGAAATCTCACGTACAGTTTCATAGAGTTGTCAGAGCACCAGATTTCCAAACGCTCTGGAAAGCTGAGAAATACACCTATCTTGTTTTCGCACTTCCTTCTCGCTCTTTTTATTGGTATCTGCCTTTCGGCAGGTGTTTCTTATGAGTATCGACTGCTTAAATCTACAAGAAGTTCAAGAAGCAGACTCAGCGCAGATCGATGACGCACCAGCGCCACAATCTTTCCTAGCTGTAGCCAATGGCAGCCACGCCAATGCATAATATCTCTCTGCTTCTTTTTCTCTCTCAGAACACGAGAGCCTAACCATAACCAATGCTCTGCGCCAGTTTGGGCAGATGAAGTCACTCTGTTCAGGCAATTTTACTTGCATAGGCGGCACTGACTACGAACTTGACATCAGCTTTCCAACACCTTCTGCAAGCGATTGCACTAATGTCGTCCAAATTATGCTACTTGCATTGTCAGCATCATCAAGGAGTTCCAACGAACTTACGGTTTGGGAACAGAACTATGCACATTACAGGACGCTTAAGCAAAGGAGAATACAAACAGCTGAAAATAAGACCACAAGATACGCGATCAGACAAAAGAGGCTTTGTCAATTTGGTTTCGCCGCTGTTTTGAAGGTTCATTATCGCACTGTGTATCAGTTTGCAGTAGACGTGTGCAGTTAGGGTAGTTTTACTCTCCAAGAGCCAAGAGACTCTAGACGATGAACTTGAAAGCTTTCATTACAGACGAAAGTAGCCCTAGCGCACCTTCACCGATATTCGGATATCAACGTGATGAACTGTTCGACGGGTGGTGGCTCTTCTGAAAAGAAGACAATACAGTTTCTCTCAAGTGATACGACGCGTGAGAATGTTTAAAGTGATTATAAGTTACAATGGGAGTCGATTGTGATTGGGGCTTTGGAACAGTGTTGTGTGCCAGAGACGAACAAGCCGAACACACCGTGGTCGAAAGGACGTTTTGTGAAGGTGTGGCGACCTTACTACAAGGAATTGAGGATACGTCGTAGAGGAAGCGATTTCTGCGACACCTGTATTTCGTTCCCGAACACTGCTGCAGCCACCAGCAATGAAGACCTCCGAACTTCGCTTCTTTCTGCGAGAGGAAAGCTTTGTCGTGATGCACTGAACGAGTTCAACGTTGACCGTCGATTACAAGAAAAAGCAGCAACCTCAACATTGTGTTATACCCACTACGGCCGAATGGCCACTCGGTAGTGGCGCAGGTATCCACAGAATAACACCCCAAAACGAAAGGGTATGTGTGCCTTGTGAGCACGGTAGTAAGAAACCCTGTTGCAGCTTGTCCGTTAACGGCGGGTTGTATGTAGCGATGATATGAACGCACAGGAGTTGTAGTTAGCCCGGAGCTCCGGTTAAGGTTCTCGAGTCTCGAAACTAAAGTGGTGGCCGAAGCTTGATTTCTCGTTTACGGTGAGCTCCATTCGTGTCGTCGGCTATGAATAGCCGGTGGCTGAGCGCCTCTAAATAGTAAAGTAAGTAAGTAAATACCGAAATAGCTTGCCGCCAGCGCTGTAGCAAGCCTTGCCAAAAGTACGCAAACCTAGGCTACATGTACAGCGGCACTGGCTGCTCATGCATCCCCAGCTACTCCGGTTACTTGCACCTCCCATATATGAGAAACGTCTCCATACTTAGCGTTGAAACCTCGTCTGTGCGAAAAAGGGTCCGGATACTACAAACATCAACAGAGCCAACCCATTTGTTCTTCGAATTCGCAGAGAAAATTCTTTTGCCTTCTCTTCTCCGCCAACCAGGACCATTGCACTTTGTAACTGGCTTAAAGTTCGACTTCTTTGAGGTAGCAAGCAGTACTCAGCACTTCTGTATTATCTTTGGCATACCGCGAGAAACCTGTCCGAACTGTAAAACAGGGGATGAAGTGGCGTCAATGGTGCACTACGCAATCCAACAGCACCGCGACAAAGGAGCACTGACGCGAAATGTGCGACGTATTGATATGACCGCCGAAAACTGCAGTAGCCGGAAAAAAAGTTGGTACATTCTGTGGTGTTTTCTGTGGCGAATTATCATGGGCTAGGAAGAGGAGATTGTCCTGCAGTTTCTTATAGCCAGCTATACAAAAACAGGTGGGACGCTGCGTTTGGATTATTCATGAGACGTTTGCGAAAGATAAACGTCTTTTGTCCTCGAAAAATGATGTATGTAATCGCAAAGAGTTCCGTATCGAACGCAGTTGTGTGTTCTACTGATGCGAAATGGTTTAACTGGAAGAAGATGCTGACTTTATTCATTTCCGTACCCTCCGCGTTTAAGCTCTCTACATATCATGTTTTTTGGTTTACTTCTGTGCTCAAGGATAGTGTAAAGGTGCAACGTTTGTCATCGGATCAAGATTAAAATGACTTTAAGTTGTTAAATAGGAATATGTCTTTTGCTCAACTTCGTGAAAGAAGTCGACAGTATTTCGTCGATTCTTCCTTTTTCCTGGAGATAACTGATTTATTTTTGGTGCTATCGCTGCGAGAACAAGCAAAGGAGGCCTACTTGGTAAAGAACGTGTTGGAGCGGTACTCTACGAGTGATCAAGGGCATAAGAACAGCTACTTTGCAAGTGGGGATGGCTGGGAGAAATATGGGTTGTGGAATATGTTGTAGACATAGCAATGTAGTTTAAACAAACGTATATAGTCTGATGTACTTGCCCATTTTATTATTGGTCTGCCTTAAACCAAAGCTGAGAAAGAAAGCAACAAAATTGGGTTGGAGGTGAAAAACGTTTCTGACGAAAATTGGCCGTATCTACGTTCAATTTGAATCGCCATTCTGAGTAATAAAAGTAGAGTGTCACACATATGAGGTCAGCAATGTTGCATTACTGACGTAAGCTCAACTACATACCCTGAGATCACCTCGTGCAGCTCGTGAAGCTCCGAATAGAAGGTAAAATAAACTCCTGGGTCGCACTTGGCACTGCCAGCCAAGTGCGGGGGACAGTGACGAAGAAGGAAGACTTCTCTCTGCGATTTCTCCCCTTTTATGGACTCTTTGAGCTGCGCAAAATTCCCACACATCCAATAGTCATGGGTGCAGCACAGGGTAGCGCAAAACCCTTCACCCCTAAAGATCTCCAATGTTCATTCCTGCAGGAGATTTGCAAGAGTATCGTCAGGAGGTCTCACGTTGGGTTGAAATGATTCAAGCAGCGTTGCAACAAGGCTCCGACCGTATCTACCAAGCGGTTTATGCAACACTCGCAAGACAATGGTACGACCGTGGTCTTCCAAGAGAGCAGAAAGCTACCGTTGACGAAGCTCAGAGAAAGAAACTTATCAATTACAAGCAAGCAGACCAGATTTAGGCCCTCAAGCAGATTGTCAAGCTAATCGCAGTTGACTTCTCGATGGCAGTCATTAAGCGTTTGATATTCTCATTCGTTCAATGACGTTACGAATTGTCGTGGCTCTCGTGTGGAAGTCTTGGACTCCTTTGCTTCGTGCTTTCGCGGTTTAGCCGCTGAACCCCTAATGCATGTTGGATTGTCTGGATCATCTCAAGTTGGTGAGGTGCTGTCAATCACGCTCCTGAACAATCCTTTAATCAGTGAAGAAATTCTGACCAACGACAAGCTTCAGCTTGTAGCTTTAGCAGAGGCTCGAATGAAAGCCGAAGTTCAAGAAGAAATATCTATCACCATGGAGTCACTTTCTCAAGGGTTTAAGGAATTCAGTGACCTTAAACAGGTGCTTCAACGAAACGAAAACAGACCGTTATCTTCTCAAAGTGCGTCTACTGTTCGAAGCAAAGCTCAATCGCTCATATCACAAGTTGCCAATCTGATTGATGAGAATGCTCAACTAGAGAAGTACCTCACTGAAAAGAAAGCATCCCTTGAGTAAGAAAGTGACATGTTTTCTACTGGTCTCCGTTGCAAGCGCAACCTTGATGATGCAGTTACAGTCATTCACAACCTGACGTCGTAACCGGAAAGCACAGAAAAGATTTCAAAAAGTCGGAAATTGATAACATGGTATCAAAACGAGTGGGCAAGCGCGTTGAGCAACGCCTTAATCAGGCTATGGCTGCATGCCAGAAAAAGCCAGGACTTCAATCGAATCGTTTGCACCCCATGGGCTCGTCCTTTTCTGGACCCTTGTGTACAAAGAAACACAAAACTCGACCGCTCGTAGTTGGTGTCAAGGATAAGAAACATAACCCAGATGATCGAGGATATTGCTACCACTGGTGCCCAAAAAACCATCGCCGAGGATCAGAAGAATGTGAGATTCATAGTTTCTACACGAAACGGCTTCGATCCGAAAAGCTGCATCTCTCCGAAAAGGATCCGACACACCATACTGAACGCCGCGTTTTCCGCGGGGCTTCACCCTCTTGGAAACCAGTCGCCGTTCACTGCAGTTAACTACAGAAGCCTACTCAGATATAATGCACTCTAAGGATCCCAATCCGATCCTTGACATTGGTTGTCCGAAGAGCGTGGGGCGAACTGAATTAATCTCTCAACTCTGCGAATCTTTGCGTATTGAGCTAGAACTGGAACATTTAGATTGTGAACCATTTCTAAATAGTTTTGGGGAACACTGTGTCAATGCGCTCCCAGGTTTTGCGATCTGGACCCTAGGCGGTGAAGACGAGTACGGAAAAGCTTTCTTTATTCCGTTCTATATAGTACTTGGTGATGGACCTACTCTATAAGTAAATGACTTAGTCTATCGTTCAGGTGTTCTTGGCAATGCAACAAATTGCGGATTCCGAAAGGGATTGCTGGACCTAGTGAAATCCTCCTTTGAACGTATTGCACTGGACAAGATCTGTCCAAGCGTAGTCGTCTCTTCTCGTACCTTCCAGTATCAATTCAATGAAAGCCTTTTTTGCCCTAAATTGGAAAACGAATAACAAGATCATTGAAAATGAAGAATTCTTTGCCAAACCGTTTCATTTTTATACCCATATGTCTCCAAGGGAAATGAGAAAACTCTGTCGACAAGCAAAACTTCTGACCAAAACTCCTGCAGCGCTTCTCGACCAAGCTTATGACAAATGCACAAGTTGCAAGTGAACTGGGTGGCCCCTTGCGTCCCAAAATTTTCATTCTCAGTTCTTTTGCAGAGCTTTGAGGATCATTTGGAGGTTTAATTTATGTTTGTTGCAAAGTTGGTAAATCGTCCCATCCTAAACATGAAAGACGCAGCTACTGGCCTCACTATGGTGTTACTGATGTTCTCCTGTTCAATGCTTGAAGCACGGAAGTCGATTTTCTTGCACTGGATCAAAGTACACGGGCCTTCAAGATAACGTTCAGGAGATCCAGAGTTCACCAATGACCAAATCGAACTCTTATGTGCAGAGAATCAAATATAGATCTCTCCACGTCCTGCAAGGAGACATAAAAAGTTGGTATTGTCGAATCTTCGCATGAGTCTGTACGTTATCTCATACAGCGATTACTGAAGGATCGTGAAGACGCAATATCACGAGTTATACCGGCCTCCTCAAAACATGGAAGTGTCTCCAAAGCTGCTTTTCTAAAGAAAACTCGCTAAGGCTCAAAATTTGTGTCCGGTTTCGAGTTGAATCGAGGTTACAGACCTTCAATCACTGGGCTTTCTCAAAATACAACGTGCAAGGATATTATCTTGGTGCATACAGAGAAAAGCACATGGCAGGCTCTGCACCGTTTTATGAGGTCTGAGGACATCAAAACATTATCTTGAACGTTGCTTGCTCCCGGGACGTCTGTCTTTTTCTTCCAAAAACCCAAAAACGTGGTGCTTGGCTTCAAGGATACGTGAATAAGATCTACAGCCATCTGGTCGCGGTCTCTTCTGAGCCCAATTCAGGCGGCATCCTCTACGCTGCTGCGTACGAGGATCTAAGACGTACACCGCTCATTCCGCTTCTCAGAGATTTGAAATGTCTACAACTTGGTTTCCAAGAGCTGGCCTCCGAGATTACGGATAGGATTAACGCTGTCGTGAAAGAAGCTACCCATCAACCAATACCAAACCCACTAGTGTTAAATACGGATCATTCACCAATGCACATTGGTGTTGTCTCTGAACGTTGTCCCTCGGACTACGCCGGGTGGGATGATCATCAAGATATTATTGCATATCTAGCAAAAACGAGGTTCAGTGAACCTTTCAACCCTCTTTCTAAAGATATTGGTCTCTATGCATCTTTGGAGATGAAGACATTGCCTCTCAAGTCCGCTTCCCAACCAATAATTCGAGGGCACTGCAATTCTTTACGACCAGGGCCCCAATCCGAACACAAGGTCCAATGCACGCCCCGTTGGTTGCTGGATCATGCCATAGCCAATGAGAAAGAAGCTTACCGCAGAAATAAGGCGTACAAACCGGTCTCCGTTCGGTCTGTCCCTCGAAACGCCAACCTCATCTCTTAGCATCACTTTTTTGTCATCAAACATGACGGAGAGAGCAAAGCATTGATAATAAAATGCCGGCTAGTACCAAATGGGAACAAGGAAAACGACAGAGAACAGTTGCACTCAGACTCGACTACAGCCCAATTCCCTGCTATCAGACTGCTCCTCTCGATGGCAGTCCTGTTTCACTTTCGAATTGCCCCCATTGGCACTAAGTCTGCTTTATGCAAGCGGGCTCCATCAAATGTGACATTTATATAAGACCCTGGAGATGTTGGGTAGATACTTTTGACAAAGTCTGGATAATACTCGTCCCAAAGTATGGTCTTGTTGAATCTAGTCGCCTGTGGCAGCTTGGTGTAGAGGATTGGTTTTTGATGCGTAGTTTTGTCACGATTCTGGAAAATGTTCAGCTGTTTCTTTTATGGGAGAATCAAGAGGTTCTTCTAATCGTGGCGAAAGTGCTAGACGATATTACTTTCGTAGGAAGCCATGAGTAACTGGTTTGGTTCCATGAATCTCTATCTGCACAGTTCGAGGTCGGAAGATTCTCGCAAGGCCAGGACATGGTTTTCAATAGTCTTTTCATGACGCAACTGCCAGACTTCTCAATACAAGTATCAACGAAGGAGTTCCAAGAAAAAAATGTTCCCCTTGCTATTCTTCCTCCAAGGAAAAAGAAAAACGATGATTTCTGCACAGCTACGGAACTATGCGATTTTCAGAGCTTGATGGGTAAGCTCAACTTTCTATGTCATGAACCACTCCCTAAAGCTTCAGTCGTTGCAAGCAAGCTCAGCAACAGATTTTTCGCCTCAAAGGACATCAAATGCGTCAGCTAAACAGCGCAACAAAGCAACTTAAGAGCTTTAACCCCGTTCTATCTCAGAAGTCCTTACCCACCCCCGTTTCCTCTACCTCACAGATTCGTTTTCTCAGTTTTAGTGGCGCTGCTACCAGTACAAAATCTTACGGACAATCTGGATATGTTCCAAGAATACTTGCTCATCAAAGCCCAGATTACATATATAATGTTATTGAATGGAATTCATCAAAGCAGAGGCGTGTTTTGCTTTCTTCTGCAGGAGCTGAAACCATTCCGGCAGCTTTTGCAACAGACCTATCTGATTTAGTTTCTCAGACTCATCCCTACTTCTTCCGTGAGTCTGGTTTTGCGAAAAAAATTCTGACAAGGCTTTTCATTGTTTCGTCTGGTCTTAACTCAACAATCTTTACGTTGCATGAACAGAGAGACTACAGCTTACGAAAGACCGTTTCAGAACTTCAAGATTCTTTTGAGTCAGGGGAACTACACGAAATTTGCTCGCTCCCTGTCTCATCAAATATCGCAGACGCCTTGATGAAGATCAATCCGTACTCGTTTCGTTTATTAAACCGAATAATGAAGGAAGGGACACTACTCAAAAAAGTTGCAGCGCATCTGGAGAACAATTAGGTGTCCAACTGTACTATATACGTCTCCGATGCAAGTAATTCATCTCAAATATGCTTTAAAAAAAGGAAAACGGATTTGCTCCAGGTTATACGTAGTACATGAGATGGCTCCCGGCTGCGTGGTTCGTGCCATTTCATTACATTGTGTTACTGTTTTGAAGACGGGGAATTACTGCCGAGCTGGACATTCCTTCGCCCAAAATTAAGTAGGCCCTCAATTCCCCTTCCGGTGGTCAGCCTTCGTAACATGAATAAAACACGAACGCTATTTTCATGTCAGCACTTCATGAGTTTAATGTCTCATTTTGTCACGCACCTGGTTTTCTTGAACCCATTACTTCTTTTATCTCTCAACCACAGTGTTACCACTCTGCTACGGTCATTGCTTCTTATCTACGATAAACCTCTAGAGGCATTTATTTCTCTTTGGCTCTTCAACGTGAACTGAAGGGGGTATTGCACTACTGACGTAAGCTCAACTACTTACGCTGACATGAACTCGTGCAGCTCGTGCTGCTCCGAGGATGAGCTAAAATAAACTCCCGACTCGCGCTTGGCACTGCCTGTCAAGTGCAGGGGACAGTGAGGGAGAAGGAAGAATTCTTACTGCGACGTTTCCCCTTTGACGGAACCTGTTAACTGCGCAAAATTTCTGCAAATCCAATAAGCAAGCCGGTCAGATAGACACTAGATATGGGATGTGTGAGTGTCATATTGCACGATTTCACGACACCGGACGACAACAGCCCTTTTTTTTGCTGCAGAGTAGCTTGAGAATATGTTTGTAGCTCGAGACTACCAGCATTGGCGTGCAATGCCAATAGATAGTAGACCGAAAAGGGTTAATAGCAACGTGAGTACTGAGGCGGCAGGCACAAGAGATTCACGGCCTCGACTAAGGCAAGGCGGAAATAGATGATGATACAAGCGTACACAGGACAGCTGCCCACTAGTAGCGGTGGAGACGAACAGTGTTGACAACAGAAGCGCGACCAAAACCTTAGGTCCAGCGCAATAGGGATACAAATGTTTTCAATGAACACGCACGACCATAACCTTAGGTCTAGTGTGAGGCTTGGAGCGAACTAATATGCCGGCTGATCTCGTAACAGACCGAGGCAGCAGAGTCACTCACGGTGTGCAGGAGACCGAGATTCACGGTTATGCGAGGAAAGTGGGATAGAGTAGTGTTCGAGGGAAGGGGGAGCAGACAGCTCTAAGAGAAGGTGGGGGTTGCGAAAGGAAGGAGAAGTGGCCTGGCCCGAGTTGGCTTGGAAGCCGCTGACATCGGGCTTTTATAGACAATTAAGCTACGCGTATAATCTCTATTTATACATACTAGGTCTAAGCAACAACTCATAATAACCTATCATGGGCCACATTTTTTCCATTATAGACCAGCTTGGCAAAAGGTATTATACCTCTTAGGGTATTTTCTTGTGCCATTGAGCGGACGAAACCGCAGGGCAGTGGTGTTAGGGCGTCGGCAAGGGGCATACACGACATGTTGGGCAATGAAAGGGACATGAACGGTGTGCGGTAACTGACAAAGTGATTGCTAATAATGCACAGTATGATTCGGGAGTTCGGGCTGAGGCGGCAGACAGCTGGCGTGCTAAAACGGCGCAGAAAGAGCGGCGGAGTAGGACAAACCGGCGGTAGTGGGGTGTTGGTTGTTGTTGTTGCACTTTCTCTTGGGTTTCTGGGATAGGGCCGGAGAGTGATCGGAGATGAAGTTGTGACAGTGATGGTATTGGGCTGTGCAGTGGAGGTAGGAGCGGCAACATGTGTGGCATCTGGGGTGGATAAGGCAAGAAGTGATGAGTGACACCAGAGGTGGAAAGGGCAAGAGGGGGTATGGCCCTTAAAATGAGATCGCATCTCATTTTGACTCCACCCCCTTTCCGACTTTTCCACCTAGGGCACGGATGGGGCGTGAATGCCTGACAGGATGCAAGGGCGAGACATTGAAAAATGGCCCGTAAGCATTTGGGCCTGAGTTGCGTATACTCTCTTGATTTTTTGTCTTCCATCTTTAGTACCATGCTATTTGTGAATCTGGGTGTATGCTCTTGCCATAATAGCAGGGCGGGCACCCCAAAATTGCCATGCCCTGCCATCATGGCAAGGCAATTCATCTGCATAAGCATGCGAAGCAGCCGGCAGCCCCCTCCCGACGCCCGGCGCCGCGACCCCGGGGGCAACTGCCGCCACTACAGCCCCAATTCCATCCCTTCTGACGCCTAGAACACCTGCTTCTGTCTGTCCGGCTTCTTGTTCAATACCTCCACGAAAACCTGCTCGCTGTGTCCCGTGGAAACCTTCTTACACGCGTTAAACACTGATTTCGCCACCACATGCATCCAATGCACCGCCAACTTTGCGCCCAATGGTCAGCACACCACCTGCTATTGCAACCAAGTCTTCTTCTTCAACGAGCAGCAAAGCTGCTCACCCTGCCTACCGGGCACCTTCCGCGCCAGCGCCAACGTCGACCTCGCCACCTCATGCACCTCGTGCCTAGGGCGTCAGTTCTTGCCTGTCGCCGGCGGCTCCGCTTGCATTCCATACGTCGGCGGCACTATTGCTAGTACGGCACGCACAATCTTCATTCCCGCCGTCACCACCCTGCCCAAGTGGCCATACCGCCCACTGAGGGTGGTTCACCCGGTCATGTGGCCGTGAAGCTACCTGAAAATCGGGTACGAAAGCTACCTGTTGTACACAAGTGCGAGCACCCGCCTGTCGCTGCTCCTCAACGCGGCGTTGTACGGCGTGCACATGGCGCTGCTCAACTCGTGGGGGCTGGTGTTCTAGCACTTCTGCAGCATCGAAATGACGTGGAAAATCATGCTCATGCTGGACATGGCGGTGGCGCTGTCGCTGCCTGCGCTGGCTATGGCAGCACAGCAACAACCACAACACAGCAGCCAAAATATCACAATGAAGAAGAGATATCTTTGATTTGTCCATACGGGTATCGAGCATAGTGAGAAGGAGTGAAATAGGGCCGCCGTTATTCAGAAGAGGACAGTTTGCAGAGAACACCACTCCATGCAGTTGCCCACCCACGTAAAGATTCGGTGCCTGGGCAATACGATCATTCAATACCACAGCGGCTTCTACCCATTTCCTTTCGCTTTCAGAAATACTACGCAGTATCTCCTCAAATTCCTATAATAAGTCCTTAGACCAAACAAAGCCTTTTGATGTATGAAGAGAATCCATTAGTCGGTTCTTGTTGCCGCGGTGCCAGGGTATGCGTTTCTTCATATTCTTTCGCCTCCATATCGATAAAAGCATAATATGGAATGGAATGACCTGATACACTGGAATCGTCAGTCATGTCGCGAAGTATGGCAGTGGTACCAGGCCTGAATATAGCAATTTGGTTCATAAGAGGGTATTGGAATCATCTTCGGCGATCATTAGATAATATATAGACACAAAAATACCCTAAGCAGAACAGTGCCATTGCTAAGCACGCTGGTTTTACATTACAGGAAAGTGTCCCCTGAAAAGTTGTTATGGGTTATTATCTAGACCTAGTATGAATAAATAGAGATAATGCACACAGCCTAATTGTCTATATAAGTCCGGGGTCAGTGGCCTCCAAGCGAACTCTGGCCAGACCACTTCTCCTCTCTTGGACAACCCCCACCTTCTCTTAGAGCATTCTGCTCCTCCCTGCCATCAACCAAACTCTTTATCACTCACCCCTTTTACGTGTTGCGGCTTAGTCTCCCGCATCTTCCTACGTGCTTGTACTACGCTGCTCTTGTTTGGGCTTGTCTTGTGTAGCACGATGCACTTTGGCCGCGCATTAGATCTAAAGTTTTGGTCGTGCGTGTAGGCTATTGCGCTATACTACGACTGATAATCAGCACTACGCTAGATTTAGGGTTTTGATCGCGTAGGTTATCCGCTGATGTAGTCTCTTTACATTGTACCGGGCTTTGTCGCTCGTTTTGTTGTATGGTCACTACGGGTTCCCTTTCTACTTTGCATCTTGGGTCTTTGTCGCAGTTTGTGCCTATTTACTACATTGGCATTGCACACCTGTGCTGGTACTCTCGAGCTACGAATATATTTTTGATCTACTCTCCAGCAAATAAGGGTACAAAAAGGACTGTCATCGTCCGGTGTCATGACATCGTGCAACATGACACTCACACTAATGGTAGAAACAAACACCTGATCCTGACGGGCAAGTCTCCGGCACTTCAATCACTCCAGAAAAAAGTCTGTGCGTTCAAACATGGCTTTTAACTGTTGACTGAAAAAGTATAAGGACAAACCTCCGGTTTCCTTTCCCTGATACTCTTTCTTTTTACCTATCGTAGAACTTCCATTTGTTTTGAATTGAAAGACTGTTGCATATGAGAGAAGCATGAACAAGGATGTGGATCGCGATGTCATGGCGCTCAGAATCGAGGAAGAAATGATAAGGTTAGGGCCCGTCGTATAGCGCTACAGGCTGGGGTTGGGTCAGGAAGTAGATACCGCAGCTTTGAACACGGCGCATGTTGTCACTCAAAGAGCGCGAATTCTCAACGTGTGCGATAGTCTACAGGGCGCGTCGTGCGATATCTACAATTATCTCTTTGTTGTCATTCTCGGTGTTCAGATTTGCAGGGTGTCCTTCATACATCACAAGGATTATCCATATTTAACTACGTCATTTGGGAGTACATCTGTGGGTGCAATAAGAAGGGATGCAGTGACCGCAGCTTGGAGCTGTTCTTCACACCGGTCGTAACGTCCGTGTTCCATGTTTCTAATGCCCATCTGCCAAAGAGTTTCTGAAATAGCTACTGTCTCTTAACTACCAATGCCGATTCACTCCCTTGGTCATTCATCATCTTCAAGCCCCTCAACTTTGAACAAAGAGAGTACATTTCCCCCACGTCGTTCTGCTCTTAACTCGCTTCACCCTCGCAAGAAGCGTTCCAAGCTATGGCGTCTTCCAGTCGCGGTCGTACTTGTACTGCCAGCCTTCGTAGCATTGGTGATCTACTTCTGCACGCACTTGGTGACATTTCCTTCCTTGGCGTTACATACCAATCTGGGGACATCTGAAAGAAAACACAAGGTTTTCGACGACCAACTAGCGCGTGCTGCTCGCCATGCGCGACCACTTCCTGGGTGTGCTGTCGGCGGAAAACGAGCTAAGACGTTTTTGATAGTTTTCATGGGTCACTCAGGTTCCTCGGCTTTGTTGTCGGAATTGCGCTCTCACTCGGAGATCTACACGGAGATAGCCGAGCTGGTGGATCACCAACCGTTATTCAATTCCAGTGCGGCGCTCGAAGAAACTGCTGCCTTCTTCAAGAGAGGCATTAAAAAGGGCAAGGTTCCTGGGTTTAAGATTCGCCCCGCTCACATTGTGAACAAGCCCAAACAGTTCCGCGCGCTTGCTCAAAAGTATCAAACTCGAATAATTTGGAACTATAGAAGAAACTTGTTTAAAGCGAGTGTCGGGGAGTATGCCAATCGATACTTGAATGATACGTCTGCTGTGGAAGGACTGCGGGAAAACGTGACTATGGAAGAGAGATGTAAGTTAGGCGCCGGTTGTCGCTTTCGCATTGATAACTTCAAGTTTCTACACGATACCATTCGGGAAAAAGTGAAGAGCCATCACGCGATTCTTGACGCTGTCAACGTTATAAGTGGCAGTGAGAGTTGCGTTCGTGAAGTTCCGTATGAAGATTATCTGTACGACCGGGAGAATGTGATGACTGATGTCCAAGCGTTCTTGGGATTGAGAGCTGAAGATACCAAACCATCACGGTTTAAGGCAACTAGAGACAGTCTGTGTGAAGTAGTGGAAAACTGGGACGAGCTGTGCGAAAGCTTTTACGGTTGTTTTGTTTGGCAGAAAATGCTTGAAGATGTGCGGAATGATTGCTACTGCAAGTTCTCTAGTGGACCTACGACGTACTGCAGCGCGGAAGCAGCAGATTAACAAAGTTGCACCGTGTGACTGCGTTGCGGGCACTGGTTCAGGCGTAGATCTTCACGTAGATGAGAGCTTTAACACGAGGATGCTGGGTGGATGGTTTTCCGGGCTGTAGAGAGTTATATGCCCTGCTCCATGTACTGAGGCAGTGCATAGCAACATAAATAGGAGGAACAGCTGAAGTCTGAAACACTGCGCACATCTGTCTCGAACGCTGAAAGTGTGCTCAGGGCAGCTCAGGGCACTTGACATGTTTGTTTGGGCTGGGGGGTATAGAGTAATGCGCCGGCCTCGTTGGTGGTAGCATTACGCGGACGACCGGTGTTCCAGGAACTGTTGCCATGAGGTACCGTTGGTACACCGCGTGGCTGCAATTAGACGAAACATACCCTGTTTCAGAACTGTCGCAAGAGACGCAGAAATGGCATGAACTTGGGTTCTTGTGCCGATTTGAGACCCGGTCCCAAAGTTAAAATGGATTGTACCAAGGGTAATGTTATCAAAAACTGACCTCATTAAGGTATAAGGATGCGACATACGTTTAGCCCTTCGCCTTCGGTAGGAGCAACAAGTGCTCCCGTTCTCGGGGAGGCTCGTGGCGGTGGGTGGCTCGCGCAAATGAGCGCAAGAGTCATGTGACGCGCTGCGTCGTGACGTCACAGTGAATAGGAACACGTGACGGGTGGCCTAAAGGCCACTTTCTGTCCACGCGCTCACAACTATAAAGTTACTGAACGCAGACAACGTTCACGGCGAACGGCCACACAGCCATACACATGCACACGTGCATACGCGTCACCGTTGCACGCCATTGCACGGGCGCAAGGAAGCATCTGTGCGCATGACGTATGCAGCCCCTCAAAACAACTCCAGCCTTCTTCCCGCCTATCTAACGCAAGTCCCGTGCCAACAAACACCCACCCTCCCCCCTTCCTCCCGCACCATTTCTCTTTCCCCCTACTTCACGCAATTGCTCCATGGTTTTTATCGCTATCGGCGCCTTGAAAGCTGCCAAGGTCGCTAAGAAGGAGTATGAAAAGGACAAGAAGCGATCGCAAATTATCGCTCCGCTAGACAATTCACGCCGCACCGCCTTCGACGACGCCCCTGCTTCAGCTTCCCCAGAGTGGTGGGGGTCCGAGCAAACAGCAGAACATGAAACCAAACCTGTGGAACACCCCTCACAAGCTTCCTTCGGCGCCTGGAGCCGCGACGCTCTAATGACACGAATTGCTCAGCAGGAAGCAAGAGATGACGACTACGACGCTAGATTTCGGGAACAGCTTTCGAACTCCTCTGCTTCCCTTCCCTCCACTGCTGCACCATCTGCATCACACTCTCCTGCACTCGCGCTTCGACACCCTGTAGCAGTCCCGACCGAACCACCCCACAGCAGCAGCGGCAGCTTGAAACAATTGCTTCCACCCACCGTATCCGAGCCGGTCGAGCACCAGCAACAAACGCCCACCTCGCCTCCGTCTCCGCTACCACATGCTGCGCAAACTACTCAAAGTAATCCGGCCCGCAAACCGCCGCGTCCAGTGCCCCTGCCTTCCGCCGTGGAGGGTTCATATGAAGCCGCATTACACTCATCTTCAGCAAGGTCTAAAAGTGTAACAGCAGACGAGAATGCCTTTGTTGATGACACGGGACTCCGTACCGCTTCCAGTAGGCGCGACGGGTATGCTCTTCTACGTAAACCGTCTGACGCTCCATTTGCCGCCCACCCTACGCTACCAGAGAAAGAAACGAGTACGGTGCAAGGTTCTTTTGAAGAAATGCTACAAGACGGAACCGCTCACTTGCAACGGTTCAAATCCACTACTTCTACTTCTGACGGTGCCAACCCTAGTGCAGCGGCGCAAGTGTCAGCCTTTGCGAATATCTCTATTACGAGGCACCGTGAAAAACTTCACTCTCGCATAACCCCTCTTCACAACGCGGCGAGTGCTGCAAGCGAAGAAGACAACAGCCACGCGCCTCAGCAAAGCGCATTCGCAACTGCGCAAAGCGCCAAGAAATTGGTGAGACGTGTATCGGGCATCCCGAACAATTCTGACAACCTGGAGTCAGCGTTTGCTAGGACGGGAAGCATGAGAAGGAGACACGGATTTGGGCCCACAGTTCCAGACGGTGCAACTAAACCCCAAGCTAGCGCACGTCAGAAACTTGTGGAAGCGAATTCGAGCTCAGCAAACGATCAGAGTGATCGAACTCATGAAGAGAGCCCTAGAACTGTAACCTCTAGTTCTGCAGTTCGGCATGTTACAGATCCGGCCAGCACTACTCCACCAAGCGCAGCGAGCTGTATGTCTGCCGTCGGCTCAATGAAGAAGAGACGAAGCCGAAGGCCAAACCACTAACACGAGGTTGAGCGACTTACTGTTTGGTAGACTAGCAGCATTTACCCCTGGCAATACTTAGCATATAGATAGCTCCAAGACAGAACCGCCACAGGGTAAGTTATTAATATCGCGAACTAACTTAGATTCTCGACAACTTTATGAGTGGAGCGCTTAGAAGTCTAAACACAAAGGTACCTTTAGTGAGAGTGTATTTACACGGGAGCAGAGACTGCTTTCGACATGGTCTCTGCGTTCAAGTTAAACACTCGCGAAGTCACCTGATGCGTTGAGCCTATCCGCCTTCTGTTAGCGTCCAAAAGTTCAAAACCTCCATATTCCCATGAAACCCTACGATTTCTGAATCATCTCGCATTGCATACTACGTCTTTGGAAAGAAAAGACCTCTTGCCAAATCTTTGCAGGCCCTATTCAACTTGAGTCGTCCCAACAAAATGAAGTACTTAGGAATCGGATGTGCGGCATAGTTCGAGAACTTGAGACCTACGCTTGGTCGTTGTAGGAAAATGCAAAGTGACAAAGACTCGCCCGATGCCCTTGCCATGAATGCACATCTCGCGACCTATTTGGTCTTCTTCGGTTCGTCGTCTTCGTCAAAATCGCTCTTGATATGGTCGTCCTTAAGCTCTGTGAGTCTGGTTGGCCCATTGTCTTCTTCTTCACTCTCCCCGTCATCATGAAGGTCTTCCACAGGTTGTTTGTCCTTCTTCTTCTTCTGGTCTTCTGTTGGCTCTTTCGGAGCCATTTCCTTCAACAAAGTCGCGAATGGGCTTTCAGACGGCGTAAACGGCCGCTTCAACTTGTCAACTGCTGGTGAACCGGCCACGTGAATGAGGAACAACGGGTCTTCCGTAACAAAGCGTAATAATGTCATCAAGGGTGAAATGACAATAGCGCTGACGGATTCTGTCTTATAATTGACAGCAGCGAGAATAAGACAGTTCATTACCCAGCTTCTTCGTGCACTCGACAGTGTGCGTAAGTCGTACTCCATCGTAGTAATGGTTTCGGTTTTTGGTTCCTCTTTCTTTGGTTCATCCTTCTTGTCCGTGCTCTCTGATTCTGTTTTCGCCTCAGATGACTGCGGCTGCTGCTCTTCTGCAGCCTTCTTCATTTGATCCATGGCTTCCTGAAACGAAGGCGCTTTTGCATTGAGCGGCACTGTCACTGGTGATAAATCGCATCGGGATGTAATACGCCAGTGCAAGAGGCTGTAGAGGGATGTTACGACGATAAGGTATGCCACAAAGGCCAGGCGAGCGTAAAGAAGTACAACTGGTTCTTCTTGGTCAACTTTGCGCAGCATGTACATGGTGCCAACCATAACTAACATATTCTTCGAACTCATCTTGAAAAGTAACGAGGCAGAAGCAGCGAAATTGAGTGGAATACGGATGCTTGTCGTGTAGCAGTTGCCAAGAAAGGAGTAAAGATGGGCGATAGCAACTTGGAAACGGACGGTACTGCCGTTCGGCGGGGCGGTAGGAGCTGTCACAGCTAGTGGCGTTTAGAAGCGGAACACAACGGACGCCTTTGTGGCAGGCAGTAGAAAATGCGCAGAGCACTGGTGAAGAACGTTCTGTTACTGCCCACACAAAGGTTGACTGATGCTCCAGCTATGCAGCGGACAAGCCCTGCTGAAAATGTCTGGAAATGGGTAACCCTGCGCTTGCTATCCCACGTAGGAACGACGGTATCCTTAAGGATACCAAGACGGGGTGAAGCCTTACACGTCACACGCGTGTACGAGGCGCCGCAAGGCCACAGCTTCGGCTTGGAGTCTGCTTCACGCACAAGGTAGGCGTCGTGCACACGACAGCGGACCAGCAGCATTCGGTTCACAAGCGGTCGCAGCCATACAAAAGCTTTGTCCGCGTCGCTGCCATGAGCAACTCGCCCTTGCTAGCTCGTGAGCCTCATGCTCACCCACCTCTTTCCGACTCGCTCTCCGTCGCTCGAACTGCGCTCCGCGACCTGCTAGATTCCGGAGTCTCACTCACCGACGCCCGTGTTGAAACTCTTGTTACTCTCATCGTACGGGCCTCTAACTTTCAGAAGCAAGCACACCAACCCAACCGTCAGCTCGCTAATGGGCCCTCCAAGTCCGCTCCTCACCACGACCACCAACATGCATTCCAGACAGATTCCCACAGAATTCAGCGTGCCGCCGACAAAGCCACTGCGCACCGTCCACTCAACTCATATGACCGTTTTCCGCAAGCGCTCGCCCCTGTCGGCAGAACAATTCCGGGCTCCGCCCAGTTTTCCTTCCAGGAACAAAATCAGGTCTCAATTGCAGCCGCCCGAGCCGCACTAGAACTCTTCGAACAACCTCATTTCAACCATGACAACAATAACTCACAATCCCAGCTGCCACAACCGGAAGCGCTTCCTCAGTTGTCCTTGCAAGAAAAATCCCAGGACCAGCCGTATGCGTCTGTCTTTCAAGCCGCTCGTGTTTTGTACGCGGAGAGTCTCTCCCGCCGTCCCAATCCCAAGCGCAAGGACCCAAAGTCTGCGTCGCGTACATCTTCTCCTCGTGCATCGGCTTCGCCTCGAATGCGAAAACTGCAAGACTCACCTTCATTTGAATCGCAAACATGTGGTGACATGTCGGCAATGCATGTTTTCCAAATCAAGGCTCAGGTAGAAGCGTTCAGGCGTCTCATTCGTGACGCAGAAATCCCTGCTGAGGTAAATTTTGTGGCAAGAGGTCGACCATCAAAGCAGGCTATACCCTCTTCCGGCTATGTCATCAAGCGCGGTATAAGCGACGACGACGGCTTCAGGCTGGATAAACCAGGCATTCATCCCAATGGCATATCTCATTTTGACGTAAGAACTCTTCAGCGCTTTGCCCCACATCATTCCTTCACGAAGGCTGATGTATTGCGAAACGAAACTGAAGAAGTTTCCGAATCAGAACTGGCCGATCGCCTCGCCCTGGCTCAGGCTCACCACGAACGTTTGTATGCTCGATTTTGTGAGATGCCGAACAGCAATGCGCCAACGGAAGCTGATCATCCGCCTCAGTTCGATGCTCATGTCACTCAGCAACGCACTGAGATTATTGAAGCAGCGAAAGCAATGAACCCGCCTCCCATATTGAAAAAAAGGCGAGTCAGAGTCAGTACAGCGACCAAAACCTTTCTACGAACGCAAGAGCTCCCGTCGGCGAGAGCGTGGTCTCCCATCGATCGAAGATTCTGTCGCACGAAACAACGCTGCAGTTCCACTCACCGTTGTTTCAAATGGTCAGTATCGTCCTACATATAGTCACCTGTTACGAGAGCGTGAGCAACGAGTGCAGAAGCGCATAAAATTCCGACTTCAAGAAATCGAAGAGGTCAAACACTACGTTCCAGAAGACGTCCGCCAAGCACTGCAGTTGGAAGAAAAACAACTCAAACTATGTAAGATTCAGAGGTCTGTTCGTGACAAGGTGATGTACTCAATGAAATCAGTGTTGGATCGCCGTGGTGTCGCTGACCTTAGACCTGCTGCAATTTCAAAATGGAGAAGACGTAGTGCGGGCTACGCATACAGCAACACTATCCGCCACGGTAGTTACCTTGGTGCTCCCCGCGTCGAAGAAAGCTACAGAATACAGCAAGCTATGCAGCGAAGGGCCCGGCGTCAGAACTTCATGCAGCACTTGCTCAATCACGGGCATCAACTACGTGGTTGGTATAATTCTCGACAGGCGTTGAAGAAGCGCCTCTTAAAGGATCTTGAACGATACTTCCGTGACCGCTCGCGTGAAGAGGAGCGAAGAAAGAAGAAGGAGCAGATGGACCGCCTTCGTGCTTTACGAAGTAATAATCAGGATGAGTATCTTGAACTGCTTAAGAGTACAAAGAACAGAAGACTAATTCAACTTCTCAAGCAAACCGATGAATACCTCATGCAAATCGGGGCCCAGGTCGAGCGCCAAAAGCAAACTGCTAGAGAGGATGATGAGAGACATGGTGCTGCACATGAAGAAACCGCTGAGGAGAACGGTATGGACCCAAATGCGAACGTGAACGCCCCCGCCTCTGCAGACGAAGCTGAAAGCGAGCTTAATCAACTGAAGAAGAGACGAAATGACTACTATACGATATCGCACACAATTTCCGAGAAAGTGCGTCAGCCGGCTTGTCTTCTTGGCGGAAAGCTGAAACAATACCAACTAGAAGGCTTGGAGTGGTTGGTTTCTCTGTATAACAATAACCTCAATGGCATATTAGCGGATGAGATGGGTCTGGGGAAGACCATCCAAACACTTGCCTTAATTACGTATTTGTATGAGGTGAAGAAGATGTACGGCCCGTTCCTAATCATTGTTCCGTTAAGTGTGGTTAGTAACTGGGTCCGGGAGATGGATAAATGGGCACCCTCAATTATCAAAGTGGTATACAAAGGTGATCCGACGACGAGAAAGAGTATTCAGCTCTACGAGATGCAAGGTGGGAACTACAATGTGTTGTTGACCACGTACGAATTCATCGTGAAAGATAAGAACATTCTCGGGCGCATTCGCTGGAAGTACATTATCATGGATGAAGGCCACAGGATGAAGAACGCCGACTGCAAGCTTGCGCTAACTCTGGGCGCCAAGTACACATCGCGGAATCGTTTGCTTTTGACTGGAACGCCTCTCCAAAACAACATGACCGAACTTTGGGCACTTTTGAATTTTCTTCTTCCGTCAATTTTTTCTAGTGCTGAGACATTTGAGACATGGTTCAATGCTCCCTTTCAAGACACTACTTTTGGTGAATCAGCCGAGCTTAATGAAGAAGAAAACCTTTTGATTATTAGTCGATTGCACCAAGTGCTTCGACCTTTCATGCTTCGAAGACTCAAGACGGATGTTGAAGCACAACTTCCCGACAAGGTGGAGTTAGTGCTTAAATGCGACATGTCTGTTTGGCAAAAGGTTCTCTATCGACAGCTCCAAAGGCGTGTTGGAGTTTCAGGAGGGTCAGGCAATGTTGGTATTCGCTCATTTAATAACATGGTCATGCAGTTGAAAAAGGTATGCAACCATCCCTATTTGTTCTATCTAGAAGAAGAGCTCATGTCTCTTCCTCCTGAGTTTTTGATACGGGTCTCGGGGAAGTTCGAGCTTCTAGATCATTGCCTGCGGAAGTTGAAAAGGAGCGGACATCGTGTACTCGTTTTCTCCCAAATGACCAGTGCACTTGATTATCTAGAATACTTTTTGGCATCGATTGGGATGAAGTATTTGCGACTTGATGGTACAACAAAGGCCGATGATAGGCATGAAATGCTAGAGATGTTTAATGCAGAATCTTCGGAATACTTTTGTTTCCTTCTTTCAACCCGTGCTGGAGGCTTGGGCCTCAACTTGCAGACGGCAGATACAGTGATTATTTTCGATTCGGACTGGAACCCTATGATGGATTTACAAGCACAGGATCGAGCTCACAGAATAGGGCAAACAAAGGAGGTTCGAGTGTATCGTCTCATTTGTTCGGGCAGTATTGAGGAGAAGATACTGAAGCGAGCAAACCGCAAATTGCAGATTGATGCCCAGGTTATTCAAGCCGGGCAGTTCAACAACAAAAGCAATGATAATGATCGACAAGAGATGTTGAAAGATTTACTGCGACAGCAGGCTGACGATGATATTTCTAGGAAGGATGATATTGCCTCGCTCAGTGAGATAAACCGCAAGCTCGCTCGTTCAGACGAAGAACTAGAGCTGTTCGAGGAAATCGACGCCGAACTGGAGTCTACGATGGGAACCAAAACGAGATTGTTGACCGATGAAAGTGAGCTTCCGTCATGGGTTCTTCTCCCGGAGGTGGAGGAGAAGCACAAAGAGAATCAATCAGATTTCAGTCACGAGCATGGGCGCGGTCGACGCAAGAGAAAGGAAATAACATATAACGATAATCTGACAGAGAGAGAGTGGGCTATAGCGATGGAAGAGGAAGGCGACATATCTGAAGCCATAAAGCGAAAACGAAGACGACTATTTAACAATTCTCGAAAGTCTGGAGACGTTTCCAATGGTGATAACGGTTATGTTCCACGCAGTTTTGCCAGAAGAAGGACTTCTGAGAAGGTTGTCTCAGGAACTGGGTCTAAGAAAGATTCCTCGGAGGATAGAACCATGGAGAATGGTAAAGTCAATGAAAGTAGTTCATCCGGAAGGAAGGGGTTCAACACCAACGGGGAATCATTTGTTGAGGCTAGCGTTCAAGAGCCATCTAAACCTCGGCGAAAACGAGGACGGCCAAGAAAGAACCCTCGGCGTTGAGATATCGTACTGTTCCGGGGGTTTGCAAATAAACGTTATTGACTTTGTTTCTATATCGAAGCTGTGTGAAAGAACGAAGAAAGATTGCGAATAGCGAAGTGATTTGTCAAAGGATAGAATACAGTTTTGCTAAGCTTCCTTTCCCTTGCACGCCATGGCACCATTGTGCTCGACGACATCAAAGGCCAACACCAGAACTTGCCCGTCCTGTACGACCGTAGCAGTTTCGATGGTTCGTTCTCCAGACTGTACAGCTAGTCCATCTCGCTTATCCGATCGCGGCAAATGAAGGTAGTTACATAATGCGAAGACTAACCTTACATCCCTGTTCTAGGGCTTGGCCCTTCCCACCCAGTGGCAGCACTTAGAGAAAAGTTGAGGGCGCGCCACCGGAAGTGACGCTTTTCTCCTGCTCTTTTGAGTTCGGTAGATGAATACGAGGCTCGTCACACTTTTACGTACAAATACAGAGTGATGTAATACTCCTTGACAGGTGCACACAGTGGATCCTCTGAACATCTTACCGACTGCATACACGGGTAGTCAAACGCATTGCACACCATGCAGAATCAGAAGAGCCCATTTGTATCATAGTCTTGGAACACTGCACGCAGGCGCAATCAATGGTGTTTCTCACGGGCACAAGCTGATCCGCCTTCACGAGGTGTGCCTGTCATCCCTCGCGCCGAATAAGGGAAGCGAAATGGACGCCCAGATGGGTTTCCGAGGGAGATCGACATTCAACCGTTTCTCACGAATGCGTTGGACGAGCAAAACGGATGTCAGCTTCTGCAGCTAAATTGTGATTCAGTATTCGAGATCAGTACAATGGAAAGTTGTTGTCGATAACCTGATGCCATGCTTGGAGTCCCCCAATAACATCGCAGACATTCGTTCGTCCAGCATCTAAGAAGTGCCTCAGCGCTGTTTGACTTGCGTTTCCCCTTCTGCAGACAATGATTAAACGACCGGTTCCCTCAGCTATTCTGTCCATCCCTGCCGACTGTTCCATAGATTTAAGAGGCCAGCTCTCTGCCTCATCGAGATGACACATATCGAACTCTTGACTCGGCCGAACATCTATCAGCTTATATGAAGACCCGCTTCTTCTTATCTCAGCAAACTCCTCAGGGGTGATTCGGCAATGACTGGGTACGTCTAAAGCCTTCTTATCTATGGATTTCCCTCCTCTTGCAAACCCCTCGTAGTCGAACGCCGGAATTTCTAACTGTGAAGATTCGCCACACATGTCACAGCCATTTACGCGCGAGCGTATTTTTACTGTGCGAAACGTGCAGGTAGAACCGTCAAAAAGCAGCATCCTTCTATCCAGGTCTTCGGTAAGATTCATGCAGCTCAGAAACTTGATGGCCTCCAGCGCTTGTAGAGTTCCAATCACTCCTGGAACAGGGCCTAGAACACCAGCAGAATCACAACTGCCTACACAGCTTGACGGCGGAGGTTTCGGGAATATGCATCTGTAACAAGGGGAATCTGCGGTCTTGCAGTAAAATGTTAGCTGGCCATCGGTACCAATTGCGGATCCGGATAATAGCGGCGTCTTAGTGACAGCACACGCATCGCTTACTAAATACCGAGAGGCTACGTTATCCGTGCAGTCCAGCACAAGATTGTATGATGAAGCCAACTGAACGGCGTTCTTTGGTTCGAAACTTTCGTGCTTCTCAATTGCAACATTCGAGTTCAGCATCTGAATTGCGATTGCTGCAGAGGCAACCTTGTTCGTGCCTATCCGAGCTTCAGAATGTGCCAGCTGGCGGTGCAGATTGCTTTTTTCGACTACATCGTTTGGCCGATCAACCAGACCGATTGTTCCTACTCCCGCACCAGCAAGATACAGAGCTGCAGGACAACCTAGCCCACCCAGACCGACAACCAGAACTCGAGATTTCTCTAACTTCTGCTGACCGGAAGGTCCGAACTGCGGAATCAGAAGCTGTCGACTGTAACGTTCTACGTCTGAAGCATTAATCGATGGATTCGAATCGCCATTCATCGCTTTTCCACTTCAAACTGCAGGTGGGACGGGATGAACCGCGACGAGGGAAAGACCTTCCCCCTTTGTACAAAAGGATTAGCAGTACCAAAACGCGCTGCTTTAAAACATGTGCAGACTGTACTGTGTATTTCTTTTATTATTTATCCTGATTGACGTGGTAAAAACATTCGATCCAGAAGTCAAAAGCGTGCGTTACTACGAAGGTCTGGGTTAGCGGTCTGTGGGTGTGTGTTTATGTGAGCTCGCGTCTCTAATTCCAAGACTCCGGTAGGGGTTACATTGAGAAGAACCCCTCTCCCTCTAGATACACCAACAGCTTTGTTAGCGGTCTGTTAGTGGTCTGCTAACCCTTACCGCTACCCCGTGGCGTTCGATCAATGTCGGCAGACCTCAACCTGACCACCGGCCGTCATTCGCCGTGCGCTTCTACTATACGGAATAAGCAGGATGTGGCGGCTCCGATGTAGTCCCGTCACGCTGATGGGGAACCAATTGTCAACCGAGCAGGTGCAAGTAGAGAAATCTCTGGGTTGTTAGCAAAAGAGATCCTACGAGATCTGGTGATCGACAGAGAAGCTCAAGTGCTTGACAAAGCAAGCTACACATGCAAGCGTTTATATTGTTCAGGAAGCACAAATCTGTCTTTGACACAGGAAGCGTCGAAGCACCTTTGCTTTGATTATCGAAGCCATGCTTGTCTTCAGTGGAGATATTACTGTTTTCCGGTAGGAATAGAACTCTTGGCAAGCAAGTTGAAGCTTCGTTTCTTCTTATCAGCACTTAAGTGCTGTCTGATTCTCCCTCCTGGAGCGATAAACTATAGAGACTATACTTTCTTTCTTTTACAATATAACTCTGAAATGTTCCCTACTGTTTCTGAGAGAAGTGGAAATCAGCTCACGCTCAGGCCCTCAGCTCATTTTCACGAATCTAAGAAAATGGTGCCTTCAACGTGAACTCTAAACCTATACAAATCATACAACGCTCGCTCCAAGTCCAGACGAGACACTTTCCCGTCCGCACGAGAAAGACAAGGACTTGGAGTATCGGCAATAGTGAAGAAATGGCCGGAAAGGTTGATGGAAATCTTGCGGAGAGGAATTCTTCAACAGGATTTCCTACCACGCTTTCGGAAATAGTGGCGTGCGCCCGTAAACATACATACATACAACGCTCTTAACCAATCTATTTCTTCTTGAAAATTCGGGTTGTGAGGTTTGCCGTCGGCCCTCAAGATGGGGAGATAACCACGGAGAGAAGGAAAGCTTTCTGGTGACTGAAATGTCTTTGCACGTTGCTCGGCATATCCGAAGGGAAGAAGGTGTGTGTGCTACGCAAATTATGTCGAGGTATTTCGGCTGTATGTCGGGAAGCCACGAGTGAACTCAATGATTTCGTAGAACATCATCAGCCTTTTGCACGCTTTTGGAAGACAATGAGATTAAAACACCCGACACCTCTTCCGACTTGTATTTGTCTTGGGCAAAGATTCCGATCACTAACGATCAATGATCTCCTATTTCTATAGCGTCTCTACGCTCTATGGCGAGATCCATCAGTAGTGAACACCTTATATCCAGTGAAAACAGACAATCTTAGGATAAAAGGAAAGCCATCAACGGTCAGAACCACTAGGACCAGTAAACTATAACTCCACTGTTTCAGAGAGCCGATCGTTCCTTATTTGCAGCCCAGCACCATTTGTTCACGTTGTTCGTGTGAGCACCAATTGCAATAAGGCGGCGCAAGGCTTCGTATATGGCTTAATCGAAGACGCTGCAATCGGAAACGAAACAGAATGGGACCCTGCAAAACGACACGGACAGTACGACCTAGGATCTGGTTCCGATTCGCTACTGAATAATGTACTAGTCGAACTAACTGCAGATCCTGATATCGATCGCTGCCCTTTGCTAGTGCCCCGAGCCGGGCGTCTTAACCCTTTTAAAGTTAATTGGGATCAAACCAAACAGAAAACGAAAAGCGGTGCAGCTTCTTTTTGGAGCTTTCAAAGAACCCATTTTACATTGGTGATCTACACAACGTTCTTTTTCAGGGTCACACATTCGAGTAGCAACGCAGAAGCCGTGGGATAAACTGGATGTTTGAGGTTATCGTTCTATGGATATTAACATAGCGTCACTCCATCGAAGAAACTTGTTTGCAGTTGCACGGAAAAACCGTTCAAGCACCACGTACTAACCAGCGCTCTGCCTGCAGGCGGGTAGGAACGCAATGGAAGCCCATATGAAAAGACGTGTCCAGGTGCATCCATGTCCTTGTCTGTCGCCGCCGCCTAATGGCGGGGTCGGGGCCCCGAACATGGAGGTCAGATGAACAGGGAATGCATGAAAAGCAATAGGCTACAGTGCGCAACACCAAAACACAGAGACCATAATTTTTTCTATGCGAATAGATAACGACCAAACTGTAAAAGGTGTGCTTGGGTACAAGGGTAAAGGGTTTCGAAGGTTCAGGATTGTACTGCAGGTTTGTATGCTTGCGTCGATGTTGCCGAACCTCAGCAGTCATTGTTTTCGTGGTGCCAAGAAGGAACAGAAACAGTGTCACGAAATACTTTTTTGGTAGTAGACGTGCTGAGGCTGTGCATTTCGCACGTTCCGCAATCGGAAAACGTTGACTCACTTGATGAGAGCAAGATGAGCAAAAGCTCTATGTAACAGTTGTTCATAAACCGCCAATAATGAACAAGGTAACAGCCATCAATAACCTGAACCAGACCGAGTTAGAGCAAGGAATCGCTGGGACAACTGCGTCGTGGCATCACAAATACCTGTCGTCAGATGCTATCTATATCGGTGGATTGTCTCCTTCAATAACCGAGAATAAGCTCTTGGCTATTCTTGAGCAATATGGTACGGTTCGACACATCAATCTGGTACGTGACGCAGTTACGAGTGAATCGAAAGGATATGCTTTCGTACGATATGCAGACCCACGAAGCTGTGTCTTGGCTGTTGATAACTTCACGGGTGTGGAAATCGAGGGACGGAATCTGCGGGTTGATCACGTGGAAAATTATCGAATGCCGGAAGACGGTGGCATGGATACTACACCTGACGGTTTCCTTGAGTCTCATCAGCAAGACTTGGATGTCGAACATACGATTGCGCCGTCTCCTGTGGAGAACGCAGCGGAAAGAAGGCGTCAAGCGGCAGTAATGGAACGATTGGAGGCTTTGAGGAAGAGAAGGCGACTAGAAGCATCCACACAAGATGAGCGTCGCGACGCCCAGCACCGACCCAGCGACCTACATGAGCGTGAACATCGAGCAGAGGGCTCCATGAAATCATCGGAACGTAACCTCGTCCCAGATGATTCGCGAAAACCAAACGAGTCGGACAAGCATGCACGTCGCGCGGAAAAGGAAAAACGGCGCCAAGAAAAGGAAAAACGGCGCCAGGAGCGAGCGAAAATAAGAGAACAACGCGCCCAAAGAAGAGCGCAACGAAACCAGGGCTCGCATGGTTAACAACGATGGTACACTATATACATGGTCTTTGTCAACAAGGTCTGTTACAATCAGCATTTATCATTTGCAAACTTTTGTTACAAGTCATCAGACTCACTCGCGTTCTGCAAAGCGTCTTGGACTTGCAGCAATCTCTGGAATCCATCATTTTCCTGATAATCCTGTTTGGTTTGCTCAATGATGCTCTTTGTCTGAATGCTTGCAGCCCTGATGTTGAGGGCGTTCCTTGTTCCGAGAGCATCCTTCGCAAGAGCGTCACACGCAAGCGCCATATGACGTAACGCCGGCACTTCCGTCTTCCATTGCCCGTTGGCAATGAGAGATCTCACTTGTTTCAACCGACACTCAAAGGCTCTCTGCTTATCTTCTCTGGAAGGAAGTAATTCATGGAGTTCCGCATATGCGGCCCAGATGGATGGGTTACTGGAGACGAGGGAGGTACTCCTTGCAAGAACCTTTAATAGTCGCCGAGAAACTGGACCTACAAGCGCTTTATCCTCTGCATCAGATGAGCTCGACATTCGAATGACCTCAGCGACCACAACACCAAGCGGTGGGGCACAAACACCATCTTTGCCACGGATATCAATCAATCGATCCATTGCCTGGAGCATATAATTGCAAGACCGAAGCTCAGTTGCAAGAAGCAGAACATTATTCCAAACGCGCCAGGATTCTCGCCTCGACTTTCCGGCTTCTACGAGGGCAGTGAGCGCTTCTTTCTTTTTTCCGAGTTCATGCAATGCCCTCCCTAAGTTGTTCCATGCTTCTCCGTTATCAGGGGTCTGCTGAATAACTCGCGTAAAAGCATTGGCTGCGACTTGCATATCTCCAACTTGCATTGCAGCACATCCGTACGTGAACCATGTGTCCGGGAAAAGTGAATTGATGTCAAGAGCCATTCTGAAATGCCCCATTGCAGCTTCCCATTTTTGCGATTCAACACACGTTCTGCCTAGCGAACGTTTCGCGCGAGCATAGCGGTGCCCACTTTCGTTCCAAGCTGTTTCGTAGTACTCTGGATCTCGTGTTACGTCCCCGAGCACACAAAGCAGTCGTGGCCTTCTGGCTGCTCTCTTTTGCACTGCCCTGGTCGAATCGGTATCCTTCAGCAGATCATAAGTATCGTCCTGGGATACGCCTTCGTCAAGCACTGCTTGATCAAGTCGCTCTAGTTCTTTACGCACCATATGTTCGGCCGCTCCGAGATTACCAATTAGTCGATGGCAGTCTACGAGTTCATCCCAGTACTCTAGCTCCTCGAAAATTTCCATTGCCGACTTTACAAGACCGATCTTTCCGAATGAAATAGCGAGTTCTTTCTTCAGCTCCCAACGAGGTGGTAAGGATGAGCCAAAAACAAACATGTTTCTTTCTGCCGCGGCAGAATACTTCAGGTCGATGTCCAAAGTCTCTAGGTGATCATCGACAAAGCGTCCCACTTCCTCCATCTGCGTCATGCAACGTTCCAAAAGGCGTCCGCGTTCTCTTTCAAATGTCACTCGAAGCATCAGGGCACGTAGTTGTAGAACACTGGATGTACCGTAGCGACTCTTTGGCCCTTTCAAGACAAAATCAACGAAAGGAGCCATCTCTTCCTTCGTCAAAGCATGGGAAGCGTTTCGAGCCCTAATGACGCTAGCGTTACATAGTGCCAGAGCCTGTTGAAGGGGTGTAAGTTCGAACAGTTCTGTTCCAAGGGTTTCTAAATCTGACCACTCCTCGGTATCATCTTCGCTATCCTGAACTCCTTCCACGGTGCTTTCGTCGGTTTGACTGTTGTTGATTAGCTTAACAAAACCAAGTGCATCTTCATCGTTCACGGGTATATTCTTCGGAAGCGGAAGAGACGAATCTGTTGGCCATTCGCGTGCAGAAAGAGTTTCTTGTTCTCTAAAAGGATGAACGTTGCATGGCAGCTTCACAAAGAATGCAGCTCTCTGCATCTCAGGCATTTCAGAATCGTCGGGAAGCTGGATTTCGAATGCTCGTGCTACAAGCTGTGCCGTAGGTTTGGTTTGATGCTTGGTACGGACTCCCATTTTGCCTGTAACACGAAACGCGATTCGATCAAGGCGACTAGCTTTCCTCAAACTCGACAGTGCTTGTTCGCTCTCGTAAAACATCTTTTGTGCAAGTGCTAATTCCACGTACGCGAGAGCTAGAAGTTGTCTGTCGTCTTGTTCCCTTTCTTGCAACACTTCCACAAAATCTTCTTCTTCATCTGCGATGGTATCAGTTCCTTCTAATACCGGGAACGGAAGGAGATCGGATTCATCTGTATCGTCTCCATCAGCCGGGACTTGATTAGAGTCCGCATGCGGTGCTGAACGATACCTTGATTCTGCAACATGCGCTCCAAGAAATCTAGCATACATATAAAACAGCGCGTCTTGTATGGTTGGGGTGGGGTTTGATAACATCGACTGATGTGCAAGCAGCACCCTGCATGCCCACCAAGGTACCAAAGAAGCACCACTACTCACAAATTGTTGTACATGTTCAACCAATATAAATCTGGCAGCTCGCAGCCAGTGAAGACATTTCGCTGGTCTAGAAACATCTTCCCCGTCGACGGATAGAAAGAAAGCAGCAGCTTCAGCATGGGGGGAGACGGAATGCAAAGATATAGGCCCCGCCCAGTTTTCTCGAACAAAAGCTTGAAGCAGGGCCACGCCTGCGAGATAGGCATTGTATAAAGATTGCAAATGACCGTGCGCGGCGTCAGTTAAAGCGTTTGCAAGAGTGCGACTGTGCATGGTCAGCTGCGCGGCACTTTGTATACATTCAGCAGTTATGCTTACTGCGGGAGCTGGTTGCAAATGCTTCCCGTCGAGATCTGCGCATTGCGATAGGAAAACATTGAAATTGCCGGCTGCCACCGCTGGAGCGTCTGGATGAAATGATGAAAGTGTGTTTGAGTCCCCGCGCAAAAGTGCTCGTTCAAAAGTTGCTATCAGATCCTTATTCCTGTTGCTAATGGGTGCCATTTTGCAATGGCAACACTGTTGGCAATCAGCGAAAGAGGTGATTCAGGCTTTGTGGAAATGATCAATCAAGAACAGAAAACAGTTGCGTATATGGTCGGTGGCGAAGGTATGAAACGGGGATAGGGAAGACGTTGATTTACCGTCGGTAATGTTGCTTTTCGTGTAGTTTGATGAGCTGCCGCAATGCGGGGGTAAGATATCGATACTGGGGCGGGGCCTGGAAGTGAACTCTTCCGAGATGGCGGCGTGAGGCGTTTTGCGAAACTGGTTTACGCCGGCGTGAGGTATCTATGCGTAGCACTCTAACGTACATACGAACTACGAATTGCTGTACGGATCAAAGTAATTTAGAAAAACCGATAAATCTAAACACGGCACAGCAACACGTAGAAGTGCTAAAATAGACCGGCCCTTCGAGACGTCACCTGCTCGAGAGATGATGCACTGCACTTGCTGTACACTTCACGAAACCAGCGACGAACGTCGCGCAAAGCTGACAATGCTCGCCGAAAAGACGGCCTCCAAACAATTTTACCATACCCGTTAGCTCTGTTCACCCATCACGATCCCGTCCAAGCCGTACTCACCGTCTTACTCGGAAAGGAGCTTGTCCTGGACAAAATAGGCCTCTCACTCTACCAAACTTCTACCTCCACAGCTCTGATGCGCCAGCAGCTGAGCAACAGAGCGAAAGAACAGGAAGGGTAATAACAATACTCCTCAGCTACGTGAAACGCACCGCAATGACTTCGTTTGCAAAAAAAAAAGCAAAAGTACACAGACACGACCGTCCATATATATAATATATATATATATATATAAAGAAAAAATCAGAGCGTCTTAGATTTCACAAAGCTCAGTGGAGCCGCTCACAACAGGACAGTAACACTGATTATGTTCGTCTTCGAGCAAGTGTGCCATTGTGGGACATACATAGAACTTTTGACACACGTCTTCCCAGTTTTCCACAACTTCACACAGGTTATCACTGGTGGCCTTGAATCGGGACGGTTGGGTCTCTTCAAATTCAATTCCAAGGAAACGGAACACATCCTTGAGAGTGCTGACTCGGTCATGCAGGTAGTCTTCATAGGGCGCTTCGCGGATGCAGCCATCTCGGGAAACAACCTTGACTCCGGAAACGATGTTTCTTTGCGAGCGCCACACCTCCTTGACTAGTGTATGCAAATACGGAAAGTCTGTAATAGGGAAGGAACAGGTTCCGACCTCACAGCGCTTTGCCATGGACATGTTGCTTCGTAATCCCTCCACGACGGTGGTATCGTTCAGGAAGCGCAGTTTGTACTCACCAATGGCGGCCTTGAAGAAGTTCTTCCGGTACTGCCAGATAATTCGAGTATCATACTCATCAACAAGTTTGCGCCACTCATCAGGCTCTTTCATAATGTGAACCGGGCGGATCTTGTAGCCCGGGATCATACCCTTTGCAATGCCCCTTTCGAAGAATTGTCGGGTGGTCTCAAGAGCGGCGGTGGTGTTAAAGACCTCCTGGTGGTCGACGAGTTCTGGGTTCTCGACGTAAACGCTGGAATGGGCCGAGAGTTCGGACAGCAGGGCGCTTGAACCGGAATGGCCCATGAAGACCATCAAAAAGGTACGAGCCGGCTTGTCAGAGCGGGCACATTGCGGTAGAGGACGGCCATGACGGGCACGAGCGGCGGAGCGTAGGGGGGTGTCGGCTAAAGGTGGAGAGGGTGGTTCGGGTTGTTGTGGCGGGTGTGGTTGTGTTTCCGTGGGCTGCTGCCGTTGATCTGCAAAGGAGGCGAGCGAGATGTTGAGCGGAGCGAGAACACTGTCGCTGTTGTTGCAATTGGTGGTGCGGATCTGCTCGACGGCGAGAATGACGTAGCAGACGAGGACGATAACGACGATGTTCGCAATGAGCTGTTTGGATACTTGCTTCATTCTGTCTTTTTGCCACAGACTCAGTGGCTTCATAGAGCTGGAAGATCGACGTGAGGGGGCGCGGGTTTATATTTAGAAGTGAGAATGAGGACGGAAAGAAAGGGATGGGAGGGTGGGGTGGGGGGACGCACGGTGGCGGTAGCACGGGCGAGGGTGGTTATGAAGGCTTGAAGAGGATGCAGGTGCGGTAGACGTGGTGTGGCGGGGCAGATGGATTTATGGGGGGGTAACAGAAAGAGGCGATGTGGTGTTTTGTGGATTTTGAACAGCTGCGGAGGGAGGGCGCAGTGTAATGCTGCTGAGAGCGCGAGGGGCGGGGGGGCCTTTTTTGCGCGCACGTGCGGAGGATCATGTGGTGGAGAGCTGAGCTGCGGCAGATGGCAGAGGCGGTAAATGCGGTTTAGACGGGCCAATGGCAGCGCCGGCGCGTGCCTTTTTCGGGCGTCCATGAGCTGGCAGCCTGGCACGCCTTTTTCGCGCATCGGGCCGCTGCGAGAGGGCGCCGCAGCAGCTCGCGAGCCTTTTTGGCGGCCGCGGTCGCGCGCGTCAAGCGGCCCGTTGGCATAAAGCGCGCTCATTTTGGAACGCCGGTGCTTACCGTGCGAGTGCGCGCGCTCATAAACATTAAAACGTCGCTCGCCGCACGGCGCGTATCTACTGCATTTGACCCTTTTAACCGTAACTTGCATATCTTACCGCACACGCCACGGTCAAGTGCGTGTCTTTTTCCCTATATTGCTTTTACGGCGCGGTACATTTACGTGTATATTATCTATCGATACGGGCCAGCGTTCTACCAACTTACCGCGCCCTTTCATGCACTGCTGTGACGCCGTACAAAAAACTTGCCCAGCTACAGAGGCGTGTAATTGCCGTCGCAAAAGTGCTCACCGTTCTGGCCGAAGCAGCCGTGAGCTCACTGCTGCGCTCGAGCTGCACTTCGGTGCCAAACCGCCGCGCACGGCGCCCAATTGCGCAGTGTCAGCATCGCACCCCGCAAATACGGTCCCCACCTAAATTTACCCTTGGCACAGAGGCATACACCGTCAGCCCCCCTGCGCCGTGCCCGTCCCTTGACCTAATCTTAGATTACAATACTTTGATCTTGCTATCTACTAGAAAGTCGTCAATCCGAAACTCCAGCCGTCTGCGGCCAGAGAGAGAGGGAGTGCATATCGAGTTATTACTGCCCGTCCTGAAAATGCAAATACCCACAGTTAACAGGCACAGTTTTCGTTTCCAAGCACTTCAGCCTGTGCCAACCCTTCCTTAAGCTTTGTTTGTTGCTGAGCAGAAAAGTACAAAAGCATCTCTCTCAACAACCACATACTGTGCACTTATCGAACAACCCATTCTGCTTTTTTTGTGTTTTCACTGTTGACACCACTGACGGAGTCCCGTTTGCTACCTCACGCTTCAGTTGCTACGCATCATCTTGATGCGACAGCCCGCGAAATCGCTTCAGGATGCGCACCAATCTGGGCGGCCATCGTCGAATGTGTTGCACCCAGTGTACATCCTCGTACCTGTTTTCGCAACGCGTCACAACGCAAAAACTCAAAACAGTCAGTAATGTCATCTCACCCAACCGCCCTGTCGCAGTCATCCCGAAACCTACCTCACATCAGCTTGTACCGCTTTGTACCACTCAGTTTCCGCCCCGCCCTGATCACCCTGCTCCCACAACACCATCGCCGTAGCAGCGTGCATGTCCCCAAATCCAGGGTACTTTCGCGTCAGAAATCGCATCGTTTGCAGTGCCTTTTTATCATCCCCCAGTTCATAACTCGCCAACGCCTGGTTAGCAAGCGCAAACACAAACTTACTTTCCGCACTAGCCGCTTTCTGATAATACTCATACGCCGATTGCCAATCCCCCATTCCACCGTACGCATTTCCAATGTTGTTCAAAGCAACCACATCCTTTTCCCCAAACCGTTGTAACGACAGTTCGTAACTCCTCTTGTAAGCTCGTAGAGCGCCTTCGTAATCGCGTAGCCCCTCTAACGCCACCCCTTTTCCGAGAAAACTGTCCGGTTCTTCGGGCGCCAGTTGGATTGCTCTCTCAAAATCGTCGAGTGCTTCTTTGAACTTTGCCTGCGACGTGCGACAGTTCCCGCGATTTGAGTATGCCGCCGCGTTGCTTTCGTTCATCGATATGATTTTGCTCCAGAGTACTTCGGCGTCAGAGAATCGCATTTGGTTCGTGAATTCGAATGCAAGGTCTTGTAGCGCCGTCACTTCCCGGAATGCTTGCACCGCTTGCTCACTGCTTCTACCACTGCTGCTCACTTCCGCAATTGCTCTTGCGACCGGTGACAGCACAATTTGAGCCGCTGCACCGGTTAGAATCGTACGTCTGCTCAAGGACACCTTTTCACGTCGCTGTTGCGATGCACTCATTCTCGTTCTGTTTACATTCGCCTTTGCATCTTTCACTCTACCGCAGACGTCACTGCCTCTTCCTCTTTTGACAGCGGCTCCTTGAGCCCACCCGCAGAATAGGAACGCATTCGTGCACAATGTGTTCTTGAATATCATCATTTCAGCTAACAAGTTGGTATGGATGTACTGATATCCACCTTTCAGAACGCATGCGACGACGCCCGCAGTTTTCACGCACGAATCCTTCGCCTCAAAGTGTTCCAGCAATACTGGGTATACGGTTGCCTTCGTTCGCTTTTCTGTTCTCCTCCGATTCTAAACGTGGTATACAACGTTGAGGATACCTGGTCTCCTCACGGATAGTGTTTAGTAAACTCGGCAATGCATTGAAGAAATGCCGAATTTAGTCCATGTAGGATAGTTGCTGTGATGGGGAGAGCCAAGCTACTCTTTCCATGCAAGCTGTACTGTACTGCAGCTCCTGAGAGAGCGTGTGTGATTAGAATGTCGAAACGGCACTGGGGAGATATTCCAACGAATGGGCAGTCGAATCAACAACTGCCTAGTGGCCCGATAAGCAGTCGTGAGAACACCACGACCGTCCAAGCGAAAGAAACCGTACATGTGGAAATTTTCCTCGTCTGCTCCTCGTGCATCAGTGCTAAAAATCGCTGTTTTTGCGTTTCTTCAATACAACAAGCGACCACACAACCACCCCAGGCTCGTGGTTTACGCAGTTCACCATTGCCGAAAGGCATCTCCTCCCCACCTACGGCAATTGGACCAAAGAAAACCTTCGCATCAACAAACGCCCCCTAGTGTTCACCCACGCCGAGGCGCGCAACAGAGAACATTGAATTCGCCAGACTTGATTGCAGGGCAGCAATTTGCGCGTAACCCTTCACCACTTCTTGCGTAATCCGGGGTGTCTGTCTGTTGTCTGTGACTTAGTCTGCAGCGCACGGGTTGGTCGCAGGGAATACCCCCAAATCCCTTGCTTTCCGTCATTGTTACATGCTCCTAGCGCAGCTGGGCGATCCAAGTGACTGTGCTTGAACCACTTCCATCATGAGTTCCGCATGGGTGCGTACATCCTTTGTTTCGAATCCTATCCTTTATGTTCCACTGCGTCAGCAGCCCAACACACTATGCAGTACCAATTTGACGCATCCAAAACGCCGAAGATCAAATTACTTGTATCTGAAAGCCGAATCTCCGCGCCAAATACCTACGTCCCTTGTTCCTAACGACGACCAGCAATCAGCGAGAAGACCTGTCATATCACGTTCGTCCGACGACGTTCTGTCCTCTTCGAATAAGATTCAAAAAGAGATCCCCGCGGAAGCAAGTGCGTCCGTGAATAATGCCGCTGCGAATGGAGTAGCTTCGACAGCGAGTAAAGAAGTGTCTTTAGAGCAAAAGCCAGGGCAGCAAGCAACTGGCATCGACTTATCACTGGGTCCGTTGAAACTGGCAATTCCTTCAAGATGGTTATTATTCACCGTACCAATCATGTGGGGTTCATTTGGTCCAGCCGTGCGTCTCCTTTTCTCCCAGGAACGCCATCAAGACCCGTCTATTTTCAACTCAGAGCGGTTACTACTGTCTACGCTGATCTACATGCCCATTCTTGCAGCCGAACTGAAGGCATTTTTGAATCGCAAAGATAGCAAATCAGCTGATGACGATAAGGAGCGATATTCCTTCTTTCCAGCAGGAATCGAGCTCGGAATATATGTTTTTTTGGCGAACATCGCTCAAGTCATAGGCTTGCAACAAACAAGTGCCAGTCGGGCAGCCTTTCTTGTGCAGTTGCAAACAGTAATTGTGCCGGTTATGGCAGGCGTTATTGGAAAAGCAAAGATTCCGCTGAATACCTGGGTGTCGTCGCTGGTTGCAGTAACTGGTGTCGCGCTGCTTAGCTCTGACAAGGGGCACGGCACCGTTTCCTCTTTGTCCGGTGATGCTTTGGAGGTGACATCTGCCTTCTTTTTCTCGGCATATGTATTCAGGCTTGAGAAGTATTGCAACACAGTCGCGGCAAATCCACTGGTTGCAACCAAGATCGCTGTTCAGGCTGTTCTTTCCATAGGATGGGCACTTTTCGCTCAGGTCGGGTCGAGTGTTGTACATGCTCCGAGTGATACACCGGAAAACGTTGCAACATGGACACTGGCTGCTGTTGCAATTAACGCTGCGGTTGTTGGATGGACGGGTCTGGTATCATCCGCGCTGTCAGGTTGGGCACAAACAAAGGGACAACAAGGGGTTCCGGCGAGTGAGGCAGTTGTTATTTTCGCAACGCAACCCTTATGGGCTAGTGCAATAGCAACAGTTCTTCTAGGTGAAACCTTTGGCCCACAAGGATTGGCTGGTGGTGCGTTGATTGTCTTTGCTACATTACTTGCTAGTCGCAAAAATGATTCGAAGACCGAAGACGGGAAGGAATGAAGGAGTAGGTTGCGCTGTCCTTGACAGTGTGAATACCCAAACATTGTTCGCTCTGATGGAAAGGAGGCCAAAGTTCTGCATGCGCAGTAAAGCTCAGGACTGTTTACATAAGTGACCGCATCATGAACAGTCAGAAATGAGCAGTCAGAAAGGAGAAGTGGAAAGCTAAGAGTTCTAGTAGCTTTGGACATACAACTGCTCAACCTACTGTTATGTACATCTGTGAATATCATTTACGAGCAGAGCTTGACTACACTATACCGACCGGTACCACTCAGGTCTGTCAAGTGTTCAGTTGCTCGTCGGGCTTGCCCGCATTTCCATCTCTAGTCTGATACTGGCCCACGTCTCGCCAAATGTTCAAACTATCATGGACAGCCAGGAGCCTATGTAGCTGTATTGCCTGCTTTTTTCCATCCCTTTAATGACAGAGTTACCAAGGGTGAGAAACACCATTTTTGGAAGGGGGAAGTTGCGTTGAACTTCTGATGAGCCCATATCACGTAAACAGAAGGACAACACTGATGTCCTTGCGGATTCTTGCATTCAGAAGCTTTTCCCATTCCAAATTGTATCGCGTGATGAAGGCTTCGAACAGAGTCCACAACAGGTTCTACCGTTTTATGCTATTTCGGAAACCACATGTTAGCACGAATGCTTATCACTGGAAATGCCTGGCGATAGTGGTCTTTATTGCAAACCTGTGAAAATGTAAGGGTTGTCCAGATTACCCCTTCCAGGGGTAAAAATCTTAAAGGGATGAACGTTGGTAGGATAAAATGGATTATCATTCAAACAGGAGCGGTCGATGCCGCAGCGCAAGGAAAGCGAGAAGCATTGGTGTTGCTTTGCACGAGAGCTCTCCCAAAGCGGATGAAGATCACCCGTCATGACAAGTCACTAGGACTACGTAAATCTACCAAAGTTTTGAAGGTTATCAAGATTTTCTGCAAGGCTACTGAACCGAAGGAAAGAAATTTGAAAATTCAAATTGAAAAAGTGTCCATGCTTGACTCATCCATGCCTTCAGCAAGGAATACCAGTGTTCCTTCTCCCATTCCTCTTCTGGACGTCGACCCTGAAGCCTTTATCTCCCTTACGCGATCACGTACAATTGCTATCGAGCGGAAAAGAACGCAGCGCACCTAACTCAACGCGAATACGATACGAACGGAAGATCTTTTTGCGACTGAGAAAGCTCTCTCCAGCCGTACGTCTTGGTTTCGAGCCACTGAACCCCAATCTGCATTCTTCGGAATAGTCACAGGTAAAAGATGGCATTGCCACCCTCGCGGAGTCGTGGTCGTCCTGGAGACCATCTTGCTCCAGCACCAGAACCTCAAGGGAACTTTCAGTTTCCCCGTCTAACGTATGCGGAAATACAGGACGACATGAAGAACATTTTTAACTGCCCTGTGACTCGGGAAATGCTGAAAAATCCCTCCGCAGCAGATGCAAAAGGAGTCATAGACTATTTCATCGAAGAGGTTTATGGCAAGCGACCGGAGGACATGGCTCAGCCTGACTTCGAGAGCCTTGAAGCAGTCGATTATCCGGAGCTCTATGAAAACAGTATTCCATCTTTGCACTACATACGAGAATGTCAAAAGCTCTGTCAAGCAGCCAGGTTTTCTGAGTTTGGTATTCGCGACATCCATGCGCCAGATAAGAGCCGATTTCACTGGGAATTGTCTGCGTTGATCAACTTTAGCAAGTTTCGAGCAACTAGGCTTGAGTCTTTCGAGAATATGGCTAAGCATGCTGATGACCTAATGGAAAGGGAGCGAGTGATTCTTTCAGAAAAATCCAACCTTCAGCATGAGATCTCAGCTATTGAGGAAAAGCGGGCTGCCGAAGAACCGGAAGTTGAAAGAATTCGAGAAGTTGTATCGGAGTTCAGTGTAGAGATCCACGAGCTTCATAAGCAGCAACGACGCCTTATGGATGAAACCAGGGAAATGAAAGAAGAGCTTGCACAAAAGACGAAGAAAGTAGCCTCATTGGTAGGGCAAAAGGTGAAGCTAGTAGAGGAGACAGAACAGATGGCAACAAGAGTAGTATCTTCTCCCGATCGTGTCAGAGGCGAAATTGAAAGCATGCGTTGCGCTCTGGAAGAGAAGAATCAGCACAATGCGGCAGTCGAAAAAGAGAGACGAGTCTTGGCAAATCTTGCAGAACACATCAAAGAGGCAATGATCTTAAGCAAAGAAGCACTTCAAGTAGCGAACGACAGTATGGCCAACCGGAAAAAGGCGCAAGAACTGGAGCAAAAGAGACATGCATGTGAGCAGAAGAACGCACAGTTTGAGCAGGAAGTTGCCTCGATCGAAGATAAGCGAGAGCAGGTTGAGCGGTGGCTTGAGTCCACGGAGGCAAAAATACTGCGAGTTGATGAACAACAAAGTGAAATTGACAAGGAGAATTCAGAAGCGGATCACGCTTTAGTGGAGAAGCGGTTGGAGCTGTCTGCCGAAAAACAGAAAGCAGATCAGTATCTTGAGGAGAAGAACAAAGAGAAAGAGGAAATGATCGGCAAATTCATTGAGACTATTACAACTATGAAGGACATGCTTGAGCACTGGATCAATTTGCATAATACAGCAAACGGGTCGTTTACAAAGCTTCACACCAACGTACACAAAGCATTATCTGTGCAAATTGATGATGACAGCAACTACACACCCAATTTTCTAGATTCATAGTGCAGATAAACTACACTCGTGATCGAGTAGAAGGTTACTGCTTGTCTGTCTGTTGTTCGTATGTCTTGTGTAAAGAATCCAATCCGCTGCTAGAGAATTCCGAAAACCATTTGTATGAGATTGTGGGGTTTGAGTTATGAATGCAGTCATATGTACTTAGCGCGATAAACAGTGGCTCAAGAGCAGTTATGAACGAAACTTAATTTCATATTATTTGCAACATCGGCTAGAGAGGAGACGATAACTCTTTCTTCTTACTGCGAGGCCGCTCAAATAAAACAGAACACTAATAATATGCGATACAAACTTGAAGGTTGTTTAAGAAAGCGTCGCTTTGCTTAACACGCATCCAGTCGTATTGCACCTGAACACTATTGGGATTCAAGTGAGATTTAAAGGCCATAGAAAATGCATGGTACATTGTCGTGTGTTGCGATACGTTATCCTTAATAAAAAGTTGTCAAGATGGGCGAAAGTGTGAGTCTTGACAACATTTGACTATGGAAGCAGAAAGGCAAAATAATAGCAGAGATAATCAAGCGGTTGTCCACAAAAATTGCCTGCAACCTTACAGAGACAGATGATCTGAAAGCAAACAGTTACGTGAGATTCCAAGTACTAAAACAAGGAACGGTGTTGGAGCTTCAAAACTGCTTCCTTTCATAGTTACAGAGGGTCAATCGGGTACAGCATCAAGGAATCGTACATACTTGTTACCGAACAAACTCCATCGCGGTACTCAGAGGAATCCTTGGTGGTGTCCGAAGTGTTTGCATTCCATCTGTTCAAGACGCCGAATATATTATGCACAGATGTCGCTTCTATGCCTAAGATTCGGCCTGGTTCTGTTGGATTCTTGTTCTCGTTTCTTCTCTGACTCGCTGCACTTCCCGTGCAGATTTGGGGGTGCTTCTCCTTCAGGAGGATACACGATATACGAGGTCTGCATTACCAAAAAGTTAGAACAAAATTTTCAGTAGAAAAGGTATGAACTAGTGATCGGCTTACTCACAAAACGCACATTATGAATCATTCTTTCAAGGTATGGATATGCTCCGGTGCCAAGATAAACCGTTGCAGCGATAGGCGTAACAACGTAGACGCTGAACTTCAACGCCTCTAGCCACTGGCGTGCTGCATGGCCGCTTGCCATAGTTGCGTTTTAGCGGACACTTTATCTGAAAACACTTCCGAAAGATTAGTCAGGGTCAGCGGAGAAAGACAACGCTGATTCCCTACTACAGAAACCAGTAGCACCTTGTAAGATTACCTTCGTACCTCACCCGCAGATGATACTGTATGGTGGTGGTCATTATCTGCGACTGTGCCAGTCATGACTAATGAGAGTTACGCATGACCTTGCCTTGCTACACGTAGCTCGCTACACTAAGCTGCTTGGTCGTGTGCGTTTTGTGTGATAATTTCTCTACCAAGGGCAGTGCGGATACTGAAGATAGCCTCCGCCGCAACATTTCCAAATTTGTCCCAAAATCTCTTGGGTACTAAGTTTTAGAATGTGCTTCGTGATTTCGAAGAAGAACGGTACGCAGCCTTCTCCATGCGCGCTCTTGTTTCTTCGAGTTAGTGTGGTGACTATAGATACCTTCGAGTCAACTGCGGTTCCTGAGTCCGAGCAAGATTAGCTTAAGATAAATCCCAGACAAGGGTAAAGCACATCCATTTGAGGCAGGCTTTTGTAAGGTAAACTCAGAAAGGCCCAAAGCTTCCAAGAGTGTCCGAACTCCACACTGGAAGCGTAATCCAAGAAAAACCTGAGATTCCTCTAACATACTTCACCGCTCTGTGTCGCCGCAAGTACAAAGCTTCTCACTTCAATAATGCGGAAATCTGCGAAGGAAACGGAACAAGGAACGGCAGCCCGTGTGGCATTTGGCACGGAAGTAGCCGGCTTCGATGAAGAATTGTACGGGGCTCCTGGCCCATTACGGGCTCGTGATGACTATGTCACTTCCATAAACCCGCAGGAATCAGATGCTGAAAAACAGAAAGACGATGACGTTGACGCAGCGTTTCTCCAGTCAAAGAAACCTGCGTCCGCGAGCATCACCGCACCGCAATACCTTATAGAAGAGGCCGCAGCCGCGTCCGCAAAGCTCAACCCTCAAGATCCATTCAAGCAATTCATGCCTAAGACGATTGCGGAACAACAGAATTCATATCTAGCACGTGGTCTTAAACGAGTGTTGTCCCCACTAAGAGCCCAACACGCAGCGGATGCTTCAAAACCAGCAGGGTCAAGAGTTGAGCAAAATGTCGCCAACGGTAAACCGCCTGCAACTCCAGATAAGCCCCCGCTCCCACCATCAACCCCCACAGCGATACCATCCACTAACCGACCGAAGCGGAAACGTCGGTGGGATGTGGTGGCGGACACCGCTACCACGGTTACGAAAACGCAGTCAGAGGACTCCAACTTGCCCCCGAACGCAGTTCCTGTGCCAGATGTACTACCCCCATCCGCTCCATCCTCGACAAAACCGCCAATACCGAAAGCAACAAGGTGGGATGCACCGATTCCCACCACAACTCTCGGATCACGTTCGCGATGGGACGCCACTCCGGGTACAATGTCAATGTCTCAGGTTACGAAAAAGTCTCGTTGGGACAAGACCCCAATGGTACAAGCAGCGACAACAGCTGGAGCAACCCCGATACTGGGGGCAGGTTCATCCGCAGTAAACACCCCTTTCGTACAGAATGGTGCTGTACCACCCGAGCTTGTCAATGCATCACGGTGGCAAGCAGACATAGAAATGCGTAACAGGCCCATCACAGATCAGGAACTGGACGAACTCTTACCTTCTGATGGATATACTATTCTTGAGCCACCAACTTCTTACAAGCCCGTACAAACTCCTGCAAGGCTGCTCATGAAGACACCCGCAGTTCCCCAAACACCTTTATACAACCTTCCAACGGAGAGCGAGGTTGCTCGGGAAACTCTAGGAATTCCCGTGGAGTTGCCAGACACTCTCAAGAGTATTCAAATGAAACCCGAGGACTACAAGAATTTTGCTAAGGTGCTCGACAAGAATTCGAAAGATGAAGATCTCCCTGCGGAAGAGCAGGTCGAACGAAAGATTATGCGATTGCTACTGAAGATTAAGAACGGGACACCGAACGTACGAAAAGTAGCAATGAGACAAATATCAGAAAAAGCACGTGAGTTTGGAGCTGAACCTCTTCTCAAACAAATACTGCCGTTGTTGATGTCCCCAACGCTGGAACATCAAGAGAGGCATCTCTATGTGAAGGTGGTTGATCGTATTCTACATAAGCTTGGTGAACTTGTCCGTCCTCACGTCCGTCACATCCTGGTTGTAATCGAGCCGATGCTTATTGATGATGACTACTATGCAAGAGTCGAAGGTCGAGAAATAATATCGAATCTAGCGAAAGCGGCTGGCTTGCCGACTATGATTTCGACAATGCGGCCTGATATCGATCACCAAGATGAATTTGTTCGGAATACCACTGCTCGTGCATTCGCTGTGGTTACCTCTGCGCTTGGTATTCCATCAATGCTTCCGTTTCTTAGAGCTGTCTGTGGTAGTAAGAAATCATGGGAAGCGCGACACACGGGAATCAAGACAGTACAACAGACTGCGATTCTCATGGGTGTCGCAGTCCTCCCGCATTTGAAGGAACTCGTGGAGATCATCCAATCTGGACTACTCGATGAACAAGGAAAAGTAAGGCTTATAACAGCTCATGCCTTAGCGAACCTGGCCGAAGCGTCCGCTCCGTACGGAATTGAATCCTTTGACCCTGTCCTAGCACCGTTGTGGCAAGGAATTCGATTACATAGAGGAAAAACGCTCGCCGCTTTTCTCAAAGCTATTGGTTTCATAATCCCTCTAATGGACCCTGAATATGCAAATCACTACGCGAGAGAAGTCAATTCCATATTGATACGAGAGTTCAAATCGCCTGACGAAGAAATGAAGACAGTTGTGCTCAAGGTTGTAATGCAATGTGTTTCATGTTCGGGTGTTGAACCGAGGTACGTGAGAGAGGATTTGGCCCCAGAATACTTCCGGTGCTTCTGGATTCGTCGGATGGCTTTAGATCGACGAAACTTTCGAGGCGTGGTTGACACAACTCTGCAAATTGCTATGAAAATTGGTGTATCTGACGTCCTTGGTCGCCTTGTTGGAGATTTGAAAGACGAATCAGATCCGTATCGCCGTATGGTCTTGGAAACCGTTGAAAACGTCACGGACAAACTTGGGTTATCTGACATTAACAGCGCCCTGGAAGCGCGACTCATCGATGGGTTACTCTTTGCCTTTCAAGCTCAAGGCAATTACAACGACTCAGGAAGTGCTCTTCGAGCTCTATCTGTGGTCATTCGAAAGTTGGACCGCAGGGCGAAGCCTTATCTCAACCAAATTGTGGGTATCATCAAATGGCGTCTGAACAACAAAAGTGCCAAGATTCGAGAACATGCTGCGGATTTGGTATGCAAGATCGCCGAAGTCATGAAAGTTTGTGGTGAGGATGCACTGATGGGACATATGGGCACCGTACTATTTGAGTATCTTGGCGAAGAGTTCCCTGATGTTTTGGGGTCTATTCTCCGAGCGATGAAGTCAATTGTTGAAGTTATTGGAATCAACGACATGCAACCGCCTATCAACGAACTTCTTCCACGTCTTACTCCAATTCTGAAGAACAGGCATGAGAAAGTACAAGAGAACTGCATAATCTTGGTAGGAAAGATTGCAAACAAAGGAGCTCATTTTGTATCGCCGAAGGAATGGATGAGGATCTGCTTTGAATTACTTGAACTGCTGAAAGCACCGATAAAAGCGATCCGGAAATCGGCGGTAGCGACATTTGGTTATATTGCGAAAGCGATTGGTCCTAGTAATGTGCTTACGACCCTACTGAACAACCTCAAAGTTCAAGAGCGAACGCAGCGTGTCTGTACCACAGTCGCCATAGCAATCGTCGCCGAAACATGCCAGCCTTACACGGTGCTACCGTCCATGATGAACGAATATCGAATACCAGAGCTGCACGTGCAGAACGGGATTCTGAAATCTCTGTCTTTTCTCTTCGAGTATATCCGAGACATGGCCGGTGACTACATATACGCCGTCACGCCTATGTTGGAGGACGCGCTGATTGATCGAGATCTTGTCCATCGACAAACAGCTTGCACGGCAGTTGGACATCTTGCACTCGGAGTTAGAGGACTCGGATTAGAAGACGCTCTGATACATCTTCTTAATCATGTGTGGCCAAACATATTTGAGACTAGTCCTCACGTTATCAACGCTGTGATATCAGCAATACAGGGTTGTGCAGTTGCACTTGGTCCGGGACCGATTCTCATGTACCTACTACAGGGTTTGTTCCACCCTGCAAGAAAAGTTAGGGATGTGTACTGGCGGATTTATAACGGGATATACATTTATGCTCAAGAAGGCTTAGTACCATCATACCCAAGTTTGTCAACAGTTGACATTGAGAATGAAGATAATGAAGTCGAGGATGACCGGTATGAGCGCCACGAACTGTTTCTAATAGTGTGAGAACGGAAGACGGGAATTACATGTCGCTGGGAAGACCCGTATAAGATGTGTAGAGTTCGAACGCTAGTTGGTTAAGAAAGTGGAAGCTTAAACACTGCACAGGAGCGGACCTGAACATGGCATGTCCTTCGCGGTTCCCGTCGCAAGTGGCGAAAGATGTGTGTCGAACGTGTAAGTGTGATGCTCATCTCTTCCACAAGTACTACATAATGGGATGATGAAAGCCAAGGCTCCAAAATATGATCAGACTTTTTCTAGCTTGACAACTTCAGGTGAAGTGTTGTGTCCGTGCTTTATAGTACACACCAATGCTTGTCTGAGCTGCGTCCAGCTTGTACGAACTATTTCAGCGATGATCGCGGTTTGTCTATTGCGCTGAGCACCGCTGTGCGAAGTACGAAGGGAGACTGGTAAGGATAATTTGCTAGAGCTGGCCTACAGTTGCTGTGGTTGACCATGTGCTCCAAGGCGAGGCCACTGCGAGTAGTAATGGTACTGCGGTGAAAGACGATACGGTTTGTACTATAAACACTTTAATCTATACATTACGTTGGGGTGGTGGATGGATTGCGTTTTCATGGAGATACGTATAAACGGTACGCAGCCTGGTATGTATGTGAGCCGTCGGAACGTCTAAGAGCGGACACAGGAGCCAGGAGAGCAGGTGGAAAGGGTGCCGTGGTTTACATCAGGTGTAGTTCTCTTCCAATGTGAGGTCATATGGTTCGATTGACGGAGCGGTGAAGGCTAGTTGAGGTGGTGCACTTGTTACTAGGGCTTATGTAAGTTGTGTGTAGACACAGCCGTAGTGTATGCTTCTTCAAATGGCGCCCACTTGGTTTGTGTATGATGCTCCCCGCACGGTTCTACAAGTTCACTGAGCAGCGTGTGCGGTGGGATTGAACGCCCATGTCGGCTGCGCCATGACGAGCTAGAGTAACAGCATGAACTCGCAGCAATAGAGCAGCACTGCGCGGAAAGGAAACACATACGTGTTTCTACTGCATGTCAGGATTGGAGGGGAAAGTTTCAAATTGGAGCCCAAGATCACGTTCTGAGTACGGAGGCGGTTGACCAGCCGCGACAAACATACCTTTTCTCCAGGCCATAGCGTTAAACGGTGTACCGTCCAAGTTTTCCAATCGTTCCAGAGTGGCTTCTGTATGCTGTCCGCAGCAGTTACACACGACCGTCAACGGGGCTTTTGTGAGTTGTTGAGGGCGGAGCATGATGCTGTTGAAGCACACTGGACAGGAGATGTAGGTGGTTATGTCGGTGGTGTCAACGTCGTCATCGTTAAGAATGGGGTCTGAGCGCTGTCTGGAAGATGATCTGGGTGATCGCCGGGTGCGGCGGGGTGGGCGGCGGTTGGAGGTTCTTCTGCCGCATATGGGCGGGACGCGAGTGGATGAACAGGGGGTTGATGGGAAGAGGACGAAGGCCATTTCGGTAGTTTGGGAAGCAGCTGTGGTAGGGGGTGGCGAAGAAGGTGGGAGCACTTTTTGAAGACACAGATGAATCTGCGAGCAGAATAAGTGGAATATCCGTTGGCGAGCTCAGGGTTTCCGCCAGGTGGCAAATAAAGAAAAGTGAAAAAAAAAGGGCCAGTGTTACTCTTCAGCATTTACATCGACAAACTTATCCTTTGGAGCGCCGCAAGCCGGGCACACAAAATCGTCGCCGTAGAACTTGAACTCCCTACCAGCGGCGGGGAACAGCGTGTAGCCGCAATCCGTGCATTGGTACGCATGCACTTCAGCCTTTGCTGGTTCCCCCGAGCGGGCGACATAATCTAGATGTTCCTTATCCGACTCTTGGTCATGTTCTGCCTGTGCAGCGGCCTCCTTGGCAGCCTCTTGCTCACGCTGCTTAATGCGTTGTTGCACGACGCCATCAAACAGTAACTTGGCATGCGCCTCATCCAGACGTAAAGCTGCGGCGGCTGCCAAGGGCGCTTGTTGCATGTCGTTATGCTCAATTTCATGCGTCACGTAATCACGGTAACATCGCTCCAACATATTCCGCTGCAAATCGGCGACGGTGGAGGCGCTATACGGGAACAACGAAACCAACTGCAGGGAGGCAACTTTTTGCACGTCAAGAATTCGTTCGGCAATGAACAAGAGTTTGCCTAGAAGACTGGGTGAATCACTCATTGTAGCGGCCAATTTGTTGATGGCGTTGACAGCCTTAGCATCCCCAACGCGTAGCAGCTTTTTCACGAGCGACACGTCCTGGATGGTGGACGGAACAATAGCGCGTTCAGCGACGAGCGCGCCGAGATACGAGGCGAACATGGCACCGCGCAGGACACCTGGACCGAGCTTCCGTTTGTATTCGGAGGCGATCTCTCGCTTTGCGTCCGGGCTGTTACCGTAGAGCACAATGACGTGACCAAACTCGTCCACAAGCGATGCCTGACGGGCTGTGAATCGTTTCTTGGCCAGCCAGGCGGAGGCGAGCATGACGGCGGAGGCGGCCATGTACGGCAGGAAAGACCAGAAGCCGACGGTCTTCGGGGCCATGAGATCTGTGCGACGCTGCGACGGCAGTGGTTGCATCTCGGTGAAGCGATCTGTGTCGGCCGGACGGCGCATGGGCGTTATGGCGCGCGCTGTGGCGACGCGAATGGTGGATGAAGGAAGGTTGGAGGAGTGGGAGTTCGGGTTGGGGGCTGATGTTGAAGAACGTTCATGGTGCGATTGGTGCTGTTGGTGCTGTTGGTGCTGTTGGTGCTGTTGGTGCTGTTGGTGCTGTTGGTGCTGTTGGGAAAGGGAGCAGTCAAAGTGGACGGGGCGTGCGGCAGTGGTGAGCGGCACATGGCGAGGGCGGATGGGGACGGTGAAGGAAGTGGACAGTGGGGCAAGGGTGGCGGACGAAAAGAGCGGGACAGACGGGGCGAAGGCGGGTACACACAACCGAGGCATGGCGGCGACGAAGGAGAAGCGGTGGAGGGAGGGTGTGTGCGGTGGGCGACGGACGGAGGCGCAATACATAAGGCACGGCGGCGCTTGGCGCACACAGCGGCGAGATTGGCAGCGATCTGACACGCGCGAGATGCAGCGTAGCGCCAGCGCGGTGCCCGCTGCGTGGCCACGTGGGGGGGCCACCACTCTTCCACCCAAAGAGCAGAGCATTGGCGCGAAGCGCAACTCGCCGATACGACACCTACGTCAGCGCATTGCGATGGGCGAGCGGCTGTCGGAGGTGGTGATCCCCGCCACGCCCACGCCGCCGCGCGCGCGCGCGGACGGCGCTGCCATCGACGACGACGCCCACGCCCACGCCCACGCCCACGGCCACCATGACGGCGAATCGCAGCCCAAGCCCATGGTGCTGCACACAAGCGCGGACGGCGCGCTCGACCAAGTGCTCATGGCGCGCAACATAGTCGCCGCCGCCAGCGCCACGCAGCTCAGCACCTTCGCGTTACATTTCGACCCTCCCTCCGCCGTCGCGCTCGCCGAGTGGAACGCCCCGCCGCGCTGTTCAGTTCGCGCCGTCGCCATCGCGCCGGACGCCGCCGTGCTGGCGCTGCTCATCGCCGATCACTCTTCCGCCGCGCTCACGCTGCTGTGCCCGCGGTCGCTGCGTCGATTGCTGCGTCTCGCCCTGCCCGCCGTGCCCTCGCCCTCCGTCTCGGCCGCCTTCTTCTCCGCCCCGCCCGTTCGCCCGCCCGATCACCCCGCGCTTCGCGCACACATGTTGCCCCCGAATCTGCGCGCCGCCTTCCAGTCCATCTCCAAACAACACCACCACCCCCGTCGTCAACAACACACCCCTTCAGCCGCCTGCGCCCCCAATTCGCTCGTGCTCGCCCTCAACGTCTTGCTCATCTACTCCTTCTCCCCCGAGTACTCCCGTCTCCACTCCTTTTCCACCCACAAACTCCCGCACACATCCGCCACGCTCGTCTCGCTGCCCACCTTGCCACACCACCACCACGCCCCGCTGCTACGCGCAAACTCCTTTCTGCACACCCTTCACGCTCCTTTACTCTCCCTGCCAGATCTGCACATACTCATGCCCCTCGCTCTCACTACCCACCCTCCCGCTCTGCTGGCCCTTGTCAAATTACCCTCCGAACTTCTTGCAGCTGCCGTCTTTCACCAACAATCCGTTACTCTCACTCCACTCACGCTTCGCACCCCAGCTCGTAATCTTGTCTACCTTCCACGTCAACAGGGCGCTCTCCTTCTTGAAAAGCGTCAGCACAACCTGTGCGCAGTCGCCAAGCTTGCCTACCACTCCCACCTTGGTTTCACAGTGTCCGCTCTGCCCAACTCTCCTAGTAGCGCCGAGCAACGTTTTTTGTTCCAAGACGATGATTATGATATCCTTCGTCATCATCATTGTATTGCTTATCACCAAAATTCAGTAGTGGAGCTCACCCTTCATCAAGACACAATCCGAGTTACCCTTACTCCCTGCAAATCTACGCTTTTCTGATCCTCCTCCAAAAAAGCAATCGCAAACCGCTCATCTCTTCCCCACCTTGCTTGCTTTCAGCTTCCACAACGGTGTTAGACAAACGACCGATAAAACTGAGCACCCCAGCAGTGCCCAGAAAAACCCGCCCCATTTGAACCGTTGTATTATGAATGCTAGCGGCATTCCAGAAGCGGCTGCTCCGAGGTAGCTGATCAGACCCAATATTCCATTCGCTGTTCCCACTACTCGTTTGTCGGCCACTTCAGCTCCAATCAGTCCGATCATCATTTGCGGTCCATTCACCATAAAACCCACCACCGCCATTGATACAAAGTCCCACAATGCGTTCCGGCCCCCCGTGGCCCACGTCACCGCCAGGCTCACGATCAAACCGACAAGGTACACAATGGTCACAGCCGCTCGTCGCCCGTTGGCCCAGTCCGATACGATGCCCGCCGAAAACGTTCCGGCAATTCCTCCAACTTCCACCCCAGACACCCGATACGCTGCCTCAGCCGCTGAGAATGTATGTGCGTCTAGCAACCAGAAATGCAACCAGCTTTTCATCCCCGCGCGCACAAAGTATATGAAAAAGTATGCAATCGCTAAAGTCCATATCAAACGGTTCTTCAACACGCCCTCCATCAGTGCCTCTTTCCACGATGCGCCTTCGTCTTTGCTGCCCTTGTTTTCGCTCTTCCTGCTAGTCTTGTCCTCTTCCCATGCGGGTGCACCAAAACCCATTTGTTGCGGTGACGATCTCATAAATAGTACGGAGATAGCCGCCAATCCCATGGCCACCGCACCCGGAACAATCATTCCTGAACGAAATCCGAATTTGGACGACGCGAGCCATCCACACACGATGGGCGCTAGAAAGCCCCCGATGTTGGCGCTTGTGCTCCATAGCGCCCAGAAAAAACCTCGTTCGCTCGGACTGAACCAGTTTAAGAGCATCTTAGCGGAAGAGCCTGCGCCCACACCTTGAACAAGGCCGTTCAAACCCCATAGCAGTGCAAGTAGTGATACCGATGTTGCGGAACCCATGGCCACGTTCACAAGCCCCGCGAGAAACAGGCCACCGGCCAAAGCCACGTGAGGCGCTGCTCGATCAACCACAACTCCAGTAAACAGACGAGACATGCCGTATGCAATGGGGAACGCCGAAGTGATCTCGCCGATGCTTTGCAAAGACAGGTTGAGCGATGTCGCCATCACCGGTGCAATGTACGTGAATGTAGCGCGCAGCATAACATACGTTGCATAAGTGAGTGCCATGGTTGTAAATATGGCACTCCGCACTATGACAAACTTAGACTGATCGGAGGAAAAAGGGCGGACGGCAGCGGAAACTTCTCGAGGGCTGTCCGAGCTGCCTTGCGAAGATGAGTTGCATGAGATCATGCGACGGGTGCGTCGTATCGGTGCTCTGGTCCATGTTCGGGCTCGGCTCGTTTGCAGAAATGAAGTGCCTGGTACGCGCTGATTTACAGCAGCAAAAGAATGTATGAACGCTGCTGATCCGCGGCTGTCGAAGATGTCCGAATGCATAAGAATAATGCTTGTTGCAAATACTGGATGGTCTGTTAGCATGGAAGCAAATGGGAGGATAGTATGGAAACGGGCACAAACGATTGACGACGAGGGAACAAGGAGGAGCGGAGATGTTAAAGAATGAAAATGCTGCTAGAGGACAATTCGCGTCATGAGGTGATGACGAATACAATCGCAATCTCAGCATTCATCTGCATGTTTCCAAGATGCGATCTTGTACCCTTCGGTATCCATTGGATTCGGCTGAGCTCCATGGAGTCTGCTTTGCTCCTTTGCACAGCAGGGATGCCACTCGGATGTTACGGAAAGACATCAAATTATACCCAATTAAAAAGTGCCACGTGTTCTAGTCTTTTTGATCAGTGCCGTTCCATTGGTCCTAGGGCGACCGGGCAAGCTCCCCCAGATGCACCCCAGCAACAAGGCTTTCCTCATCGCACTGATCCTGCACAAGGCGTCGCTGTAGCAGTCCTTCCCTTCTTCTTCTTCTTTTTTATGGGCACACATTACCTGATTACGGCATTGTGGTAGAATCTAACTCTACAGGGGAGCTTTTCTTCGTCTAGCATGCTAAACTCTATGTACGTAAAGCTCCTCGGAAAGAAAGATTTTCTCTGTCCCGTAGTACCAATCTCTATTCATGTCCCCGGAATGTAGCCGATGACTGCTGCTTGCTCTCACCTTGCAGCAGCCGTGTTGCGCTCACTAGCTACTATCTCGGAACATGGAAAGATTAGTACCAAGCTTCTACGGGAAGACCCAAGATCGGATCCATTTCGTTCTGACGCGACTCGCCTTTTCCATTCTTTTCTCTGCTATTCCTTCCCTTTCCACCAGAGGACGTCAGCTAAGGGGCACACCACGACAAGGCGGATTCCAATGTGCCTCGTTGTCGTCGTCTAGAAGCACTAACGACGTTCTACCCACCCTTTCCTCTTTACCCTTGGCGATTTCGGGTAGTTGAACCGACCTAACACACGTGCTTTTCTTCAATCCTGGCGCAAGTTCCGTAAAAACCCTGTAAAACCATTCAGATCCTTGTACGGGCGGGCCTGTTTTCTTCCATTATCCACGCGATGCTGAGATGCTGCGTGAGGTAAGACTGCCGCCTCAGTTTCCGTAGGAAACTCCTGACCCTTCCGGGAAAACTCAGGGAAAGGCTGGCAAGATCTTCCGGGAAGCGCGTGCGTCGTGCCTACCGTTTCGCACAGCTTAGCGGGGGCCTTTTCTGGACAGTGCCACCCAGGTCGCTTGGGGCCGTCGGTCTGCCGACTGCCTGGTCGCTTTTAGAGACATCCCAGGTCGACGAAGGCGACCAGTCCGCCGATCGCCTGGGCGAGTTTAATGACATCCCGGGTCGGGTCCTTCCCTTGTACTCCGCAAGTGAACACTCTCACTACAACCTCTTTCCTTTCTTTTCTAACTCTCGAGGCCAATTCGCTGGGCTCACTTGCTACAATTTAGATAAGAATCTCTTTTTATTGAAAGGCGCTTCCTTGTACGTCTACATGTACGCTGACGGGACTCGGCTTGAACGTTCAAGAGTAAAATTATTTGTAGTTATTCCTCCCTTCAGAAGGTATCCCGGTCGGTGACCCATTTTATTTTCCATGCTGCAAAGTTTTCACTTGGCCATAAAAAGAGAACGAATCTTCAAGCATGACCCGTCACCCGCAGGGACAGCAGGTCCACATCCAGAAAGTCCCGAGAGGTCTGCTCAGTTCTTTGAAGGACTTGAGGCAACCCCATGCCACTTGGTGACAATAGATATTGTGCATGACACATAAGAATTGTGGAATTGGGGCATATCTCGCAAACACGATATGCACTACTTTGAACACCCTCTGTATGCTCACCATGTAATATCAATCTTTTGCATTTGGAACACCTGACAACATGTGCCTTCACGTTGATCACAAAGCAAACGTAACTGCAAACAAAACGTCTCACGAAAGGAAAACACAAAGAAATGATGACTAAGGGTAACGAACCTTATGAGATTCTCTTCGGCTGAGAGAAACAAGAGCTCGGAAATGAGGAGTTCTGATTTGCAGATTGCTGCGCTTGGAAATTCTCCACGGGCATTGGGGAAGGCTAGCCGAAGACCCTTGGTATAATCCGGAGGGACACAAATTTCTTGGCAAGAATTTTCATAGCTCCATGCATGCAAAACACGGACGGATAGAGAGAGTCATAGGTGTAACAATACGCTTTATTTTGTTTGGAGACTAGGTCCGTTGAATATCGCTTCTTCTCTACAAATCTTGAAAAGTATGAGAGAACAGTGCAACCATGAAAAGAGATTGCTAGCGCATTTCATGAACAGTGGAAATGCGTCTGCAGCACAACTATTTCAACTCACTGAGATATCATAGTACAAGTAGCGGTGCTTCGCATATACTTATTTGGGCATCGCCGCACCTCATGGCCTGTCGAGAACTGATGTACATAGAGGGAGCTCCCCCTTCATTGGAAAGCCAGAAGTTCCTTGTTTTAGTGCATCGGATTCTCCTGAATTTCCTTCTTGCCGCCCGAGGTTTACCGTTCTAGGTAAGGGAAGGCTAGTTCCAGGGGACGGATGTGTTTATTGAGAACAAATTAGAGAAATAGCCTTCCCATTTGAAGAAGTGAACTCAGAAGTGTGCCAGGTCACAGGTAGGTGTTGGGTTTGCGTTCTGTTTGCCCACGATGCATACTTCGTGTTCATTTCGGAGTTAGGAGGAAGATCAACCACAAATACTTCACGGCGTGTCCGAATATGAGACCCTTTCATGGCCGAAGGTCAATGGGGGAATCCGAAGAATTGCATTCATTGTAATTCCGCTACGTGTACTGCTGGTGCTTGTTTAATCATAGATTAAATATACACAATCAGTACACGTAACAGAATTTTATTGCACCAAATACGGGTTACACTGAAATGCAACCCACCCTCTCGGTGCTCACTTGTAAGTATTCGCTACAAGAATAGATACAAAGCTATCAGGAACCTTCAGGCTTCAATAACCAAATGATTAGGAACTGCGAGTCCGTGAAAACAGCTGCATGATCTGTTGTATGCAAAAAGAAAGAGATAGAAGCTCTTCGCTTACTCTTTCGTTGCAAGGCAAGTCAAGTGTCGGGCCGCAGCGTGTACACGTAGGCGGTTGGGGTCACAGTTTTTTAAATGGTAAAACACACTTGAGCAACGATGCGGGCGTTTCTCGACATCCTATTCGCCTGCTGTTTGCTCGTGTTGTTAAGCTGCGATTCTTCGGATGGTGCAAGCTTGCGTTGACTTTATTCATTCTTGGGCTTAACCAATTAGGTTACAACAGATAACTAGTTTCGAAGTTCTTTTCTGTTAAGAAAAACTCGATGTTCTGCACAAAAGATATCGATACTATGAGCCTCGATGGAGATGGACTGGGGCTTCTGCAGCCTATAGACCAGTATTCCTGAAGGCTGACCGTACTCTTGTAGATGTGAGAACCGCGTGGAGAATTCCGCCTACCTGTCACCTATCTAGCTGAAAGATATCAAGGGTGGCTGTTTGAAACTTACTGGCAGAGGCTATGCCGTTGTCTCCAGACAAAGTCTTCCTGTTGAAGCACTTGCAGATACTGCTCAGCAGCTTTCCCGGCTCCAAGACCTCGTTTTGTCATCCGTCTGCATAACTCAAGTGGGAGCAATGTTCTCCGTACACAAGTGACAAACTGTCGAACGAGAGGCCTTGACAACAAAGATCCTGTGGGTTTCAATGGCATGTAGATTCCCCGGGGCGGCGCTACGTACAAACAGCGACTGTAGAGTTTCAATCTGGTCGCTTGTGTCCAATCGTTTTTCGATAAACGAATTGGCTCGCGTTTGGACACCCGAGAAAAGGGCTATTGTAAGCTTCATGATATGATTTCCAACATTTGTGTAAAATGACCCGCAGAGCTTCGTCCAATGGACACACAACGTATTTTGCACCAAGTTCGCGATACCCTGGATTCAATCCACACGGATACAAGTGATATTTTATGTTTTAAACATGATGTGATATGCGGTCCACTTAGCCACGAAAAAGGATCTGTGGTATCCTCAACATCATAGGTGTGCTCGCTTCTCTTGCCAGGATACCGAGATTATTTCCGCTGCTTCTGTCTCCTGCATCGCTTCGGAGTTCCGGTCATGTCCGACCTTGTGCGCAGCCGTTGGCGCTCTCCGGAGCTGGCATGTAGAGGAATCACCCGTTTTCTAGGTAGCGAACATGTTCTTGAGAAAAGGGGCAAACAGGGGTATAAGGATAACCCTTACCACTGGAATCATCTCCGTGCTCTCCAGAGGCATGAAGAAAGCTGAGCCCGAGCTGTACTCTAATTCGCTCACAGCCAGAGCACTGCTTGGGCTCAGCTTGCTTGTGGGGAGTACTAAAGATCATGGGCCAAGCAAGCTAGATGACATCTACACGTCACATTAACATCAATAGCTTTGCCTTTGTAGCGCGACATGTCTGGCAACCCCTCGGATGGACTGGAGCATGTGTTATTGAAGAGCGAGCCTTAGCTGGACGACTTACTAGGCCGGACAGACTTCCATCTGTTGCTCGGAGATACGTTGCGAAGCTTGATTGCTTCGAACACGCTCTGAGACTCAAGACCTTCTCCACCCCGGGATCATTGCTGCCGCTATCATGACGTGGACCACTTCGTTGATACACGTAAGCGAGTGTGGGCAAGGAGCCGCACTCGCAAGTCGTCATGCAGCGGAATTTGGGGAGTGCGACCAGAGTCTGGCTTCCGCACGGTACCGTCGTAGCCGGTGCGGAAGCTGAACAGGTTACAGCCGTCCCGCTGTAACTTCGCGCGTGGTCGCGGACTGTGACTCGGCTAATTCATCGGGAGGTGGTGTCATCACTGTGAGCGGACGAATATGGTTGGCGAAAACAGTTGATCAATATGAACATATAATTTCTCGTACAATACCTATAGTTGCCCAATAAGGTTGGGTAGCCTACATACGGCCGATCAAAATGAGTGTGATACGGACCACAACGGCCCCTAACATCACAAGTCTTCCGCGTGCTCTGCTTGCTCATTGTGGTATCTAAATATCAAGATTTGAAACCAACAGCGTACACCGGACCAAAACGTTTTCCATTCAAGTTTCGAGCCATGATATAAAGTAGTGGTCGTGCCTAAGTATGCCCAAAGATCCACGCCGTCGCTTTGTACTGCTGAACAACTCGAGCCTGAACTTTCCTTTTGCCCTCCGCGCATTCTCTCTTGTTCATACTCGTTCTTGCCATACACTTAGCGCTGTGTAGCTCCCTTGACATTGTTCCGCTTGCGCCCCCGAGCACCTGCGCGCTGCAACACACGACTTCTGAAGCTGGTCTCAATCTCGTAGGCTTTCTGCGATTTCTGCAAGTACAAAAAGGATTCACGTTCTTTGGCACTTTCCCATCCAGTTCACCTCCCCTGTCATTCTTAGTAACGACTTCAATCTATATCATCTTTTTTATCTATGGATATTAGTACGCGCAAGGGTTTTCCACCGCCCCACAGGAGCAACCTTTATCGTTTACTCAAACGCTTTCGCAGCATCCTGGAGCACAACAAGTTGGCTATCCGCCCTACTCAGCCCAATAATGAGGTTATACTGCTTAAAGTGTGTGAGAAACTCTGTCATCGCAAAAAGCTTTGGGTGCGTTTGCACAAGCTGTCCGGTCTTTGTCTTATGCCAGAGGTCATGCAAACTCTCCACAGATATAGGCACCTTAGAGTTTACAGCTACAGGGAGTTCATGAAGGCTGACGGAAGCATCAAACAAAATGGAGGTGTGCTCAACATTGCTTTCATACCACCATTCGTGATTTCTGATGACGCTGAAGAGCAAGTGTCTATTGACAAGACCTCTCGTGTGCGGGCCGGCTTGTGGAAGGAGGCTTCTCGGTTTGATTGGGATTCGCGAAGCCGTATTCTACAGCTCCTTTTCGTAATGGCAGCTTTCTGTGCAACGCTAACCGGATGGATAGGTAGCTCCGATTGTTACTCCCCTGAAGCTGTCATCGCCATTTGGAAGCGATTCGCTGATCCATCGTTTTGCACATCTACAATGCACCCGGAGCACACTAGCTCTCCTCAAGATATAAGACAGGGTTGGGAGATTGCTGTCAAGGTTATCAAGAGCAATGTAGGGGAACTTTATCACGACAAGGAGAAGCCAATTCCACCCCGCTTGAGAAGATGGGGGCGCCAGACCGAGTTTGCTGTTCGCCTTCCAGATGTGCAAAGCCGCACAGTGTCGTGGTGTGCTCAGCTAATGCAAGAAATGTGTTTTCTGACTTACAACCGTCTCTCAGAGCGTTTTAAGAACTTGGATGCTCAGTTTCTCAAGCAGTTCGCAACACAAGCTGAGGAGGCATATACAGTGCTTTTGGAACGCGAAATAGGTATTGCTTTAGACCAGTCTCCCAACTGGAAGGAAAGCTTCTCCGAGGAGAAAGTTCTGAGGGATTTTTGTGATCATCGTGATTCAAATGGTGCCATGAACCAACATTCAGAGAATTCTTCTGGTTCCGCGGCATCCGAAAGTGAACAGGATGATGCACAGAACAGTCGTAGTGAGGACAATGAACCGCAGAACACTCACAGTGAGCATGATCATGACCGCATGGAAGTTGACACTGAGCAGCGTAAACACGGTGAACAAGAGGATGTCTTATCCCCTATATCCCCAGATGTGGACACTTTGCGGGATACGAAGCTCAATAGGAGAGAAGCGGGCATGAGTCTCGAGCAAGGCAGCTCAGATCAGAATAAGATCAAGCCCAGTAAGGGTGTGGCTAACACTGAGGATCCCATGCATGATGCTAGCAATGAAAAGTGTGACGATCCATCGCCTGCACTTTTCAAAAAGTTAGGTGAAAGGATCAGGGAAGAAGGAACCAAAGCTATAAGATCAAAACTTCAAAACTATGCCGAAGATGTCAGCGATTTCGACGATGTCCAGCTCCACCAAAATGCGCAAGTTCAGTATAGGTCCAGCGGCACCTTGAGCCGTAGAGGGCAAGGGAGAGAAGAAAACGGTAGTGATGAGGATGAGGTACGCGCCCCAAATCACCAAGAGAACCAGGACCGTCTCGGAGCCCAAGAGAGCTTTGAGAATCATAGAGTGAATGCCGTTCAACCGAACACAATGGGAAGTGTGCGTGCTGTGAGCAACCCGCCAAAGAAGAAAGCTAGAACTCGACTTCACCAAAACGGGTATAGAAGTACTGGTAATGAAGTGGAAGAACAGCCTGGTCAACGGACACGAGCAAAATCATATGGTTCGCACGGTAATCATCATGGAGGCATGGTGACACCAGATGATCCTGAAGAATTTCGACACAAAGATACGTCAACAGCTCAACCCAGTAAGGCAAACAGTTTGAAGTACAGACACGGACACGGACATGAACCACCCTTAACTAAAGGGGACGATGCAATTAATGAGGAACCCACAGGGAAAGAAGAAGAGGTAACTGAATCTCATCACAAGCGCCTTGTGGAGAGGATCGCCCTTCAGGTTAGGAAAGAGGCCCTTTTAAGACGCCAGAGGGGCGATATGGTCGAAAGGCATGGAAAGCATATTATCGTGCCTCCTAGGAAACGACCACAATACTTGAAAACGTTTCAATAGACATGCGAATACGACTACCAGAGGAGAGCGTCAAATAGATTATAGTGAGACCGGCGAGCAACTTGTTGTAGATGCACAACGGCTAATTTTGTGCGTGATTTGATGTGGAGTCTCTACCTTGAGGAATGATCGCGATCGATAAGTAATGTCTTAATGAAGACGGGAATTGGGTTTCGTGAAGTTGCGTGAATATATCCTGAGAAGTTTCTTTCGTTTCGTAGTATTCTTGAGTTTCTTTTAAGTGTACTACGGATGGTCTAGTGTTTTGAGCGACATAGAATTTAATCCAGATGTGACAAACATGGTACATACACAAGACACCGGAAGTGTTTCTGCCCGCTCGGATGTGGGCTCAACATACATACTAGTGTAGACCATTTCGTTCTTAGATGCCGCCCAAGAGCGGCATCCCGGCGTCGAGAGCTCCCGCCTCTCCGAGAGAGGCAGAGCTCTGACGCCGAATCAATAGTAAGGACATGGCCAGAAAAGCCGTTCGTTTATCTAGAGAGAGAGGGGTTCTTCTCAATGTAACCCCTACCGTAGTCTTGGAATTAGAGACGCGAGCTCATATATGCACACACACATACACAAGACTCAGAGAACTATGTTATGAGCGTCTCTAATCAAACTCGTTTTCTCGCGTCTTTCGAAGACAGACACGTGAAATGGCAAAGAAACAAATGCACTCTCGTACCGAATAACTCCAGTACTGCCCAGCGTCGAAAGTGCAGCTACAGTATACTCGAATGGGTAAGATGAGAAAATTTCGATCTACGAGTTCGCGTCCCGATCAAACATCACTTAACGCAGAGCAGAATCTGATGTCTGAAATTATAATCTAGTGCATCGACAACCCTCGGATGCAGTGGATGCGAGGTCCGACCCATGAAGGACAGAAATGCTGTTCAGAAGTATCAGCCCCGGTGATGCAAGGTGGCAAATGGGACGGCTCACAAGGGTACAACACGTAGCGATACTTGATATCCTTGACTCTGCAAGGGGATCTGTGACCTTGACGGACCACGGAAGTGAGAACTTCAGAGCATTTCTTCGCCAAACTGCTGAACAGATTCAAAGTTCTAATGAAAAAGGATGAGACAATATCCCCTTACTCGATGATAGATAAAGGGTTACTAAATCGCGCTGGCTCGACATTGTTATGATACATGGGTACAAGTTAACAGGAAACGGCTTCTTCAACATCGGCCTGCGTTTCTTGTATGTGAGAAGGATGCGCGAAAGGCCGAAGTAATGCTCGCACAATTCTACACCAAACACGTTTCTGCCCTGCATCCTGTGGCGACATTTCTCGAAAACAGATCGCTCAGATGTGACTGTGGAACGAACGTGAAGAAAGACGTTGAGCATGTCGTTTATCGAGCCCTCGGACAAATGCAGCCCGTAGAGAGTTGTTAGCTGGTCTCCCAAGGAAGTGTAAGGAAAGTATATAGCAGTGAATCCGACATGAACCACAGAAGTTCTTGGCCTTCCTGAAAAGAGAAAGCTTTTACTAAAAAGCTCTCCTTCAGCTTAGTAATAGAAAGCTGTTGTCCACAATAAAGAAGAAGAAGAACAGGAAACATATTGTGGCTTCTCTATTCTGTATATGGACTGACAAACGCAGTGGAATCTCGCTCCCTGTTCTTAACAGCGATATCGTGAATCCACTTCTGTTCATATCGTCGGTCTCCAGCCCACTTCTCTGCTGACATTCCTACTAGACACACTTCTTTCAATGACAAGGAAGAAGACTTTCTCCGTTGTTCAGTTTTCGTTTATCAAGCGCCGTGTCGGTTTTGTTCGTCATGGCCGGCGATACAAAATCTTATCCCTTTGCCCAAAGATTTCTGAGGGAGATGAAAAGTTCTCACTGCCACCGCCACCGCCACCGCCACCGCCACCGCCACCGCCACCATATCTAGTTGTTCTGTAAGGAATATGTAGCTGACGTGGAAGATGATAATTCCATGATTGTCCAAGAAGCCAGTTACTTTCGTTGCTACGTGACCAACAGCTGTTCCAACGCTGTTTGCTTACTACCATCGAACCCCCAGAAGGGTATGTTGGTTGAAACCACGGGGAGTCTACGCTCTATCTGTACAGTACCCTAGGTACACCATACGGCGACTACCTTTGTACACCAGGCCGTGCCCTTTCGTCCGTAGAATGGATATCGAAGACATTACCAAAGGTGCCGGTCTAGAAGAGACTGCCTGCAAGCTTGCGTTTGATCTCGGTTTCTTCATCTAGATTGGAGCCTTCCTCCCTGTTTCTTCCTTCTATCTCTTTTCAGATCTGCCCCATCGTCACCAGAAGGTCTAATACTTCCGCACGTTTGAAACGTTTGTCGGAAACATACATTCGAAGGGCGAAATGGTCGTACAAGACAACTGTTGTTTGGAGAAGCGTTCGTGCTCACATGCATACAGATACCGTATTTCATGGACTTTACCTCGTTATAACTTCTCTATTGCAATGGGTGTGGGAAATTCCCGTCCGCAGACGGACGAACGTGGTTTTCAGCTGTCTACCTTCAAGTCTTGTCGAGCTCCCCATTTCTTCCACCGGCTAAAAGAGGACATGCAGAGGGGAACAACGCAATCAGCAATACTGCTGAGCGTTCTTCTGGCATTCGTATTCCTGTTGGGAATGGAGTCTTCATTTCATGAAAGAATTCCAGGGTCTTCCTCTTCGTCAATGTATTCTTTTCTTGCAAGAAGTGACACCCCGTCTCCTATTTATCGTCAGTTGCATCATTTTCATTCTGTTCCACGACGTTATCTCAAGTTAATGACACTAGAGCAACAGCGTGATCTGCTTATGTTGATGTCTACCCCTGCGTCCAGTGGGAGTCATGCGACGCCAACACGTCACGCGCTTTTTGTCCACATTTCGGAGTGCAAGCTCCAGTCGTGTTTGCGGGCTATTGCTAGTGCTGTAACCTATGCCCAAGTATCGCAACGAGTAGCAGTTTTATTCATTGACATTGCTGATGGAATCAATGTATCGCAACTCTTGCAGCTGAGTTCGAATGGAGGACTTACTGATGATGCCATTCTGGTCGCGTTAGATGACCCGGAGAGCGATTTCCATGGTGAGAATCAGACCAGTGTGGTCGACTGGGCGGAATTCACGGTTGTTCACGCTGTGGCACCGAGCAGCTTATTAGAACTGGACGCTTCAACGATGGTGTCAAACTATACTGACAGTAGAACTCCGGTGCCCGACTACCTTGAAACTCTGCCCAAGATCGGGAATACTGAAACCGTTGCAACGCTCGACAATTTGGCTGCTCTTGAAACTCACGTTTCTCTCACTCTTTCTGAAGTTGTATGGTCAAGATATGCTCCAAGAACAATGCAAGAAAGGCTGTTCCAAGATTCTTTAAAACCGACAGAAGGGGTCTCGCATGCACTACTGTCTCGCTCATCCATCCTGGGCAGGTATCGCGCGACTAGGAACATACGGAGAACCGACTCTCTACTTCATCAAACCTATGACATTCCTGAAATGCTTCTCAAAGGAATGGGGGAGTTGGAAAGGAAGCTTTTGCTTCTGAAGCTTGAAAACAAAAGGAAGCGTAGTGGCGTTAAGAATCCGAAAGTGATATTTGTGCACACCCAGTACGGCCTTGGGAATCGACTGAGGGCCCTTGGTTCAGCCATGGCTTTTGCAAGGAGTACTGGAAGGATTCTTGTGTTAATATGGGTTCCAGACCAACATCTGAACTGTAGGTTTACAGATCTCTTCGTTGCAAATGATGAGTTTATCGTAAGCAACTCATTCGCACCTGGAGAAGAATGGCCGTTTTCGGCGAATGCGAAGCGGGATCCAAAAATGAAACATGTCAAATGGTATAGCTATATGAGAGTGAATGGAGTCAAAGCGACTTCCTCCGAGGAACCCGTGTTAGATGATGCGAAGCATCACATTTACGTTTCAACATGCTATGTTATTCAATCACCAGTCACTCCTTTCATCATACGCACGACAAGCTCGTACTGGCAAGTTTTACGCTCTTTAACGCCACACGTGAGCGTTGTGAGGCTAGTTGAACGGTTTTCCAGCTACCCTTTGTCGAGCATGATTGGGATTCATATCCGGGGCAAAAGTATTAAGACGGATATCAACGGAGTGAACGCTACTGATTACTCAGAAGAATCATCTCGGACCACTGACTATTGGAGAAACTTGACGAATGTGGATACCTTCATCGACGAAATGCGGAAACAAACAGCAGATCAGATGTTTTATGTTGCAGCCGATCAGAAGGAGGTATTTGCCAGACTAGAGCACGAGTTTCCTTCACGGGTTGTATACACACCACGACATTGTGATAGTCGAGACAGAGATTGCCTCCCTTTCGCACTGGCAGATATTCTGCTTCTGGCGAAATGTGCCTCCTTGCGGGGAAGCTACTGGAGTTCTTTTTCAGAACTGTCGACACGAATAGGTGGGGCTCGATTCCTGCTTGCTGGCATAGACTTTGGACGACCTTGAAGCGTAGATTCAGCGATAAACCGAAAAGAGATAGTGAGCAGGGTCAGGAGAAGTGTAACACTCTTGTAAAGTCACATGTACGCATCGCTGGTTCATCCGCCGTACACTGCTTTCAGCTCAGGCTTTCTAGCCTTCACGAATTGGCTCCGAAACGTGGTTTGCCACACACTGCGTAACTGATGTCACTTTTAATCTCTGAGCTCTGGTTGATGGGTTGATTCGGCACTGGCCATCCCTCTACAAGTAGATGGGCACTGGATGGGCAAACATCTCCCCTGTGCTCTCGTGTGGATGTGTGAATGTGCAAGCCCACACTTCGCAAGAAACGAGGGCTCTTAAAGCACCTCTTCCCAGAGCTTCAAAGAAAGGCATCAGAAACGAGAAATTGGTTTATGAGGTGAAACCCCGCAATAGTGCACATGCTTCACAAGAATGACGCGATGCATGTGAGTCTTAAGATTCATATCTGGGGTGCTCTTCATTAATGCGACGAGTCGAATGTGTCCTATCGGGTTTCGTAGGTCGTGTTTGGTGCATGTACTAAAAAGAGCTGAAGCATGTGTTAATGTTCACACGGTAGGTGTTGAGTTGACATCTCTCTAACTTGCACATGTATTGAAGACTTCTTCAGCGCTTCAAGGGTTGAAACTTCCAGCGTCTTGGCGCGTGACTTCTGGTTGGTTCTTGCGATTGGACGAGAGTGGTTTGTTTCAATGGGCGGTTTTGATCAGTTCCGATGTGAATGACATAAGGGGGAGAATGAGCATCGCATTGCTTTCTTCCAACGAGCGTACAAGGTAGAAGTTCTGAACCATCATTTTGATTCAGCATGGATTGACTGCGAGCAGATCATCTGCGTGAGTTGTGAAAGACTCTGCCAGGCCCAGGGTAACGGATGCCGCGCATGAATTTGGGACTAATGGACTTGAAAACCTGGCGGTTTTACGTGGTGTTGGCGCATGTGCTACGCAGTTTCTTTGAAAGAACCCGGCTTCACAGCAGGAATGCAAACGCTGACCAGAAAGGGTTTCAATTTGACGGCGGGGTTCTTGTGGCCACACCCTGTGGAGTGGAAGCAGGTGGAGCAACAGCATCTTTCAAACCTTGACCATCTCGTTCAGCCAGTAATGCCTCCTTAGCGCGTTTAGCTTTATACGCCCTTGTACGTTCTCCAACGACACCTTTTAGACGTGCCATTGATCGTTTGACCTTGTACAAATTGGAGGGACCGTTAACCCAATGACGACTGTTTGTTTTGCACCAGGCCTTCTCGGAAAGCAAGATGTTTCGCTCCTTGAGAAGAATGAACCAGAGCTTGTGGAGATCTTCGTAAGACTTGAGACGCAATTCAGAGGTACGCCACGCGCGGCCGGTACGGGTTGCACCGGCACTGGTACCTGAATCTATGAACTGGAGAACTCCTTTTTGTGAGTCGAGCTTCTTCGCAGGTTCGGCTGTAGGCGAGGGTGCTGTGGACATAGATCGCCGCGCTACGCGAAGAACGTGAGTTTTGAAAGCACTAGGCGTTGACCTCATCATGATGCGGTTGTACTCGGATGCATCATGGATTGTGCGAGCGCGGGAAGGTGGCGGCGATCAGCAAAGGGCTTCGGGCATCGGGTCCGCAATTTGCTTTTCAGGTATGTAATTGCAAATATTATTGCTTTGGACTGTCGGGCGCAACCAGGTCGGGTATCCCCTAACACCATCTCAGGAAGCCCTTTGCGTTCGGTAGCCTTCAGCTCACTCTGCATGTTATTAACCCTTTTGACCCGGCGAGCTTATGTCGACTGGGATAGAAATACGCTTGAAATATGATTGGGTAAAATACTGTAAGCAACTTAAACAATTGGTTGCTAGACTGCCAAGTACTCCAACTGCTTATGCCTACTGAGATAAACATAAGAAAAGACAGATTGCAAAGCTTTATTGAAACCTTTAGACAAACGTGCACTTTCGGTAATAAAATTACTTGCTAAGACACTAAATTGTAGATTTTTGCTGAAATTTTGATTGGCTCTTTGTCACCTCTATCCTAGTAGACATAAAAAACTTTTCGGGCCAAAAGGGTTACCCTTGGTAACTTAACTTGGCCGTAACAATTATCGAAGCGCAAGACGCGGCTCCCATTGTATCTATCTCAATACATCTTTTCCGTCATATCCAAAAAATTACTAAATTACACTTGTCACCGCAGGTCAGATCCGCCTCCCGGCAAATATCTGTTACCCGTATGCATACTCTAACCTTTACAGTGTAGTGCACGATGCATCACGTGAGAGGTCATCGTATGGGTCTTCTGTTGTGCTTGATCCTGTTCCACGCGAGAACAATCGCGCAAGTTCTTCGATCTTTTCCTCACCCATCGCGCCCGCAGACGTACGTCTGCTGTCGCTTCCTCCCCCTCTCCGTTGCTTTCGCCGCACCGTACTAGTAACCAAACCTCATTTCCAACACATTGCTTCAACCTTCATTTCTTAACCTCTTCTGTACTGTCTTCTTCGAGCATTCCTACCAGCTAGCTTCCACCTCCCTTTTGCTCTCCCTTCGTCCTCCAAAGATGGGTGCTAGCGCAGCTTCCAAAGCTCCTGAACCCACAGTCCCAAAACACTACTCCACCGAAACTCTAGAGGCCCACCCGCTGCATGCTACAGTCACCGTCACTCGCCACGACTCCAGCCCCGAAATCGAAGTCAACTTTCAGCGTGTTGGCAAACCAGTCCAGCGTGAAGGGGAGCCACTCTATTTGCACTGGGGTATCGTCAAGAATGCATCCGATAACCGCTCTGTGTACGTTCGTCCGCCCAAGTCCATGTGGCCCGAAGGCACCGATCCTCGTCCGGGCGAGCCTAGTCTGCAATCCCCGTTCACCGATGGCGGCGTGCTTTCCATGCGCTTTTCGGAGCGGTTTGCACCCGCTGGACTTGTCTTTCTCTTCATGATTCGCTCTACAAATGGATTCGACGAGCAATGGTTTAAGAGACCTAACGGCAGCAGTTTTTATGTCGATCTTACTGGCGCTGTTAGCAAAACAGAACTTAAGCGAAGAGGCATGGTTCTCGAAGAGCAGAAGAAGGCTGAGGAAAAAAGACACAAAGAGGAACAGCAAAGAAAGGCTAAAGAGCTGGCTGAAGCTGAGGCCAGGAAGAAGAAGGAACAAGCTATGAAAGAAAAGAGATCGCAACAAGCTGCCAAGTATCTCGACGATTCAGCAAGTGCCGATGGCTGGAACCTTTTCAAGGCCCATGAAGAAGCGTACGAGTTTGGTTCCCTCTTTTTCCAAGTAGTTGAAACTGCTCCCTTCCCTGACGAGAGCGCATCCGTCACTCGGGATGAGATGCAGCTAGAAGAGAGACGCATTCGAGTTCATGTTGTTTCTACTCTATCCGTTGAAGGTTCGGATATTGTTCTGCACTGGGGCGTCAAGAAAGGCCGAAAAGGCGGTTGGCATCCCGCTCCGTCAGAATGCCGACCCGAGGATTCCACTGCCATGCCAGACGGAAAAGCTGTACAAACTGTCCTCAAACTGCAAGGGGATTCTGGTCTCAGAATCGCATGTATCAACAATCTGGAAAAGATTGAAGATGTCACGGGGCTATTCTCAGTTATCCATGCCCCAAATGCACCCCATCATTTACAGTGGATGCAGGCTGCTAAAGGAGGCGACATCTTTATTCCTGTCATTCCAAAGCGACCTCTACCGGGTCTCAACGCTGATGGTGATTTTACTGATGTATGTGTTACCACGCTTGAAGGCATCATTGAGAGAGAAATGGAATACGGATCATGGACGCTTATGCATCGATATAAACACGCAAGTCATCTTATAAGTTCAGTTATTGGTGCCGACGAAACATGCTGGGCGACTATATATGTGTGGATGAGGTACTCTCAGATCCGAGTGCTTGATTGGCAAAGACATTTTAACACCAAACCTCGAGAATTGAGTTCAGCCCAGCTCGGATTGGTTACTCTCCTTGCAAACAAGTTTAAAAATGTGTCTGCAATTCGTTGGTTAGCTCGCCTTGTAATGTCATGTGTTGGTCGTGGCGGTTCTGGAGACCTTGGGCAACGCATTCGGGATGACATCCTCGCTATCATACGCCATTGTCGAGACTGGGGTCATGGCTCCATGATGGAACAGTGGCATCAGAAGTTGCATAATAACACAAGCCCGGACGATGTCGTAATCTGCGATGCGCTGATTGTATTCTGGGAAGGCAATGGAAATTTATCTGGGTACTGGGACACTATTCATTCTCATGGCCTGAGCAGAGAAAGAATGGCGTCGTACGAACAACCAATTACCAATGACCCTGACTTCAGAGGTCATATCAAGGATACGATGTTGTGGGAGCTTCGAAGATACGGTGCACTGCTCCGACAAGTGCATCTCGGCACAGATTTGAATTCAATTGTTGAAAGATGTCAGGGCCTTATGGACGATGGCTGTAGACATGAAGTAAATAACTTCATGTACATCCGCAATTCGCGTTCCCCGGTTCTCGACAAACTAATGTCTGTCGCCGGAGCGAGAAAGAAGGTATGCGATCATGTAATCTTCTCGAACTCATTACATGATGAATCAAGGAGGGATCTCATTTTCCTGGATCTTGCCCTGGAATCAGAAGCAAGAAGGGTTCTAGAATCTGTCGGAGGTGTTGGACATGACGGCACATTATACTCTCACCTTGTAGCCATTCAAACTGCTGCCGGGGCTCTCATGTGCTCTGAAGCAGGTTTAGAGACTGAGCATGAACTGTCTCGTGCAATGAATGACCTAGACGCTGTTATTGCCAGGTTAGGCCGTCAAGGCGAATCCCATGACGTCGGACTTCGCGCTGCTGCTGGTATGAACATCATGAGGAACGTGCTCACGGAGATTATCGATAGATACGGTCAAAGGCTCGGCCCAGTTTCAAAATGTCTTGGGTTAGCATTTAATGCTGATAAGAACGTGATATCAACATTTATCGAAGAATCTGTACGAGGGGGGCCGGCGTTCTCCTTATCAACCCTTCTTCGCAAAGCCGGCCCGGCGGTTCGACGAGTTGCGCAATTAGGACCTTACTCAACTATTGCTCCATTAGACAAGGAAACGAAAGGACCAGTTGTGGTCTTTAATAAGCTTAGGGAGTGCGAAGGTGCAAATATCAAGCGCGGAACGGTCATTATCGCGAACGAATGTGACGGGAGCGAGGATGTACCAAAGAATGCTTCCTACGTAGTTATCGGTTCAACGGTTGATGTCCTCTCGCACGTCTCAGTCCGTGCCAGAAACGAACGCCACGGGCTCATTGCATGCCTCGACGAGTCTAAACTGGCTGAACTTCGAGGTCTTCATGGGTGCATTGTGAAAGCACAGCTCCGCGGAGAAGACTTCAGGGTTGAAGTTGTGGATGATAGTGCGCGAATGTCACCAAGCTCTGGGGTACAATCGGTAATGAAGAGGGTCAAATCCCTTGGTTTCATCACTCCCCCTAGCGGTATGATGACGCCACCGGGCATGTTCGCTGGTCTGAAGCGTGGGAAGCTAATGAAAGACGAAGGTGGACGATTAACACGACGAGAGCTAAGTGAACGTGCCCTGAGAGCTCTAAGTCAAAAGAAAGCGGCGTTGCATAACAGACAGTTGGGAGCGCCTTGGGCTATTCGTCCATCAGAATTTAGCGACGAGCTTGTCGGAGGGAAGTCACTGAATTTGCAACGTCTCGTAGCTCTTGGCCTGCCCTCATGGATTAAAACACCTCTGTCAGTTGCAATCCCATTTGGAGCCATGAAGAAAGTCATGAACTTTGATACGAATCAGGATCTTCTAGAAGAGTATGAGCGTCTGAACAAACAGGTATCAGCAGCAAAGCTTGGTGATGTTAAGATCTGCCCCAAACTGCGCGACGTCATCAAAAGTCTTGAAGCCCCAGAAGGGCTCAAGGAAGCGCTTCGAGGCGTTCTCGACGACCTCGGTTGCGAGGACATAGATCAAACTCTGCCTAATGCTTGGGTTGCGGTGAAAGGTGTATGGGCTAGTATATGGAACGAGCGCGCCCATCTTGCCAGGCAAAAGCTGCGTTTAGATGTTGATGATGTTGACATGGCCGTATTATGCCAGAGAGTAGTCGACGCCGACTATGCGTTCGTTATACATACTTCAAACCCTGTCACAGGAGATGAGAACGAATTGTATGGAGAGATAGTGGTGGGATTGGGGGAAACACTTGTTGGAAATGCACCGGGTCAGGCAATGGGTTTTACCGTACGCAAAGATGAAGACCTCGACGAAGTTAGACCTGTCATACGAAGTTATCCAAGCAAGGCCACGGCTCTTTTTGGCGGCGACTTCATCTTCCGGTCAGACAGTAACGCAGAAGATCTAGATGGATTCGCCGGAGCAGGGCTACATGACTCTTTACCCCTTTTCGAAAACGAAGTTGTTAGCATCAATTACGGGAACGAGCGTCTTACAACTGACGATGAATTCCGCGACTTTATGATTCGCGGCGTTGCCAAGATCGGTGTTGAAGTAGAAGACATCATGGGTGGCGTTCCTCAGGACATTGAAGGCTGCTTCAAAGATGGTGAATTCTATGTCGTGCAAGCACGCCCTCAAGTATGAAGCTGTCTTCTTTGTAACAAAAGTTGACTTGCTACATATACATTGGCAGTCAGTGTTTGTTAATCACAGCCTGCAACGAGTACTACTTCAGACACGGTGCACAGACTTAATGCAGGCGGGGAGCTGACAAAATGCTTTTTCGATTATTCTTGCTGAACGGGAAACGTTCTACTAATGTGTTGAGTAGTAGCTAACGAATCCCTCAGGATACCAGGGGTACATGTTGGAGAATTGCATTAGAGCACAAAACCAGGCTGGTCTCTTCTCGGCCTTGAGAAACAAGCCTGAACCCCCATTAACTTTCGAAGAGAGATCAGAATTCCTGCACGCAGGTTGGGGAAGTGAAGCGTTCATGAAAGAACCGAATTAGATCTGTATAACGACAATTACGTTTAGTAGTACCTCCGAATCGACCTTTGATGTAGATTAAATCTGTACAATGCATGCTTCACTGCGAGAGAGGCAAGGGCTTAACGTCGGGTCGGTTGTCAGAAAATGGCCTGAAGAAGCGCAAAGTATCCAGAGAGGAATTTGCTACAAAGAAGTTTCCTACCGTTCCAGGGGTTGGCTGGAGTCCTTACATGCATACGCGCCAGATTTCTGGTCGATCCTAGATACAAGAAGCTGGGCTGTGTTCTCTTTTAGGGTCTACTGAATCCAAATGTCGATGGATGCTTCCGACTTTGCGATTGTGCGATATGCTCAGGAAGGACACATCTACAGGCTGTGCCAGAGATCGAGCATTCTTGCCGGCGAATAAAAAAACATGTTCTTCCTTTTTGTATTCCAGATGCCTTGAGAAGCGAGATATGTTGATTTATACATGTAAGCGTTGGCAATCGAAGAAAGAATAAGGACATGACTAAATCGAAGGCGAGTTCCAGTGTTGCGATGAAGTTTGCTTTAGCTCACAAAACGCGGTACAACACGAGAACTTTTTCCAGCTCTCATTGTCTTCCCCTTCAAGTGGCTCGAACTCTTTGGTCCTTAACTTTGTAAAACCAGACGTCGCCAATCTTTCTTCCTGTCCAGCCGGGAATGGCAAAACCATTACAGCACACGGTGCATTCGTCCTTCGCCTCCCTCAACATCTTCTTGCCCATTCTCTCCATGATGCATGGTACCCCGAAGACTGTTACAAAATCATAACCATTTGCCCCCGTACTCCACATGTCACACCATTCAACAGATGCGAATTTATGTAAACCTCTCCGCCAAGCTCGCCAATTAGCAGTAATAACAAGCCAGATGTTAAGCTCTGCGCCCCTTGCAAGACATCCTTCTGCTGCAGCATCGAGCACAATCTCTCCCGACCCTGCACCTAAATCAAGTAGCCGAGGAGCGCTACCTTGCACGATTTTCCTTCTTGAAACTGCCTCGCGAACAAAACGACAAATGGTCTGCCTGGCTGCGCAAGATGACGCTACATAGGGCGCCCCGCTGAATCGGCGTAAGAAAGGTGCTGTGATCAAGGTTAATACTACTGTTGCGCTAGTCGCGATTGATAAACCAGTTGTTGCAACCCCGGAGAGCCGATCGGGAACATGTTCGCTACCCATGGATGTTTCTTGTGCAACACACAAACAAGTGGTCAAGACTGTTCAAAAGAAAAGAGGTTAGATTGCTAGCCCCAGCGCACCAAGGGTTAGCGGTAGCAATCCTAACCCTTACATGAAATCCAAAAGATTTGTCACTGCACAACTCGGGACTTTCATGCCTTCAGCTTCGCAGTAGAAGGCATGTTTAAAGGGTTAAGGGTTAGACTGCTACCCTTCTGACCCGCCTGAACCTGTGTCTCGATGCAACCATTCACCCATCTTTGCGAGGGTAAGAGGGCTACCTTTAGTACCCGTACCCAAGGTAAGCGTCTGACAACGACCAACCATCGCGGATATAATTTAACTATGACAATCGTGATGGTCGTAATAATATAACGGTAAACGGTACCGTAGATACAAGGATATGTCATTGCTCGTTGGTTTTACGCTCTCAAATCAGAGCAAAAATGTTTGCTCACCTTTGGTGACAAGTGCTACCGTCGTATCAAAGGAGAAAGGTACGAGTGCAACCGTACACATCCTCTCTTGAATAACACATTACAAAATCTCCGATTGTCCAGCCTTGCCCAAGCTGGTTCAAGCTATTCAGAAAGTTATCGTCCTTCCTCTGCGTCACTGGCCCTGATTCTGTAATCACCGCCATCGCTTGCTTTGGTGCCAGGAAAAGATGTTGTGGAGCCTCACCCTTTGAATGCGCATTTCGCATCAAGGAGTATTCTCATTCTGCTTGTGAGAAATTGTGAAAGCAACCTTGACTACTTCATCAAAAGGTACACACTCCTTGTTTAGCGCTTCCCTTTATGATGAATAGTGATTGCCTGGACTCCGACAGGGATGTGGTTATTGTTGGAGCTGCGCGTACACCGATCGGCTCTTTCGGCGGTTCCCTTTCTCAGATACCCGCAACGAAGCTCGGTTCGATAGCTATTGAAGGTAAGTGGAAGCAGTACTACGTTTTCGAATAGTCCGTTGTCGTCATCTAACATAGCATTTCTTGTAGGTGCCTTAGAGAAGGCCGGTGTCGCCCCTGAGGATGTAGATGCGTGCTACATGGGCAATGTTTGCTCTGCTGGTCTTGGTCAAGCACCCGCAAGGCAAGCTGCTCTAGGGGCCGGATTATCTTCTTCTTGTGTATGCACGACTATCAACAAAGTATGTTCGTCCGGCATGAAGAGCGTTTCGCTCGCTGCCCAAGACATCATGCTAGGTCATGCAGATATTGTAGTAGCTGGGGGAATGGAGAGTATGTCAAACGTTCCATACTACATTCCCCAAGCACGCTTTGGCTACCGCATGGGTAATGCTCAGCTGGTAGACGGACTTGTGTATGATGGCTTGTTTGATCCGTATGGTCAGGAACACATGGGACTTTGCGCAGAGAAATGCTCGAGTCGCTACAGTATATCGCGGGAAGAGCAAGACGAGTATGCTCTAAAGAGCTATCGTCGTTCAATAGCGGCATGGAAGGAGTCGAAATTCAACCCAGAGATAGTCCCAGTTCTGGCGAAGGTTGGGGAAAAAGACATCAACGTCCAACAAGATGAGGAATGTTTTCGGATCGATCTGTCAACAATTAGAGCCATGCGACCGGCGTTTGTAAAGGATGGAACAGGTACGGTAACGAGCGGTAATGCTTCAGGACTAAACGATGGAGCGGCAGCACTTGTCCTTACCAGCCGCGCGAGAGCTATAAAGCTCGGTTTGCCTATCTTGGCGACCATTCGAGCCTTTGCTGATGCGGAACAGGATCCAGAGCAGTTCACCACAGCCCCCTCCAAGTCTATTCCAAAAGCAATGGAACGTGCCGGGGTGCGACTGGAAGCAGTTGATGTGTTTGAGGTGAACGAAGCGTTTTCAGTTGTAGCACTGGCTAACTCACAACTGCTTGCATTACCAGAAGAAAAGCTAAACGTGTTTGGAGGAGCAGTCAGTCTTGGTCACCCTCTGGGGTGCAGTGGGGCTCGAATACTGGTGACAATGCTGAACATCATGAACGACCAAAAGGCGAGAATAGGGGTTGCTGGGATTTGTAATGGAGGTGGTGGGTCCACTGCAGTAGTCCTAGAAAGACAGACGGTCTCAAACTCTGCTTCTTTATAGCATGAAACGTAGTAGCCAGCGGATGCAGATGGCTATACCAGCTCCTACCGAACGTACAAGAATTCGTGTCTGTCTACGAGCGCAGAGCCAGTTGTACGAAGTTGCAGAGACGGTGCTAAAAAAGGTGAATCTGAGAAGAACGTACAAGGCTTTGGCGCAATTATTTGCCGACCACGTCCCAAGTGTGCGCCCTCTCTCTACGCTTATCTACGACAGGGAATGTTTCGGCCTGCTTGGATGTGGGCTCAATATAGAAAATAGAGCTGACCATTTCGTTCTTAGATGTCGCCGTACGGCGGCATTCAGACAAGGGAGCTCCATCTCTTCGGGGAAGGCCAGGTCTCAACGTAGAACCAATGGAAAAACACAAGTCTGGGCTCGTGCCGAAAATGCACGACGTAAAGCAAACATTATGCATTATCCCAATTCAAACATTTCCTATCTACATGCCGTCTTTCGCAGTGTGAAATTCACACATGAGAGGAGCAGTGGTAGCCGATCTCAGAACAACTCAGCAAAGTCAGAAATGTAGTTGCAATCACACAGAACAAAAAGAAAACCAAGGGTATGCAAAAGTACGTAGCGATTAGGCGCTCAGATCGGAACAAGCTGCGCACTGCCCCCTACAGTAGCAGGCCTGAGCAACATTGTGTTGAGTGGTAAGCAGATTGTATTGAGTGGTTTTGTATACGTGTAGTTGTTCTCTTTAGTAGCCTTAATTGCAACGAAATGTGTCATAAGAACTTCAAAGTAGCCGTATAATTGTATTCATTAGTCGGGCTGGCATCCAACGAGGTTCCAAACCCATCTGTCAGGAGTAAAATCGTCACGCGTAAGCGGTATGTCAGTGGGTTCAGATGTGACGCACAACCCACGTTTTTGACTCCGTTTCGAAAGGTGGAGAATATCAAGCAAAACGCTGCACTGAGTGGGGTAGAGCAGGGATGGAAACAATCTGATGTGCTGGAGATTGCTGTTTCCCACACCAATCTCTCCATCGATGGCGATGGGTTACTTCTGACCGTAATTTCCATCGAATTGCAGTTCCCCTTCTTTCATGGTCCATCAGATTGCCATCGCTCCTCATAAACTGCCATCAGATTGTAATCTTTTCTTGTAACTGCAATCCAAATGCAATCCCTTTACTTTCGTATAAATTGTAGTTTGGTGCTCTAAATCTCACCATGCCAAGGATATGTAGCTATAACCTAATAAATCATACTGAGACGAAAAATTGTCATCTCTGACTGCTGCCAGCGCCTCTTCAACCATCTACACGTCCCAAAACCTGCTGTTAACACACAAGAATAGAATTGCCTCAAAACAATAGAATAGTTGTCTTCATACGATTACCACATAGCACACTGTCTGCAATGGACCACAACCATTCAACGTCTGCCACTGAGCCTAAGATAAAATTTCTATTCATATAGCAAAGATCCGTTACAATCTTTCGACGCTTCTGCTGATTTAGACGCTCCCTATAATCTGCTGCACACTCCCCTGCTTCTTCTTTCCCTTCGTTTGTCTCCTCAACAGGAATGAAAAAAACATTCACATGCCATCTTCTCCTCTTCTGTCATTATCGCACTTTTTCCATCCTTTATTTTGCACACATCTCTTTCAAATGCACGAGTGTCCGGAATTCTGGCATCAGTGCAAATGTATCGCTTCTTCAAAAAGCAATGATAAAACGGAGACTTGGAATGGTTAAACCCTTCTTGTATCTCTGCAATCAGAAAATATAGTGAATTCTGACTGTTAGAGAGAGATAGTTTTCTGGTCTGCAAGTACTTGGTTTTAATGTCAATTTGCTTCAGTTGTTTGCAATATCTTCTAGCATTGTCCTTGGATGCTTCACTGCTGTTAATTGCCAAATCAGATCTATCTTCATCACTCACCTCGATGAGTTCATCCCGAATTCGTAAAAAACGCTGCAGCATGCACTGCTTTCCTGACCAACGTGTGTGGTTATACAAAAAAGGGCTTAAAGAAACAAGGTTACGAAGTAGGGCGGCGTTTTTTAACCTTTGCTTGCATTGAGTCATGGTTTCATGGACCGAGATCAGAGTTCGACCAATGTCCTGAACTTCCTTAACCATGAAGTTGACCTCTGAGTTGAGCAAATGACTCTTGCACCCAACAATTGGGATTCTGTGGTGGTCGAGTACCAGAGCGGCGAAGACAAGAGAGGAGTTCAATCAAACACCTGCTGGTCTTTTTCGAGTTTACGGGCTGCACCATTCCTCAGCCTTTAAGTACTGCTGACGATGGCGCGGACTTTCAAACGCAGCGTGGCCATTGGCAGTAAGTAGTATCGTCTAGAACACGTAGTTCGATCCATTGTCAGTCAAACATATAATCTTGGACTCCAGCCACGTCCGCTATGACTGACAATGAGGTTTTCACGGCGTTCAACACGACATCACTCGTTTCCAGGTCAGTCCTGCTGTTTGCGTTTCGACGCCCGAGTGGGACGGACAGAATTCCAATACTTACGAATGATGTCAATATCGTTAAAATTCTCCACGGCCTCCCATCCAGGTACAATATTCCTATCTTTCCAGACGACAAAGTAACTCATTTTCCCGTTCTTTTCTGCGCGGTGGTTGGTAACCTTTTTGACGACGTGAGTGCTTTCTTCGACTGCAGTTTCGTCTCCATTGTGCATGACCAACTTCAACTGATCGGGAGGCACAGTCCTTTTCAGCTTTCCAAGTTCGTCTCGTAGAACGTCAGCGTCTCCTCTATTCTTGTGCACTACAGTAAACGGACCATCATACCGCGCATCCTACTTTGAGTCCTTAGTGAGATCGCGCATCATAACGCGAGAACCTGGAGGAAACGTGTCTGGGCTGATCATACTACGTTCAGCGGCAAAGTACCGCGCTTCTTTTTTCTTGACCTGCTTCACTCTTTCTGTTACTGCTGGAAATACGTTTTCATTCACGTTTTGCTGATGCTTCTTCCATAACTCCTAGGTCAGTGGGGACGCTGTGGCTGTTTTCCCGAACCTTCTGAATCCATTCATGGCTCTTCCGAGCATTAACGAGAAAGGCGTCGAACTTGTCAGTGCGGCAATTTTGCAGTTGTACGCCAGCTGAATGTATGGGACAAACTCCTCCCATCGGTGGGTAGCTCCGTTTAGCTCCTTAAGAAGCATAGTCTCGATCGTTCCATTGACTCTTTCAACCGCCCCATTAGCTCTGGGATTATACGGTGAGATGGTGCGGTGATCAATCCCATTTAGCTTCACCAGTTCCTGCACCAGCTTGTTCACGAACTCCGAGCCATTATCCGACTGAATTATCTTGGGTACACCAAAGATTGACATTACTTCCCATAGTGCTCGCGCCACCTGTTCCATATCCTTGCTCTTTACAGGACGCAGGATTGCAAACTTCGTCATAAGACATACATTTGTCAGTAGGGTGTTGTGACCATTGTCCGAGACAGGTATTGGTATTATCAGATCAACTGCCAGGTGATCCCAGGGCAGCTCTGCGACGACAAACCTCAGTGGGTGGAACCCGCGCTTCTGAAAATTATAGCGTAGACAAGGTATGCAAGAACCAGTTTCCTTCCGAATGTCATTTCTGATTCCGTCCCACCAGTATCCGCTGTGCCAAAGCTTCTTAAAGACTTCTATTTCACCTAAGTGTCCGAATCCATGGGCACGCTCAACCAATGAGCGTCTATCCCTCTCAGCCTCCGGCGCAGTCTTATTACGTACAAGCTGCGATATAGTGAGGCTTGCAAGGGTAGCGATGGGCATCTTCCGGCTCAAAGCGTCTGACAGATGATTGTGAGGACCTGGTAGGTGCACGATGCGGAAGTCGAATTCAATTATACGGTCAAACCATCGTGCAATCATCGAGTTCACTTTGCGCTGTGTGTGAAGAAATGTAAGCGCGCGGTGGTCGGTGTACAGATTGAATCTCTTTCCGAGGAGGTAGCATCGGAACTTATCCAACGCCCATACTATGGCAAGGAGTTCTTTCTTCGTAGCACCATAGTTGGTCTCCGAGTGTGATAAAGATCGCGACGCGAAAGCTATAAAGCGGAGGTCTTTGCCGTTTGGCTTCTGTCCGATCCACGCTCCAAGTCCAAAATCTGAAGCATCCGTGCCAACCAAGTACTCGTTTTCATATAATGGGTATGCAAGAGTGACTTCCTCTGCCATTCTCTTCTTGATTTCCTCGAAAGCCTCGCTCATTTCCGGGGTCCAATGTAGTGTACCCTTCTCCTTTCTTTGGACGTCGAGGGGCTTGGATATATGCGAGAACCTTGGGATGAACTGGCGGTAGTAGTTGGCTGCGCCGAGGAAGCTGAGCAACTGTCTCACTGTCGATGGGCGTTCCCAGTTTGAGATGGCTTCAACCTTGGTTGGGTCTTTCTGAATACCGTCACCAGTGACGATAAAGCCTAGCAGTTGGACTTCCTGTTGACCAAACCGACACTTGTCCACTCTGATCGGTATGTTCCATTTTGGCAGTATATCTATGACATGCTAGAAGTGCTCCGAGTGCTCTGCTTTGTTGGAGGAGAAGACGATAATGTCGTCAATTTAAACGGCGACACACGGGACGTCGTAGAAAATCTTGTCCATGAGCTGTTGGAACTTAGCAGACATGGTTTTGATTCCGAAAGGTGCCGCGCGCATGCGATAATGTTTGCCCTTCCAGCGAAATGCCACCCAATTCCTATCCTGTTCAGGGACAGGAAACCGGAAATATCCGTCTCTTATGCCAAGGGTCGTAAACACGGCTTCAGGTCCTGACACAGATCCTACAGCGTCCAATATCTCCTGCACGCGGGGCAGGGGATAGTCCGAGTCCACGAGCAGGGCGTTGAGTCGCCGTAGGTCGATACATGGACGAACATCAATCTTGTTTCCATTTCCATCCTTCTTCGGGACGCTAAGGATTGGGAAAGCATTGGCGCAGTCGTCGGGTGCCACTTCTATAACCTTCGCTGAGAACCATCTGTTGATCTCAGCGCTGACACGACCTTCATCCTTCCGAGACACGAAACTCACTAGACTCCATATCGGCGCGGTTGATGAAGGCTGGACGCGCAGGCTTGCCAACGGATGCGTGCAACGCGCTGAAAGAGGGATTTCTTGGTTGCGTTTGAGGGCACTCGTGACACCATTCGAGATTCTTTCTGGCGTCCCTGGTGCTTCTAACGTGTTATCGGACTTCCCGGCACGGGATCTGGGGTTACTTGGTCTTCATCACCTGGAGTCTCAACTGCTTGAGGTACTCCTTCAACAGAGTATCCAAACATCGGAAAATGCGGCAGTCCGATGATCATATGCCTCCTTGGTGGCATCTGCATGAGTTCGGCCATTAGCTGTGTCGAGCGAGTCCCATTGCTGACCGTGACCTTAGCTATACCCTTCCGGTCTGCCATCACCTTGCCACGGCTGTCTCGTACGCTGCCCGAGACTTCTTGAACTGGAATGCTGACCTCTCGAGCAAAATCAGTTGATATGGAACTCGACGTGGCTCCTGAGTCTACCATGGCCCACCCATCCACACCGTTGATCTGTACAGGGGTATACAAAAGCTCCCCAGCGTCTTCAGGGGCTGCGCAAAGGGCGTTTAGGTTAGATTCTTTCGTTTCCTTCTTTCCTCAACGTCCAAAAGGAGTCTGGCCCGCATATCGTGATCATCATATCCAAACAGCGCCATGAGATCCGCATCGGCATCCAACAGCTGCCCAGAGTAACTGAGATTCTCGCTGGACTCACATGTATTCTCTATCTGGAGTTTTGCGGCTTGGAGCTCCTTCTTGACGCTGTCTTCGCATTTATGTCCCGGCTTCCACGACTTCCTGCATTCGAAGCATTTCTTCTCCTTTCGGAGCTGCTCTCTCGTCGCGGCTTCCAGCGATTTTCCTTTCCCCTGGTTCGAGTTGTCTTTCTTTGAAGTACTCTTCTCGGACAGGGAATTTTCTGGGTGCCATGCCTGTCACGCTACTTCTTGTTGCTTGGGCTACCTACTGACTCCTTCTTGTTGGCCTGTTCTTTCTTGCGCCTCAACGAACGGGAGGAGTCCAACGTGATCGCGCTGGACATCTCACTTGAGATCGACACTGGGGGAGGCCCTTGGCTGCTCCGGTTCCACATGTTCAAAGTGGCCGCCCGTGTCACGATGACGAAGTCCTGCAATTCAGCATCCAGACCATGGATATAAACCGCGACCAGCGACTTTTCGTCATCGCGACGACCAGTCCGGGCCATGAGGCTTGTGAACCTGTCGCTGTATTCTTGCACGGACTCGGAAGACTTCTGCGAAATCGTCATGAGGTCACGAACCAGCTTGTCTCGGATCGCGGGGGACTCAAAATGGTGAAGAAATTTCGCATGCAGCTCCTGCCATCTGAGGCCAGCAAGGTTACTCTCTGCCCATTGGCGATCAAATCCATTTAGAGTCGCTAGCAGCGCCGAGTACCACCGGCGCTGAGGCACCTCGTGCGCCTCAGACAGCGCTTTGATTTTGCCCAGGTACTCAAAAGGATCTTTGATGGCCGTGGACTCACGTGGACTCACTTCCCCTGAAAAAAGGCAGTACTGGTATGCGGTAGCTCGCTCCTCGGCTCCGCCCCAGTCCAATAGCACCGGTAAGCATGCTCTCTGAAGCCGCGATGAGCTTCTGAGTTGTCTCAATACGCTTCTCGGTCGTGTCTACAAGCCCCACAATTCCACTTCGCTCTTCTTCTACTTCTTTGAGGCGTTTGTCAAATTCCGCCTTCCGATTGCGGTCAAAGTTAGTCGGGTCAACAAGAGAAAGATCGTAAAACTCCACCTCCACCTTCATGAAAGACGCAGATAAGTTCTTCATTTCTAGCTGCTGCCGCTGCAGCAATTGCGATAAAGACGTCGCAGCGTTTTTTCCCATCCTTCTGACGTAGTGCGGAAACAAAGTAGTTTGGTCGATTGAAAAAAATGTGGTGGTCGAGTACCAGAGCGGCGAAGGCAACAGAGGAGTTCAATCAGACACCTGCTGGTCTTTTTCGAGTTTACTGGCTGCACAATTCCTCAGCCTTTAAGTACTGCTGACGATGGTGCGGAGTGTCAAACGCAGCGTGGCCATTGTCAGTAAATAGTATCGTGTAGAACACGTAGTTCGATCCATTGTCAGTCAAACATATAATCTCGGACTCCAGCCACGTCCGCTATGACTGACGATGAGTTTTCCACGGCGTTCAACACGACAGATTCCAGGAATCCTAACAACCTTCTTGTTCAACTGACAATTGTCAGCTATTTTGGCCAACGGCCCAAACCCTAACAACCAGATTATAGAAACGAAACATGTCCTTGCTATGCTCTGCAGGAGTCCAGGCATTAAAATTGACAGTCTCTTCTATAGAATGATCATTTTAAGTGCGAGAAGTATCCACACTTGCCATCGGAGAGCAGAACAGCAGCGCAAGTTCAACAACATTTCGGCTCTCTACGTGATTCTTACTGAGATTGGTGCTCAAATTTCGATTGTAACTGGCAAATAGTCCGATATAATGGAAACCTCCACAACTCCAACTGTCATGCATAATAGCACCCTATTTGGCCTCCTTCATTTTTTTTTCAAGTTTCTGCTCAACGAGTTCTGCCATTTTCAGTAAACCATTACAAACGAAGGAGTGAGAGAATTTCTCCGTGTACTTCGAAAACGATCGCACAATGGAATCTTCGACGATAAATAATGGCATTCCATTCATGAAAATAAGCATTACATAGCCGTGAAAACCTTTTTTTTTAAGTAGTCTTGCGCAAGAATAAATCTGAGCAGTCGACATCTGCAGTTTCCGCATTGCGACGAATACGATGATTGTACATTTCGAGAAGCGTATTGTCGTTTCCATCGGCTAAGCATGCTCTGATGTGGCTAGCAGGGTTGCAGAACCCTTTGTTGTTTTGAAAGAAAATTTCTTTGTCCGTCTTTTTGCAGTTTGCGTTGGGGTATTTGTAGACAAGATGTTTCCTTTGCACAACATTCGCAGCCTTTGTTCGTAATGATCGCGTTTCTGAACGCAGAAACTTGGCAAATGCAGTGACAACCGCTTTCGGAGTTGGTGAAGCGTGAGATACGGGCATGATTTGTAGAATAGGACATAATCGTGGAAATAAAGCTGAGGCAAATAAACGAACGAGCCTGCTGCTAGGAAATGCTATTGACGCTTGCAGAAGGTCTTCGCATGGCTTTCAAGGCTTGAAATTCAAGCCGAACCGATGTTTATCGTAGCCTTGCACTGTAAGGATAACTATTTAACGGTATGAAAAGTACTGTTAGTGAATGGTTATATGTTTGAACTCTGACATCGATATTTAACGGTCACTATCGATGGACTTGATACCATCTGATGGGAGAATTGCTTAATTTCTTGCCCATCGGATGGCAGTCTTTGCACTAAAAGCCCATCATATTGCAAGCTCTTGCACTAAGAAGTCCATCAGATTGCCATCTTTGCTCTTCGGAGCAACCCCTGATTGTAATCCCATCGATAGAAACGCATCTGTGGGGTTAAAGTTTCCAAGAATGAAAGATCTACCGACTCCCTACCCACTGTGGAGGTCTTTGTCAATCACAGCAAGCCGAGGCAACCGGGCAGAAAAGGTCACCCTAAATAAGGGTGCCACGGACGGCATCGGCCTCCAAAACGCCAAGCACCCTGCCGCTCTTGGGAATTCATTGCTCATCTATGATTGCAACTTGCCAAACTCAGCGGTACCAAGAAACTTTGGAAGAGGGCAGCTTTGCTTTGAAGTGTTATCTCATAACGCAATAACGGGCAGTTGTTATTATTCGTAAACCCACAGTGTTATTCCATAGTATACTTTCAGCATGATCTAAGTAATCTTTCTTCTTTCTTTTTATCGGTGCCTAAGCTCAAGCAGCGCTCAGCATAGATCTCTTCTTTCCACTTAGAACTGTCTCACAAGATGGACCAACAGTATTCCGGTTTTAGCTTGAAATATGTTACCTTTCCTTGGGGACCTGGCTACAGATCCACTTTGCTCCCCTTAAGAGAGAAAGATCAGGCATGCCGCGGAAAAATGCATCCCAAGTGCCTAGTACTCCTCCAAACCTCAGATTACTAGTAACTATACATCAAGCTTGTACTCAAAAATACCAGGATTGATCGAAGAACGAGAAATGCATTCACTTTTCTTCTCTTTTAATGAGCTGATGGTAAGACCATACACCACAAAGAAAGAAAAAAAATGGGGGCACTTCTGGTTATACTTAAAATGAGAATCACCAAATGTAGCTTTTCATTTCCAAAGCAACAAAGAAGACAATATCTCGATCCTAGGAAGACCCAAGGATGGTCCCATCGCATTTTGGAATCGCTAACGTTTAAAGAAGATGATTAAGAAGGGAATGCTGTTGTATTTTACACACTAAATTCAGTCTTGCCCCCCGTCACCCCACCTGAGGGGAAGAATGAGAGAGTGGACATGAACATCAAACGAATACGGTATTACCCACAAGCAGTACTACCCATACTAGTAAAATAAAGAAAACTACGTTCTCATCTTTCCATCTGCAGTTCTGTTGTGCTACTGAGCTCTCACTCAGAAGCTAAGTATGTTGCAATAACCTCCCATGCTTTCTTCTTTCAAAACACGTTGGAACATGGCTATCTATGAGCTCAATTTTCAGAATAATTTCGAAAATATATGAGTACTAGTATATAAGTGATAATAAACATATCTTACGCTTTGACTTGTAAGCAATACAGATCAGACATATCAACAGACTCCGATAGATGGAGAGAAAAATGAGGAGATGCTGGGTACTCCAGACTGTTGTTGCGGAGTACAGGGATGATAAAACCATATGCCTAGTCGAAATATGAGAAAGCTAGGGATCAGTAGTGCCCAAGAATTAGAGAAAATGTCGTCCAACAGCTCTCAACGGTGCTTTATACGAGAACAAATTCTTCAAATAGTAAAATGAGAACGCGTTCATTACCATCCACACTTTGCCATTTTACGCTTTCATTTGACGTTTTCAAGATCTCGGGAGAAACGACTTTGCTTTGCAATCTAATTCGAACTGCATCCCATGTGGGAACCACCTGTACTTCTTAAAATCACCAGGAGGGATGCGAAAACAACGCGTAAGTAGAGTAAGCAAAGGGTTTTTGCGCAATTCGGACGGAGAGATATCATCCACGTCTTCAGGAATTATTGCATTTGGTGGGCGATTCTGGAGGTGGGAATCGTCGGGAATAATAGCAAAGCAAAGTACAGCCTTTGGAAGAGACATAGTTTGCACCACGATGTAGTAGTCTTTGACGGCGAACGTTTTCAGCACTTTGACCACTTCCGTTTGCACAGGCTGCTGAGACGGACACCACATTTGCCAGCCATCGTATGTGACACAGCTGCTCTGACTTTTGCAGAAGACTCCAGTGACATTGGTCTCTTGTGCATCTAAAGAAAGCAGTAGAAGCACCATGAGAAGGGCGAGAAATAGGATGAGATTCTTGCAGTTCATGTTGGTTGTGTTACAAGTGAGGTGTTCACGGCATTTACGTTTTACGATCAGAAGAGCGAAGAACAGTACTTATATCGGACGAACCAGACTGAACAACACATGAGAGATCTACTACATTAAACTGCAGTACACATGAAGGCTTTGCCCCCGGAAAGTGTTCTGGCAAACAGCTTACGCAACGCATGCCAGGAGGATGAGTATTTTTGGCAATTTGGCGACAATACATTGCTGCTCATATCTCCATCTTCTTTTGTGTGCACTCCCGGTTGTATGCGCTGGGAAAGGTGTGAAAATGTGGAGTTCGATGCCCCTTGTTTAGTGAGAAAGCGCTATAAGATGGCTTTAAGTACGCTTTTTTGAACTCCCTCGGAGCTCCGTTCAAGCTAAAGTGCTACTCTAATTTGGAGTGCTACCCAGAAATGCGGCTGTGTGCGTTGTAGTACTGTCATGCGGACGTATGCCTGGCGCTTTGCGTGGGTAGCAGTCAATCTAAACTATCAATACTTGATGTCCGTTCTAAGTGGTTGAAGAACGGCACTACACTTTGCTACGCAACTTGAGTCTGCAGGGGTAGCAATCTAACCCTCCCGCCTCTTAACCGTTTGAGGCCTACCAAGCGCAGAATATATCTTTGATTCCCTCTCCATGACCGTTTCATAGCTATTCACAGTGTAACGCATCACAAGATAGTATCCGAGTGAATACGAATGGTAAGTGTTAAAGAATTACGCCAGTTATTTGACCTGCTTACCCCTTCCCTCTTATCCTTTACCATGGTAACTTATCATATGGATAGTCATGGTTGTCATTGGAAATCCATCCCGACAGTTTTACGTGTATACGAACTGTAGCCCCATAAAGCGGTGAGACAAAGCATGTGTATGAGGACCATATGCTCTTCATATGAACTTTGAAACACGATCAACATTATCAACAAAGTAGGGTTGGCCGCAAAGTTTGAAAACTCGTAGTAAACTCGTTGTTCGTGTCACAAATTTGCGAACTCAGAAACAATCCACAGCGTGTTTTCAAGAACTATCATATACACCGATATACGTCAGAATGAAAGTATATGACGTGTTTTGCTTCCTTTTTACTCGCAACCTTGCTGTCGCTCGTTGCCATCCTGCATGCGTAGAAACATCTCACTGCATTTCTCCACTGCATCTCGCCGATAGTCCTGGCCACCTCATCCCTTCTCCACGCAAAGTCAAATCACCACCGTACGGCTTTAGCTCGCCGCTGCATCTCGCCAACTCACATCTCCTCACCGTCCGGCTTTCCCTCGTCGCTGCATCCAGCCAACTCACCACCTTGCAGCTCGTCGCAGAAACAAACTGCCCCTTGCTTTCACCCCACCGCTCCATACAGCCAACCCTTCCCGCCGCTGCTCGTGACAAAATCAACACGCTACTTTTTTCAGTTCACAGTTGCATCCGGACATCTGCTCGACCGTTTCCGCTGCGCATCTCCTATATCGGTTGTCACAGCACCTACCACATTTACCTCTCTGCTCAGGCCCGATCCCCAATCGTGCACCACTGCGCTGCTCAGGGCACAAGCAACCCGCTGCAAGCTTCACCTCGCCACTGCATCCAGCCAACGCTCCTCGCCGCTGCTCGTGGAAACATCAACACCCCGCGGGCTTCAGCTCAACGTTGCATCTGGATAGCTATTCGGCCATTGCACCTGGCACATTTACTACTCTAATGCAACCCAGCCCTCAATCCTGCTACAACAACCTCGCTAGCACATAACTACACCACATCAGCTCCAGCAATATGCATTTGATGCCTGTGCCTCAAACGTCCTCAAGGACCCCTCTGTACACGTACTCTATCCTGCCCCTCATCACGAGGCCCCACCAGAGCTGTGAACTGAATTAAAACACCACCACCGCAACATGGACATAGAGGAGGAGGAGGAATAAGTTTCATGCGCTACGTCTGGTTCTGGGCACGCATTGTTACCCCTATGAACAGTGGTTCTGGGCCAGATAGGTACTGTAAAGGGCCAATAAATGCTCGAAAACTGACTGTGGGTACCGAAACATGGCCACGCGATGGCCTTGTTGCACGAACTAATTTTTTAGAGTTTTTTAATTGGGACAGAAAATGTCTGTTGGGGTGTCAACCGATTTCAAACGGCCAGGAAGCTGCCGTTATTGTGCTGTAAATTAAGCGCTCTCAATCACTAGATCCATCGCTACCGCATATCTCACGCACCGCCATGCGCTCATCTTCACCACGCTCACAGCGCCATCGCAATCTGCCGGGCGCGTCTGTAACGCAAGTCTTCACGCTTCGTGCGCGACAAAACGCGCCTCCGCTACGCATTCACCGCCGCCCCGGCTCTAAACGCCCGTCGCACAAAACCACTCGTGCAATACTCGTCTCAACAACTGCGCTTCATCTACTTGCGATCATACGCCACGGACCACGCATCACATTCGTATATTCTGCCGCTCTCGCGCCGCGCTCAACACATAGAGCAAATCACGGAAAGTGGCGCACTGGTACCGAGAGACCTTGATATTGTCGTGTCGCATTCTACTGCTGACGTCGACTGGCTGGTTGCCGCTGCGTGGCTGGCAAAGAATAGGGGGTCGTTTACGTTGATCTTCAAGCCTGCTGGCTAGTCGTGGGCCGTTCGTTGCTTTCTGGCGTTGTAAGGAGAGCTGTATAGGATTGTTAATCTGCATGCTGTCGACCTGATGCGAATGAGACTGGTCAGCATCATGGATGCCATGCACTCCGATCGACTTGGTATGGCGATTGGCCGCAGTACGGTCAAGGAGTTGAATTGTATGACTAATACCTCGGTCGTCAAGGCGAGAAATTACGCGTTGTTGTGGAGCCTTACCAACTCTGGTAAGGATGTACGGGCCAAGCACACATAGAGAACAAACAAGTTGGAGAAAGAGGTATGTATTTATGCTATGTTATGAGTGTAGTGCGTAGTGCAATGGAAGCACAATGGCACCATTTCAGAAGGGCAAAGGCGAAACAGATGCGCTGGTTGCCGTCGGCGTCAGCGTTGGCCCGCACTATGCCAGTGGAAGGTAATACGGGACAACATGATGCAGTGCTTACAACGGAGGAATGCAGCACATCGAAGGTTTCTCAGAGCCTGGGCGGTACGTAGAGCGAAGAACGGTGGAAAGATTGAACGGGCAAGCGCTTTCGATATTAACGGAAGTGAGAGTGAACGTGATGAACTGCTAAAGATTTATGACTGGTTTGCCGAAGCTATCTGACCGCCGGAGTCTTCTTCATTAGATATTTGTGCCTGTGTAGTTTCTTTTCCAATTCGTAAGACCATGGAATTTTTGAGGTAACTTATGCACCGGTTTCAAATAGTGGATGTAGTTCTTTAGAACTTTCGTTTCAACTCTACTTTCGTACACATACTGCTTGATGTCATCATCCGGATCACGATCAGTGGCTTCTAGACATTGTTCAGCTCGACTGGATTGACTTGTAACAGATCCTTCTAATTCGCTCACACCGTTTGAAATAAGCGATAGTTCAGAATCAGACGAGTATTGGCTACTACTTTTTGAACTCTCCGTGTTTGGTGCAGAACTCTGTGAACGTTTGGACCATGTATTGTCTTCTGATTGCTCATCAATATCTAAATTGCTATGCTTATGAGCATATCGAGCTCTGCGTTTAGCCAAGCGACTTTTTCTCTCTATCTGAGACTCATTCAAAACCGCCTTTCTGTATCTACTTCTGTTCCTTTCATTTTCATTGGCACGGTTATTACCTCTCTCTCTCCATAACGTCTTCCGAATTGAGGCACTGAGACGACTCGCCGTTGGTTTTGCAACATTTCCCTGCTTCTCAGAAACAGTATGGACTACTTCGGGGTCAGCATCATTATTTCGATTGTTCGGTAAGACCGCATTCACAACAAGAACTTCAGCATTTCCTGGAAGCCACACTTTGTTCAGCGGAAATTGGACGCTTTGGGGCACCATGATCTCGACATAAGAACGCTTCTCTTCATTGGAGGCCATTTCGAAATTTTTTGCTAGTGTACTACACTCACCAAAGCGCTTCAGTTTTTCGAGGCCAAAAATCGCTGGTTCCACAGACGCGTTTGTCGGAAACGTTAACGATTTGAGATGACGAAGCTAGACGTGTGCGAGACCGATATGGTTCCTGCCACAAAATCTGTGACAGGAACCAAAACGTGTACAAGTTTTCGCCCTTTATTCATGTTCGTGTGGCAGGCAGGGCTTCAGCACAACGTTGGAGTGCAACGCTTCAACTTCACAAGTACCCATGATAACACATGTATCAAGGGTACGTCCAACTGAAGCAAGCATAACCGCCACCACTTCATTCATAATGAATCGCTTCTTCTACTGTTACTACCCGAGCCGCTTCTGTTCTCAATTCCAAGATCGCACAGTGCATTGAAATAGGAAATAGTCTATGGCAGGGACCCACTCTGCACTCGTTTCACACTACGAAGCGACACCAAGAACCCACTGCAACACACAGGGGGACTCCGAGCAAGACCAAAGATGGATGGAAACAAACAGTCCAGGTGTTTCGTTCATATTTACCGTAATACAGTTTGGTCATTGCGCGGTTGCAGTATTCAAAGAAATTCTTGCTTGATGTCCTTGCTTGATGTCCGCGGTACGGATAAAAACTCTACAGCCAAATCACTCAGTTCTGGAACAGGATCGTATCTGGTATCGTTGGACACAGATGCACACGCTCTGCAGCAATCATCACATCGCATCTTTGTCATGAATTACGATTTGATTAACGAATGACAGTCTCTTCCGAATCGGTAGTCGTACGAAACTACTAGGAACGTGCCCGCAGTGTTACTATGCGCCAAACCAACGCTTCTGAATGTGATACAGTTCTGGTCAGCTCTGCGATGATTGGCATGTATGTCTCACTTTCGCTCTCGCTGTTGCACGGAATGCTATACATCTTCGATCGTACAGATCAATGTACCGTTTGGCTAGCACAGATCATAGGTCATATGCGTTGTCAACTAATGGCTGCGATGGGGCCGGTGGCATCTGTGGGAGCTATGCAACCGCTGAAACTCTCAAACGCACAGTGCTGCAAACCCGCGAAACAAAGTTTAATAATTTGAAGTCAGAGCTTGCACAGAAACCACCCTAACTTGTTACCCATCATGAGCTATCTAGATGTGAGCTTCTACAACCATCGTGCGTGGATTGAACTGAGCACGGGAATGATACCTTATTCATGTTTTCATGAAGTGCTTCGGTAACAAGATGTTGGTAGGCCTCATTGGACCCAATTTTGATGGAGTGAAGTACTTATGCTGGGCATTATAGGCAGTGAAATCCGACAAACCTCAACGACCTCCGAGGAAAAGCACCGCTGACATCAAAGAGCATAAATGTGCTGCAAGTATGGTTCCCTTTGAAATTTTTCTTTCAGGACAGCGAGAATTCAATGCGTAGCTGGGAACACTTCGCTGAGATCAGAAGCTTTTGTTATAATGAAGGGTTTTTCCACCTACACAACGTCTTACAAGAAAATCTCCAGATCCCCATAAGGTACTCCATGCAATGCTAACGTGTACGACAAAGGTTAATCTCCATCCGTGGATGCGCTCAAGCATTATGCGACCAAGTTTTTCAGTCCTGTACACAGACACAGGGTTCTGCACCGTATTCACCAGTACGCATCTACTGCTACAGTTCCCTTTGTAGTGTCTACGACGTTGCATTTCTTGGCCTGCGAGCAGCTGGAACTGCGCTTCTATATCAACTCCTCGTATCATACATCGACCTCAATACTACAACTGGCGTCATATTTCTGATGATATCGTTGTCTTCATTGCTGTGCAGAATCGTTTCATTTTTCAAAAGGCGAAAATGGAGATCTTGATCTTTGTATGGGAAGCAAAGAAGAGGATCATAGGTACAACGCAGAACCACTCAGACATGTGACTCACTTGTTCATTGCGCAAGTTCTGTTATCGCTCATTTCCATTATCGCTTGTTTTACTTTCCTGTACATATCTCACATGTGCGTCATATCTAATCACCCTTGTTACAGCATTATGAGATTGTGTTGGTTAAAATCGTTGCAGTGATTCCATTATTTATCATGGTTTCGTACATCCTTGCAGAATGGACTTTCTTCCAATCTTGGTTTCATTGCGATAGGGATCAAGATAGTACTTCCGCCCTTCAATGTCAAGGAAGCCAATAACTCTCTGAATACAGCTCGCATGCTCAGTCGTCTTCATTTCGTGGCCCTTTTTATCTGTGTACACAAGGTCGAGCATGTGATCCTCTACCATGCTATGCTGCCATTTAACATCTCTGAACACAGCAGCTACTCTCAGCCGTGAAAGTTGGAACACAACCTCGACAATTTTTTTAATGGAACCATAATAAACATGCCACACCTTGTTCAATGCTCGTGGATCAGATGTATCCTCCGACTGCCAAGATATTTCTGGAGAAAAATGAGCAGCGATGCAGTACCTTTGCCGTGCTTGTGCTTGTGTGGAAGAGAGTTGAGATTGCACATGGTGACAATCGATGCTTTCAATTACCAATTTGTCGGCACCTCTACTCAATGTTGCCCGTCTGAACTGCTTCAAGGATACTATGTTGGCAACATCTTTCTCATCTGGAAAGTTTTCTGCCAGAAAGTACCGTACTGCTCGCTTTTGCTCCTTGGTCAGCTTCTGGTACTTTGTCCCAGCTCCATGACCTTTTGCACCGGTGTGATATTCTGATGCGCTCTCAGAACCACTGCTACGACTTAGAGCAGCCATTGGATATGAACTTGATTCCTCAAAAATGTCTGTGAATGGTGTTCCTCCGTTGGCCACTTTCAGAGCAAACAATTTGAAGCTTTTGTGAAAGATGTGTGACGGAATATTGGACGTCTGCTGAACTCGTCTGCCTATTTCCCCTAAAAGTCTTTCTACAAGAAACTGGGAAGTGATTGGGAGGGGACCGCATTCGTTGAGAAGCTCGGGCAAGTGCAGTATGGAATGCGTGGTAGGAGTAAGACAATATGAATCATGCTTGTTTGGGCAAAAGAGCATCACGAATCTTGCATAGCATTCTTCCACCACGCGTTGGAGATCCTTAACGAACGTGTCATCACAATTGTACGTGAAGCTTAGGTTCACCAAATGTTTTGTCTGATTCCAAAGGTTGATAATCTGTTTGTCCACTTTGAAACGATGAAAAAACGGAAGAAGATACAGTTCTGCATGGCGCTTCAGATCTTCGGCTTTGTATCGAGACAGATTTTGAAGAGAAAGCGGAGCTCTTCCCCAAGAGCTTGGTATCCCATGGACAAAGAGATCCAAAGATTTGTTTATCCTTTCCATAATTCTGACCGGTATGCAGTACCTTGGAGTTTGTTCGAGCTTGGTGTGTCTTGGGTGACTGCATGTAAGAAGTCTGAGAACTTGATTAGTCTATCCCAAGAGGACTAAATGCATGACATCGTACGGAGAGGAGAAGACAGAATCCATCAGCAGTTTTGATAAGCAAGAGGGTCTTTTGATCCCTGACTCGTTAACCAGTCGTCGTTTTGCGCTCTCTTCGATGTTGCTGGAACTCAGATCTCTCCATATTGATCTAACACCTGACGCCAGTCTCTTCCGTCCACATTCGTTTCTTATGATGTCACCGCTTCGGTATGAACTTCTTCTCGCTATAGCTTGCTTCAGAAGCCATTTGTTTTCCGGTACAGCACAAAGGCACCGTGTTTCCTTCATGTACACTCTTTTCTTCATACAAAATCGACAAAACAGTTTCGCTGTGTGTCCAACGTAACCCAGAACTTTCGATGCAGCTGGCCAATCTGCTGTGAAGTACAGAACAAAAGCGTGCACATTTCTTATGTTCCCATCATGGCAGAGTGTCATTATTCCTTTCTCTAACTCCTTCAGGTCCGAAACTATGTCTGTCATGAAGGTATCAAAGTATTGCGGGTCATGCGTTGAAGGAACAACGCTGTATATTAAGCAGTTTGACGCTCGGCTTCTTTCGTGAGGGGCAAAGTTTAGGATGGTGAAGATGACTGGCCAGCACGAGATGGGTTCTCCCTTGCGGTTCTGAGAGCATTCAAATCTATCTGAGGACAGCGTGAGGTAAATGACGAGGTCGTTGGCGTGTGGGGTAAACTTTTCCAGAAGTGCACTGTGCTGTCTTTGAAACATTGAGCCATGATAATAATCATGCTCCTCAGCTTCAGATCGACTGTGGGAAATTGAGTTCTTTGCTCTGAGAAACTCTTCCATTATTGCACGAAAGGAATCAGGAGCACGGCAAAGCGCTTTCAGGGCTGATGATGGTTTCATGAACCAATATTTTTGAGGACTTTTCGCGAGAGAGCAATCGCAGCAGGGGCGTTTGGGTACGGATTTCAGTGGTCCCGAACAAGCAACATGTCCTCTACGACACATTCTTACGAACGATTTCTCGACATGAGCCTTACGAAACGCATACGATATAAGGCTTCTGTAAGAAAAGGGCGAGGATATCGGTGCCACTTTCATCAGTCTTTCAATGGCTCTCTGGGACACATTGGACACTTCTGCATTGTATATGAAACCAGCCAAACGTTCATATTCTTCTTGAATTGGGTATTTGATATCTTCCGTTGAGTGTGTTGAAAGCTCTATGGAGTGTTCAGCGTGATCCGAAAACGCTGGAGATGAGGAATGTATCCCAAAGACTGGTGAAAGTGGTGGTACTTCGAACGATTGGCCAAGGTGCTGTTCCAGTGTTACACTAGCACACTTTTGGAGATCAGGAACATTTATACCGTTCTCAACAGATGCACTAGCCTTCGTGGGAGAGTAATCCCCATTATGACGGTCTCCGTACTCGAGAGGAATCTTTACACTCTCGTTTTCATCAGGTTCTTGCAGGACTTCAGACTGTTGTGATGAAGTTTTCATTTCATAACAAGGTTGTTGAGAATCATTTTTCTGGGGCACTACATCTCGATATGCCCTTTCTTCTTCTCTACAAAGAGAATTATCTCTCTCGACTGGACACTTGCGTGCTCGCTTTTGAGCTCCCTCCACATATCTCTTCTCTGAGGAAAATCTATCTTCCTCCTCAGCATGATAATGTTCGAAAAGCGATTGCCTACCTTGCAGTGATATTTTCCATCGGTATCTCTTTCTTCCTCTCCCCATATCACAGTGCTGCAGAACGATATGTTTATATGATGCGGAATGAAGAAGGCAAATGACTAGTACTCAGTCTGCGAATGTAGAAGATGCAAACTGCCACCGCGGAGATACAACAATTTGGGAACAATTTATTTTAAGATTTGAAAACGGCAAAAGTTTCGGGCAACACGTACTTTTCACTTCACTTATCTCTTTTCTGTTCACAGGCTTGCGGTATTTGGGCATCCTTCGCCCTCTGGAACTTCTTGGAACGAGTCTCACATCCCCGGTCTCTGCATCTGAAATACTTCATTCCGTTCCTATTCCCTTTCCTTCATCTGTGGCAAAGCATTAGCATACAGCTGACGTACTTCTTCGCACCGTTCGTCACAGGTATAACGGCCTTTCTGAGAAGGTCATCGTTTTTACAAAGAGTAAGTGTGCTCTCCATATTCTCTTGCACCAAATGCATTCCTGCATGACGCGGTTTCCTACTAACTACAAATCCTTTCTTGGTTCCTGTGTGCATTTAGCATGAGTACCAGAACTCTGCAACGTGTGACTGCGGACGGTGCCATGCACACTGTGCCATCGGCTGCACTTGCGCTTTCTTCCATGCGTCCAATCAGCCACCAACCGCAGGTGAATGTGTCGTTCGTTCAAACGGCGATATTGTTCATTCAGACATTGACGCTATTGGAGAAAGGCAGCTTCCGCCAAACTCTGTAATGATTCCAACTGCACCAATGAAGAGGCGACTAAAAGCGTCAGACCGACCAGGCGTTCCCACTGGCACCACAGTTTCCGCACGAGCACTCTTCAACCATTTGTATCAAGAACGGATGCGACGCGACTCAAACGCGATGCGGGATGACTTTCCAATCTACACTGCAATGGCAAACTCTGTTAAGGACGATATTCGCTCCTTCCTGTATCATCGATTAGGTGTGGAACGCGGTACTCGCACCTATAGTTCAGTGAGGAGAGAGTTTCCTTCGCAGTTCATACAACTGAAACGGAAGCTGGTTGAACTGTACCCTGTCTTAGCAGCTTCACAAAGTGGTTGGGTCATGAACGAATTCAACAAGGAAGCAATTCAGAGGGATAAGAAGGCTGCTCCCGAGGCCTCCAAAAGACGAGCAAAGACTGCACAACGTGATGAACAGGTTCGCATTCATATTGCAGAGGATTGTTTCGAGCCTCAAACGAGTACAAAGCAGACGGAACGGCCGCAGTCTTTCGTTGAAGCGAGATATGATGTCGACCGCCCTGGAGGAAACAGAGCGACACCTCAGAGATGGACATTGTTGGCAGCAAATGAGGATCAGGAAGTTCAAGCGAGAGTTGACATTGCGGATGAGGGACATCCTTCAGGTGCAGTGCATACCGGGCACATATCAGAGGATCGAAACCTATTCGAGTATATTCATGTCAAAAATGTTTTCGAAATCGAGGACGCAGGTCACAGCGATTCCAGCAACAACGGTTCAGAAGAACACGATGATGATAGTCCTGCACCTCCTCAGAATGGTGTTTCGTTGCGTTCCCTAACAAATCACGGCAATGAACGCGAGAGGAGGTGGACAAAGAAGAACAATGACATTCTCAGCAGCAAACAGGTGGATCAATCAGAGGCATCGGAGGAAGAATATGGGAATGATGACAATGACGAGATATTTTCACGTCCGCGACAGCGAAAAACTGGTGCTCAGAAGCAGCCAAAGAAGAAGGGCATCACTGATGTAGGTGATTCGGAGGATGAAGCGGAATCGGAGCATGACGACGAAGTGATACTTCAAAATCCGCGCGACATGCAAGCTGTAGCTGTTCAGCAACAGCCGAAGAGAAGCAGCCTCATCGGCAAGGAAGTTTATTCATTGGAGGAACAGTCGGAGAATGATGACGAAGATGAAGTACGTGTGCCTCCGCGTCCACGAGCTACTGTTTCTAACAAACAGCCGAAGAAGACCGGAAAGCGTCGACACTGTCCACAAGTTGGGCAGCGAGAGCGAGTTAAGCGTAGGAAACAGGTGTCTCTTGCCACTAATAATCCTTCCCGTGGCACGTTCTTGAAAACCAAAGAAGGAAGTACTCGCACTGGACTGGTTTCAACCTCGCAATTGCAGCAGAAAACACAGAACGTTCAGAGCAATATGTCGAGAAGGAATTCTCAGAAACTTTCTGGAAAGAATCTTTTGAACAAATCCACGGCGCGTCCCCGTCCAAGCCCTGCGGCCCACCATAAGTGAAGGAATCGTCAATATTCAACCAGCATTACCCGCGCTCTTCCACATGATTTCGAGACCAAGTAAGTGTTCATTATCCCGCTAACACCGAAAAGGCAAGATCTCTGAAGTTCTCTAATATCCTTCTCACATATCTTCTCTCACCACTACAGATTCAAGTCTACCACTACCCAATGATGGGGTGGCCGCGGTGGCGTTCGTACGATAGCGCTGGACCGATCTCCGTGCTATTTCTGGTTCTGCTTGGGGCGACAAGTTCTGTGTTGTCTCTGCGTTCATATGTGTTGCTACTAAGTGTATTGTTCCGAGGAAAATGTAGTCATCCTACCATACCATGGATGGTGATAAGATAATAATATAACACTTTTGAAGTCCTTTCTCTGTTCTTGTTGAGCACTGATTGCGAGCAAAAAAGGGTGTCATTTAGTCCTAACTCTAGTACCATTGGGGCCATAATTCGACCCCAAGAAGACCGTGTTTTGTACTTGTAATGACTACGAGAAGAATGCTGCTAAGTAACGATTCAGAGCTTAATTGGGCCACAATGAGGGCTCTTTTCAGGTGCCTTAATTGTACTTGTTTTGTCCAACAATGGGACATATAAGTGATCCCTACGATGAGGCCCATAAACGTCCCATGCGTAGTACAAATGTACAATTCAGGACATGTATGGACATCAATTCGTCCTGATATTGTTCCCATCTTGCCAACGTTGTGGGCTGTATTGGGAGACTTACTTCGGACTGATCGTGTCTCCATACAGGACTTCATTCGGCATGCTGAATGTGGCCATTTGTCGCCCATAATCTTCGTCTTTCTTTTGGACAATTCTCGGCCATCGTTGGGACATATACTGTCATAATTTGACAAGATAGTTTTGGCCATCTGTCGTCCATTTATTGGCCATACGTGGGCCACCTATTTTGTTCACAGGGTTACTATACCAATGTTTTGTGTATACAGTACAAGATTGTGCAATTGTATTGTCTGAGCTAGATGACAACAACTATGACGGCGATTTTCCAGTTAATCCCCTCATTCCGAAGATAACAAGACTTAATAATCTCATTCAAGGACACATGTCGCTGTTTAAGACTAATGCAGGGCTCTATCCCGCAGAGTTTGAAGCCTTGTTTGCAGTTGTTTGACCGATAATTATTCAACGGGCAAGACATACCAACAATGTGCGTGGTCTGGCTGGTAAATCCTCAAAACTAATGCCCAGTGAACGCCTTTTATCTTGCATTATGTATCTGCGAGGAAGAAATGTCATGAGAGAGGAAGCCTCGTATTGGAACTATAGTCGTACATCATTGAGGGATGATGCAATGTTCGTTTGTGGCATAATTAACGAATATATGGCATCAGAGATCAGATGGCCAACCGCTGCTGAAAGACAGCAGCAACGAAGCAGGATACCCCTCTTTCCTGGATGTGTTGGATTTGTAGACGGGACAATTTGTCGCATACGGAGACCGCATGATCGACACCGCAGGGCTTATTTTAATGGTAGGAAGAAGATGTACTGTTTCAATAGTGCTGTAGTGATAGATCATGACGGTATGTTTATTTATATAGCGCCCGGATATGCTGGTTCTTATCATAATGTGACTGCACTCAGGGAAAAGGGGTTAAGTCGAAATTGGCAAGAGCATTTCGCAGTAGATCATGACTCCCCACATCATGTAGAGTATTTGCTTGGTGATCCCGTGTATCTTGGCCTAGATCACTTCATCTTACGGCGCATTGATGCCAAGGAGCTGGCAAATGTAGACGAAGACCCAGTACTACGAGCCTTAAACAAACTACATGCGGGATATCGCGTGGCAGTGAAGTGGGGAATCAGTGGTCTCAAACAACTCTTTAGGCGCTTTTTGGATACATGCCCTAATAGAAGAAGTGTCTTCTCCCATATGTTTACCAGTGCTGCAATCCTGACCAACTTTCTACACAGAAGGAGAACGGACTTTTCAATTAACGTTCAGGACAGTGACAGAAACGGTTAGTGGGACGCTTAAAGTTCCACTATGACCTTTACACGCTCTTTGAATTCAGCCTCAGAGATGATACCCTGTTCGCGAAGAAAAATCAATCGCTTGATCTGTCTATGTATCTCCTGGCTCTGCAGAGATTTCAATTGCTCTTCCCGTAGCGTTTGCCTGCTAACAATGTCGTTTTCTCGCACCTTTGTTTGCTTTTCGACTGCTTGGCACAAATTGTCTGACTGCTCCTCAACCACTGTAACCATAGATGAGATCGCAGTCACCGTGTCCTTCAAGAGCTTCTTTTTAGACGGGTTTGCTAAAGAAATCTTTTCTTCCACCACCTTTTTTTCCTCGGGCACAATGTCTATCACAGACTCCGAACCTGCATCGTCCGACTTCCTAGTGCTTTGACAGATCAGAGACTCGCGAGTATCCCCCATTTTCTTCTTGTTGTAAGTATCCGACTCCTTCAGCTTTTGCATAAGGTCATCATTTTGCAAAGCACATAGCTGCCCCGGCCCATCAGATACTCTAGTTTGTACGTCACCTAGAGCACTGCCCAGAGCATTTTGCAGTGTACGTTCCTGTAGCACATCTTTGTCGAATTGAACTCCTGCAATCTCACATTCTGCTTTACCGTCATCCAACTAGTCCTTATATACCAGCTTTCACACAGCGGCTGGGACCCGTTGTTGAACCGCTTGCTTTCTCTTTCTGCAATATGGAGTAAAGTGCTTTCCGTAGCTACTTGTCATGCACGCAAGGGCATCAGCACCGACTACATTACGCCGTTTGTGTATTTTGCGGGTGCTTCGCGGAAGCGAAGATTGCTCCTGTGCTTCCGCCCAATTCTCAGACTGCACCACACATGCACCAGACGCCATCAGTGAATTAACGCAGCTGGTCTCTCCAGGTTGTGATACAGGTGCCGGAATTACCGTTTGTATGGGAGATTTCAACTGCTCTGGTGCGCTATTCACCCCAACCCCCTCATCCCCTTCCCACATAGAAAACTATTGCGGCTCGCTGCCCGTAGACTGGGCTTCTAAGCTGTTTCAGCGGCGCGGGTCGACGTGCGTTGAAAGATGGGTTGGCGACGGGAAGCAAGTACACATGTTTCCGTACGGAGTCACAGTCGAGACACGCCGTCGTTGTGCAGAACCACAGCGTGTCTCTGACTGTGAGGCATGTTGCAGTCAGTATGGGCGGAAACGTGCAGCCGACCAGAGAAACATGTTTTAATTTGCGGCCAACACATTGACGCGAAGTCGATATACAAAACTAACAAACTTTCCGGCCAACCTTAGTATATGGCTAGGTCTGGATATTGGATACGAAAATATGCATCTGTAGCCGTTAAGAATCACATGGTGTCTATCATCAAAGGAATATGTATTCTCAGATGAATAGCTATGAACTAAAGATTTACCACCAGTGTAGCCAATAATAGCAGAATGATGACTCCCAGCTGTTGATTGGAAGGCGACCATTGATTTCCATCCCATGTTGCTTCCACTTACGGCTTCGAGGGCGATATCAGTCAACATACAACAAAAGTTGTTGACGGAAAACGATGAGGGCAAGGGAGCCCTGTAAAGCAAGCGCAAAACTCTTTGGAACCAAGAAGGGTACCTCTTTATACAAGCATGTATGCACTTTTATTGTAAGGTCGATGACAACAAAGGAAATACCCGTGGCTCTCATTTTTCTAAGACATTATAGCTGCACATCGAGTATGCTCAGTGCGTTCACGGGAATATTCTGCTTAATGGCCATTCTTTAGCAACATTCAACTAGGTACTACAAGGAAAGAAGGGGGGAAAGCTTCATACTCATAAGCTTAGGTTCCATCACCATAGCGTTAAAAGAAGTGAAACAGGACTGTTAAAGAAACGGGTAAGAGCGATGAATAAAGTTACATGGAGAGATCGTTTCAGTCCCTTCGTGGTCATTGATGTCTGGAACAGGGCGGAAACGAAGCACTGGCGTTGTTGGAGTAAAGCAACAAAAGATAAGTGTTATTCCAAAAGTCTTTTACATCGTTGATATTGAAACAAAATGTACAATCAGAATTCATGCGTAAAGAGAAGCACTCCAGTATCCAAAAGTGTGGCGAGGGAAGTTTAAATAAGTTAGAAACAAATTGTTACTGTGACGATTTGGATACAAGAAATCCGAATACAATGGAATGTGTGGTTACGTTAAGGGAACAGATCGAGGTGTCAATATAACGTTGACAGGAAACGATGATAAAGCATACGTGGAAGCAACAGGCGGCTAAAAAGGTTTTCAAGCTGGAACTGATGTATCTCCTGTGGGAGCTCACTACAAGTATCGCTGGACAAGATCGCACCAGTGTCTTGCCGGACACTTTTGTAGCTCAGTCGTCTTACATCTCCACTTTCATTTGGAAAGTTCACCAACGTAGAAGGATAGCCTTGTGATATCCCATGGGGACATATCCAGAGCTCGCAAATACACCACGCCCCTCGCAGTGAGCTCGCACCGCCTCGGTGGCCCATCTCGCGTAGAACTTAAATAAACGCACCCAGTCCCTCTGGGACTGGTGCCGGGGAAGTGAGGCAGTGAGGAGACAAGAGCCAGCTGACCTTGTCCCGTTCCTGTTTCGCAGCATCGCCTTCGCAGCAGCCGCACGCACTCCCGTCATCCTCTTTCATGTCAACGCCTACACGATTTATGGGCCAAGGTCCAACTCCCTCTAAACCACTTGCACCTACTGATCCTCCTGTGTTTAGTCCTGAAGGACATCCACATAAGTACCACAAAGATGTTACTCGTTGAGTTAAGAATATTCAAGCAGCAGCCGAAAAAGGAACAGAACGCATGTACAAAACTGTGTCGGGTACTCTAGCACGTCAAATCTATGACCGTAGCCTCTCAAGGGAGCAAAGGTCAACCGTTGAAGAAGCTTAGATCAAGGTATTATCGATTAAAAACAGACGGAATAGATTGCGGCAATCAAGGAAATTGTTCAATTTATTGCCATGGATCATCCAACTGCCGTTCTTACTACACTTATATTTTCCTTCAAGAAGGTTATTCACTGCAAACCTCGAAAAAACCAGGATCTAAACGCATTCGTTTCCCGTTTTCGGCCCCTAGCCGCTGACTATCTCATGCTCGTTGGAATGTCGACATCTTTGCCAGTTAGCAACTTTCTGGCCATTACGCGGTTTGAAAATGCTATGCTCAGCGAAGAAACCGTGACCAACACCAAGGTGCAGCTTCTTGTTCTTGTTGAAGGCCGAAAAGACTCAGATACGGATCCAAAACTCCACATCAAGAAGTCTGCCCACTCGCTACTTCTCGGTTTCTTCGGGAATTTAGACAGTTTCTTTGTGTAGTGCAATGCCCAGAAGCGGGAGTGCACCGAAAGGCGTTCGGGATCTTTCGTCGTTAGAGGGAGCCCAGCTGGGTAGAGCCCTCCCAGAAGTGCCACGACTATGTCTGGATGTAAAGCCGAGGCCACCCGTCGCGACTTGCGCAGGGTGGTTGAGGCAAGAATCAGGTATCCACAGGAGAGGCGTATGGTCGTCATCTAGAGAGGTGAAGTTTGCACGTTAGTGGCACGCGCGAACACGATCCGTGGGTAGCAGGAAAGCCACCCTGTAAAGGGAAAAGAAAAGGGGAGCTGAGTCACGAGTGTTGTGACGAAGACTAACGGCAGTGCCGGTAAATAAACCTTATACATGGCGAACATCAAGACAGTTGGAATAACAATCCGCATACTCTGGTGCTTTAGATAGGCAACGGGGTTAGACTTCCCGTATGAAACGGTGTTTCCCTCCACAGAGGATTGGAGAACACGCGAAGGCGGTGAGGTCTAAAGCCAATTCCCTAGGTTGGGGTCCCTTTGTTGGAGGAGGTTTACTGGTGCAACGGCAACTCGCCGGCGCACTAAGTACAGTAACTATCCCACTGTAAGAACTAACTAAATAACTAAATAGAGACCAAAATCCTATCCACTACTATGGCAAATCCGTGTAACACGTGCATAGTCCGTTGCCACGGTGCGTCCGGCCAAGCTGTGCCAGAGTATTGTAGATGAGCCGAACAATCGGAAAATTAAGAAGCGCTCAAGATCCATCCCCACAGGGCGTGCACTACACATTGGCGACGACTCTGCGTTACCATAATCCTCCGACAACGCTAATACTGTTCGTCGCAAGGCTAATTAATTCACCAATGCGTCTCAAGAAATCCTAGAAACCAATTCTGAACTACTGATGTACTTCAGGATGGTTCCAACCGAGTCGCCCACTTCGCGTGACATGTTCTCAACGGGTCTGCATTGCAAGCTTAATCTTACGGATGACGCCACAGTTATAAGGAAGCTCGCTTTTATGCCAAAAAAGACGGAAAGGCCATTCACCAAGGTTGATATAGAGAATGGTTGGCCAGCGCGTTCCACAGGCGCTTGGTGCCTACCAGCATCGTTTGAATGCCGATCGTGGTACAAGCTCTTCCGGTCAAGGAAGCAATAGCTCTAGAGCCCAACATTCTAACCCTCCGAGGTGCTCTACCAATAAGAGGAAGCCCACCGAGAGGGACACTTATTGCTTCGACTGTGGCGAAAAAACCCATTGTCGAGGAGACCCCGACTGTAAGACGCCAAGGTACCAGACTAAAAGCTTTCGCAAGGAAAAGCATTCTCGTGAAGTTTCCAAGGATTCTGAAGGTTCGAAAGAAAAGGATTTTCACAAAGCCTCCAACCTCTCAAAACGCATTCATCGTTAATTGCAGGGGAGGGACTTCGACAGACATTCTTCTTTTCTCCAAGGACCCCAATTCGATAGTAGATCCTGAATGCCTTTAGAGTGTCACTGGGCTCGACTCAATCGCTTACCTCTGCGTTTCTTTAGATGACCCTTTCGCCCTCGATGAACTAGACTTCGAATTGTTCCTCCACGGCTTTGGCGAGAACTGAGTGGATGCTCGTCCAGCTTTTGACATCTGGAGTTTTAGCAGCTGCGATGAGTACGATGTGCCCTTCTCCATTCATGTGGAGCAACGCCGTTTGGCAGACTTAGTGAAGATCCTAGTCATATCAGGTTGATCCCCCTTGGGTTAGTGCTACTCATTATATGAGTTTTCTCTAGGAAAGGTGTGTCAGGATGATCCCTTACAAGGGGCTGGCACCCTGATGGGCTGGTTATAAATAGCCCTGTATGGATGTAACGCATGGTACGCGTGGGAAGTTTTGGCTCCAATTTCGGAATTTTATCACTTATCTAGTGTAGTAGAATATTACGTCCTTTGGCCAACTGGGGTAGTAATCTACTAGGGGTAAGTAGCGGCAGAGAGCCAACCACTGGGGTGACAATCCAATGGGTCTATTAGTGACGCGGGCACCAACTGGCAGCGAGGCGCAATGGGCGGGCGCAATCTCAAGTCCTTACAGGTCGGGAGAATGGTAGCGATGGTTTGGAGGCCTTTGGAGTCCTACTGGCTGCATATGGCGGCAAGAAGACGGTGAGGGTGCTCGCCTTTACTCTTCAGAGGTCGGCGAGACTCGAGCGAGCCTATATAGCTGGCGAGGCACTCTGACCTCCGGACACTATCCTAACAAATTAAATAAAATTAGCTACATAATAAACCCTATAGCCACAGTGCCTTGGCAATCGCGCTGTCCCCTCGTATCTCCTGCATAGGCACCCAGCTTGGCCACGTGGAATATTTCGGCCAGCAATGTTCTGACCTCTGCCACCCCAGCCCCATGGTTACCTCACCACTGCATCTGCCCAATGGTCATTCTCCTACAGTTAGTTTTTACTTTGGCCCTGACACTGGGATCTCCACTTTTATGGCCCTTAGAAGGTGTGCACTAAGTTATGTAATTACTTTAGGTAATTCTAGTGAGCCCTACTTAGGGGCCAATGACGTTGCGGTCACGAGTCCAAAGTAAACTCAACCAAGTGTGGCTCAACTGCAATTGCCCTCGTTGGGTTTCGACTCCTCGCGGAGAGTATCCACGAGTGGATTCCATTTATTTATCCCCTTGGGAACGCTCAGGTCATCTGTATCAACCGGCCCGTGGGGTTTCTAACTATATTGTTATTATTGTTTGTGTATCCTTTCGAGGACAGGTTTCCATTCCTATGTAGGGATATTTCTTCTTTTTTTCCTCTGGTTTCTTCGGGTCTGTTGCCCGCGCATGCACGACCCTCGTCGTCTTTTTGCTGGTTGGTTTCCCGCTTTCGGAGTCTTACGCTGGATACACCGAATCCGGTACTTAACCTCCATCCCGGACCACAACCACTGTAGGTTATTCCTGAATCCCCCTGGGACGTACGCCCCAACTTTGGGTGGAACAGAGGGCTCTGTTCCCTAGCTTACCTCTCGTGAGGACAAGGCTTCGAACACCTTGAGGTGCACTTCCCACCGCCTGGTTTCGCTCTACAGTATCTAGTACTGTGAGTACTTTCACGCCGTCAGTGCTTTTAAAACCAACCTGATTTGCAAGTTTATAGTTGAAACGGCCTATTTTAGAGGCATGGTCTTTTAGCTCTTCAGGTACTCTCACATGTGTGTCGTCCAGACATTTCCTTACGTATTCGTCATCTTTCTCTCTGGACCTCGGTTGCCCAATTGAAAAAACGTCGTCCTTTAAAGCCTTGTATCACTTCCCGGAGGCTGCCGCTCGTCGTTTTTCTTAACCAGAATTTGGAGCAGAACAGGTGAACCAGCTCCTGGACGAATAATTGGGGTTTCCCGTCTCAGATGCTTTCGTAACGTGATGTAATACATCATTATCAGCGGGGATGCCGCCTTTTATGAAGGAGTATCCACGATTCTTCTTTGAGCTTGTGCTATCATGGACAAAGTTTTCTGAGAGCAGTATGAGATCTGATGGACTATGGCCACGTAAAGGTGGCAGGTGACGCCAGCGTCACGTTCGCTACTAGACGGAGGCCGTGTGTCTCCCCTTCGGCCAATCAAAGCGACTCACTTGGTGGGCACCCATTCTTCGAGACGAGGATTATGGTTTGAAACGATAGCTAGAGCATGGTAGCTCCGTTTTAACTGATCCTCAGTAGCAGGCGCATCCGCCTCTGTCATGCTTTCGGTGCCACTCGGATCTGTCGACAGAACCTCCCCATTGTCGGTTCATATGAGCATTACGGCACCATCACCGTGTGGTAATACGGTCGAGGTTGTGTCGGTTGTGAAGGTACTAACATCTTCGGACATCACCGATACCTTCGCCAGATAATTCCGGGCGTTCGACGAGAGTCACTGCGGTCGCGCAAGATGCGTTAAATCTCCATAGGACATGCAGAGCTCCCTAAAGAATCCCACAGTAGTGGAACGATCACGGAAAAGTTGTCTGTCCCTTGTATCACACGAAATGACACTGGGCAGCAGCCAATCTGTGAAAGACGCAATGTGCTTTTCTTTGGCATATACTCCACCAAGCCTGTTGTACTTTAAGCGTACCCGCTTTTTGAAAGACTGCTCTCTCTCCACTGAATGTGAGCAAAGTGAACTGAGGTCACGGAACAAGCCTTCAATGAACTCATCATTCGTGTAGCTGCCTATCAGCCATTGTGTGGCCTCCAGCCAAATATTGGTTATTATCGAGGAATCTTCAACTGCATATTGATGCAGAATGCTCTTGTAAGCGATACAGGTATTGCCAGATAAGAAATACAGTACAACGAACTAAGCCATCTTGCGCGGAGATGCCATCTTTCTTCATCTCTTGCTTAAAAGGATCTTAGGGATGATATAATAGTCCCTAAGAGCTTTCAAAAAGCAAGAGGCTTGCGGAGATGAGCAGAAACAATCGACAGAGAATACAACGCCCTAGTGCAAGGACGAACTTGGAGGCTTGTTGATAGAAAACTAAGTTTGAAGCCCTTACCTTTTCTTTGGAGATTCATAGCGAAATAAGTGAGCTCTCATTATCCACAGATTCTTCTGAACGCAGGCTCCGTAGTACGTGGCGATTTAAAACGTACTTACTTGGACTTTGACCCCGCCGACCTGTGTGCTCCCGCCACACATCAAAAGACTATCCGTCTAGTTCTCGCCAAAGCTACAGCCCAAGGCCTAATTTTTGAGAAGATGTACATAAGCAAAGCGTACTTCTACGGGGACTGCGACGAACCCCTAGTAATGGGGCAACCAAAAAACGCCTCTACATCCTCATTTGTCCCTGGAAAAGTACGTTTGCTGCTCAAGGCTCTCTATGAGGCACGCTAAACTGAGAAGATGTGGTCTCATTGCATCATAAGGCACTATTACGACTAGGATTTACACAATGTAGTACAGATGCTCGCATTTACAAATATATATCTAAAAGTGGTACATTGACAGTAGTGGTAGTTTTGGGTCACATCTTGATGTCATGTGATTCGCATTCTCTACTTCGTGACCTAAAAATGGAGATGCAGAGGTTCTTCAAGGTCAAGCTTCCTGGAAGAGTTAAATCATTCATTGGACTTGACATTGAGACGAACAAAACCGGCATCAAGGTCATACAGACTACGTACGTCAAAAAGATCTCGAAAGGAAACGGATTGAGCAATGAAAACAGTTCCCAGACACCACTGCATTATCAATGCGACCTAAAAAGCCAAGGTATAGACGAACTTATTCGTGCACCAAGCATTCATAATCAGTACGGCAAGATGGTCGCCAACGTAATGTACCTGGACGTGTCTTCCACACCAGACATAACGTTGCAGCATCTATGACAGCAAAGAAAATCGACGACCCATGCATGAGGCACGTGAAACTTGGAAAGAGAGTACTGACGTACTTGAAGTGTACACAAAGTCTGCCTGTTCTTTTTTAGGCATACTATAGAGCCTATGCAAAAGCATTGCAATTCAAATTGGGCAAGATGTCGTAAGAAAAGGAATTCTACGACTAGATTGTTCATCAAGGTCGAGAAAGCATGGATCATGTTGAATACCAAGAAAAAAAAGCTTCTCGCGTTGTCATCTGGAGAGGCGGAGTATATTTTCCTTTTTTATTGCGGTAAAACGTTTAGGTGGTTGCGGAGATTGTTTTAAGAACTACGCAACGAAAAAGTTGTGGGCGATGAACGCGAAATGTATCTAATAACCGTTTTCACAGACAGTTTGACTGCGTCCTCAATTGTTAGAAACCAAAAGGGGTTCAGTAGAGACAAGTACATTGTACTTAAATTTCATCAAATCAAAGAACTGATAGAGACCCATTTTGTGGATGTGAAATCAATTGCAACTAAAGTGCAAGCTGCTGACATATTTACCGAGGCTAGTTCCTACGAATTGTCGAAGCGACTATCGCTGTTTTGTGGCTTGATTTCTTAAACTAAGTATTAATAATATCGAATTGGACTTCTTTCTGGTTTGACTTACTGTTTTTCTTTCTCTCTGTATGTTTCTATATCTTTTACATTCCGGACTTTGTTCTTTTGGCGTGTGGCTACATTGTTGTTCTTGGAGGTTTGCTTAGCACAATTGGCAAGAGTGCTATACGTTTTCCTAAAAATACAGATTGTTCCTGTTGTACTGCATTGAGGTTTTTAATGGTAGGCCGATGCCGTCCGTGGCACCCTTGTTTAGTATGACCTTTTCCGCCCGGTTGCCTCGACTTGCTGTGATTGACGAAGACCTCCAGAGTGGATAACGAGTCTGTAGGTCTTTCATTCTCGGAAACCTTTACCCGACTAATTGCGGCGCTCTGCTTGATATTCTCCACCTTTCGAAACGGAGTCAAAAACGTGGGTTGGGCGTCACATCTGAACCCACTGATATACCTCTTACTCGTGACAATTTTCCTACTGACAGATGGGTTTGAAACCTTGTTGGATGCCAGCTTGACTAATAAATACAATAAGAAGGCTACTTTGAAGTTCTCATGACACATTTCCTTGCAATTAAAGCTACTTGTCGTCGTTAAGGTTACATTACAGAGAGTATAGCAGACTCAGTTCGATTCAACAACTCAAACCAATTCAGTGTGATTCAGGTTGAATCAGATATGTTCCCAGTTTCGGAAATCATTAGCGTAATAAGAGTACAATTGTGTGATCTACTGCTACACACACCTATGCAACTGAGTACTTCTGTTAGATAGTTTCTGGCTAGCTATGGCGGCCTCGGAGCCCCATAAAAGGCTCGGACCTGCCTCTTAAAATGAAGAGAGACCGTCAGGTGTCTGATTGAACTTCCTCTACATCCTTCTGACCAACAATGCTAAAGAGAGCAAGTTTACACGTATACAAAACCGCCCAATACGAACTTGCTTACCACTCAACACAATGTTGCTCAGATCTGATAGGGGGAGGCAGTGGCAGATGTCAAACTGTAAGAATGTGCAGCAAGGCCGAGCCTCACTGTCGCCCAAAGGCCAGAAGAGACACTTTGAACGTAGCATGTTGATCAACATCTGTTTGGAACTCGTGGCAACTGTGCAGCTCAGTGTGGCAGCAGACTGCACAGAATACTCCACGCAAACTCTACCATGTAACTTGCAGTGGAAAGGTGCGATGGTTCGACCGCCTTTGTCTGTCTGCTCTCGACGGCGCATGGGCGCCACCGCCAGGGGCCAGTCGTTGTATTTATTCACGTTGCAGCGCACCTTGCTGGCTCCCGAGTACAGCGCATGTATCGACACGTGTTGTCTTGCGTGAGGCGACCGGGTAGACTGTGTAGAGTTAAGTTAGACTAAAGTTTAGCGAGATCAGTGAGGAAGACGCAGTACGGAGGGAGCGTCAGCAAGCGCAGTAAAGGGGTAAGGTTCGCGGATACCGAGTCGCGCTCGCGTCGGTCAGACAAAGAAGCGGGCACAAAGTCCCTCCCAAGCGGTTGCCTCCTCCACTCGGTGAGAGAGGACCGGTTGGGCAGTGGTTTTTACTCTGATCACCGGCGAGGTGCTTGGGCCCCCAGTAGCCGGAAGTGTTTTGCGCCCGGGTGCCGAGCTCCCAGTAGCCGGAGATTCGAGGCAAATTGGCCAGCAGTGCAGTGTCACAGGCGACCAATTTGCACACTCCCCCCCTTGGCTGGCGACACCAGTTTATGCCAGTCAACACAGCCAATGGAACTCAACTGCATCTTCCTGAGCATAGAGTAGCCCACGACCAATGTAGCTAGTATATATACTTGGTAAACGTCTAACGCTCAACAGAAATTGGTTCAAGTATTCCAGTGGTATCACTGGCAATTCTGAACAAAGAAAATCCGAGTTCGATGCTCTGCAACAGCAGCTCGACGAAATGAGACCGTTAAGCTATCACGGCGCATGGAACGAAACTAGTTCCCGTGTCAAAAACCCCATTGCAGAGGCTGACCACCGACAGGTGTATTGAGGGCCTACTTAATTGTGGGGGCAGGTATATCCAGCTCGGCTCTAATTACCCGCCTCTGCGATGGTGACGCAATGCGACGTGATAGCGGGAACCGCGCAGCGGGGGGCAATCTGGTGTCTTAAGCGATGCTTCTTTTTTCTTTTCTTGAACGGGAAAATGAGTGAGTAAAACCTTTTGAAAGAGCAACTACTATGCAGCATAGGGCGTCCAAGAACCCAGCTTATTTCCGATAGACCTCAATAGTTTTGCATCAATGATGCCATCGTTAAGCGTTTTTGAAAGAACATGAAACGCTTGTGCGTTGGCTTTCGTCAGAGAGTCCGAAAGATCAGATAATCCAGATACCCATAAGAATGATTCAATGTCTCTGCACTCGAATGAGTCACGTAGTCACGATTCAGTTGGACGTAAACGATAGTCCCGAAATTCGTGCAGTGTGGTTATGGTGGTGTATAGTCCAAAAGAATCAATGAGCATTACAAGAGAGCCAAATGATGGTGTTAATGCAAGGAGGCATTCTCCGCGAAGGAATGAACGATCTGCAGACTCCGCGGCAGCAAGAATCTCTGCTCCAATTGCGCTAAATGAGATCCGCCCTTGTTTTGAACTATGCCAGTCAATCAAGTGGTAGACTCTTTGGGAGTCTTGGACAAAAGAAATTCCGGATAGATATCCAGTTTGACCATACGAAGTCCTACCAGTACTGGCATCTGAGTAGGAAAGCAGTTGACATTTAGACAAGTCCTTAGAAGGTGTTGGAGGTGCATTATAACGAATCATTGGAGTGAGTTTCTTCAGCAGGGTCAACAGTTGGTTTGCTTTCGTGAGGTGCTTGAATCGCATATCAGGCACGAGTTGCTGTATGTAGCTAGTGCAAAACGCAGCTTGTGGCAGCACCCCGTGTCCAAGATAGTTGAGTTTTCCGGCGAGAGATTGTAAGGCTTTGATCTCATCGGCGGTACACACAGCTTCCGAATTTTTCCTTCTCTGTCTCGGGATTGGAGTGGACTGGATAGTGTCCACAGACTCGGCCATGGAAATATCTATGGAGTGGTCAGTGTTCATATTTATCCAAAGACGGCTGAATATAAGAGTCCTCTGTGCCAGTGCACGGTTGAGCTTGAATCGTTTGGAGAGGTCTGTAGAAAAGCGTTCGATTTTAGCAGATTGCCCAGCTAGGATGAGATCGTCTACCAGCTTGGCCAACAAGAGCGCGATGTCATTTCTCTCATCTCGCAAAACGAATAGTTGTGGCATCCCAGGGATTGTTGCAAATCCGTAATCAGTAAGCCATTCTTCAATACACAGTTGCCAGAGACGACTAGACTCCCCAAGACCATATGCAGGCTTGAGAAGTTTCCAGATTTCATCGGCGTGAGATCTCCAGCCACGAGGCGGACGCATGTAGATATCGCGCTTCAGATCCCCGGCCTGTAGATATGCGCGTGATATGTCGATACTTCCCAGGTTGAAGTGGAACAGTGTTGCCAGGGACAATAACAATCGGATGCAAGTAAATTGTGCAGTTGAAGAATCGGAACGAATGGAATCCTTCTCTGTGTCTCGATTTCCATGCGGGACGAGTCGGCACTTGAGTCTGAGCTTGTCACTTTGACCATGGTACTTTAGCACAAAAAAGTGGTGTGATGAGATGACTTTTGCATTCCGAGGTAGGTCCCTAATAGAAACAGGTTTGTATGCATCTGCTTCTATGTAGTTTTGCTTTTCAGCATCAATAGCCTTCCTGACTATCCATCTCGGGGCAACTGCAGTTTCGATTCTGAAAGAGGTTGGTCTTTAATAACGGATTTTATGTATCGAAGGATCGTTTGCTCAGTAGATTGAAGGCTTTCGCCATTAGGTGGAAAACGAAGCGGAGTAGTTCCAATATCCTTCTGAAGCAAGCCATCCCCACATCTAAAGAGGGAACGTCGATAGGGAGAGCATTGTGTGCCAAGAATGATGAAGATAGGGGATGGAGTGACCACATGCTGGGTTCATCGAGGACTTGTGGATCAAATCCAAGAGGATCTGATATATTGGATGGGTCAGCAATGAGATCTGTGGGTTGGGAGAGAAGTAGAAGGGACTTCGTCGTTAAATTCAGGGTTTGTTTCCACTGGTTCAACACTTTCATTGTTTGCTTGAGAATTGGGAAAGGAATCCCATCCAAGTTCTTGCGTGTCTAGTTCCGCCAGTAGAGAAGACTGAGGGACGAGCCGAATATCCTCATAAGCAATATGTAAGCGAACTCCTTGGTGGTTCTTTCTGTGGGAAATGACCACCACATGATCTGAGGCATGGACCACATACCCCTTGCACCAGGTACCGTACTTCCCTTGTTTCTTGTAGAAGTATATAGGGGTGGTAGCAGGCAATAGATGCTGCGATACCGTATGAACAGGTCGAGAGTGCAGCAGAGTGTGCAGAGCCCTTCGACAAACTTGTTCATGATAAGAAGATAAAACGTCAAGTGACACCGGACGTTTACGAAGACCAGAAATCGAGGCTGTGTAGCCGTGAGCCTGTTCAAAACTACTGACGGATTTGCTTCCGTACAGCACATTCTTTAGGAATGTGGCACTGGAGAGGATCTCGAAGTCCGTTCGGAATAGCTGGCGAGTTTGACAGAAGTGGGGTTCGTCTGATAGAAGGGTTTTTTATCAGTCTTCGTATTGTCTCGTTGTCCGATTCAACGCTGCCGATTTTATTGTGCCTTCTTGCAGGACGAGGCTCGAATTTTGTGTGGAACCGAGAACAATTCCAGTGATAATGCTGTTGTCAAACTCAGGGTCAGCAGAAAGCTTCAGCGGAGGTCCATAGATGTCAAACCATATGACCGATATCATTCGGGCAGCGGCGTTCATGTCACTTGAAGTCATTAAGGAGGTGGAGGAAAGTCCAGTAGCAACGTCTTTCATGTGAAGTATCGGTAAGTTTCCGAGCTCACGAATGAAGAGAAAGTCCACTTGAAGGTGCTCGTTAAACTCTGCAAGTATTCGGTTTAACGATACTTTGCGCGAGTGGAGTGGTCTCCCAGAAGTATGGCACGAGTGGCAAGAGTCACTCGCTTTCTGGAGTTCCTTCGACAGGTTATCATTCAGAATTCCACCACGGCGGCAAAGCGTCTTCATGTCACGAAGATTAAATTGGGAATGCACGTGGAGTTTAGTTGCAAAGCGCTTTGATTCGTTAAGGGACTGTTCTTGAATTTCTGTATTTGAAAGAAGAGTTTTATGAGCTGTGAAGAAAGAGTTGAATGACTTGGTCACCGCAGGTACAACGGCTAGATGTGTGCGTCGGTTATTTTCATCACCAAGGGTGTACGTCGGGAGTCGGGCATCGTGCCCACGTAGTCCGAGCGTTGACGGAATCACCAAAGCATTGTCCGAACCGAGCAAGTTTGATTGCGAGACCACATCATTACCTAGTAGAAGGGAATCGTTTCCTTCAGTAAGGTAAAACTTTAGCGTAACATTCTCGTCATTAGAAAACGTCACGCAGAGCTTCCCCACGGCAAATACAAGCTTGGGGTTTTTACACTTAGGACCAAAGCCATGATAGAATGGCTGACAATCGAGTTCACTGATTACCAGCATTATCCCCATAGAGATCGCCAACTTAGCCGCAGAGAGTATTCCACCAACAATTCACGGGCAGCCAACATCGACGATGGAGTTTGGATCTACTGAGCCTTCTACACCATCAGAAGGCAGCTCAACCCATGCTTTTAGGCATGTTTGCGTTTGTATGGGCCGGCGCCTGTCTGAAAACCCACAGAGCGATCACCGTTATTATTACGTAGCGCATCTTGGTTTGTAGTTGGCTGAGTGACGGTCTTGTTGACCTGGGATGAGCCCTGGTTGGGAGACTGGCGCTCCATTTTCCTCTTCTTTGTTAAGAAGGACGGAGACTGGCAAGCAGTATTTCCAGCTAAATGAGTAGGATCCCCGCAATCAAAACAGAAAGGATACTCATCTCTTCTCTTCATGCCAGCCGTTCTCTTTCGCGACGAGCGGGGCTTAGAAGTTGAAGATGATGGTTTAACAGTGCATTTACCAACGCGGGAGAACACGCTGCCTACGTTTCTCTGAGATATGGCATATAGGCCAGTCTGTACCTCTTGGCCAACGATATTTTTCAGGTCAGCCTTATTGACTTGAGATGAAGAACTGCCAGGAGTGAAGGAAAGATTCTTCATGACGGTCACAGCGTCGTCCAAGCTGAGTCGACAACGCGGAGATGGCTTCAGAATGCTATAGTCTTGCGTGTGAAGCGCATTTTTATCTTCACTTAAGTTTGGAAGACTTTCAAGCGCATTTGCCACTTCTGAAATCCTTTTCTTAGTGTACAGAAACTTTCCTTTTGTTAGAGTATGGTCATCACGCTTACGAAGTCGAAGATGCGGTTTATTAATCATGTCTTTCAACTCTTCCACGGACTTTTCAAAAGCAGATTTGTCGAAAAGGAGCTTCTCAGAGCCTGACGAATTTTCTTTTTCCATGCGGGCCTCAGCAAGAGCGATCACTTGAAGCGTTGCATTGGTCAACGTCTCCTCACTAAGCGAAGAGTTGTTGAGAAGGGTAATGGCGAAAACCTCTCCTACTTGCGAGGAAGACGAAAGGCCGCCATGCATAAGGTGATCTGCTGCCAGACCCCGGAAACGGGAAACAAAGCTAGCCAAGGGCTCATCCTTGCGATGACGACAGGTTGTAACGCTATTAAATGATGCTATTAGGCGTGATAAAACAGCAATTGGCTGTTCGACTGCAATAAGTTCATCAATTTGACGCAATACTTTGACTTGGTCGTCTTGATTTAGCTCAATCGAGCCCTTCGCTTATGGTTCGTCGATAACAGACTTTTATGCAGCAGGTAGAGCTTTTTGGTACAGCTGGAGTCCGAGAGTTGCGAAAATTGTTTTATAAAGACGGTCATTTCCTTTTCGAGCAGCAACGGAAACGGTACTTACCCAACGAGATACAGTGCGACGCCACTCTTGCAGATCTTTTGCTGGATCAAAGCGCGGGGGATCCGTGGGGTTTTGCGAAGACATTTGCAGTCCTATGCCCATAACTGAGGAAGGCGCAGTGCGGAGGGAGCGTCAGCAAGCGCAGTAAAGGGGTAAGGTTCGCGGATACCGAGTCGCGCTCGCGTCGGTCAGACAAAGAAGCGGGCACAAAGTCCCTCCCAAGCGGTTGCCTCCTCCACTCGGTGAGAGAGGACCGGTTGGGCAGTGGTTTTTACTCTGATCGCCGGCGAGGTGCTTGGGCCCCCAGTAGCCGGAAGTGTTTTGCGCCCGGGTGCCGAGCTCCCAGTAGCCGGAGATTCGAGGCAAATTGGCCAGCAGTGCAGTGTCACAGGCGGCCAATTTGCACATTCAGGTCCGAACCCAGCTGTAATGCCAGCGAACCCTCTCAGAATTATCTTGTAAAAACCCAACCAGCCAATTGCACATGCCTAAACACTTCCGCCAACAATGCAGTTGCGTCAACTTCTCGAGAACTACGGAACCCTTCCCTTCATTCCTTTTTCTTTACAGTACAAAGGTCACATCGCAGAGCATCTCTGCATCCTCCAACCAGTTGTCACATTCGGGTGGTCTTGGTCAGCAGCATTCCAGGTGCTGTTGTTTCCCCTACCCCTACAACGGCCCCTCCCTCTTCGTTGTGTGTTTAACTGCGACATCTTCCGACCAGCAGTTTATTGCGACCGGCTAGCCTTTTACGCAGTCTTCGCAGTTGGAATCCGTTACAAGATTAGGTCGAAAACGGCAGCGTCTCCGCCTTCATCGTTATGAACTTGGTGGAAAAAGGAGAAGTATTCGTTAAAACTGACGAAGGTCTCAAGTTCGTGCATACCACAGCGGTGTTTCAAGATGGACCTCAGTTCTACGTTGCAAAGATGGACTGCAAGATGCGTGAAGTACCCGAAGAATTGAACACGTCCGATAAGCATGAGGGTTTCTTCGTGACATATGAAAAACTGTTTCCAAGATTCGATGCCACTCTTACAAGGGCTCCATGTCACTCTGCTGATTCCTGTTACGTGAAAAAGCCAAGATTACTGCTTTACCAACCGGGGGAGGATAGCCTGGGAGCACAAATGCTACAAGAAGCCCACGTCCTCGAAGCGATAAAATCATCCCAGCATCCAAACGTACAACAATATCATGGTTGTGTGGAGTTGAATAATCAGTTGGTCGGATTATGTCTTGAAAAATATTTGGAAACACTTACGGAAAGAGTTCAACGCAACGATGCAACCCTGGACGTTGATCACTGCGTAAATGGGATTACGAGCGGACTCAAGCACATTCACTCCCTCGGATATTGCCACAATGACGTCAATCCCGGAAACATAATGTTTAAGGAGGACGGAACTCCTGTCCTTATTGACTTCGACTCTTGTATACCTACAGGCCAAAAACTGGGATATAAGGCAGGGACGTTGGGTTTCTGGGATGATAGTGCAACCCATTCACTGCCTCAGAATGACTTCACCGGCTTACGTTTTGTGAAGGAATTTATCGAACGCCATCTCGAAAGCGTCAAGAGCTTGACTTGACAAGTCCTGCGTCATCCCTTTTTTGCTCACGTTAGCTTCTGGCCTACCATTAACCTCGGTATGTACAGGATTTCAGGAGTGAGCGTGAAAAACCGCCACACAATGACTCGGCCTTCTGAATTAAAGTGAACACAAGCAAGTATTCTTCAGCATATTCAGGTCCAATGGCGACAGTCAATGGCCACTTTAAGAGTTCTTGCACTCCTTACTATCAGATAAGCCACAATCTGTCCCAAGGGGCGCATCTCCCAACATCAATAAGAATCATATCAATGGCACTGAGATTGCTCCCCTCTTATGCACGCCCCTTCACTCCTAAAGAATAATGAAAAGATTACGCAAGACGCGGCCAGATATCTGTCCACGACACGCATAAGATAGACGGAACACGTGCCTGGTTTTGAGCCATCAACTCGTCTAAGCTCTTTCAAACCATTGAAGGCAGCGCCTACGCAAATCCAGCTTCTGCATCCCTAAGAGTGCACGGGAAGAAGCCGTTGAATTGCTGAACCGTCTCATCAATTATTGCATTGCATTGCATTGTATCGAATTGCTAAGATTTGAGACATCTTATTTCGATGTCCAAGTAGAAACAACTTTCTTCAGAGATGAATTTCATGGCCATGGGAAAGACAGAATCGTTATTAGCCGCTTTCCTATGATCATTGGGTATGATTCCCCCTCTCCTTTCCCTTAACGTCTGCATCGATTGCCGGCGTACGCGACTTTCCTAGGGCATCAGAGCGTAGAATGTTCTACTGCATTCTTGACCCTTCCTCTGCAGTTGCAAAGAGCGGAATCTAAATCGAAGCAGTCCTTGCAATGAAGAACCTTGGATTACACATCTTGCAGCATCTGGACAAAGAGAGATTGACTTCCTAGCGGCCATTCAAATGCCTTGTGTCCGCTTTACAAGCGTTGGGCCGAGAATCGAAGTGGAAGGTCCGTTGTTGCACAAACTGTCTCTCAATATCGCACAAAAAACTCTGGGGTAAAAGTCTCCTCGCCATGTTTTGACCTTGAATCCGCTGTCTACAAAACTTGACAAAAAAAAATATCTATGCCCTCTACAATGCGGACTCAACATAGAAAGAGTGTTAATGATTTACTTCTACGACGTATTCATAGACAGGCATCACTATGGAAGAGCTACTTCTCTTCGGAAAAGGCAAGGGTTTAACGTTCAATCGATAGTCTAAACAAGGACACAAAAGTTGCTGGCATATCTCGAAATAGAAGGGGTTTTCTTAGATTAATCTCTCCCCTTATCTTGGAATTAGGTCTCAGCCCATATATACACACATACACAAACCTTGAATCGACGGTTTTGAATGCAGCATCCCAAGATGTTCATTAGAGAGCTGAGACAAAACAATTGCGATTCTTCTTCTTATTTTTTATTGTGGGCCCTTGATGTCTAACTACAACATAAGGGTAAAACGTATCTGGTTAAAAATGCTTTTCTCTCCGCAGGAAACCAAGGAGTTTCCTCGGCCTTTGTTTAATAATATCTTTGACTGACTTTCCTCTTCGCTCGCGCCAACTTGGTAAGTGTTCTCTCCTGCCATGCTTAGTCAAATTGCACAGTAGCACGTAGTGATCAACATACTTGTTTGCGGGGACAGTCGCATAAACAGCGTTTCTTCTCAAGGAAGGTTGCTATCGGGTGTAGTTTTGACATGTACCCCGTGAAGAATTAGAGTCGCAGATTTGCGGAATCTCTTGACTTTAGAGCTAGAGGCAAGAACAATCGCAGTTCTTTAATAGAATATTCGGCCTTCCTTTCACATCAGTTTAATCAATGGGAACAATCTGATCCTGCAGCCGCTAAAGAGTTACCCCAAGCCTACGTTTCACAAAATTGCCTATTGCGTAGTGGCCCGTAGTGTGCTGGAACCCCGTACAATCCTTACAGAATACAAGAAATGGTGGTTGTCTACAGCAGAAGAGGAGTAACGCGCCGGTAGACACCGCGCTGACTATCGATTGAGATCGATGTGACGACGCATCCGGGAGCCCACTCCGCAAGCGCCCAGTTAAAGTGCATCAACATTATCTGTAAGAAGAAAAAGAGGAATTGCATGATCTCAACAATATTGAAAGCAATAGCGGCTTGCGGACGCGAAGGGGACGAGGGGCCGGTTTTAAATTTCCCTAATAGACCCAATCGCATATCATTTTGGCTTCCTCATCCGGCGTAACTTTTTAATGTTTTATAGCTTTTTCGGAAGGTCGGCACTCCTCGACAGACGGAAGCGCATGTGCCCTGAGTGGGACTCGCTAGTACCTTCCTGTGGTCCCTCACCATGATGGTATCCAGCGCAAAGCGATTTAGCATCGTGATTCCAGATAGGCTACGACAACTTTGACGCCCCCTTGGTTATGGTGGAGTGCTTAGACGTGACAGTGTTGTGCGTTCTCTGTGAAACCTTTTGTTTGCTATTTGATAGCTTCCAGGAGCTACGTCAGCACGAAAAAGCTATGCCTGCCCGGAGAAGGCATTCCAGGACCCTGAAAAGCTATTTTAACGCCCGGAAGAGCTATGTCAGGTCTCAAGATCGCCTGATGTCATGACTAGCAGATCGACAATGACACATTGCAAAGAAAATGGCGAGACACTGCACCCTATCTAGATACGAGGACGCCACCTGGTCAGTTGTTGTAGGGCTGTTGCTAGAGAGTTACCGACACTGCCGGGCAGAAGCAGTGCGTGGGGTGGGATTTTAAAGTATCTAGAATGCGTATAAAACAAGGGCAAGCAGGGTGTGCGACGACGGATGTCGATATACCTGTCGTTTTCATTGCCATCTTTCACCACAGCTCTCTGTGCTATTTAGCGCTGCCGCAGCTACCTGGAGTAAATCTTGCCGGTCTCCAATCCCTCATTCGGACACTTCCCCCAGGTGCTGTTCCCGAGTCTCATCTGCAGTCCTTCGTCTTCACCGGTAACGTCTTTTACTCTTCTGCCATTATCTGAAGTTCGCCACCACCGCCTTTTTTGCCGTCGTTCACCGCTACTCTTCGGTCGTCGATATGTGTGTGTTTATAACCTACAAAAGACCAGATGGTTCTTTTTACTCCGTCCGTGTGTACGATTGTGGTAACAGGAATTGCATTTACTCCGATTCTTACCGGGCCTCGGGTAAATGTGAGCAGGACAACGTCTCGGATACTAGGCCACACATGGCTGTTATTCTTCCAGAATGGGCGTCTGTTGAGTGCTCCTTGTTTGACGTTGACTGTGCATAATGTTGTGCTGGCCATTAAGATTAACAGAGGAAAACAATCTTGGATCAGGTCTACAAGGATAGCTACTACTACTGGGATATTCCTTGGATGGCAAAAAGAACTTGAGAGCTACATTGTTGTTGTCAGTCAGCATTAGTCGCAAGGCTCCCGAGCACGTTTACACTGTTCTACCACAAGGTTTTTATGACTGTAATCTTCACAAATTTCTTTGCCACTTTGAAGCGCAAAGGTAGTCAGATTAGCCACATTCCAGTCATTGTTTCTGCCAGTATCTCGTGGGACAAGCTATGCTGTGCAACGTAAAAAATACCCAGGCTGCGCCCGGGTTGAAGCTGAACATGTTGAAACCACACCGAAAGTTAGAGGTAGGACGTTTTTGTGTTGTAGATTTATAGAGCTTACCTGCAGTACTCTGCATCAAATATTTGCTTTGTTTAAATACTCATCTTCGAAGAGGCTGAAGTCATTAGAATGCCGTCCTACTGAGACACACAGCCTTTTCAAAAGGATCCACGCTTACCGTAATGTTCAACGATGATGAACTTGAGGAGGTTTATGAGCGCGTGGTAGATTCTAACCATACAAGACAGCATTTTCTAGTTAATCGGCGCAAACACAACCTTTCAAGAAAAACATCGCATGATAGCCATGAACACCGTGGCCAAGAAAGACTCTCTCTGTCCCGTAACACCGATTTAAGTCTCTGTCACTTGAACATAGCGGACGACTACTGCTTACTCTCACTGTGCAGCAGCCGTGCTACGCTCACTAGCAAATATCGCGTATCGTGGTAGATCATCGTTGAACTTCTGCTTGAAGATCCGATTCAATCGGACCGATTGCGTTTCCATTTCTTTTTGGGGGGTCTCGCCTTCTTCACGCTTTTCTCTGCTACTTCCTTCTCCAATTCTGGAGGACGCCAGCTAATGGCACACCGTGACAGGGCGGATTGCATGAACCACGTTCTTGCCGGCCAAAGCGTTGAAGGCCTTCTAACCACCCTCTCCTCTTCGCACATGGCGATTCCGTACAATAGAATCGACTAGCAGAACGCACCTTTTACAGATCCCGACGTAGTGTCCACGAAAAAGCTTGTTAAAATCACTTCAGACCATTTCAGGGCAGACCATATGCGGTGTCCGCTTGCACGGCGCGGTTTTGCAATGGCCCGCAAGTCGCCACAGTTAAGCACCCTTCTACTTCTAAAGGAAGGATGACCCGTGCGGGAAACGTCAGGGAAAAGATGGCGGGACCGATGAGAAGGCCTGTTTACCAGGCGCGTATTTGTGACTAATTATTTTGCCACATAAAGTAGTCAATAGTCAATACTTTTCCAAAATTGGTAGTCAAAAACCTTCAATAATAATCAAAAAAAGGATGATGACTACTTCTTTTGCCGATGTAGTCAGTCGCATTCCCCATTATGGCAAAATAGTCAGTCACAAATACGCCCCTGCTATTTACTGTTTTGAACAGCTTTCCAGGACGGATTTAACGACATCGCCGGTCGAACTGGTCACTGAGACCACACCAAAACCTCTTTAAAGCCATTTTGTTCTTTAAAATTGCATAGTGATGTTCTTCACTGCCGGCTTCGCTAACAATTCTTTTAAGTTTGGTAAGGATCGCCGTTGAATAAACCAAAAGCGTTCTACAGTTCACAAGCGTTATCATAAATTGTATCAAAGATTCTGCTCAGGCTTGCTGTATTTCGAATCTTTTGCATTGTACTTATTTTTAACGTCGCTGTAACACTGAAACTGGAGAGGCGGCACGATGGAAGGTCTGGCTGGTTCTGAGGAGAGAACGCCAGACTTCATCTCCTTTAATAGAGTCTAATGGCTACAATCGATACATCTAGAAGATCCTGACACTACATTACGGGACACTAACGTCGGAGACAGAGCTTGTAGTCTGTCTTCGACTGAGCTCCGTGGCCCTACAGGTACGTCTGTGTTACAGTCGCCAAAACGTACAAGATTTGACCTATCATCTTTTCTTGACTAGAATGACTGACTGAATGCATTGCAGAAATGGTAGTCAGTCAGTTAGAAGTCAGCCTAATGCTAGTCGTAGTCAGTCCGTGACAAGTACGAGACTGATCTACCGGGTCCACAAGCTTGCTGGTAAGAGCGAATACTTGTCACGAACGTGCAGAAGAACGAATCTTCTTCTTTTTTATTGTGGACAACAGCTTTCTATTACTAAGCTGAAGGAGAGCTGCTTTCTATTTTCAAGAAGGCCAAGAACTTCCGTTCTTGGCCTCCGTTGGAGATCCGTCTGCGTTCTCATTTCGCTCCATCCTTGTGACGAGGGATCGGGGTCAGGCACACCACGTGAAGGCGAGATGCATGTGCCCGGAAGAACGAATATCTGACAAAGGTGGCTGGGCTAGGGCGATGTTCGTAGGTTTGTGAGGTCATCACGATAAGTAGCAAAGTCAATAATGGAGCGGAAGTTGCTGCACGGGGTGTTATCTCTTGGTGCTTGGATGAATATACGTTCAAGCTTCTAATCAAAATGGAGCAGCCTATTTGCAACAAAACAATACGGCCGTCAGACTGTTATGTTTGGCGCCCAAAGTGGGGTGCATCGATAGTGCGACCACTTACAACAATTATCACAACATTAATATGTGATCGCGATGGGAACGGTTGGTTAGCCCGTCAGATGCAAATTGACATAGTTTAAGTCACCTTTGAGCATGCAATACTGCTGTAAGTGAGATATCTCCGCGGAATATGAAGCTCAGGATATACCACGTTTTCTTAATGCCATCGACAACACCCTGAGAACTAAGTGTTCATCTTTCATTCCTTAAAAACAGGGGAGCATGTTCGAACAACCCATCGTTGGTAGCCTTCTCACCCCGGGGTTAGCATTGCACTCTTCTGGACTTCTAGATTCCAACTGCACCAGTTCGTCAGATGATTGAGCGGCGTCTAACGAGTTGGAGCATTGCGGAACTACGATCGATAGAGTTTAAATTTGAATGCAAGTTTATTTGCATATAAGCAATACGGACGCCCTATTAGGGAGCAACTGGTCGACAGTCACTTCAAAAGATGCTGTTCATTTGCGAAAGGCATGTCTGCACTTGCACAGTAACTCTACTAGACACGTAAGTTTCAAAGCCAGCTGAACACAACGGCTTTCGGCGTCAAATATTATTTATTTTGGATCACGAAACTAAAAACAAGATCTGAAGTGGCCAAAGAAACGGATTCAGAGAGGATTTAAAAAGGATTTCGACAAGATCCTTGGCGCGAATTGACAAATTTACAAAGTCGACCTCTAAGATATACAACCCAGTAGGTAGATAGTCGTACCAAAGGTGTCCCTCGAAACCTTTGGTTTGGGTCCCAAGTCTGTACTTCTTTGCTTCTCGCCGTCAAGAGAACAGGCACCTCGCCCCAAGTTCAGACGCTTTCCTTCTCCTCTTTTCATACACGCACAAATCACATAGATTCTAGGAAATCGAGACAAGATCTGGAACGCTTAATGGCACTGGTCTAAGAAGAACGCAACCGCGACCTGCTCCTTACGTCAGTGTTAACTTGAATAACGCTTAGGGCTGTGAACGTCTCAACGAAAGCCTTCAACGATGTCCACGCACCATAATCTTCAATCAAACAAAAGACTACGTCAGTCAACCCTCAACGCCCTCGCAGGTATTCCCGAAGGTTCTGATTCAAAACGCGCACGTCGCAATGAACCGCTGTTACAGGGAACATGGGCAGATTCCGAGAAGAGCCTTATGAAGTACGAACCAAATTCTTGGAAGGAACAGAACAGTGTTCTGCGTAAAGATAATCCTGTCAAGATCGCCGCCTTTGACCTTGACAGCACACTTATCACCACCAAGTCGCGTGCAAAGTTTCCAAAGAGCCCGAATGACTGGAGACTTCTCAACTCCCAAATCCAGCCCATGATTTCCGCACTGGCTGACGATGGTTACCTCATTGTCATATTCACAAACCAGGCTGGGGTGAGCAATGGACGTATCAACGAATCATTCGTGAAGACAAGACTGCAGGGAATCCTGGCAGCACTCAAAGTAGATGTCGGAGTCTTTGTAGCTACTGGAAAGGACAATTTTCGAAAACCAGCAACAGGGATGTGGGATAAGCTTGTACAGATGATTGGCGGCATTGAGCGCGTAGATGATCAAAACTCGTTTTATGTTGGAGACGCGGCGGGACGAAGAGCACGCCCTGGTCATAGTGCGGATTTTTCTGACAGCGATTTGCGCTTCAGCATCAACATTGGTTTGCAGTTTCGGACACCGGAAGAGTACTTCCTGGGCAAGACAACCGAAGCCATTTCTCCTGGTTCTTTGCAAGGATTTGACCCTAGGAAACTGTTGGAGACATCTGGACCAGTGTTTATTAATGACATAACGGACAAAGATGTTTTGCTAAGAGACTTGATCACACCGTCCAGTATCGTAGATGATCTGATCCTCGGTTCCTGTCAAGGAGTTGATGCGCCCACAGTGCAGACAATGGTTTTGATGCACGGCTTCCCTGCATCAGGGAAAACCACTTTCGTAGATACCTACCTCAAACCCAAAGGATACGGATGGATTAATCACGATACCCTACACACATTTACGCGGTGCATTCGAGCCACAAGGGCAGAATTGGAAAGAGGACGGAGTGTCGTCATTGATAACACTAATGCAGACAAAAACGCCCGCAGCAAGTACATAGAAACCGCCAAGACCCATAACCCAGGCGTCAAGGTCATAGCATTGGTTATGGGAACGCCACGACGTGTGGCTGAGCACCTCAACTACGTTAGGGAGAGGAAGACTGATGGTGAATCTCCTCATGTCCCACTGGTGGCATTTCATGCATTTCAGAAGCGACGGCAGTTACCAGATATGGATGAAAGCATCGATGCCCTTGGAGAAGTGAAGTTCCTTCCGTCCTTTCTCACAGAGCTTGACCAATATATGTTCACAAGACTATCATAACATCTTCAAGTATTGATTTCAAAGCTGTCTTCTTTTCTGTTCAAACTATTTGCCTTGCTTTGCTGCGCCTGGTGACGCGTATCACTTCCTTTGCTCTTAATCTCAAGATCCCAGTGTCTTATTATAAGCGCCCTGCGCCTCATGTATCAAGATCGTATCTAAGACGTTTTTCCATCCTTACCCACGTGTTGTTGTTATGGAGTTCTCTATATTATCTTCCTGAAGTCCTGAAAGCGCTTTGAACACAGCATTGGGGTCCAATGGCTCCTCTTGGTGCTCCCCAAGTAGCTCTGCCCGAACATCGCTAGGTAGATCGCGGATTATCTTCGGGAACCATACGATAAAAACAGCACCAGTGAGTAACAGAGCGTGCATGCGATATGCCCAAAGGTTACGCCAGCTCCAGCGCTTATTCATTCGCTTCCGTGAAAAGCGAGTAGGATTGCCAGGGACAAAGTGAACCACGGTCGTTACGTCCTCCTGATTGGACGCTTTTGGAGGAAGCTGTAGTGGGCTCTTTCGCACGTGCGCAAGCAGCACCTGATGGGGTTCAACATCCACAATTAACGGGTCGTAGTGGTTTTCAATAGATCCAAGCAAGTAGAGTATGTAGTGGGTGCGTTCGGAGACTTGGAGGAAAAGTCGGAACGTAGCGTTTGCTGTTATGGCTGCTGAACTTGCAAGCTTTCCGTCGCGCCCGTAAGCTGCAACCTGAAGAGCCGAAACAGGATCATCGCATGGAGTCGCAAGGGTACCGTTAATTGTGAGGGAATGGACAGGGCTGAAGAGCCAGAGATAGAGCAAACTCGTTACCAGGATCTTCCGCGCAACCAGAAGAGCCATCCTGCACTTATGTGCGCGTTTCCGTTTATCGAGCCCACTTTGTCGATACTGATGGAACGTTTACGGCTTCTGAATCCAGTAGTAGGGCAAGTATGCGAAGCTCACGAGTCGAAGTATCCGGTTCAAGGGTTAACTGCGCGTGAATCGAAAGGGCTTGAAAGGAATGGGATAAACGACAATATGAGTCTATTACGATGGAGAAGGTCAGCGGCCCGCTAACCCTTTGACCCTGATCCTTCGCTCTGAAATGTGAAGTGTTAAGGGTTAGCAATCGCTAGGTAGCATGCAAAACCTGCCCTGCGTACTTTGTACGGAGACACCTGCAAAATCCCTCAATACAGTAGATTCATGTGCACGGCTTAGAAAGATGCGTACATCTCTGGCACCGGTTTGGGGCCCAACGGTGGAGGCCTATTCCGATCACCTTGGCGTGTAGTTCTCTGAATTAGGTCCACTGCAAAGGGTTATAAGGCTACTCACAGGGCTATGGACGACTTCTGAAACGAGAGATCAACGCTTCAGAAGAGATATAATGTAAACGGTACACTTCACCGACCAACGCCCTCAGGGTTAGCAGTCAGTGCCTGAGCGGAGGTCGGATTTACGTGTGGTACAAAGGGCAAAGCTATAATGGTACCGGCGACAGCCTTTTACCGTTGTCTTTACGAGGATCAACTATGATGGAGACTGTGAATTTCCTGCGCAATTTATTCTCCGTGTTCATTCCCACGGCAACATTTCCCGTTCCGCAACCGAGAAGTCATCTAACTTGGTATTTACGGGTGTTCGACAAGAACACTTTTGAGATGGAGTTCTATAGTCATACACCTGCTGAAGTAGTTCTGTGGCATGGCAGGCATCACGAGGGAGGTGACAGCAGTCCACCTGACCCGCCATGCGTAGAATGTGGTATCCCAGAAGGTAAGCTAGCGTCGTACTGGTCTATTTAGAGCGAATATTGAGAAAGATTATCTCAAGAACGAGCATTTGAACCGGAACTCGAAGGTAACGTGACGGAACTAACGTCGTAGATATGTGCAATGTGTATCAGAAGTGCACTGCACTTCTGATACACATTGCACATATCTACGACACCAGGAGAACCTGTGTTTAAGGGTTGGGAGATTGTCGATAGATGGCTGATCATAGATGGAATGCCCTTGTACCAGCTTTATGTCCGTGCTCTGCAGAACTGGTTCGAACTTCGAACTGAGTGGTCTTGGCGCCATTTCAAAAAAAATTGCCGTTACAGAGATATTGCATAGTTAGCTGTATGTAGCAGGAAACGAAGCGCTACTCACTTTGCTCTGCGAGTCAGCTCATTGTTTGTCACGGACTCCGGGGTCATGCCTGGCCTTGGTTCTTTCTGTCACAGGAATCCTCATTCATTGCACAACATTCATACCCCAATCTCATAAGGCTCTGCCAGCGAAATTTGTCAAACTCCTCACCTGGCACACCCGCAGAACTATACTTCTGTGTTTCAAGACTTCGCGGTCAAAGTGTTCACAAACACTCAGCTTTGCTCGCAGTAGTTGTTTTCCTGCGTTGATACACATAGCACCATGTCACGTCAACATCCAGTGCCATCAACTTCGCCCACGCCGAAAACCTTCACACTCTCGCCACCTTCGCGTCAAGTATTATCCCGGAAACTGGCGGCGTCTTTGTTTGCCCCTCTATCGCAACAACCGTACACTACCATTAATCTCTCGGGGGCGGCTCTTGGTGACGCAGCCGTGATTCATGCCGGTTCTCACCTTCTTTCACTGGCGGGCATGAAATGTTTGGAAACAGTAATCCTCTCTGATATTATTGCGTCATTGCCACGGGATGAAGCATTGCGTTCTTTGACAGCTATATCGTCTTCAATTGGAGTTTGGAAACAACTGCGTTCCGTTGATCTGTCTCACAACGCTCTGGGGAGTGATGGTATATCAGCATGTCGAGCGCTTTTCGCAAAGCAACCGTACCTAGAAATGGTGTTCCTGTCCGAGACAGGATTAGCGGCAGAGTCTGTGCGTTTACTATGCGACTTTCTACAACCAGCAGTGAACAATTTGCGAGTACTAGACGTTCACGGCAATCGACTAGATTCCGCTGGTTTGGAGCGAATTGCCGCTCTTGTAGAGAAAATGCCGCGACTGCAGCGATTGCGTGCATCATCACTCGGGGCGGACGCAAACGCTGTTCGTTCTCTGGCAAATGCTTTACGTTCTACTACGTCTCTCGCGGAGCTTGACATCTCTGACAACCGTCTTGACTCAAGCGCGGCGTCAGATCTTGCAGCAGTGTTGAGACAGCAGCCGAATCTCTCACGACTCGCGTTGTCTGATCTTGTTATGAAAGACGAAGCACTAACGGCGCTTCTGGAACCATTGACGGATGCATCACACGGCGTTGCTGAATTATTATTAGCAGGAAATGAGCTGAGGAGTGGGGTAGTTCCCGCGCTGGGCCGATACATTGTTCGGCACGCGACAAACCTACGTGTCCTAGATGTGTCGAACAATGAATTGGGAGGAGATGGAGTGACCTTGCTGGCCGAGGCGTTTAAGGATTCAAGCGAGCAATGTGCTCTGACGCGATTGATGGTGGCGCATAATGAAGCGACAGCGCTTTCGATTGTGTTGCTGGCGCAGCAAATTGTGAAGCTTCCGGCGCTGCGCCGATTTGACGTGCGTGGGACTGATTTGAGCGATGATACTGTACAGCGGTTGCGCAGTGCGTTCAGAGGGGCGGATGTGCTGGCGGATGAGGGGGAAGAGTCGAGTGACGAAGCCTTTGTACAAAGTGCGCTGCAAACTCTAGCCACCGTCGCGGACGTTCGACACTCGGAAGAAACAGAAAGCAAAAAAGTGAGTAGTGGCAGGAAGGCGGCGGTACAATCGACGATGTCGAGGATTGTGTCGATGTTATCGCCAAAAGCATCTGAAGAAGAGGAGGTGGAACAAATAGGGAAGGGTGAATCTGTGAGGGCCGGAGGAGGGGGGGACATGAGTGGAGGAGGGGTATCTGAAACGGCAGTATTCGAAGATGACAGTGGAACAGGAGTGAATGAGCAGGATATGCGAACGCCAGCCGGTGCGGGATCCAGCAGGACGTGGGAAAGCGGGGAAGAGGGGGAAGAGGAGGAGCTGGAAAGATCGGCTCAGAAATTATCACGGAGTCTTGCGTGCTTGGACCGAGACCTGTTTGACGCGCGGGGGGAATTGCAGTTGGAAGCGCGGAGGGAGGGCAGCGGAGTGATTTACTCGAGAAGGGAAGACAAAGAAGGGGATGGATACGAAGTGATGACGGAGTTGTTGGTTGACAGAGAGAAGGACGGGTGTGTTAGTTGGATAGTGGATGCGTTGGGAGGGCTGATTGTAGCAGTATTTTTGGTGACGTTGATGGTTGGGGTGGTGCAATGGCAGGAGGATGTGGTGCCTGGTTTCCGGCGTGTTTAAGGCGCAAAGAAGCGCATGGGTGTTGTTGTGGTGTTTGTTGCCGCTGCTGTTACTTTTGTTGCCATAGGTGTAGCTGTTAGTGGCTGACGAGGAGAATGCATGTAAAGGTGCAAAACGTAATAAGCAAATGAGTGAAGAGTATATGTTGTAATCAAGCAGGATTTGGTTCATGTAGGTCAGGATGTTCGGCTCGTGCAACAGCAGACCTCGGTCGAGGTGCGCGATGGATCGGCGAGGAGCAGTCGACCAGATGCGAATGGACGGCGGTGGTGGTTGTTGTTGTAGTTGTGGTGGGGGAGGAGTGAGAGTGGACGGGTGCAGAAGGGTGAGAGGTCGGCGGGGGTACGACGAAGGATATGCGCAGACGACGCTGCAAGAAGGTGGTACACGACAGCAATACGCAGGTGATGACGGGAAAAGTACCGGGGGCCACGAGCAAGAGAACAAGAAACCACTCGATAAATTGGACAATACCGCCGTCAACAAGGCGAGAACTCTGCGCTCGGGCTTCCTCGAAAAGCTGGGCGGTGGTCATAGGACGATCCCTTGGGGGGGGGGAAGGCGAGTGTGCGGGGGGTTTGGGCGGTGTTGCAGGGGGTTTGATGAGGACGGAAGATCGGGAGGGGGCGCTTGTGGAGGCGGGGGAAGACGTGGGCAGGGGGGAGGCGGAGACGAGTAGGAGCAGCGCGGGAGCGAGCAGAAAGGCGGAAACGCGGAGGCGCATGATCCGCCGTGAGGAGGACGAGCCGGAGCGGCGCTGCGAGGTGGGCGCACTGACGGGAGAGTGCGGCGGGGGGTGGTTTTGTATGTTTGGGGCGGCGCTTTTGCGCAACGATTTTAAGGCGAGCGACGGGGCAGCACGTCGTACACGAGCGCGGCGGCTTGTACATCGCCGACTCTGAGCGCGACTTTGGTGCGCGCCCGCATGGCCAGAGCGCGCGTGGCGCCTCGTTCGCCGCTGAGCACCACGGCGGTGACGCCGTCATCACCGGCGCACCGGCGCAGAAAGGCGCCAAGAGTGGCCCACGCCGCGTCGGCGCCAAGTCGCGACCCCCACGGCGGGTTGCACACGACCAGCTGCGGGGTGGCATTGCCGCTGAGCTGAGCGGCGTCCGCGCATCGCACGGACACCACTCCGAGCAGGCCGGCATCGCGCACGTGCTGTTGCGCCAAGGCGGTGGCGCCTGCATGTCGGTCGCTGCCGACGACGCGGAAGGGCGCCTCCTCCGCCGGCAGCATGTCGCCTTCCGCCTCGGCTCGTTCCGCGCGCAGAAGCTGCACGCCGTGCACGTCCGTCCAGTCGCTAAACGCAAAGCGCTCGCCGCGGAACCAGCCCGCCGGCGTGCGCGTCGCCATCAGCCCCGCCTCCGTGCAGATCGTCCCCCCTCCGCACATCGGGTCCATCACAAAGCCGTCGCGCAACTCCATCGCGCCTCCCAGTCGCAGCATCCCCGCCGCCACGCACTCGTTCAGCGCCGCCACATGCATTCGTCCGCTGCGGAAGCCCCGTTTGTGAAGCGAAACCCCCGCCAGATCTCGATACACCGTCACACCCTCCCTCGACACCGCCACAAACACCGGCACACTGGCCTCGCCGTAGCTTTCCGGTCGCTGCCCTCTTTCCGCGCCGCTTGCTCTCAGACAGTCCAGAATCGCGTCCCTCCCCGCTGTGGCCGCCACCCGTTCGTTCACCGCCACCTGCGAACCAACTCGAGCCTGCACCCGGAATGACAGAGCCCCACCGTCGAGCCATCTGTCAACTCCATCTGCAAACACCTCTCTGACGGTGCTGTACACTTCGTCATATCCGATCCGTCCCTTTCTTCGTGCGCCCATCGTCCCGAGTTCCTGCAAAACACGCGTCGCCAACCGCGAGTGCAGACACGCGCGCACCCCATGTGCGAATTCGCTGTCCACGCTGTCGTCAGCGTCAACGCTTTCGAACTGCACCCCCGACGCGTGGATCTGCGTCACGTTCGCCTTGATCGGAGCGCTTTTCAGTTCTTCTCCGAGCAGCGTTCCCAGTCCGCGCGCACACGTCGCGAAAAACCTGGTACCTTCGTTTTTCAACTTGCATTGCGTCAACCTGCGTCTTGAACATGCACCTCTTTTCTTGTTTCCGCCACCAACCCGTGTCGCCCATGGCGTCGATACGAAAGCTGTCTCATCACTCGCTATCTCATAGCCCTCTATTCCCATTATTCGCTTGCCTTGTTTGTACCGATCGTACAACGTTCTCCCTATATCAAGCACATGAAGCCTGACCTCACCCCCCATCCTCTCCATTTGAAACGCCTCCCGTTCGTGTTGCTCTGGATCCTGCCAACTGGACACGTTTTTATACAATCCTCTACTTTGCTACTCCTTATAGCATTCCGCTACTCTTGATCAACCCTATCCCACAAACTCTCGTCGCACATCGTCCACGCCGCATTGCCCAATTCACACTGGCTCATCCAGAGCCTCGCGCTCTTTCGAACAAACCGCACTGTTCCGAAGCAAGATCTCACAACTATATCAACTACAAGTGCCTTTGGTATGACTTGTCCTGAGTTCTCATCGTTCATGGATACGAACAAATCACACATATCGTCAAAATTCCGCTTCAACACGTTCTGTACAGGGCCCATGGCTATTGCAGTGTGCACTTTACCATTTACTGTCTCAAACAATTTCTCCTGTTCGAGTATGTTTCCACTACCACACAGTGATACGTTATTTCGGCCACAGCATATCGGATAACCTGGGGTGTGACGATTGGGGGTCTCCTGAAGACGCAAAAGCGCAACTTTGTTTCTTCGTTAGTTAGTGTTTGAGACACTTTTTCTACCCTTGATACGTTCTCACAGCCACAAACGAGCCTCGAAGAAGGGGATTCATAAGGCCTGAGCTAGCAAATGCCGATAACAAAAACGGAGATGCCAGAACAGGAAAGTCATGCTAAGGGACACATGCGTTGGACTTGATTGCAAGTGCGGTCGCTTTGATATCAGCAGATGAATTCATGGGCGTGGTGCGTTTGTCCGTGTAGATTTGGAGTATTTCTAGTCACCCTCTTGACATTTTAAGCACCATACGAAGCATGTTGAATGAGAGAGTTGCATTTACATATGCAAGTGCAACAATCCTACTATAGAGTAAAGGGTTGCCTAACCTTTCCATAACTGGTAAAGTTATATGGACGCACCTTGCGACGCAAAGCCCAATTGAGCAACCTTGAAACAACTGTAAGCCTGCACCCACAAACAGCGAGTCTTGTATAAACCGATACGGCAGTCAATCATACAATAGTCTTGTACATTAGACAGCTCGTTAAGCAAAAACCGCTAAGTCGGCCAATTTTTTCCGCTTGAGCATGCGGTCCACGACAGTGGCAAGCACACTAGCGCCAGGAATTGTGCGCTACGCAAGGAGTGGTTTACAGAGAGGTGCGTTCAGGGTGGGTTCGTACTTTGGAACGTTGTCAAGAACAAATAGTCTATTGACTTGCTGATGACGTGGAGCACACGCTTTTGTTTCGCTGTGTTCTTGCTGTTCTTGTGATGGAAGTGTTTGTCCAAGGTTGTATGGTTTGGGATGTTCTTCGTGGCAAGAAATAGTGCCCGCACAAACAGTGTAACGTGGGGAAGACGTGAATCACACACGGTACACTGCTGAGAACGGTTAACTGAGCGGAGCACATAGGTGAACCGAATGGCCACAGATTGTGCTCCATTTGTGTACGCGGTTCGGGCTGTGAGACACAGAGGTCCCTGAACTTAGCCTAGAAGAAGATTCACTGGCGGGGAATGTTTGCGCCAGCGGCGTTCTGTTGAAGAACGGAACAAGACGTCGGACGTAGTCTGGCCGGAAGGAATGGTGGGAGCTTTCGCACATGATCGAACGAACGGAGCGAGTGGCAGCGTGACGGCAAACTCTGAGCCGTGCGCCACAGGACCGCAGATCAGGTGACGCTGTTCAAAATATGCGCATCTTCCCGTCTTTATATTTTCGCCAGCTCACTACCACTGTAAGGGTCCCGGTGGCGTATTACAGTTCGCGCTTTCTCCAAATGAAGCTAACCCTTCATCATGCGTCGAAATCTTTTGAGTGGCGTCTTGCGAGCCTTCCTTAGAAGCACTACACGTTCGCTTACAGGAATGCCCGCGCTACATCATAAGTATAACCTATATGCATGCCTGTTATCCTTCTACTGCTAATAATGTTCGGTTCATCAACGCTGACTCCGGGGTCGTAGACAACACTTCTCGGAATCACTGCTGGTAACTTAGATGCAGTATTCATGGTTTCTCGCATCATGCAATGATTTAAAGCAGTGTCCCAACTCTCCCGACTGTTGCTATCAATCAAAGAACTGCAGCAGTCCTGAGACCGCCAAGTTCTGCAACTACCGCAAATGGATCAGCATGGAAATAGTTTCCCATTTCTTTCGTCTGCACATTTGTATTGGTCGATCTTCTTAGAGGTGCAAACGTTTCATTTGAAGGAAAGGCTGAAGGCCAACACTTTAACTCTTACCTGGGATCATTCTTAACCACAAAGAAATCCACCCTTCTGTTTATTATTCCTTTCAGAACTGCCAGTTTATCACCACAAGAACATACCCTCTTCGTATAGCAGCCCTGCAAAATAGTTTCAACTGCAACTGAGTCCCATCTGCGACAGCTGGCAGTCTCCCCAAAAAGAAAAAAAAAATCTTCCCACACTCTTGATGTCTTTCAAATTTCAACTCCCACGGCCATTGTACCCAAAAGTTTGCGAACAATAGCCTTCCATCCTCCCCCATCTTCAAATTACGGCTTGTGCCATTCATCTTGCACCCAGTCTGCACGCGGGCCCCAGACTCATTTCAGCTCATATGACGAGATATCTTGACGAGATTTCAGATACAGTGCGTGAATTAGAACTGTGTACCAACTGCCTTAGTAGGGTAAATGTCCAAGGTACATGAACAAGTATTCTTGACTTGGGTCTAGACATTACCATAAACAGCGCTCCGCGGCAGAACGATCTTTTTGACCCCATTCGCCATTGAAAACCAGGTTGCCAGCTCATTTGTCTCCATCCGATTTCATGCTCACGAAGCAAGCACACCGCGACAAGCCGAATTGCATGTGCCCGGCCTATTCGCATATCAGTTTCGAAATTCGAAGGCCTAACAATTATGGCTTTCACCATTTCATCCTTTTAGAGTGCAGAATGAATCCATTCACTTTCTGACTAAGACAGCGGAACGTAACACAAATTAGAATTGCAGGCCCAGAAAGGGAGCGATATTCCTCTGATTCGAATCTTTCTTTGAATAGGAAGCTGATGCTTGATGCAAGCCTCAGCACATCTGCGTAAGGTGGTTTGAGTGGCAACGAACGAATTGGCAGTGTGCAATCTAACCACTGCAAGGTTGAGACAGGTGTTGAAGATGCAACCGTCTCTGCTCTTGTTTCTGAAATGCGACTTGAGCCATATATTTGTGCAACAACTGCAGCATTTCCTGCAGCCAGCACGCACAGCACCGAGCAGTGCAGACTGGTCAGGATGTTGGTGAAGGCCCAAATCTGTGCTGAGCTTCATCATTGGTAGGGACAGAACTATTGCTGAAAGCAGTGTATAAGATAGAGTAGATGTCGTACTTGCTGTAAGATGGAAAACGAAGAAGAGATACAAACGACGATAAAGAACAAACTGCGATTGGTACTGCGATACAGCCTCCTCTTTCGGCGATTACTCTAGGTGCGTCTGTGCCCTGAAATAACGCGATCGGGCTCAAGGCCAACCCGTCGAATACTCCGAACAAACGGGGGAAGGTGACGTCTACGCTGCTGATTACTCCGGGTTATCCCTACCCCGGAAATAACGGGGTGCTAGGAACATGTTCTGGCGAGTACTACGAGTGTTAAGTCACTCTGAACTAACGACCGGCGCGTACAGGTCAGCACGCCAAAATGGAGTTCCACGAAAATGTTTCCCTCGATTCATAATCTTTTCATGCTCGTGTGAGTGTGTTTGAGTTAATAGCTAATGCATCTGTATGAACGCGTTTCCTGATCTCAAAAAAGCAGGGGAGACTTGCTGGATGCCATTTCTCATAAGAATACCGAGCTTGGAACGGTGTCGTGAAATGGGAGGAGGCAGGCGTTGTGATAATGGTGATGTGAGTAGTGCCGGCCGGCACTTTGCATGAGCTGAGAGGATAAAGCAGAAAGCAATAGAAGCAAGCTACGGCGAAATGTTACATGAAATGGGTGACGTTGAAAGCAAGTGCCCGTTCAATATTCGAATCGAGTCGTCTGGGTAGATTGTAGCGCGACTTGGGGTTGGTGCAATAATTGTGTAGTATGCCATGTCTGGACTGCAGATGACCACCATCTGCAGTCTAGACGTGGCCTCCTGCATGACGAACCTGTACCTTTGCACAGTGAGAGTACGATGTGCTGACGCGCAATCATTGCCACCATTACAGTACGAATAAGCTTCGCACTCGATTGTGAAATATCTAAGCGGGGGCCGGTGCAAGAGGCAAGCCTCTGCAATGGCACAATGCGGTTGGATACAGATGCATTTGTCAATTATCATGCGTCGAGTCGGTGGCAACGGTGGCGGAGCTCGTGTTTCGCCGTTGACTGTTCCTCTAAGTTACATTAGAAGTTGCATGAGGCAAGGATGGATTAGGGTTAGGAGCTGAAGCGGTAAGGCTGTGTTGATGCCTCTGCGTGGGCATAGCGAGAGGCAGAGAGCACTCATTCTCCGTGTGCGCCATGCATTCGATATTGTTTGGGTGAGAACGAAGATGGTTCGAGTTGCAAGTTTGGTTGCGAGAGCGCGGCGACAGTACGGTGTTGTGCGGAGGTGATTATTTTTTGGGGCTGCCAATAATATCTGTCACGTCAATGCTGTGTGTGCACCGTAGCTTTACCAGTTCAGCAGAACGATGATTTACATCCATCCGAACAACAAACGTGGAGGTTCTCGATTGCGTATGAGGAAAGCTGTGTGAAAATGTATGAGCAGCTGGAAGTAATGTGGGCCAAGTGAGCTGTAAAACATGCGGACGAGAGTTGACGCTAACATTGGTTGTTTGGGTGGAGTGGTTGTGCCGCTTGTTGCGAAGCGGTACGGATCGTGAAATGCAACTTGCCACATGTGCCATGCTTCATTGCGCCGCTCTAGAACGGGCGCCTCGAAGTGGGAGGCGGGCGGTGACGGAGAGGGGAGAGTGGGAAAGCTGCGGATCTAGAGCAAAGTAGAAAGGAGCAAGGCATGTTCCCACAAGGCTGGTTATCATAGTAGTAGCATTGGAGTTTTTCGGACAAGCAATATTGGTGTGCAAAGTAAAGCTGTGGTCGTGGACGCCACGAGACAAACGTTGAGAAGTTGGTTTGCGATTTGAGAGGCGTTGGAATGTAAACAAGCCGCGAGCCGCGGCTCGTAAGTGACGGTGCAGCTTGAACAGGCTGTATGCTTCAATGAACGGAACGCAGCACACACGCCAGGCATGGTTACCCCTTCAACGTTACTGTTAAAGGGAGCTTAGCCCACAGCGCAGCGGCGCAGTAGGATCGGCGTTGCAAATGAGCTGGGTGATTACACGAGACACGCAACAAGATTCATGACAGCGCGGACAATCCCAAAAGCACGCGCGGGAAAAAACGGAAGATGCACTTCGCCAAGTGGCGCAAAGGCAAACAAAGGGACGTTGGTGCCAATCGTTTTTCCACAAACGCACACCAACACATGGAGTGCATGCGGGAATTACAACACATCGCGCGCAAAGCACTTGAAGCGCACCGCACCATGCGATGATGGATGGGCTTTTGTATGCAAGCGGCGGCTAACGGGTTGACCTTTCCACGCACAACGAATGTAGCGGGAAACGAAGCGGGAGACCAACCGACAGATGCGGCAACAGACACGCGAACAGGCGCAGTTCGCCTGCGCGGTGTCACCTGCGAACAAGCGCGCCACTCACCCGACGGCGCCAAGCGCGCGCTGCCTGCGCTGCCTGCGCTGCCTGCGCGGCGCGGCTGCGGCCTTCCTCACGAACGGCGCAGGCGCAAGTGCCGCCCGCGCGCCCTGCCTTCATACATGGCGGCTCGCAGCAAGCGCGCCAGCGCCCAATTCAGCTGCCGAGACACGCCGCGCCACGCCGCCACAGCGCCCCTCGCTACACTGTTGCCCGCCGCCAGCCCCCTCCCCGAACCGCCGCCCGGCCCGCAGCGCACCGCCGTCAACGGCCACATCAAAACATAAATATAAGCGCAGCGCCAAGCAGCGAGCGCGGCACGGCGCGTTACTCCGCGTATCACGCCCTCGTGCCGCGCATCACGCGCTCGCGCCATGCACGTGTCCACTCGCTGCGCTGCGCTCCGCACCGCCACGCAGTGCCACCAATGCGCACCGCATCCTGCGCCGCGGAAAAACCACCTCCGTCGTCGTCCGTTCGCTCCCATCCAGGAGCGCCTCTCCCCTCCTCCCACAATCCCCCGATTCCTTCCCGCCGCACCTCGCGTGTTTTCCAACGACTCATCCACCGCACCAACACCCCCTCCGCAGTCCTAGTCCCAAGTGCCGATCCCTCACACCCCCCCTCATCGTCCGCCATTTCCCACTCCTTATAAGGGCCACGCTCCTCACGTCCGAGCCCCACCACCCCAGCCCCGCTCACGACACCCGTTCTTCGCGACACTGCTTTCACCGTTTCATATTCCATCCTTTCCTATTCACTTGCTCCATCCCTTACACTTCAAAACCCACACCACCACCACTCCTCCACACTTTCGCCATCTTCTCAGATCGCCCAATTCCTCCCCCACCCTGCTTCCCTCACCCCCTATCTTTCCTCAACGTGCTTGCATCCTGCCGCACCCCATCACCAAACAATGCCTACCGACCCCCAACCGATCAAGTCTCCCCCGAGACAAAGCTCTACAGCCCGCCCTCCCACTCAACCTTTGCGGCCCCCCTCACAACCCCCTCCTCCACCCCCCCACGCTATCATTCCCTCCTCTTACGGTGCCATCTCTCCCTTCTTAACACCTCAAAGCAGTCTAACCTTTGCACAACACGCACAAATTCATCCTAGCTCTTACCCACCCGCCTCACCTTTAACTCCTAACTTACCCCCAACCCCACTGGCTCGAGTGCCCTCTCGTCCCAGTCTTCGCCCACTGCTGCAAATCGACTTTGATCAAGTCGCACAAGAACTCAACCGATTCCAAGGTGCCTCCGTCACCGGTCAAGATTTGAAAAACTCCATCCCTGCTACACAAGGCTCCTTCGATGTATCATCAACAGCTCCAACTCCACGTGACAGCCTCACCGTTTCCGGCACCGCCACTCCGTCCGTGCCCATGTCCGTCGAGGTGGCCCACAATGACAACGCCTCCCCGTACACCACCGACCAAGCTATGGTGCTCAAGATTCGCGCCGCAGAAGAGGCACTTCGCTCGCCGGATGTGTCATGGTCTCAGCTTGACAGTGATGTGCTCCCCGATACGTCCAAGGGCTACGCCATGTCCTTCCCTGTGAACCCCGACCCTCTACCAATTGATATACGTAACGGAATGGACTATCAGCAACAGGTGGATGAAGAATCGCCACTCCTGGACCACCAGGGTATTAACCTGGCGTCAAGCGTGGAGCTTCCCTCCGACAGCGCGATCATCGTGCAACGACATGGTGACAAACATGTCGTAGAAGACCAGGAAGTAGTAGTGTCGGTACCGCATGCCGGATCAGTCGGTCAGAACACCGGTCTCCTAATCCCCAACTTTGACTCGCGGGATAATCTCAAGGAAATCCTCATGGTGGTGCCGCCGGACCAGGAAGAAAGCGAGGCGGAGCCGCAACGCAAACTGGAAGAAACCGTAAGCAGTACTAAGGAAATTGCTAGAGACACAATTGACCAAATCTCCAACATGATGCCGTCCCTGGTTGACGTAGAGTCAACTGTAGAAGTGCGCGGCTCGACAAAGAACGTGACGGTGGCTATGAACGTGAAGCGCGAGGTATCGCTAGTGGGATACTTGATCCTGGCGGTGGCGCTGTTCTCCGTGGCCAGTCAAGGCACGGCGGTGAAATGGCTGCCTAGTGTTGACGGGATGATTGCTGCGTCATGGTTGATGCAATGTCAAACGTTTCTGATGGTGCCTTTCGCGGTGTTCCAGTATCTGACGCTGAACGAGGAAGAACGGCGGCAATGGAACGAGCCGTCGACTATGCGGATGATTTTGATTGCGAGTATGTCACAGGTGGCATGGGCGTGCGGATTCTTCCTGGCAATCGACTACACGTCGCTGTTCCATGCGTGGTCGCTGAACAACATTCACGCGTTGACAATTGTGCTGATTGCAGTGGGCAGCGGAATGTTGCGGCGGAAGAATGCTCGAGTAGTGAGCAGCGGTGAACTGCAAGGAGCGCGCATTGCGATTGTCGGGGTAATACTGATGCAAATCCCCAACTTGATATCGCTGGACGTGCGGTCTCTGTGCGGGGACTTGATTGCTGCTACGAGCTCTCTGGGAGCGATAGTGTTCCTCAACGTTTGCAAGGAGCTCCGACAACGGATTCCGCTGTTTCTGATGATGGCGCCCATCTCAGCGCTGAACTCGGTGACGTTCTCAATGGCGTCGATGGCCATTGGGGGGACGGACTTTTCTGTGACGGATCACGGGGCGCTGGGGTGGATGCAGACGGAGCGGTTGATACTGGGGCTGTACCTGGGCGGCGTGGTGGGGTTCCTGGGGACAGTGTGCTGCATCGCGGCGCTCAAGTACCTGCCGAGCGTGGTGGTGGGCAGCGTGCAGACGATGATGCCGGTGGTGGGCACTCTGGTGGCGGTGATGATGGGCACGGACCGGCTGCCGGACGTGTGCACGACGCTGGGCGGCGCAGCGCTGCTGTACGGCGTGCTGGTGATTGCCGACGCGACGCGCCAGAGTGAGGTCACCGTCGTGCTCAACGACCACATTGCGTCCGACTCGGCGTCGTGAGCTTTGTGTTTGAGCTGTAGCTCGTGGCGACATGTGCACGTTTCCGCGCTGCACACGTTTCTGTACAACTATATGTACAACTAGTAGAGTCTAGCGGACGTAAAAGATCTGACCTGTGACCGTCCCACGCAGCTTTGCGTTCCAACATCGTCAAAGCTGCGGCCCATGACAGAGCGCCGCGCGTTCCGCGACGACGCGGAAGACTGCGCCATCTGCCTCGACGCGCTAAGCGACAGCCGCTGCATCACCCTCTCCTGCGGCCACGTCTGGCATCTGCACTGCGTGCGCGAGCAGCTGCAGCTCGCCGCCCCGGACGTCTCCAAACCGCTCATCTTTACCGGCTACCGCTGCGCAAAGTGCTCCGCCTACTGCGACCACCCGCTTCTCAACGATGTCATCCGCCCCATCTCCCACCTCCGTCACCAGGTCGAACGTATGATTCTGCAACAGGCCCGCGTCGACGGCATCCGCGTCAACCATCCACACGACGACGCTGCACTGCTGCGCGCCGCCGCTCCCTTGTACGCCTTTTACTTGTGCTCGCTCTGTGAGCAGCCCTACTTTGGCGGTTCAATTGCCTGCGCGGACAGATTGGATGCCCTGCCTTCTGATGATCGCGTCTGTTCGCGCTGTTCTCCGAGAACCGGCTCCGTATGCACTCAGTCTCAACATGCCCCGTCTTACATCTGGAAGTGCCGCTTTTGCTGTGAGCCCTCGCGATATGTGTGCTACGGCAGTACCCATTTGTGCGACCGCTGCCATGATGAGGATGATGCACAGGGGGGCCTCGTTAGCATAACCCCCAAACAATGTGCGGGCAAAGAGTCTTGTCCATGGCCAATGAAAGCTGCACAACAGCGTCATGAAAACGGCTCTGCTGCCCGTTGTGAGCAGCTTTACTATTGCGCTGCATGTACTTCGGATCCGCTTGGCACCGCGCACGTTCTTCGTTTTGAACGTTCCTCACGAAATCTGTTGTTCAACCCCAGTGGTCAGATCGGCCTAGATGGATGGTATCAACTCTCCCGCATGCATTGGAGCACAGAACAGAGTCAAGTACCACTCAACCCCGCCACCTCGTTCAACTTTGTCAGCAGTTATGAGTGGTGTATTATGGCACAAGTCATCGACCTTCGACCGTTTGCCCGCTTTCCTTCCAGTGCCGTCTTGCAAGTCTCCGTCCGTCATATGGCTCGAACAGATTGCCCCTCCGTGATGCGCTTGCAAACAGCTGTGTACGACCAGCATTTTAACGAACTCAAACATTTTTGTACTGATGAGTTGCAACCACCGCCTGACTTTTGGGATGAAAGAAGCATCGAAGTGCCCCCCACCGAGCATGCCTGTTTCGTTGTCGTTGTCGTCCATGGTAAAGATACGCGCTTCTGGCAGGGACTGTACGGCGCTAAAATTGCGGATGTGGCGGTGCGTGTTGTCCTTGATGACAGCGTGCGAGATGAGAGTCAAGTCTTGCTAGAACAGGCGTTGCCTAACACCACATCGCCGCTTCCGCGACTTTCTACAGCTACCTCGCTACGTGTGCTCACAAGATTTGTGCGCAACCGCTACCGTTTGTGAAGGCCCACTGCTGTTGCTCTTGCTAAATCGTGCTCTATTACAGCGATATGCATAAGAACATATCCGTGTACCCCTTTACGTGAGCACCGCGCGTTCATATCAAACTCTCTACGGCAAGTACTGTGCCAACTGTGTATACGAAGGTAAAGAGCTACGAAGGAAAGCTAGCGCTTTAACCCTTTACCCTTGTAACCCATACCGTGGTATTCATGCTGCAAACCGATGACTGAGCGGTCCTTGGTAAAATCACCCCACGATGGGCGACTACGCATCGGGACAAAGAAGATTTGAAACTGGGTCTTCTAGCAGTTCGACATGCACGTTCTGACGAGAATCAAGCATTGGGCAGATTCGTGTGGCTCGAATGTCATCACAACTCACGCTTACCGCACCAAACGAGTGCGCATTACTTAGCGGTCCGTGGTAATCACGCTCTATCGATGGTAATGTCATTCAGGACAACCTTGATTGTCTACGGTGTAGGTCCTTTGATATCGGTCCTTTAATTTCGATATTAGTTTCTTTGTTCATTTCTCAATCATTCCTGCGTTGCGGATTGGCTACACGTCGGGCAGCAGTGCGATAAGGTTATATCGAAGAACCCGTATTCCCAACTGAACAGGGACTGTCTCTCCCTCTCTCACTGCACCTTGGGAAGAGGTAATCCTTTTACCCTTTACCCTTCGTACGAAGAAAGTCTAGCCTTTTAATGCCGTATTACCTTGGTAGGAGGTGATCCTTTAACCCTTTACCCTTCCTACGAAGGAATTCGAACCTCTTACTACTGTATTACCTTGGTAGCAGGTGATCCTTTAATCCTTTAACCCTTTACCCTCCGTGCGAAGGAAGGCTAACCTTTTTTTAAAACGACATACTGTACGTCCTTTATGCTCTGTGCCATATCATTCTCCGAACTTTGAGATGCCATTATGAAGGAGAAACGACCCACAACGACAGCACACCGGTAATTTAGAAGGTGCGCACACGCGAAAGAAAACCGCGTGGGTTGGCAACGATGGTCTTAACTTTTAATCAAAATTGTCATTGCATCCTTCCTTGCCCGGAAAAACAATGCACTGCAACAGAGTACACTGCATAACTTACCAACAACGCCAATAGGCGGTAAGGGTTAGAACGCAAGCCTCCTAACGCTCTTGAATGCCTGCTTATCTTATGTATCTCGCTCTTTTTCGGTTCTTCGCACTTGGTATTCGGCTGAAGAAGACACCTTCACCGACGTGGTCGAGTTCATGGCCAAATTCCGCACCGAGATACTGGATGTCGGTAAGAAGTTTGGTATCGATAAGTCAGGTTTATAGTATAAACCTGACTTATCGATACCAAACTTTATACCAGCACTCAGTGCACGGCACGGCACGCAATCTGGATGTGAACTCCGGCGCCACTCCGGTTTGCGAAACAAATTTGACCATTAGACATCATGTGACATGATGGTGGTTAAGCACATCTCACCACCAGCCTGTATCCTATCGCACGCTTGCGTTTGTAAGCGCAATACAAGAATGTGCCAGCACGGCACGGTCTGAAAATGCTTGCTCATCTAAGCACCAATGCAAATTCTCTTCCTCGGAACAGATCAACACTTTCGTGTGCGCTGTGCGAATTTCGTTGTATCAGCAATTGGTAAACCTGGATGCAGTTCACGCTGGCTGCAGTTCACGCTGGCTGCGCATCTTATTTGCTCGAGATGTCTAGAGATACGGTGCCTCTGCATACCTCCGCTTACGCCACAGCGGACGCGTGTTGGTTGGTCTTGGTCCAAATATCTTTTCCGTTCAGGAAAGACTTACCTAACGAAGGCTAGCACTTTCATCTTGCCAGTTCAATCACCGTCGTGTTGCGCACCACGTGCCCTACTGGCTTTCAATAGGGGAGCAATGACGCAAAGTCACGTGCGTGTCTGTTTGTGCTTCTGTCATTAGTTTCTCCTGCTCGGATTCATATCGAGAACCATCTTGTCATAGTCGTTTGCCTCTTGCACTGTGATTGCGACCAACATTTAAGCTGGTCCCTGGCTTGCTCTCAAACCATCTCTATTGAAACCTTCTTGCATCAGCCTCCTTATTCTTCTGAATAGTCTTCCGATCCAAGCCGTGATGCGCTCTTTGATCATTTTCTGTGCTATTCTCTTGGTGTCCACAATCAGTGCCCAGAGGCGCGGCCGTGGTAGGGAACCGCAGAACCGTCGCCAAAGGTTATTAACCCGGTTGGGAAGGCCACGGGGCTTGGAAAACAATCCAGGAACCCCTCTTAACACACGAAGAAGGGAGACAGAGCGTGAACGTGAGCAGCGTCTGGAGGGCGAAATCCCAGAAGTCGAAGGTGAAGAGGAACCTAACATTGAAGAGATCTACAACCCTATGCGAGATGCTAAATGCTTCAATGCCCCATACGACTCCTCCATCCCTTCATCGAAGCGCAAGTCTCTGTTCTCTGACTACGTCAACATTTTTGAGTGGGGTTTCAACATGGACGAGAGCTCCCAAATTTTCTCGTTCTCAGAGAATGGCGTTACCAACAACAGGTTCCCGGGCATGTGCATGAGAATGGCATTCCACGACAACTCGGTAGATCCCAAGTTTGGAGACTTTCCGACCTACATTGCAAACCGCATCAACGCTTTGAAGGAGTGGGTTGGCCCGCCACGATTCTTGGAGACTTCTGGGGGAGATGCGTCTGTTCTGACGTGCCGTATTGAGCGCTTGCATCCTAACCAGAATTACGATCAAACTGCATCCCGAATCCTGTTTGCCTTCCAGACAACGACTGTCCCCGGATTGAATGGACAATCTCTCATGGATAAGTACCGAATGTCCTATGCAGACGCACTTCATAATTGTGCGCTAGCAGCTATATCGTTTCTGAATCCTAGGCAAGGGGGTGGCGCCGTAAGTCGAATGCGATTCGGAAGGAAAGACGCTTGCTACTTCTCAGAAGATTCGGAACTGGCGGAGGACATACTGAGCATGGATGGAAATAACCCGTTGTGCGGCCCGACCGAGCTTTTGCCTCCGGTAACTTTTAGTGCAAGTGAATCTAATAACTGGTTTACTTCTCGTAAGATGCGTGAACGCCTCTGGTTATCTTTCATGGGAACACACACTACTTTCGACAACTTTGGCAGGAATGACACTCTTCGCCAGATGCCAGTACCTGGAGAAGACTACTTCACAAACTACGTGGGTGTTCCGGTGCACAGCCCCGACGTGAAAGAAACCGAAGAAGATGCTGAGCTACCTGGTTGTGATTGGATAGTCAAGGGCGTTGAACTGTTCTGGCCTATGTCACAAGCCGATTGTGCACTTGGAATTGACGTGATTGATGCCCAGCGTAGCCTAAGACAGCTGAAGAGTGTGATGAATGGATACATTGCTAAACCGGCCTCCTGGATTCGAAGAGATTTAACGTGCGCTATGGTTCAATTAGGCGGACGTGTTAATGAAGGTTGTGGGGGCAGCAAATCCTTGTTCGGGTCTGTATACTAGTTCGGGATAGATTTCGGATTTGTTTCGCTCCTGCGTTGCAGGTAGCGCCAGCTAGAAGTTTGAGCCAGAGACGATTATGGAAATGATATATCAAAAGTTGAATCGCGCAGGTTGTGCCTTCCTCAAGGTGGGAGCTCTATCAAACGGCAGACAGCCTTTTCGCTGCAAAACGTTGAGGCTTCACGTAGAGTGCTCGTCGGTCATCTTTTCCTTTTGTATCATAGGCACGCAGGTTGCAGACGTAATTAAACCGTCAAGACCCAGAGAATCTTTGTCTGCTTTGAGAACGCTATCTCGTACAACCCGCATCCGCTGGCTGTGTCGGGCACTGTGATACTTCTGTCTAGCGGCTGGGCTAATTCGGCTCTGCCTCATTGATATGTGCCTGGGGCATCGCATCACCTGGCCAGGGCAGATGACATAGCTCAGCCAGAACTGCCACAATGAGTTGCTTCGCATCGTACCGCAACCAGTGACAGATTACGCTACAATTGCAAGTGATCCTGTGAACTTGTAGTTCTTTGTTCCCTCACTGGTCTGCAGGTAGAAATTGTCGCATAGATATAGCTTATCGAAACTTGAAATAACACTTCATACACCCACAATGAACACTGGCAAAAAGATATCGAAGCTTTGTATGATTCGCGAATCGCAAAAGGCTATGATGCGCCGTACTGGATTCATGCTAAACACACTAGCGATGAAGAGTGCAACTATGAAGGGCAATCAAAGGAATGTGAACTGATGATCAATTGCTGAACGCCTTGTAGGAGTTCACATCTTACAACGAACCAAACTTGTTTCGTTGATACTTCCGTTTCGTCCAGTGTTCATTTCCAGAAATAAAATTGGGTCTGACGACTTTGGCTCTGTCTTGCAGCCAACCGTGACTGTCCAGTCGAATATAAAGGCCTTCCGCTCGTCCCTCGTAATAGTTACTGCGACAGTTCGCAACCATTTCTTGCAACCTCTCATGTGTTATGTCTTCTGGTACGGGTAACTGTTCCACCATGGATATGTGCGTTCCCATCAACTCCTTCCTAAAAGCTGAACGACTGAGGAACTTCTGCTCTGCAATGTCAAACAAATCGAATGCCAGAAATACGCTTGGAAGATTTGAGTAAAGAATGCTATGTTGGAAGTACATCCATTCTCCGTACAAAACTCGTTGCCCTCCTCGAAGTAACATGCGAAGATCCTCTTCATAAGTTTGAACATAGTGCCCAATGAGCTTGAATTGTGGGTGACTCTTATTGTTCACATAATGAGAACGATTCTGAACCAAAATACCCCCATTCCGAGGACATATTGAGAACCCAAGGTTGGCACCGTCAACCTTCTCTTCAATCGTCAGAACGACATCTTCTCTCTGCTTAGCCAGATCGAAGAACGAAACCATTTCCGCGGCTTGTTTGTCTGTCATGATAATGTCGTCATCACTGACACTTCCGCCAAGGTCTAACAGGTGCTTAGTCCGAGGAAATTTGAAGAAATTAGATAACCGTTGTGGTCTTTCCTTGTATTCTTCCAAGTTGATACATGACATTTCTGTTTGGGTGCGTGTGATCGAAATGTCCTCTCCGAAAACCGAAGGCTCTGTAATAAGACTTTGTGGGAACGCATATGTACCGACTACGCTAGAAAAAGGTAAACCAGGCGAAACTTGAGATATTGCTGCCTTTTTGCGAGGAAAGCTACTCATATGTGATAGCAGCATTTCAAACGAACGACTTCCTTGGACAACATAAATTGCTTGAAAACCAGCAAGGAGATCATCTCTCCCAGGAGGTTGAAACTTGTTCGCGAGACTACTAATCACACCAGCTGCGGAACCTGGAACCAATGTCGGGTGGTCGATTCGGGTCTCAGCCCTTGCGATGCACGCATGTGTCGGAAGCTTCATGTGAACGATAATTGCGTTCTTAGGGCGGAATGCGTTCTCAAACCAAGCCGTTCGATCTTGTAGTGATAGATTGCATCTATCAACAACCGCACATCTGAACTCATGATTCTTAGCTGCGTTTGCCACTACGGATGCACAAGCCTTTCGAGAACCCAATGTATCCTGATTAGCAACGACAAACATGTTGCCATCAAGCTGGTTCAACTTGGATGCAAAATAGCTCTTTCCGCTTCCCGGTAGACCGCAAAGCACAATCAAAGAAGGTATTTTCGTCACCGATCTGCCCAGTACGTCAATATCCGCCCTGTCCTGGACACATGATGTGTTCTTGGGAAAGACAATTTTGTGCACATCGCGTTCGGCCCACATTTCGTTCAAGAGGTTGTGCCTACGCCAAAGTTCGGCATAGTAGCTCTTAACGAATGTGTCATTCACAGAGCACGGTCGACGACGTCGGACAAAGTGAATGGCCTCAGCGGCAGACATGGCAGGTTCCCTCGTTACCAACGCGCAGTTTGTATCTCTACAACATCCAACAAAAAGCTTACTGCCACCATTTTCTTTCACGGCTTTCACGCATTTAGTGCATAAAGCAGTATTTGTCAGTGAACCACACACCATGAGCCAAAGCACCATGAAAGTACCGGTGAGTGATTCCCCATCTGTGCAATAAACGAGGGTCATTCGCTCCGCGGCAACTCTCACCACAAAGGCGTCAATCTGCGCAAAACTTGGCTGTCCAAACTGCGGTACAGGAAGATACAGAGTACGCAAGCAAGCTGTGACTGCAACTGGTTGAAGATGCCGCTTCATCGTTGTATTAACGACAAGGGTGAAACCGATGGATTTCAATGCGGTGAGTTGAGATCGGGACGAAGGTGGCGTACTACCTGCCAGTCGAAATGGGATTACCCAAGAAAAGAGATGCGGAAGGCGAATCGCAGCGTATTTGTCAGGGGCGTTTTGATGAAGCCATGTATGTGCTGTATAGTTGGTCAGGTCAGGCATTGCAAGACCAGTGTTAGATAGTCGAGTTATCGCACTATGCTCCATGCGGACTAGATTCAAGATTTGAAAGTAACGCTCTTGCTGAGACTGTGAGAGATTTGGCCACATAAGAGGGTGATAAGGTGATTGCAAGTAGGGAGCTGCATCCACTGGCATCAAGTTGTACAGAACATGTAGCCCAACAAATGGAACATGCGGAATACAACGGACCAAAAGTGTTACTGAACGAGGATCAAGTTTGGGGTGTTGATTGAGGGCGAGAACGGCGTACCATATGTCCAGGACAGCATGCCAGTGTTGGCCAGCACAACATAAAGCATGCGCACGATGCAGGTACGATGCGGGATATGTGGGATCCACTTGAACAAGTGCGTTTGCCTCACATATGATGTCTTGGTTCTTGGAGTTCTGACGAGCGAGCAGAACAAAGCGAATTTCGGCGAGCTGACGTCTAACAAGACGTGTTGAATCCTGTTTGCTTAGGAGATGAGTGACGTACAGAATATCTTCAACCACTGACGGGTGTTGACGAGCCATGTCTACAGCACCTCTGGCATACTGCTGAAGTAAGTGGACACTAGCTGCGTGGTGAAGAAAACCGAGGTGTGGAACGGCTTCATAATCGCTGGCCGGACCGGCATCTAGCTTGATGTGAAAGACTGTACGTGGCAAGCTAATTTTCGAGCGAGCAAGTTGTGCGGTGGGCCAGAAAATCACGATATAATGAAGTTGTGCGACAGAATGCAAGCGCGGTGGCGAAGCAGCAAGAAGCAGCGGGGGTTGCGAGACGGTGGTAGAGAGGGTGCGCAGGAGACGGAGGCAAGCGCGAGTGCCAATGCCACGGCATTCGGAAGGGGAGGCTAGGGAGATAAACGGATGGCGGTCTGGACGTGGCTGATATGAGGGAAATGCAGTACGAAGCAGTGAGATGAGGGCGGGGCCATGAGCGACAATGGCACCACGCGCCGACTGTGAGAAGTGAAGCAAGGGGGCGATGTCCTCAGCCATGGTAGGGACCTGAAGACGGAGGGCATTGTGATGTGCTCATTCGTAGAGAGGGCGCTGTGAGCGGCGGTGTATAAGGTACCAACGGTACCGAGAGTAAAGTTACCAACAGAGTTCGGATAGGCGAAGAAGGTGCACGGAGGATGCATCGGATGCTGCGCTGTCTGCGCTGCATAGGCTCAGGCGCTAGCTAGAGAACGTGCGCACATGAGACATGATGACATCATGTCATACAGGCGATCGCTTCTGCTCCTCGAAACGGAAAGCGCCGCCAATACCGTAGCAGCAATAAAACTGAACGTGCAACAGCTTCGTTGTGCATCAACAGTGCAAAGATTCGTTGTCTCGATACCCTTCTACAGTACCGCACCTCCTCAGAAGATTCTATCTCACATATACCTTCATATAAAAAAGTAGGCCACGTACGAAGGTACTTCACACAGCACACATCCGTACTCTTCACCTTCGTTCTCGATCGCTGGCCCGTCACAACGCCACACCTTCATCTCCGCACCACTACCGCAGTCGCTCCCTCGAGAGCGACCGATGACCGCACTTCTCCACCTTCCATCAGTTCCCACCCTTCAACCGCAGTTACAACCTCATCGAAACTCATTCCCTTTTCCCAACCACCACCATCGAACCCCCTCTGTACAGTATCAGCCTACAAGAGAACTACCTCTTCCTTTAACAGCTGAAGCTTTTATATGTCAGAAGCACGGAAAAATTTTCGTGAACGGCCCTTCCCGGTCCCGTTCTTCTAAGGGACACGCTTCTCTGATACGTCATACGTCATCAATTTACCAATCTCCTCTCCAAACCACGTGTAACTTATGCAATGACCTTCGTCGACATATTTCCGTTTCTCCAATCAACCGTTTATAAGGAATCCATATTATCAATGACCGCAAACTCACATCACATATCAATTCACTAAACTCACTTCCGTTATGGCATCCTCATCTCGAATCCTCCAATCTAGTCTAAGTGGAAGTGTCGAACTTCTCACACTATGTGCAGCGGGAGCCCTACTCGTCCATACTCAAGTTTTCGATGCCGACGTCACCACACAGCTATCGAGAGCAATGAAGAATCTATTCATCCCCGCCCTGGTATTTGGTTCTATTCTTCATACAGCTCACTCAGCGATTGAAACTCTCATCACTTCGCGCGATTCTATTGCTCTGCAGCAAATATGGGTGCCTGTCGCGCTTGCATTCTTAGTGTTTGGAATGGCCGCAATTTTTGCATACCCTATCACCAAACTCATTGCTTCCGGCAAGCAACAAGCCGTGCAACGCGCTGTTTTCGCCTGTCTCGTCTTAGGAAATGCCAACGTAATGCCCTTGCTGGTAATGCAATCCCTATGTGATACTTTCCCCCCACTTATGAGAACGCCGCATTGCTATGACAAGAGCATGGGTTATGCTTCGCTTTTCTTGACTGTCATTAACATTATCTCGGTAAGTCTTCCGCTGTTTTTGCCCGCTGTAGTCCTGCTTCTTGGCATAGAATATCTCCATTGATTCTGACCCTTGCCATCACTTCTCGGTATTTATTCAGTGGACCGTATTGTACCAGTTTCTTAGAGACTCTAAGGATAGCGATCATTTCCGGGAAGAGGAAGCACCATTACTTAGCCAAACAGGATTTAGATCTTCTATCAACCACCCGATGGACTTAGACGAACCGCGCGCACCTATCATAGACGCTATCAAGCGTGTGCTGTGCTCTCACATTTTTCTTGCTGTTGTAGCTGCACTTGCTATCGCGATTGTAAGTATAGATCAGCACCATTTTGCAACACCATACATCGTACTAACAGTTCACATCAAATTTGCCAGGTCTATCCGCTAGGAAACGCCTTCTTAGATGACGACGGTGTGCTGCGCCCATTCTTGCTTTCGATTAACATTCTCGGAAACGTCGTCGTACCTGTCAACAGCCTAATTGTTGGAGCTGAACTCTATAATTCTCTGTACGGATGTGTAAGTACTTCATACCCAATCACAAGGCGACATATGAAAAGCTTTCATCAAGTTTCTAACATCTGAAACACTATGTCCACAAGAAGCGCGATGAAGATCGTTACATCAAATACAAAGATGAAGAATTCGGCTCCTCTACATTTCTCGTCATTCTTTTCTGGCGGTTAGTGGCATTTCCATGGATTGCTCGCATATTGTACGTATTGCTCGGCCTAGACTCGAAGCTTGGCGATCCACTGCTGGGCATTTTCGGTCTAGTTGAGTTCAACAATCCAACAGCAAACACTACTGTGATGTTGATAAGTGTGGTGTCCACAAGACTACCGAGAATTGGAGACCAATTAAGATATGATGTTGCCAAGACTGTATTTTGGCAATTTCTTGCTACACCCATCTTCCTGACGTTGAATACTGCTGCTGCTCTTCACTTACAGTACGCAAGGCTGTGAATACCTTTCAAAAATCATAGGGAGAATGAACATACCGTCTGTTCGCGATATATGCCAATGTAGGTTGAACTCAAAACTTACCAAGTCGTCAAGCATTATCGGCTCACCATATTCGTCAAATGATTTGTTGGACGTGCAGATGCACATATCACCGTGCCATATCCATTACCTTGTTTCCCATACACTTGCGAAATAAACAACCCATTAAGACCTCATATTCCCAGACCATGGTGCTACTGAGAGATGGGTTTTCCTTTGCACAGCTATTGCCGCAGTCTCAGAACTAGAAACCCGAACCCACACATCTTCTCTACATACATAAACAAACTTGATTTACGTTCATTGCAATACCTCGGAGCTTACGATCTAGACCATTTCAAGGTTCGCAAGAAGATCGAATATTCCGCTATAGAGCAGTCCTGACGAAAAAATCCAGCGAATTCACCAACTTGTCGTGGTTATTTCGTCTTTTGGTATACAGAACCACCTTCGGATCAAGGGAGCTGTTGCCGTGCAGTTGGTTGAACGCGCAAAGGATGTAAGCCTTGAAAACGGCCTGAGAAGACAATTCAGAAACATTGATAATGATGATTATCGGTGCTTCTGAATTGTCTTAGAAGGTCCTTTTCAGAGATTATGCTGACTATCGAGAAATGAGCCATTGCATCCTCAACACGAGAAAATGGTGTTTTACTTAATGGGAAGATCCGAAAATTCAGTTTCATACTTTCCCCAAACCCCAGCATTAGCGACATTCCCTTGCTCACAACGAAGAGCACTCAAAAGCTGAACACAAGTGCAAATTTTTAGTGTCGTGTTGAGTTGTCAGTATTTATAATGCGAGCAGCTGCAAAGTGTCGGCCATCTTCCTGCGCGGATAATCAACGGTTTCAGTTTTTCGAGAATGACATTTTACGTAACACCGACGTCGTTTGCACAACATATTTGCATTAAACACAACATGCAACGCTCTCGTATTAGAACTAAGCATCTTGTGACATCTGCATGTACTCAGAAACAACACCCGTCGGTTCAAACCACACCAAAACTAACAAGAATCGTGTACTGAGGCAGAAGATTCCGTTTAGGAGAGATGTTATGACGCACAACACTATATTGCTCAAGATTAAGGAAAAAGGGTCGATATTGTAGAAGAATTGGAACGAATTGAGCACAAGTGATTGTTGGCGAGTTCCGGGGAAGAGCTGGTAGTAGTGTGTGAGAAGGAAGCGACGGCAAGCAGAAAAGACACACCTCCAGTTGATCCCCTTTTTTCCTTCCTGGTGGTTGCTCTCAGCTTGGCGCTGGGAGCTTTTATTCAGAGTGTCCCCACTTTCTGCTAAGCGCTAAGTCATTGTAAGCGGTCATTGTCTTAAGAGCATATCTATTGCCCCTCTAAAACGTTATTGAGAGCCAGAATTTTAGAGTTAGGCATCTGTATTCCGTCTCTAAATCCCCGTTTTGATTAAACATATTTAGCGCAGCCTCTAAAAGTGTCTCAAAACGAAAATCATTTAAACACACTTTTGAAGGCTGCGCTGAACCAAAATAGGCCAATTTTATCAGCAGATCATATGTCCGTTTGGCCAATCAAAGAGCTGCGCTATCTTTCGCGCACAAAAGTCTGTTTCGGAGACGTTCCGAACTTGTTTCCCACCTTTTCTAGCAATCCCGAGACATGCAACCTGTCTATTATCCGTTCGCGTTCTGTTGCACCACAATGTCTTCTTCCATTATCTTCGAAAGGCTTCTTGCTCCACTACACTACTCTTCCTATTGTAAAGGCAACTTCCTCACACGAAGCACTAATTCTCCATTATCACACAATCGACAAAGAGTATCCCACCGTCCCAAACACGTTGCCACTTTCGCCACACTCGAACAAGTTTCACATAGCACCACCGTTGCTAATCTTGCATTTTTCCACGCTTCCTTGCAATCCCACTTTTTAAACCATAGCCAGGCAGAGAATAATTTTTTATTGACAAGCCCATCTCCGTCAAAACTCAACCTGCAAATAACTATTCCATTTGAGCAAATAAAACGAGTAGACGCGTTTCCAAACCAGACCCGTAGTTTCCAGCGACATTCTATCACACTGAAGACAAAAACAAAACGCGAGAAAACAAAAAATCAATCTCATTTACTGACAAAATAAGAGGTAAGTCCTACGATTCGAAAGAAGCCACCGTTCTATGCCAAACGTTTTTTGAGCAGTCCACACTTTGATTGGATCAGAAACGGGATAAATTGTAAAGTGGAGTTGAACAACGCTGCTGCAAGCACGGGATGAAATAAGATGCGCATTCTATACGATATAAATGGACAAGAAAGCCATGAGCAGCGCAGCACTACAACGCGGAAAAAAAGAGATTTGATTGTCAACAAATCTCGAGTATTAACGATGAAGATAGAAAGGACAAGATCTTGAAGCTTTAAGGGATGATGACAGAGAAAATAGCGAAAAGAGAACCTTTCAGTATGTTCTGGAACTAAAGTGCAACGCTAATAGCGGTATCACCACGTGGTGCAGTCATATTCCGCGTTGGCGATGCTAACCTCTCTACCATGGATTATGAGTGTTACACCGGTATGTTGTTTCCGTTTGAAGGGCCCCAATTTGGTTGACAAGTGTAGTACACAGCATTGCTGGCTTGTGCCACACGTTTGTAGAGTTTCGCACCCCCTTAGGGATGTTATTAGTTAATTACTACTGTACTGTCAGGGCGCGGGCAACCACTACTTATGTGTGTGAGCTTCGGCTGCCCGGGTCAAAGTAAACGCAACAAGCGAGTGTCTGGCTCTAACTCTGGTTCCCTGGTGAGTGTCCACCTCCATCTGGAAAGACGCCATCCTGTGAAGGCGTAGTTACCCACCTCGTTGAGCTTCAGCACATTCTTACCACTAATGTGGTTGTTTCTGTGCACGCTTTTACAGCGGTCATTGTTATTTTGTCCCGTATACAGGTGTCGTTGTTTCTGCGACTACCGGTGATTACCGTTGCTCCGCTACCACCGCCCCACTCGTGTGGACACCGAACCGCTCTTGCGCTTCGCCCACCACTCGTGTGTCGCTGCATTTTCCGCTTTCCCACTTCGTGGTCTGTCTTGGTTTCTACACCTGTACGCTAGTCGTGACGGTGATTCCCGGTCTTACACCCGGCTTCGTGTGCTCACCACAGGTTGTTTTGCCGCTGCGCTACCCTCACAGAGGAGGAAGTCGAACACCCTTGTGTGTCTGCTCCCATCTCGGGGTATTGCACTACAAACTGGTCTCCCGACCTAGAAGACCAGCGAAGTGTGTTTTGTGATCTCGGTTTACCGGATTAGCTACCTGGTTGCCGAATTACTCGTTGAAGTTTATTTTGCGTTGTGACCAACTGTGTTGTTGAGGATCGCCGATTGTTCGGGTGTGTTCTCCAACAAGTGGTTGCGTGGTGCCTCTTAGGGGTGGATGTTCGCTCATTCGAGGTTTGTTCGTTTGTTGTTTGTTTGTTGTTTGTTTTCTGTTCCGATCAGTTTCAGTGTCCTCCATTATGGGTTCTGGAATTGGATCCCGTGGTTCGGGTCAGTCTAGGTCGCGACAAGTCGGCGCTGATTTACCCCCGCGATCGCGGTCAGTTCCCGAACTTTCGGATGTTGATAACCGCAGATCTGGAAACAGGAAGCCATCGACTAAGTCGTCCCAACTGCCCAGATAAAAAGATCTGTCCATCTGTAATTGAAATTACATTAGATGGAATATATGCAGAAACATCACCTGCCAGTTGCTGGTTCATCGGATGCTCCGCTTAGGAATTCCGTACCCGACGCTGTGGAGAAGGATGCATTCCTTGTCGAGTTGGAGGCTCAAGTGCAGAACCTTCAAGCCCAGACCTCGGTGCTTGAAAGTTCTCACGCCGCCCTCGTCAATGAGGTTGATGCACTCCGTATGAGGATTGATACCGATCTCGTCGGAGGTGTATCTGAAGATCTACGTACTTTACGGACTGACGTTAATTCCCTTTTGGAGGTTTTGAGGGGTTACCCAGATATGGTGAAGGATGTTGACTCGAAGTTTCATCGGGTTCTGTCCCGTCTGGAGACGTTGGAAAATACCATCAGAGGTGATGACAATGTCGCAGACCCACCAGCTGTAGTTTCCCATTGACATGGTGACCGTGCTCGCACGAAGAATCGCCCCCGGAAACTGAATGACAACGATTATGACTCGCACTCGTCCCGGTCATCGGTGAATTCTAACCGCTCTGCGGAATCCGCTTCGTCTGACTCGTCTGCTGACGGTGACCGTCGCGTTCATTCATCGCACTCGCGTCGTTCAGCAGCCACCCATGGTGAGATTAGAGCCCGACAGAAGGGAAGAAAGCACTCCGGTTTGAAGGAACTGAAGCCTACTAACCCTTTGTACAGGAAGCTCTTATCATACCGGTACTACAGTTTGGAAGATTCCTCTTTGGATCGTACAACCAGTGGAACTGGGAAGGTAAAAGACTGCATCAAGCGGATGGCTTTGTCGTTCCGTAACCAGAATTTCACTGGAGAGGATCCGATTCTCGTTCTGGATTTTCTTTCACGCTTTGTAGCGGAGGCGGATATCCTCGGAATGAGTGAAGGACAGGCTTACGTCGCCCTACCGTATTTCGTACGCGGAATCGCTGAAGATCAATTCAACTCTGTAAGAGGTTCGTCTCGCGCCTCTGAAGGAGGGGTCACTTGTTGGCCCGAAGCCGTTCAGTATTTGCTACACTCTTACGCGACAGGAACCGCAATACGGGAAGCTATCATGGCTCTGCGCGATACTAAGCAACGCCCGAAGGAAACGGAGACCGAGTACTCAGTTAGACTGAACAAGGCCTTCAACCGATGTGGCAATGTTTATTCCGCTAGCGAGCGTTGTACAATGTTTATCGACGGATTGGATCCGGCTATTCGCACTCTTTTGGCCCAACGTCGGGAAGACAGGAGAAAGGTTAGCTACTTAGAATTGGTACAGTACGCGAAGGCGGAAGGAGATGCTCTACGTGCCCGCTCCGGAAGCCGAGTCAGATCGCAGGCCCTACACATGGAGGCCGCCCCGTCATCAGTTTCACTGCTGCCCCAGGAGTACTCTTGACGTGAGTTTGATAATGTTTACTTTACTCAGCATGATCTGGTTTCCATACCCACAACGGAGCTCTCGTCCACAACGGAACATTCGGTGGAACCGGATAGTCAACTGCTGTATGCAGATCGCCACCGCGTTCGCGGCCCACAAGTCTCATATGCTAACGGAAATCGTTACCAGAGACCTGTTTCGGTGGATATGCGCTCGTCGGCGGTGAAGTTTCAGGACAACCGAAACATCGGGAGACACCAGAAGTTGATCTGTTACCTTTGTTACGACCATGGACACACGGCCCCGCAGTGTATCATGACTCTGAGGGATGCCCAAAGTGGTTGTTAACTACGAAGCCCTGACCCCGGAAGAACAGGCATCAGTTCCTGTTACCGCATACTTGCATGCGAAGACCGAGTTTCCTCGTAAGTTTACACCAGTTCAATCTGAAGCGGTACCCAACACTGGTTCTTCCCCGGCCACCGCTTCTGCGATTCAAGCCGCTTCGGCGGATCGTTCTACTTCTCGGCAACTGGCTCCGCTAACCGCGTCAATGCCGCGAAATATCATTCCCGTGAAAACGGATGCCGCTCAGGAAAACTGAGTGGGGGAGTCTCTTTTAGAGAGGCGCCTGAGTTGAGGTCATCGGCGCCCGAGGCGTCAAAGCCTCGCTCCCTGGTCAAGATCCTTTCAAGGAAATTATTGACCACCACAGACGTGGACTCGGCCCACCTCGGTGAGTTACGTCGCCCGTGGATACGGTGTAAGAATCACAGGTCACCGGATAGAGTCATGGTAATGGCCAAGCGAAACTACAAAGTTTTCGCTGACTTTGGCCTTTCCGCCCAGTATATGGTGCGTCATCTGTCTATTCTGGATACAGGTGCCGGCCCCAATTTCATTGTCGAATCTCTCTTACCGCCTGAAGTGCGTTCTCGTGTTAGACAAGGACCCGTCATGGACATTGCTGATGCCAATAACAACCGGTTGAAAACGGCTGGTACGGTTTCTCTGATGATCAGGATTGGTAACTGTTCGATGCAGCTCGAATTCATCGTCTGTAAGACGCTAGCGGCCCCTGTTATCTTGGGATGTGACTTCTGCGATCGCTTCGTAGAGTCAATTCGTCCGCGTGCGCGAGAAGTTGAACTAGAAGATGGTTCCATCATTCCGATAGTTCGTCGTTCATTACGGCGTGCCTCATCCAAGTTGGTTCCTCTTCCGGCCCCCTTGCAGGATTCGTCACCTCCAAAGGAGTCGCCCAAGCTACGTGTCGCACGACCAATCTCCATACCGCCCGAATCACAGGCGTGGGTTTCAGTAACTGCCGCTCCAAGAGGATTGCGTGTCGTTCAACCGCTCACCTCCCTGTACGAGAAGTATCAATTGTCCCTGGCTAATGGTGTCGTTCAGATCTCAAATGGACACCCCTTTCAGGTCTTGATAGCCAACTTTGGCAAGAAGCCGCAGTACCTGGCGAAGAACCAAGTAGTTGGTACTGTACTTCCGCATCCAACGGCTTTAATCCCTACAAAGGTGTGCGCAGCCGATGTACTCGGATTAGTTCAAGAACGAAATGATACGCCTCATGCTAAGGAGGGGGAGGGTTCCCACTCTTCTGTGGAGTCGCTCAACACGAAAGATTCGGAAAAGAAGGTCGTTCCTACGAATTACGATAAGTTGGACCCTGTAAAGGAACTAAAAGATCTAGATCTCGATCATGTACCGGATTCACACCGCGAGAAGTTGCGAAATATGTTGCGAGAGTTCACCTCAATGTGGGATGGATCCCTCGGGGAGGTCTCGGCCACGGAACACTGGATTGATCTAGTACCGGACACCAAGCCGATTGCTCAACACCCCTATAGGGCAGGCCCCAAGGCAAGGGAGAAGGAACAGTTTCATGTACATAAAATGCTCCGCGAAGGCGTGATAGAGCCCGCCCAATCACCGTGGGCATCCCCAGTAGTACTGGCTCCGAAACCCGGTGGGACTTGGCGTTTTTGCATCGACTACCATCGCCTTAATGCCGCCACCGTGAAAGAAGTGTACCCCATACCGCGAATGGATGAGTATATTGACTCTCTCGGTGAGGCGACTGTCTTCTCCACATTGGATGCGAACTGGGGATACTGGCAAGTACCAGTAAGACCGGAAGACCGTGATGAGACCGTTTTCGTCTGTCATTCAGATTTGTACCGCTTTAAGCGTATGCCGTTTGGATTAACAAACGCTCCCGCTACTTTCCAGCGTGCGTTGGATATCCTCTTGGCCCGCTTCAAATGGCGATTTTGCCTCGTCGATCTTGACGATATCATATTCTTCTCCAACAACTTGGATGATCATTTAGAACAAGTTCGTGAAATCAGAACCACGTTGCGTGATGCTGGAGTAACCCTCAAGCTGAGGAAGTGCGAATTCTTTACCGAGTCGGTCAAGTACCTGGGCCATGTCATTCGCCCTGGGCGCTTGCTGATACATGAAGCTCGAGTCAAATCTCTCAAAGAGGCCAAGCACCCGAGAACCCAAACGGAACTCCGCTCCTTTCTAGGGTTATGTAACGTGTATCGACGGTTCATTCTAAGCTTCGCAAAGATTGCGGGACCCCTTAATGATCTTCTCAGAAAAGGACAACCGCCAAACCTGGTCCCCCTTAACCCTGCACAGGTGGAAGCTTTCAACTCTCTGAAGGAGGCTGTCACCTCTGCACCGATATTATCGTTGCCTCAGGATGGGTTACCTTATACCATGGATACGGATGCGAGTGATTACCAAATTGGTTGTGCGTTATTCCAAACGACTCCCGATGGGGAACGAAAACCAATCGGTTTTTGGTCCAGAATGCTCAACGTCCACGAACGGAACTACTCAGTCCCTGAAAAAGAATGCCTCGCCATGGTATGGGCTCTGCAAACACTCAGACCATATCTGATGGGCGCACACTTCACCGTTAATACGGACCAATCCGCTTTGCGTTGGTTAATGTCCGTCACGGAACCTTCGGGCCGCCTGATGCGTTGGAGACTACGCCTCGCTGAGTTCGATTATGAAGTATTCTATAAGAAGGGTTCCCTAAATACCCAGGCTGACGCTCTGTCTCGTTTAGGAACGGAAGCGGAAACCCTTACCGTCGATGACGATGATATCCCTTGTTTCCTCCTTGAAGAGAATTCAAGTTATGATCTGGTTTCAGATGACATTGTTGATGATCTGCTCGTCGCTGACGGTGGCGAACCGGATACCGGATCCTTCGCACCGATCATTCCCGAAGAGATGATCCTGGAACAGTATGGAGACCCGTTTTGGACGAAGATTCGTGCCCAACTCAATGGAGGCGCTCACATTCCTTTTGGAGTTGACTCACAAGGTTAGTTGGTAAGGACTGTGTCTTCTTTGTCACAAATAGTGGTTCCCCATTCCCTTCAGTCCAGAGTATTGCATCTCTCGGATTTCTCGAAGTTAGCTGCACACCGTGGTGGAAGGAGGCTCTACACGACGTTACGTCGGCATTTCTACTGGCCCGCACCTGCGTTGGATTGCTACGCGATTGTTCGGGCTTGTACTCACTGTGCTCGTGAACAAGTGAAACTGCGCCGCTATGCGAAGAAGTTGACCCTGTTCCCGGCACAGGCCCCGTTAGAACTTGTCGCTATCGATATCCTCGGTGAGTTCCTTCACACTTCACGTGGTAACAAGTTTCTACTCGTAGTAACGCATAGGTTCTCCAAACTCGTCCGGACTGTACCGTTCAAGAAGATTACGGCACGTTCAGTGGCCGAAGCATTCGTCCGTCACTTGGTTCTCGTCTACGGTCCACCGGTTAGTCTCTTATCCGACAACGGACCGCAGTTCACCGCTCGTTTCTTCCAAGACGTTTGTAGAATACTTGACATCAGGAATCTGTTTACAACGACATACCATCCCCAGGCTAATGGGCAGGTGGAACGGTTTAACCGAACGTTGTTGTTCGCTCTGCGTGCATATACGGTTGAGCACCCCCGTACTTGGGATTTGTACACCAATACCGTGATATACGCGTATAATACGCAGGTACACAGAGTAACCGGCTTATCACCATTCGAGCTGGTGCTCTCGCGTCCGCCGCCGCCTGTGGCGATAGAGTCGCAGTCAACGCAGGACAGGTACCTTTCAGCGGTTGATCATTACCTCCGATGGAAGGATTGGCTAACACGGATGGTCCCGGTCGCGAAATCTTCAATGAAGCGAGCGCAACGCGCGTATCAACGAAATTTCGATGCCCGACTGCGTCGGCCCCTTCCCTCGCTGGAAGCAGGACAGTTCGTCTTCGTCAGGAAGGAATACCACAACCCTGAGAAAGAGAAACGCCACAAACTCTCGCCCATTGCGGATGGCCCCTACAAAGTCATTTCGGTGAGCCGAGACACAGTTGTACTGGAAGTTGGTGATTCTCAGGAACGGTTCAGCCTTGATCGTGTCGTACGAGCCCCTTACCCGCATTCGGAAGTCGTTTCTGCTCCCGGAACCACGGACGCTCAATTGATGCCAACTGCCGCAGCAGGATCCTTGCACCGCGAAATTAGCGTTGCGCGCCCGTCGAGAGGACTGTCGGACATACCGATGCTGTCGCAGCAATCTTCGGAAACTCCGGTACACGTTCGTTCACGCTTTACGCCGCGTGTCGAACCACCGTCAGACGTTGTTTCAAGCCCTGTCGCTGCCCCGGCTAAGGAGGGGTAGGAGGCCAGTCAATCCCGCTTTTCAGCGAAGTCTACACCGCCGTCGCGAGCTCTGGTAAACTCTCGTGAGACACGGCAACCTGAAGTAGGGACATCGCACGCTACCGCCGCACGCGTGGAACTACCTCAGCAGACTGGAAGGACCGGCCCCGCCGATGGGCAGCCTCGTGAGCACGCTACGCAGTCACCTCCGTCGAGGGAGCGAACTGTCAACCGCACTCGCGAGACGCTGTCAAGGCAACTGGACACGGACGCTGTTGTATCATCTCCCATTGGAGGAATGGACGCACGAAGCCTGGCTCAGAACCCGGACGCTCCGTTGGCTCCCCACTCACCGACGACCGTCGAGGATGTCGTAAGAAGCCCCGTCGTTGCAGCGCAGACTAAAGAAGTCACGGCAGATCCCGACTTATGGAACCCTGATGTACTGGACGCTTCTACACCCTCGCAAAGGGATGCTCATGGTCCCAGAGATGGGTTACCTGAATTTCAATCGTCTCTCATCAGCGGAAGTCTCTCTGGTACTGTACCGAGCAGCTCAGATAATCTGGATTCAGCTCACAGTAGTGAAAGACTGGTTGCGTCAACCACAGCAGGGGTGGCCCACACTGCATATGCAGGAGAGCCTGACCGCCACGTGTTGCGAGATGTGCACCGCACACCCACTCATGGTGAGACAGCTCTGCAGTACAGGATGACGACAGCCAACCATTTGGATACGCCTCGCCAACCGGCACGCGCCGTGGCCCATGAACCGCCTCCCCGTCGCCAACCGTCACAAATGGGACGAGGAAGCCTTCGCAGTTTAGCGGTACGATCTCCCGAACCCGATGGGGTAAACTCAACCTCAACGAGGGATTCAGTTTACCCTCATCAGGGAATCCCGTGGCCGACGCCGCAAGCGAGCGCCAGGAACCGTTGGACGGAGCCATCACCGGCTCCGCCGTCGGAAACTACCGCCGTGCGGACTGCAACCGGAACCGCGAAGCGTGATGTTTACTCGAAGGAGTTCATTATCGACCGTATCATCGGGCACAGTTACAACCCAGAGGGATATATTCAGTACCAGGTACGCTGGTATGGGTACCCGCCGTCCCATGACACGGATGAACCGGTAGAGAACTTGCCCCGATCGAAAATCGTGCAGTATCACCACCGTACCAGAACGGGAATACCCGGCACGATTGACCGTGCGCTCGTTGGGTAAGCCACTGAATCGATCAGGTGAACCGCGAGCCCGGTTTCCCGGTGTGAGGATGGAGGCCTCGAGAAGACGAGAAGATTGGAAACCTCATGAAGAGAAGATGAAGATGGCTCATGAAGAGAAGATGAAGACCTTGGATAGGAAGAAGCAAGAAGAAAAAGAAGAAAAAGACACAAGCCCCACGAGGGAAGTTTAGCGTTTATTCGTTAACACGTAATTCCCCCCGCTTACTACTACCACGACCCCCACTATCAGGGACGGTGGACGCCAACCGTTGGGAACATTGCTTTGCTCCCTCAAGAGGATGGACCACCACTCTGATGAGGATGGCCTGGCTGCGCCAGCCGCGCTAGCATGACCGCCCGCATTTGCGAGATGTCACCGGAAGATCCCGAGGTATCCATTTCTAGTTCGTTAAGGAATTGGGCAATGATGGCCGCACGGTCTTGACCGGACACATCCGCCGATGGCGCGCTACTTCCAACCGGAGCGGTATGGAAGGGACCACCACCGACGTGGGGAATGTTCCATGATGGGACGTGACTCGGCCCAGCCGGAGGAGCCACGGACGGACCCGAAGTGGTATATGCCGGAATCCGGGAGCCTTCAGCTGAGGAAAGGCCATTGCCACCGCTCGTGCCCACCCCAGTCGTGGGAGGTTCATTGTCCATCATTGGATCGGCCTCTTCGTAGGGTTGGAAGTATCCGTCAGTGACGATGTAGCCCGTCGGATGATCCGGTGGAACAACTCGCTCGCGATCGCGGAGTGCCAATGCTTCCGGTTCGGAGATGAAACGACGCTCTACAGGATCATAGTAGACGTAATCACCCGCTAACGGAGTACGGCGCCCCGGAGACCGGTCGGCTGGGTTGGTACCTTGATGACGGCGACTCCATTGAATGGGCACACTGTTCCAGTCAACCTGGCCCATCGCGTCCAACAGGGAGAGCGCCTCATTATAGTTGCCGGCACCGCCGAGAACGAGGGAGAGATCCACTTCACGGATGCCGCTACGCACTCGCGGAGGGAGATACCACAGTCTGAACTGGTCGTAGACTTCGAAGAGAAGATACGCCGCTGCGCGGGCGACCCACTCAGTGAGTACAACGGACCACCACCCGGAGAACGGATTGCTGCACAGTCGACTACCGATGTAGGTGATATACGGCGGAAGCTCGATATAGCAACCCCTGCAAGCCTCGTAAGCAGCCCACATCCTGGGTAGGGGAAGGTAACGGCCTCGCATGTACTGCGGTCGGATGCGCTCAGCTTCAACGTTCTGATACGGTATCATATATCCGAAGCGGGATCGCGAGCGACGTTCGAAACGGATCATCTGGAGAAGGTTAGACCGCGGATGATGGCGAAGATAACGGAACTCAGCACGAACGATCGGTCTCGCCCAACATAGATAGTTCTGGTGGACTGTTGCTGCCAGACCCCGTTCCGGGATGGACGGAGCCAACGCTGCTAAGTGGTCGCCATATCCCATCTCGCCTTGGGTGCGGTAGAATGCGATATCAAAGTGATATTCTTCCGGGACCGGGAATTCCGAAGGAGTCCGGTACAGCCGCTGATACGCGAGTTGAATCATCGCGATACGCGCTTGCGCCCCATTCTCACCACGACGGTGGACCAGAACGTGTGTTGGCACGGCAACCCGGTTACGCCAGTCGAAGCTGAGTGTCATCCAAACATGAAGATCACACGGCAGGAGCCCACTACCATCAGCGTACTGTTCGATGAGGTCTTCATGCTGCACCATTATTGGGTGAAACCAGGGCGCACCGCTGTAGCGAGACGGATGTTCGGCCGGATCAACGGAAACGAGCTCATCATATGATGGTAATGCGCTTGCCGCAGGCAATGGAACCGACATGCTCGGAGTGGCAGGTATACCGCCTGAGGTGTTGGTTGGAGGACCTGCAGAAGACAGGAGTGGTGTAGTCTGAAAGCCGGAGAAGAAACCCGATGGCGGAAGGTCGTTCCCGCCATGCGGATTGGTGTCGTGCGGATTCATCGCAGTAGGAGCATAAGACAAGGAAGGTCGTCGCGGAATAGGCGGAGAAGTACAGTTGTCGAGTTGCTCTCGGTGTATTTCCACTTGCGTGATGAACAACCCCGAGTCGGATAACGTGCCATCGCTCGACGCGGACATATTTACGCACAACGTGATGTCGCCACGAACACTACTCAGAGGTTGTTCTTGCTCCTTAACGTGGGGGAGATGAAGTGCAACGCTAATAGCGGTATCAGCACGTGGTGCAGTCATATTCCGCGTTGGCAATGCTAGCCTCTCTACCATGGAGTATGAGTGTTACACCGGTATGTTGTTTCCGTTTGAAGGGCCCCAATTTGGTTGATAAGTGTAGTGTACAGCATTCCTGGCTTGTGCCACACGTGTGTAGAGTTTCGCACCCCCTTAGGGATATTATTACTTAATTACTACTGTACTGTCAGGGCGTGGGCCATCACTACTTATGTGTGTGAGCTCCGGCTGCCCGGGTCAAAGTAAACGCAACAACCGAGTGTCTGGCTCTAACTCTGGTTCCCTGGTGAGTGTCCACCTCCATCTGGAAAGACGCCATCCTGTGAAGGCGTAGTTACCCACCTCGTTGAGCTTCAGCACATTCTTACCACTAATGTGGTTGTTTCTGTGCACGCTTTTACAGCGGTCATTGTTATTTTGTCCCGTATACAGGTGTCGTTGTTTCTGCGACTACGGGTGATTACCGTTGCTCCGCTACCACCGCCCCACTCGTGTGGACACCGCACCGCTCTTGCGCTTCGCCCACCACTCGTGTGTCGCTGCATTTTCCGCTTTCCCACTTCGTGGTCTGTCTTGGTTTCTACACCTGTACGCTAGTCGTGACGGTGATTCCCGGTCTCACACCCGGCTTCGTATGCTCACCACAGGTTGTTTTGCCGCTGCGCTACCCTCACAGAGGAGGACGTCGAACACCCTTGTGTGTCTGCTCCCATCTCGGGGTATTGCACTACAGGAACGTCTTTAAATACATGCAGCCGAATTTTTGAGTAAGGAACCAAGATTCGGGGACGACTACAGTGGGAGTAGTAAATGCGCATCTTCTTATCGCGTAAAGACTGGATTGCAACATATGGGCACGACTTATGAAACGGTGAAGAACAGTTCATCTGATTATAGCAACGATGAAGAGGTTACTAACATCCAACACTCTAGAAAGCGCCTGGTCAGGATCAAGAAAAAAATACAGCAGAAAAGAGAGAACAGCATGATAAACGGTCACGAAGATGTTGGGCATAGTGCAAGTGGAGATAAAACGACCTAAAAAGTTCACAGAAAGCGTTCTACAAGAGATTCAGGCCCGAAAGAGAAAGGGAAATGACATGCAACTGCGCTAAGTACTGCCTGAAGGTAGCAAGGAGGACGAAGCGCAGCTGGAATGGCTCTTGAGCGCTGTATACTAAACAGCGGAGAAGAATGAGGAGTATGAAGCCATTTCCCACAGTGGTCTTAGAATTGGAAGCAATGCGCAGAGCGTGAAGAGCTCATGAAATGACGAATAAAAAAAAGAACGAAGAACCTGCCCGCAATCACTGACCTCGATGATGAAATCACTTCTTCTGGTAAGCCCTAAAGAAGTTCTGAGAGGTCGCCCCACAAGGGCAAAGGCACGCAAGAGCGGGAAAGCTCCCAGACTAAACTTACTTCTGGGAGGTTCCTTTTACTTACCATCGGTATGCAACAAAAGTAAAAGAAAATACCCAAGACTACTGATTTCCTAACCGTTGGATAAGAACTTCTTTGAGTGCTTCATGCCCGAGTGCCGATGTTATAAACACGTGTCTTACCACAAAATATTTCCGTTTTGAGATATTATTGTTTAGGCCGTCCTTTTTGTAGTATAGTGGCACGTTGCACTACCTACGTAGGAAAAGGTCCAAAGTATAGCCGCCAACGGCGAGACTACTGGCACAAAGGTGCGCTGGGTCAGTGTTGAGTGCCGTGCCTACAGGAGACGGCGAGCAGCGTAACAGCGACTTGTATAACTTAAGGATTATGGCGCTACTACCAAAGAAGATGGAAGGAGCCAAGAGGGTCTCTGACTTTACCTCTGGAGGGAGGTGCACCTCGAGCAGCCTGAGTATGGGCTGCGCGGCGCCTCGACCTCCAGTGTGGTGCGCTGTCAAGCAGTGCATCGCGTGTACTACGTACACTCTCTATGGTGCAAATACTACAAGTTAGACATTAAAATACCACTGGGACCTGCCAAAAGACACGTGTGTCACTACTTGGCACACTCCTGCAATGCGCCTGGCCCATAGGGGCCCAAACCCATGCAGGCGCTGTCCTGGCAGGCTCACTATATCACATACCACCCCACCCAGACTTTGCCGCCTCATAAACGTTCCTCTACGAACAACTCTCTCGCATTTGGCTGGCTGCGCGTCGCGCTCGTTCGTAGATGCCTCGCAAACGCGCTCGCACAGTAGTGTAACCAACGGCAAACACTGCGAAGTTCCACTGAAATCGCATGTCCATTGTTTTGCGTTCGCCGTCGTACCCAGCCTGCGTGGGCCCGATCTTATCCATTGGAGCCGTTGCGCCACGTTCCTAGAGTAAAAGACTACTGCCAGCCTGCGAGATACCCCAAGGAAGTCTCTCAGGAAACGTTATCCGATAGGGCGGCCGGAAGCGCTGCCAAAATGTCCGCTGGATAACCTGGCTCTACACTTTAGTTGAGCATCCAGGGAGGCTCAGAGGTCACGCTTGTTACAATCATCCGCGTTACCACACCTCACTGCCACCTGAAGTCGCAAGATGGAGCCTCCAGGAAGCCTTTGAAAAAGTTTGCCCACCAGGGCGGCCGAAGGCTTTGCCGAAATTTTCTATTGGTCGTAATGATTCGGGTCACACTCGAGTAGTGACTTTTCATTAGCATCGATTCCTCCTGCCCGCTAGTCGCGTTCCCGCAGGTGTACTTAAGATAACCAGTAGCATAAGCTCTTTCTAGTAGCGTTACTTGTAAGTATGGGCTAGGACAGCGTTTTAAGCGGTGTCGGCTTGGGCATGGTACGGACACAGAATTTTGAACTAGTGGTGGAAACGCTGTATGCGCCTGTATGTGCATTTTTGACCCCTTGTGTGGAGTACGTTGTCCTTTAGGTACTATATGATACATTCTGAATGGGCTGAAAAATGTGGACACAGATTTTACAGAATAGCGTTTTCCAAAAACGTTGTCCTGGGTTCAAAAAATTAATATTTTTCAACCCCCCTAGGACATGGTTTTGGAAAGATTTGGCACGTGCCTGGTGCGTGCACCACAAAAGTGGGTTTTTGAGGTCCGTAAAGGCATGCTCCGTGCCAAAATGAACGTGCTTTGGGACAATGTTCTTCGCGTATTTCGCCAGACGCGTGCAAGTGGTTATGCTTGTGTAATTGAAGCGCAAATGATCTGTCTGAGCTGCGTTTGTCTTCGCTCTTGAGACATATGGGGCTTCGAAGACCCGTCTTAGCACTTATAGTAGTGTTACTTGTAAGTATGGGCTAGGACAGCGTTTTAGGCGGTGTCGGCTTGGGCAACGTACTGACACAGAACGTTGACCTAGTGGTGGAAACGCTGTATGCGCGTGTATGTGCATTTTTGACCCCTTGTGTGGAGAACGTTGTCCTGTAGGCACTGTATGATACATTCCGGACGGCTGAAAAATGTGTACGCAAATTATACAGGACAGCGTTTTGCAAAAACGTTGTCCTGGGTTCAAAAAATTAATATTTTTCACCCCCCCTAGGACATGGTTTTGGAAGGATTTGGCACGTGCCTGGTGCGTGCACCACAAAAGCGGGTTTTCGAGGTACGTAAAGGCATTCCCCGTGCCAAAATGAATGTGCTCTAGGACAACGTTTTTCGCGTATTCCGTCAGACGCGTGCAAGTGGTTATGCTTGTGTAAGTGAAGCGCAAATGCTCAATCTGAGCTGCGTTTTTCTTCGCTCCCGAGACATATGAGGCTTCGCAGAGCGGTCGTAGCACTTTTGTGTTTGTTGAGGGGGGTAAGATTGGATTGTTCATGTTGGATATGTGGTTTTAGCGTTCATTACGCTTCGGAAGGGAAGCTGTTCTAAGGTAGCGGGGTTTTTAGAATAGAGTTTAGGGGTTTTACAGCGGCTTTGAAAGTTTACGGTTACATGGTGTCCTATGTATGCTACAGGGTTTTAGAGGTTTTTAGTGGATTCTAAGGTAGCGGGGTTTTCAGAATAGAGTTTAGGGGTTTTACAACGGCTTTGAAAGTTTACGGTTTTATAGTGTCCTATATATTAGGGTTTTTTGGGGTTTTTAGTGGATTCTTATCACGCAGAGTTCTTTAGGGGCTTTAGGGGAACGTGCTTAGGCTTTTGGGTGTTTCCACATATAGCTGTACAGATTAGAATAGGGTTTTTAGGGGGTTTCTATTAGTGGTTTCCATCTAGGCTAAGAGGTTTTACCCTTTTTAGGGCACTGTACAAATGAAGACATCTTAGTGATTTTCGGGAGAACTTGTTCTAGCTTTGGGGGTGTTTCGTATAGCTATACTATGTACCAGAAATGGTTTAGGGTTTGCAGTTTTAGCGGTTTTAAACTTGGATAGGGGTTTCTACACCTCCAAAGGAGTTAGGGGTTCGTAATAGGACCGATGGTGATTTTAGGGGTTTTGTGAGAGTCTATAATGCTTTGGGCTTTTAGGGGCTTTAGAGTATTGAAAAATACATGTTTTATGTTTAGGGGTTTTTAGGGTCTGTGTAAACGGAGAGGTTCTAAATCCAAACCCGTAGACCTGCTGAAACTTTGGGGTTTTTGACAATAGGGGTTTTTTCTTATATCAGTGTGCTGGCAATTTACGACAAAAGGCCAAAAAATTGCTTATAGTAGTGTTACTTGTAAGTATGGGCTACGACAGCGTTTTAGGCGGTGTCGGCTTGGGCAACGTACTGACACAGAATGTTGACCTAGTGGTGGAAACGCTGTATGCGCGTGTATGTGCATTTTTGACCCCTTGTGTGGAGAACGTTGTCCTGTAGGCACTGTATGATACATTCCGGACGGCTGAAAAATGTGGACGCAGAGTATACAGGACAGCGTTTTGCAAAAACGTTGTCCTGGGTTCAAAAAATTAATATTTTTCACCCCCCCTAGGACATGGTTTTGGAAGGATTTGGCACGTGCCTGGTGCGTGCACCACAAAAGCGGGTTTTCGAGGTACGTAAAGGCATTCCCCGTGCCAAAATGAATGTGCTCTAGGACAACGTTTTTCGCGTATTCCGTCAGACGCGTGCAAGTGGTTATGCTTGTGTAAGTGAAGCGCAAATGCTCAATCTGAGCTGCGTTTTTCTTCGCTCCCGAGACATATGAGGCTTCGCAGAGCGGTCGTAGCACTTTTGTGTTTGTTGAGGGGGGTAAGATTGGATTGTTCATGTTGGATATGTGGTTTTAGCGTTCATTACGCTTCGGAAGGGAAGCTGTTCTAAGGTAGCGGGGTTTTTAGAATAGAGTTTAGGGGTTTTACAGCGGCTTTGAAGGTTTACGGTTACATGGTGTCCTGGTCTAAGGTAGCGGGGTTTTTAGAATAGAGTTTAGGGGTTTTACAGCGGCTTTGAAAGTTTACGGTTACATGGTGTCCTATGTATGCTACAGGTTTTTAGAGGTTTTCAGTGGATTCTAAGGTAGCGGGGTTTTTAGAATAGAGTTTAGGGGTTTTACAGCGGCTTTGAAAGTTTACGGTTTTATAGTGTCCTATGTATTAGGGGTTTTTTGGGGTTTTTAGTGGATTCTTATCACGCAGAGTTCTTTAGGGGCTTTAGGGGAACGTGCTTAGGCTTTTGGGTGTTTTCACATCTAGCTGTACAGATTAGAATAGGGTTTTTAGGGGGTTTCTATTAGTGGTTTTCATCTAGGCTAAGAGGTTTTACCCTTTTTAGTGGACTGTACAAATGAAGACATCTTAGTGATTTTCGGGAGAACTTGTTCTAGCTTTGGGGGTGTTTCGTATAGCTGTACTATGTACCAGAAATGGTTTAGGGTTTGCAGTTTTAGCGGTTTTAAACTTGGATAGGGGTTTCTACACCTCCAAAGAAGTTAGGGGTTCGTAATAGGACCGATGGTGATTTTAGGGGTTTTGTGAGAGTCTATAATGCTTTGGGCTTTTAGGGGCTTTAGAGTATTGAAAAATACATGTTTTATGTATAGGGGTTTTTAGGGTCTGTGTAAACGGAGAGGTTCTAAATCCAAACCCGTAGACCTGCTGAAACTTTGGGGTTTTTGACAATAGGGGTTTTTTCTTATATCAGTGTGCTGGCAGTTTACGACAAAAGGCCAAAAAATTGCTCAAGGGGCAGCATCGAAGGGGTTTTTGTTATACAAAAAGCGAGATGTGCACGCGACGTTTAGTTTGTTCGCGACAGGACAGCGTTCGTGTCGCGCAAAGTGAGGCGTGTCAGGTATTTCAGCAGACAATGTTCCGACACGTGGTACACGGTGGTTCACTAGTATGAGCTTAGAGTGTACAGGAACTCTACATTCGCGTTCGGCGACACGGAAACACTCTTGTTGTGCAACGGTGGTTGTCTCACTAGACACTGCCGGAGTCGTTTGTTAGACGTATTTTTGTAACATCTATCCATGGTTGTAGGGGTGCCGAAACTTAGGGCTTTTACGTAAATCTGTAGCAGTAGTTTATATTGGGCATATACATTACTACTAATGTCGTGTAAGTTGATTACGGGGGAGTACGCAATGGGCTGGGGGTTATAGGAATAGGGGTTTTTGCACGCGACCGTTTGTTTGTGCACGACAGGAACACGTTCCTGTCGTGCACGCGGAGGTGTGTCGCGCGACAAAGCAGAGAATGTGGTGACACGTGGCAATGGATTGGTGAGGTTCATAAGCACACAGTGCAGAGGAACTTTACACATGCGTCGCATGACAGGAACACGTTCCTGTCGCGCAACGGCAGTGGTGTCGCTCGACACTGCCCAAGCCTCTGTTACATGTAGGGTACTAACGATGCATGGTTTTCGAGCAGTACTAGCAAGCATGTGGCACATGGTGGTTTTTCGGTGAAGTACTAGAGGTTTAAGCAAGTGCAGTTTGTTTACTTGCTTAGTACTACGCGGTATTATGACGTTCTTGTGTTTAGATACCAGGTTCTTGTACTGCACGTGAACCATAGCGTAGGAACCTGCGTACATCCTTAGTGTGTACGTACTACTTGGGGGTTTCTAGGGTCGCTAGGCGTGTTACGTGTGGCGTGTTTAGGCGGTTTAGGGTTTCCTTCCATCCTTTTGTACCCAAACAGGGAAGAAACTGAAGGAGGGGACTGGGTTGCAGTTCCACTATAAGTAATGTAGGTATCGACCGAATAGGTTAGTGTGAGAGGGGTTTTAAAGGGATTAAGTGGCCATGTGTTTGGAACTCCCTGTGGGAATTAGCTCTAGGTGTATTAGACGAGTGGCAATTGCAACATATATTAAAACGGGTTTTTAGTGTCCATTACGACGTAGTACTAAAGAAAGTTTTCAATTGACTCACTAGAGCATGGTGGGCCTCGTCGGTTGATTTCAAACCAGCAAGCGTCCAGGAAGGTAGCCTTTGGTGTAATCGGGCGTCCTTGAAACGGGAATCGATGCAAATGACGGCGCCATAGTCATGTTTGTGTCTAATCACTCTCCCCAACGCTTGGTTTAAAGCACTGAAGGCTTGGTTGTAGTACCATTCATCGCCAGTGAGAACGGATAGTCTGTGCTGCACATCTGTTGCTCGGCGATCAAGCCACATTCATTTGCAGCGAACGGGGAGGTGCATGAGGTATGGGAGTGGGATGCCGATGAGTATGACAGCTCGAGAAGCCTCATTTTTGAAGTCAACTCCCTCAGAAAGTTTACCCCTGTACACCGCAAATAACACAGCTCCACCGTTATGTTTTGCTGCGTGGGAGTAAGATGCGAGGACAGAGTCAAAGTGTGGTCCTCGGTTTTTAGGTTCTGTTAGAACAGATTGCTTTGCAGCAATCATTGAAGCCCAAATCCCGGAATTCTGCCACCTGTTCTGTAAAGTTCGTAGCAATGTGTAGCTTGGCAGAAAGACGAGCATTCCATGTGGAATAACGTGAAAATAATGTAGGAGAGCGTTTCCCAGTTCTTGTTGAAAGTTGGGGTTTGTCGCACCACGAGATGTGGCTGAGAAGGGGTAATTGGAAGGACCTCGGGTTGCGAAAGCAAGAAATAATTGGTTCTGCACATCCGCCACATGAGGGAGGGTGCTCTGTATGTGGAAATGGGTTCCTATTTCGTAGCACAAAGCGTCCATGGGTTTGAGGGTACCGGAGGTTAGAATAACCGTTCGAGCGACTTCCGCAACATCTTTAAAACACACGGAAGCGGTCATGCACAGAAAAATGAGTTGTACCTTCGTTCCTGTGTGTTCTTCATAAGTGCGGGTGACAGCCATGGTAAATGCGTCGGGCTCACGGAAGAAGTATTCGAGGGAGTTGAGAACGCGAGCCGTCCATTGGAAGCCGTTCTGGAGAATTTCGTTCAGAGCGCGGACATTACGTTTCATATTAGAATTCTTAACGTGTTGTTCAGCGGTGATGCCAGGGCGTTGCGCGATGTTTAGGGTTGGAATAGAATTGACCCGCTGATGTTTCTGTGTTTTAAGAAAATCGCGAAACAGCTGTGGTAAAAGACTGTGGTTGAACCTTCCAAAGTATGTAGCTGCAGATTGCCACGAGGGGAGTTGGGCGGCGGTTATGTCTGCATCAGACAAATATTTTAGTAATCGAGAGCCATGGAAGATTGGTTCATCGAAGTGGTTGGTGTTGAAAGCCGGATCCTCTGCCAGTACTAGTTCACTGAGATGTACCATTCTGAATAGCATTTGAGAAATGATGTGCAAACTGGTGTGGAACGGTTCGTTAGTGCTTTGACAACTAAGAATGTCCGTTGCTAGCTGAGCAGCGTTAAACAAAGTTTGGATATCAACCACGAAGCTGGAAAACTCGCGAGCAAGATCCTCTATATTATGAGCTTCGTCGAAGATGACGATGTGGTTAGAAACGTCGAGCCCACGTGCATTTCTGCACACTTTGTCCAAAACATAGTTGTATGGGCAGAACACTAACTGAGCATTATGGAAAAGATTATGGCTCGCATAATACGGGCAGCCTTGGAAGCTCCGTCCGAGTTGAACTAAATCCTCGATATCCCAAGGTTCGGGGTTTTTGGTCTTGTAGGTGCAAAGCATATCTGTTCCGGACGTAAAATGACAACCACGGGCGCCGTAAATGAGGGCCTTGCATAAGTCGCCCTTTTTGTCAATTGGTGAGTTCTGAACAAGAGGATTGATACAGTACTCATTTCGAGACCCTAAAATCGCTACCCGAGGTGCGTAATCGGTTTTCTGTAGTTCCAAGGCCACTTGTGATATCTGGGCGTGGGTTCTTGTCACGTAGAACACCCGAGGCTCCCAAGTATTAGAGGCATTGACGGACAATTCTTCAACGCAATGTGGCTCGTGATGAGACGAAGATGTGGGGGTGGGGGCTGGAACGAGGTCTGAAAACAAATTCCTACTTGTAGTGACTGCATTGTGGGAAGTTGGACGGAAATGCACAAGCCTTTGCCATGTGGTATCCGCAAAGTGCTTAGGTGGCTCGAAGTCGTCGTCTTGGAGATGAATATCGTCATAGATATTACCCTCTGAGTTAAGAGCACTACACGCAGATGATGGACACGCGTTGTGGATAGTAGTCGAGCTTGCATCAAAGGGGTTTTCATAATCGACAATGTATTGGCGGAGAGCGAGTGTCGAAAATAATAGGGCGAGCGTTTTTCCTGTACCTGTGGGAGATTCGATGATTGCGTGTTGGCGTTTTTTACCCGAGCTTAAGACCGAGTGCATCAGTGCGAATTGAGTGCCGTAAGGTTGATGGGGGAAGGAAACGGGAACGCCTGCAATTGGAAACAATGGCATATTGGTTTAAAGATGGATGCTTATGAGAAAAGGGGCTGTATAAGGTGGGGCTGCGGATCGCAGAGCGTTGAGGGAGGGGTTCGGACAGCCGGAAGAACAGATAGGGTCTCTCGCTATAACACGAAGCTTAGGAGGTTATATCCCGTGTGACTGAAAGTATATGCGTAGTGTATTGCATCAATAACCAAGCGTTACGATTGTGCAGAAGCGGTTGTGACCTTCTACGAGTGAAGTGACAAAGTTACACGTGTGGGTGTTTGGCACAGGCGCCCCGTGGTGACAAGAAATTTGTAGAGATTCAGATGTATGGGGTTTTCGTTACAACTTCTTGATCCACTTTGAGAGCAATAATTTGGCTCTGCAGAAAACGTGATGTGTCGAGCGACACGAGTGTGTTTGAACGACAGGAACCGGTGCCTGTCGTGCGAGCACAGCGGCAGCCGGGCACAGCGCGACCTGTGTCCAGCGACAGGAGTGTGTTTTCTTGACAGGGACCCGTTCGTGTTTTGCAATCACACTCGCAAGGACCACGCAGGCTGCACCAAGCTAAACATTAGCCTTGCGACGACGTTAAGCCGCTGCTCTCGTGGAACGATGCGCATTGCCCTTGTAGGGCGGGATAGGCGTTCTGGCCTCGCTTGCGTTAAACGCATATGGGTGGATGCCCATAGGGCCATAACGGATGAATTTATAAGGCCTATATATTACATGATAGAATGCGTTGCTCGGCACCAAGTGATGAGGCGGGCGAGGTTGGGCACCGAACGAGAATCCGAGGCTGTTACCCACGCATGGAATAGGTAGTCCCTGTGCTTATCTTTGTTTGCCGTGTTAATGATCTCCGTCTTCAAGTTGTTGTAACGCGTTTGGCTGCTTGGGTCAAACAGTGAAGCGGCGATGCTATCCTGCATATCCGAAGATTTGCGCCACAACACCCATGCGGCTTGTCGAAGTGCGATGAATTCACAGTTCCTGGTACCAAACGTTGCTGGAGAAGCATGCGTTTTAAACCCTTTGTAGTACCCCATGTGACATTGGTAACATGTACTAGGTGCTCCTTTTTTCACGTCGCAGAGCGAAGTTTGATGAAGAGACGAGAAGCAATGGAAGCATCTTCCTCTTCCATATGCACAGGAATGGTGTTCTTTGGAAACCACACGATGTTCGGTCATCAAGCATGGTATGCAGACGGAGGTGAAACGCCGTGCCAGCTCTTGGATGTGGTGTACGAGAACCTGTGGGGGCATACTTTCGAGCTCGTGAAAGGCATTTGCCGATGACTGTGGTGGCGTACAGTTTTCCCCGGCCTCTTCAAGTATTTTCTGAGTTGGATTCCGTTGGGGCTCACCGGTGTCCATCCTTGCTTCATGCACATCTCTGGATAAGTCAGGCAGCATCAGTAACGGTTGCAGTTCAAAGTCAAGTTCTTCATCGTCTTCAGCATGATGTCTCGGTGGGGGTGTTACAATGGCTCTGACGTGGTTTTTCAGAGATGGTTTTTTTATACTGCCTTGTTCAACTGGCTTTGTAGGGTCGGTGTGTGGGGTGGAGGATCTGGAACCATTGCGTTTGTTACACACATCACAGTTGAGAACCTGGGGGCTGAATAAGCAAATACCGGGTTGAGTGCCATCAACGTACCGTTGAGCACTCTAGATCGAATCTTGTAACCCTCTGCACGTATTCTGCTGCCAAGGCTTTTAGAGGAACAAAGATGATAGATGTCATAACGCCTTTTTCCATGTACATCGGTAGTAGGACTGACAACGTTTTTCCAGAAGACGTGGGCATCAAAACTAGCATTTTGTCTCTCTTCTCCCATACCGCAGCGGTTATAACAAACTGTGCATGCGATTTGAATAGAGCCGTATCGTTGCGTAACCCTTCCCTAAGGGCTTCCAGAAACCTTGGTATTAAATGTTCGTATACTGTCGGAGCTGGAGTATACAACACGGCACCTCCTCTCGGCAGCTCTCGTCGCTCTACAGACCCCGACCCGGGCGACATGTACGGGAATGTCTTCTTACTGGATTTGGTCGGAGTAGAGTGGTTGCCGTCCTGGATGGAAAGGGGCGTCGCAGCGGGATCTGCTCGCGTTTCGGAACCACCTTCTGAGACGATAACCTCATCTAAGGGATTCGGGCTTGGTCGCTTCTTTGCGGTCTGGGCTGGGAAAACATTTGCGATTCCGAGAAGGGTGTGCCATTGCGTAGACCATTCCCTATATTTCGAAAGGTCACTTCTTCGTAAGCCGGTTATATCTGTAGGGGTGCGAGCATAGGGCATTTCAGCTGTGTGAGTGGAGTGTCCAGCTTGATTGTGGGCTGTTTGAAAGAACTCTTCCATGATAGACTTTGAAAAGGAGTTTTCAATGCCCTTAGCAAGTGTAGAAGAAAGTGCGCAGGTGATACCCGCGGAGAAGTTGCGGTAGTCAGCAAATGTGATATTGTATCCAGCAGCTGAGAAACGAGCTGCGACTATAGGTCGAATTGCTTTTGCAGTAAGCGCTGCTCCCTGAACGGCAAAAAGCATCTTCCACTGGATGTCCTTCTTCTCTTCGCCGAACAACAAGGATACAAACAGAGTTTCAACGGGGCGGATGAGTGTGAAGTAGGTTAAAAGCACCTGCGCCGTTTTAGGGTCCGGGAATCTGGGTACTGGGCGCGCGCCGCCACTTGTGTTCTGTGTTATCATGTATCGAGTGATTAGAACCGGTTTAGAGTCCAGGAGAATAAGAGAACGGAGATGGGTGTCGTCGTTATGCAAGCGGTAGGATTCAATTTCTGTTCCTCTCACTGGAGAGCCAGAAGCCAGATGCAGCGCCACCAGCAGTCGTTCTTGAATCTTTTGGGCGTACGTCAACCAACGTAATATACCATTTCTAAGCAGGCAGTCCTGGCCAAGCCGAATCGTATCCAAGGCCGTTTCAGTTGGGTCACCTAGGAGGAAGCATGGAACGTGGGAGCCGGAGGCAGAGCCCTTCCTAAGACATTGTAGTACATATTCCATGTTTTGTTGGATGAAGCTTGTGTTTTGCGGGTGTATAAGGAAAGAAAATCCCGGGGCTCTGTTTGAAGGTGAATCTTTCAACGATGTCAAGTGTGTGCTGAACAAGGGGGGGAAGGGAAACCCATCGAGCAGATCATTCGAAATAACAGATTCCATTTCCGTGTTTAACTCCTGCACGAGATTACCCACCTGCGACAAGCTTAGATGCACATCCTTAACAATTCCGCAGTTGGTGTGGATTGTACATGGTAAAAATGACACATTTAGGCTTTCTTTTCTCGCAATGCTCATAGCAACATTCAGAGTGTTTCTTATGAAAGAAAATGCGGTATTTGCCTGCATATCTAGAGACCTTGTCAGGCTCGCCATCTCAGAAACGTTCGTTTCCGTATTTTGTACACCAGACTGTCCGAGTGTGTGTCGTTCATGGATGGCAGATGCTACGACAGCGTATTGCAAAGCCGCAAGCAAGTGAGTGATGTCTTCAGCGGCGGCGTATTTGTAAATAGGCTTGTCCAGTTTGCAATCCGTAAATTTGAGAACCGAGGCACAAGCAACAAAATTACGGACTAACAACCTGCTCGTTGGCGTGTACGGTTGAAGAGTCTGTAGCAAACATGCTTTTAGGGACGCATGCAGATTCTTCATCATATTGGGAATTGTGATGACTTCCACAGTCATTTTGGCGACCGATTTTGGCACCAAGTCATGGGAGCGGGTATTAGCGTTTGCGACAAAGAACAGCAACCTTGCAACGTCTAGAGCGTACCTCTGTAACGTATCGAGGCGCACGGTTTTGAAAGCAAAGTTTGTTCGTTGGTTCAAACTATGCAAAAAAAAGGGGGTAAGGTGGACATTATGGACGGTGTTCGTTGCATGTACTGAACGATGTTTGCGGAAAACTTTGAGAAATCTGGGTTATTGCCGCGGGCTTCAACCAACTTCGCGCCCGAAAGAAATACTGCGTCTTCCATTGATATGCGAAGGCTTTCAAGGGCCAAGTCCAACTTCGTGCTCTGGATGAAGTAATTACGACATTTCTCATCGGCGATATTGCTTCCAATTAGAGTCTTCGAACGGCTTGGGCGCAAATCCCTAAGAAACGTCTCCACATGCTCCGTGTACGCACCCGTATACGGTGGTTTTTGTGTTTTCGATACTAAGTTAACTGTATCAAGCTTGGTACCGGGGAGGGTCCTCGACATCACAAGAGGACGATCCGGAAGAGATTTGCGGTTCTCAACAAACACTGGCTGCGTGTCATTTGCGATTTGTGGGAGGGTATCACGGGCGATACTTGTGTGGTCGGTCTGCGAAGGTGTTGAGTGGGAGGTACGCTTCCGTGTGCTTTTCAGCATAAGAATCCGTCGATGTAAAACAGAGCCCACTGGGTTGTCATTTGTAACCGCAAAAGACCGTTTATGAGTTCCACGGAAAACGCTCTGAACGCGCAATCTTCCCCGGTCGAGTTCTTTCTGGACAGCATTACGCGCAAAGCTTATATCCGTATTGTGGGATTCTGATATATGTTTTTGGAGGGTGGCTGTATCCACCCAGGCAAATCCACATTCAGGGCATCGGAGACCTAGTTCGGTTCGAAGGCCAAACAGAGGGGGTAGTACGTCCTGTAGAGCATTTCGGTTTTGAACATCGTAACGGTTAAAAGGGGGGTGGGGTCCCAATAAACGCGTGTTTTCACACACCATATGCAGCTCATTTGTTGCCTTTTGGGCTTCGAGGACTTCCATGTAATGCGGTTCATGTCTGAGATGGAATTGCATCGAGCGCTTTGAACGGAACGCCAGTTGTCAGTCCACGCAAACCATAACGTGCAGAACGTCATGTACGCCTAGTGTTACGGTGTTAAAGTTGACGGGCAGACTCAGCGGAGTTGCAGGAGACGAGATGATAGCCATATTAAGCGTTGCGTTTGCCATTACGATGAGGGTGGGGAGGAGTTTATACGGTATAGTCGAAGTGGGTTTCACAATGCTCTCACTGAGGTATACGGATGAGTAAGAGGAGCGGGAGTGTGAACGATCAAGATATACTGGGCAGATTGTGTTGGGGATCTGCAACAGGTTAAGACGGTAACGTGTTTGCTTATTATAGTGCAATTGCGCAGGTGTATGAGGGGTGCTTTAACATCTGCAATGAACGGACTGAAGACGTGGCTAAGATCTTAGGGAAAGTTAATTACGTAATGCATATTGTGACCAGGTGTTAGCAGGCGCGCGGTACCCATACAGTGGAGCAGAGGAGTATGAGGGGTAACTGGAGTTTGGTTTTTACTGGACTACGAAGCATTGGAGGTGTTGCTGGTTCTGCTGTCGAGGAGGTTTGATTTCCAACAGTACTCTACACCATACGATAAAAACAACTCTTCCCCACGCTCAATCCGGCGAGTTGCACGAATCGTTATTATGGTGTAATCTTCGAGCTGCTTCCTGTTTCGAATGGACGCCAATTTGTGCTTATCCAAGGTTACATTCTCCGTTCTTTTCTTTTTATACTTGTCGCGGACAGTTTGGATGTCCAGATCGCCCTCAATGTACCTTGGGTCATTGATGTAGCCACCAATACAGAAAGGGGCCGGCGAAATAAAGATTGAAGTTCGCTTCGTGTCCCGGTTGAGACCAACCAAGGCGGCAAAATCCGGGCCAGAGACATCAACCTCCATGGCATACGAGCGAAACTGCGAAGGGGTTAGACCCAGGGGCCCCTCTCCATATGTCTTGTGGATCTCCTGGCGTTGAGAAAGGTCGTGGTAGAGAAGTGTACCGTAGAAATAACAAACTATCTCCCCTCGCGTGAAAGTTGTTCCGGCGAACACCCCAATGCCTGCATTAGGATGGTTTATAGTAGACTTTGCGATGACCAGACGAAAGGATGTAGCTTCCCCAGCACGTAAGTCCATTGCATCCATGAGGTTTAAAGCGCCCTGATACTGTGCCGGCAATTGAGACAATTCCGTGTTGATATATTTGCAAGCAAACAGGTTGTCGTTCCATTTGGATGCACAATGAAACATAATACGTTGTGGGAATCTCTGGTAATGTGGAAAGTGTTTGGGTGGGGTCCAAACTTTTGAAGGGCGAGTGTAGGTCTGGAAGTAATTGCTTACTAATCGAGCAGCGTCCAAAACCCCTTGAGTTACCGTGACGTTTGCGATGTCTTCAGCAATGAGCCGTGAGAAGAATTTTATGGCAGCATGCTTTGCGTGGTAGAAACATGCCGGATCTTTTTCGCACCCAACAAATTTACGACCCTCACCACGCTGGAAAGACATACAGGCGAGGGCGGTAGAGAAAGTACCAGCAAAGAGCTCTACAACCGTGTCACCCGGGTTGGAGAACCGCGCTATAAGTTCCCTCGCAAGACGAATTGGTTTCTGTTCAGCGCGAACCCTTTCGCGCTTCAATTGGCCACTCGGGTTCAATTTAGACCACATGAGAGTCTCATTGACATCCAAGGTCGGTACGTTATCTATAACGTTTTTATAACCAGCAACCGTGGAGGATACGTGGTTGAAGTTCATGTAGTTCACCTGAGAATGTTCCTGTTCCCGGGAAGCACCAACCTTTACCCCGTGAACGGCGTATTCCACAATTGTCATTAGTTCTCCAGATGCTCTTCCAGGTGCGGCTGTGATGTTACCCGACCCTCGGATGAAGTGAAGTGGGCAGGCATCCAACTTAAAAACCGGTTCATCGTTACCGTCCTCATCCTTCAAAGTTGCGTTTCGGAACATTTTCCGCCAACTGAGGAACAGTTCAACGGAACAGAATAGAACGAAATGGCCTCCTTCACGGAAAACGTTAGTGACCTTACTCACAACGCCCTTCATTTCAGCCACGGTTAAGGCGTCGTACTCACTGTTCCTTCTGTCTGCCGCAGCGCGAACGAGCGCTGGAGCATCCAGCAAAGCGAACTGGACATCTTCATATGGGACGGAATCTGTGGAGCGGAGAGTATTGTGGACTGGAAGGAGTTCGTCGTAGGGAGTAGAGTACATGGCATAGTGTTTCATCATCTCCCGCTCCACTATCTCCATTGCCTTCCAAACCGTACCACTGACGTCTTCGTCTGGCAGAAATACACCAGTACCTTCCACGTCGTAAGGGAGGTAAGTCGTTGGCTGAACGTTTGGAGCAGCCTCGCTGTCTGCGTCTTGTGGTCTTAGAGGTTGCTCAGGAGGCGTGTCTGGCTCCAGTTCATCGTTGAGACTGGTGACCAAGTCAATGAATTCCAACGTGCGAACAGTTGAGGTTTGTCCTTCACCACTAGAGGTAGGAGGTACCTGGGCGTTAGCTATTCGGATTGGAGCCCAAAGATTCTCACTTAGCCGGTCGAATCGTTGTGGATACGAACGATGTCGGGTATGCTGTGGGTCCAGTTTGGCCCGCTTCACGTCTGGGAGGAACTCCAATAGTAGTAACCATTGTTCAACTCCCTTTTCGTACAGGCGTGGGTGAGAGATGACCGTGACAATGTCATTGAGGAGCTCCACGTCTCCAAAAGTTGACATATCGGAGGAACCAATTGCCTGTTTGCATAACTCCATGGCAGACGGTGACGAACCGCGTGTTGCTATAGCCAACTCGGCAATGGTCTTGTATTTCACGTCCCTTGGGTGGTCTTCCGGTGTACGTTAAGCGGCATAGTTGTCACTTAATTCCAAAAATGCGGACACTGTGCTTGCATATTGTGGCATGTTGACGGGTTTTTAGATCGAACCGACGGAGGAGGTAGTAGAGAATGCGTCGTTCTTGTCGGAGATGAGACTAAAGCTGGTATAAAAGGGTACACCTTGAAATGCAGGTGATTCAAAACGAACGGGTGTTGGCGTAAGGGGTTGCTTTGTAGTGTCGAGCGACAGCTCGGTACTCGGCGGACAGGAACCAGTTCCTGCCGTGCACGACCGCTGTAATACAAATACTATACGCCATGTACGTTTTAAAACCTCGAAACTCTTCCAATTTTATACTATATTTTAGAACATGGATAGCACGGGTTGTGTCGAGCGATAGCCCCGTGCGTGCTTGGCAGGAACGACTTCCTGCCGTGCACGAGTGGCTGTGTCGCTGAACAAAAATCGGATCCCAAAACATATCAATGAAATGAGAGCAGTGTGCAAAAGGCGTGGCGCATGTACATACGTATCATAGTTGTACGTAGAGTGATACGCGTTGGACTGTGCCAAGTGCTCTTGCCCGCGCCTTCATATTTGCATTCATTTCGGAGGGGGGGGGGGGGGGGGGCGGGGGGATTTGTCGAGCGACACGCCCAGTCCTGCACGACAGTAACTCATTCCTGTTGTGCACGACTTGGTGTGTCGCTCGACACAGCTGGCGGCCTAAAAAAAGAAATAGTGTTTGAGGTTTTAGGGTTTTTAGGGTTTTCACGCCTATAGCTATAGAGACCAATTTTTTTTTGGATTAACGAATGGGGGATGGTTTCGTGGATATTAGGTTTTCAGGTTTTGTAGCTTTATAGGATCTTAGGGGATTTTAGGGTTTTTTTAGGGGATTTTAGGGGATTTTAGGGGATTTTTAGGGGTTTTT